>OZ022517.1:33617907-34827878 GCA_963989415.1 Cerceris ruficornis | reverse complement strand
GAGCCACCCCCGTGATTGTATTAATTCAAGCTACCCTCTCCCATTTACTCCACCTCTTCTCCTCTTCCTTCGTCTCTCTCGTTTCTTCATTGTCGTTCCGCGATGGCCCTCGTGTACCCTCTCGCACCCTCTCGCACCCTCTCATACCACGGTCTCAACCCTCCTAAAGCACGACTTCCGGAGACAAACGAAGCGTGCGAGCGTCGCGTATAATGAAGCACGCTCGTTCGTTTCCCTCGTCGTTGTTCTAGGCGTCGTCGGCATTCCTCCCTGCTCGCGGACCACCCCAAGTATTTCTGGATATACCTAAATTTACCGAGCTCTTGCAAATTGTGTCGGATTCTGATGTCGTTCAGCTTTCGTAATATGGAAGATTAGGCTGTCGTTAATGACACAGAAGAGAAGCGAGATGTGGACGTTGAATTATTAAGAAAAAGTAAGTTGTACATTTGTTGCCTATAATGTGCTATTTAGTTTAACACTAAACCTACCAAGCCGGTCAAAATGACCGTTTCTCAATCTTTTCTTGAAATTACCTTAATTGATAGGAGCGGCATGAAGTAAATATTAAACTTCTATCTTACAAAACCTAAATAAGTTAACCCTTCCGATACTACCGGTGGCTATAATCATCCGCCGCCTGACACTGGCTGGGTACTATCGGTGACTATAGTCACCCGTCGAAATTTCAAACGAAGAATTAATTACTAGTTCATATTTTGTAATTGATATTTTTTAAATACCATAAGTTTTTAGTATCCATATATTATATCCGTTACAACTTCAATAAAGATGTAATTATTTATATTACGCCACTAGCCATTAAAAGTTATTCGTCCGCGCCGGGACTGCTTCGTAACGTGTTAGCAGACTTGCGGAAAAGTACTCCGTAGCGAAAGGGTTGACACTAAACCTACCAAGCCGGTCAAAATGACCGGTTCTCAATTTTTTCGAAAAATTACCTTAATTGATAGGGGCGGCATGAAGTAAATATTCCACTTCTATCTTATGAAACCTAAATAAGTTAACCCTTCCGATACTACCGGTGGCTATAATCATCCGCCGCCTGACACTGGCTGGGTACTATCGGTGACTATAGTCACCCGTCGAAATTTCAAACGAAGGATTAATTACTAGTTCATATTTTGTAATTGATATTTTTTAAATACCATAAGTTTTTAGTTTCAATATATTATATGCATTACAACTGCAATAAAGAAGTAATTATTTATATTACGCCGCTAGCCATTAAAAGTTATTTGTCCGCGCCGGGACTGCTTCGTAACGTGTTAGCAGACTTGCGGAAAAGTACTCCGTAGCGAAAGGGTTAACACTAAACCTACCAAGCCGGTCAAAATTACCGGTTCTCAATTTTTTCTTGAAATTACCTTAATTGATATGGGAGGCATGAAGTAAATATTCCACTTCTATCTTATAAAACCTAAATAATTTAATTAATCATCTTCTTTACCTCTGCATTTCTCTTTTTCCATAGTACTTACTCGGTATATCTCAATTTTAGTAGATATAACCTCGGTAACTTTAGTGTTAAACGATGACACTCGTATCTCAGAATTATCTTGCAATACATTCACGGAATCATAAACTAACCTTTATAAAGTGTTACGTCGAACTAATCTAAAGTACAACCAACAATAACACATACTCCCCCCAGACTATAAAAAATGTGTATATCCTTCGTTAAATAAAAAACACAAGAAAAAAAATAGTTCGTAAAATGAAATTCATTTACCACAGTAATATACAAACAGTATATCTGTATTTTGTGTCGGGTCGAGGAAAAATGAATTTTTCGGCTCGACAGGGGTGCGATCGCATTGGTCGCAGAAAAATCGTGTTATCTACACGTCCAGAGTGGATATCATTCTAAATGACGTTCGATCCAGGTCGTGGCGGAAGGGTCAAAAGTTTCGAAAGGAGATGGAAGTGGATCGTGAGAGAAGGTCGAAGAGGGAGAAAGGGGTACAAGCCGTTTAGCGATATTTCACGGGGTTCTCGCTCGTAAGGGTTTCCAGCGGCGCACGGTATTACCGGAGGCAGTCTTGCAGACTCGAGATAAGGGAAGCCTGATTCCCCGGTTCCGTCGGTGTGAACGGGAGCTAAGGCGCTTCACCTTAGCTTTAACTTCTCGCGCGCAAGAGAAGAGGATATCCAGAGAAGAAAGCCGCGAGCAAACCCCTTCTGGTTGCCACGCAGTACCTTCCCTATTTCTATGAACTCGGTTAATATCTGCTTTATCCTCTCTCCCTATCCGCTCTCTGCACAGGTCTTTCGCAACGTTCTCTTTTCCTCGAAGAAAGTCATTGTTGGGGTTTCGCAGAATCTTTCTGCTAACTCGAATAGACGATTGGGATGCACCGTATGGTAGTTTGTACTTGTTTTCAATTTTCATTGGGGTGGAAGGAATATTTTGGGAGGAAAATTGAGAATCTACTTGTACGTTGTTGTTGTCGTACAACGGACTCATCCTATTTATGTCTACGGGGTTAATGTATTTACTATTCTTTATCTTCCATTTTTTTATCTAGCTTTTACAGCTCTCTGTTGTTTTAGAAAACAGGCGTCAATCTCTAGTAATTTTTGCTAAATGTTTTTATTACATTATGTTTTTCTTAGCGATGTATTATTTAATAATGCATAACGAGGAATTATTTGATTGAATTGAATCGCAAGCTGCCATGTGTCGCAACATGTTCTGTTTCAACGTTACTTTAAAAGAGGAGAACAATGTCCCTGCAAATCTTTCGTAGTTGTTCGTTCTACATTAAGAAACAATGTCTATCTTTTAATATTCGTTGAATCTTTTTACCGACTGAAGTGGACAATTCCATAGAATGTTTCCCAATGAAACAATTGTTTCACAATTTAAACTAAAGGTCGTCAAAAGTGTCGTATTTTATGGAAACTTAAAACGAAGCACAGATTCTAATTGACAGTTATCTGCCTCACGTCCGGGCAATTAACGGCCGTTTAAGTGCACGTGCGTTCGAACTTATCGTTAATCCCTGCAATTTTGTCGAAGGCATGGTTCACGTTCGCAGCAATTAAAAAGAAAAAACCTCGGAGACACCCTCTCTCGGTGGCTCGTTACTTACACCGCAAAAGACGCGCACGTGCTCGTCCAATTCTACGCCGGTAATCCGTCGTAATCACTTTGACCCGAAGGCTTAACAGGTGCGAGGCAATTGTTTCCTCTGTTCCTCAAAATAAAAAAAGGAAGACCTACGCGACACTTCAAACCGACCGCGCGATCATCCCAACTAAAGAATACCTTCCAACAATCTCCACCATATGTTAAAACCTTATTCCACCCAAGAAACTTCATCCTCCCGATCTGTCCACAAAAACATTGCAAAGCATTCCAAAGTCATTAAAATTTCCCAGCAACGAAATATCAACGGAACACTGCCCGCCGACGTCGTGACATTTCGGCGCGCTGTTATAATTACGAGACGCGGTATTTTCTCGGCTAAGGGTGAGAGAAAAGAGGGTGGTCATTCGATATTCCCACACCACCCGGTATATTCTCCGGTAATGAACGCAGCCACCTTGAACTGGCAAACGGATGAACGGTCAGGCAGAGCCAGTCTGTAGGGGCAAACCCGAGTGAGAGAGAAAGAAGGTAGGAGGAGGGAAAGAGATGGCAAGAAAGAAAGAGAGACGGAGGCAAAAGCGAGGAGGGAGTGTTTAGGGTAAGAGTAGACCGAGAGAGATGCGACGGTGGTAGCCACTAAAAGGGGTTGTGTCCTCTCTCTGTGCGATGAAAGCACCCTTCCGTGTCCCGCCACCACCGGCCTCTTCTCGCTACCGCCTCCGCTTTGGTTCCTTCTCCGGAGGACGGGGGGAACTCCCATCCCCATCCCCGTATCGTTCGCACAGCCAGTAAGCCTTGTATTCCCCCATGAACGTATACGCGATCCTCTCTATCTCTCCTCGAGTATTTTCCACGTGTGCTTTCTCCCCGTGTGCGTGATAAGCCCAGCCGGTGACGCCTCGGTGATCTGACGCGATTATACGTCGCTCTACTCGTTTTTCTTTTCTCCTGCCTCCCACCCCCTCCCGCCCCCCACGACCCACCCTTCCAGCCAGACTTCGAACCTTTTTTCGCGGTTTTTCTGCCCGTCTCGACGATGACGCACTGAACGGTACGATGGAAAGATTCGCGGGATTTCGCGAGTTTTGGAAGATCGAGGAAATGAATTGTTTCGATTAATATACTAGGAGGTGGATGGGAAGCGGATGGTGCTCTTCGAGGGTGGCGGTTTTGAGAATCTTGGAAGGATATTTGCAAGGTGGATGCTGGCGGGAGGTCGTTAGTCCCTGGAAGAATATGGTGTTGTTACGATTCTTTTGCTTATGGGGTTTTGTGAGGCAGAGTGTGCTTGAGGATGTTACGGTGGATTATCCTAATAAGTGTTTTCAGTTTATAAACTATATGTATGTGAAATTTGTTAAATACTGCACGGCATAAAAGCCGGAAGAATAAAGTGCACAATTTTTATCATGAATTTATGTAAAGCTTTCAAAAACCAGTTTAGTGTATTTGTTTCTCGGGGAAACATAGTAGGTATTTTCAACTATAATGAACTCAAATAAACTTATAAAAAAATATTCGACACAGCGTAGAATACGCTCTTTACCGTACAATTAAAACACTATCTTCACCCATTACCTTCCATGGTCCCCATTTGGGGATTTATTCATTTTCTACGTCTTTTAGCATTCAATTTAGATATTTGACACGCTTTAAGATTAAATGTGTTCAAGACAGTCTGTTTTAGACGTACACTCAATTCTGTTTTTACACGGTCTTTTTTTACACGGTTTTTATTTAACACGGTCTAGAAAAAAAAAATTGATTCCGTTTTTACACGATTTTATTCGATTTAGCACGATTCAAAAATCTAAAATATTCTTAAAATAAATTTTTGTCTGGAACATATCTACCGTGTGAAAACAGAATTAGGTTTACTCTTAAGCAGTCATTTTCATTAATTATTTTTATTCTTACACTACGGCAATAATTCTTCTAGAAACAATCAAACCAAGAAAAATTTGGCAGGGAGTGGATTAATAGCGGAAATTCAAATTTACTCACCCATAACTGAAGTACTTGAACAGCAATATTGTGTTAACCACAACGGCGCAGATCGTAATGAAGAATCCCACGGTGAGCATGGAGACACCAAATACGAGCCTCCACTTTAGTTTCCCAAAATCATCGCTGTGTACCAGGATGTACAACATAACCGGTATGATAATTGCCAAAGTCGAAATACAAATAGCTCCTACCAATCCGGTGAACAAATCGAGCTTCGGTATCGCCATTCCAAGGATACCTAGAAAATATGATATTTCGTTAATCATTTAAGTAGCAGGCTGTGCGATCGTGCTTTTTCCGCTCAACACTTAAAACTGTCAAACTTTTACGTGATATACAGGGTGCACGCAACCTGCTAATTCTAAGCACCTCGTAAAATATCTACTGTCCGAAAAAATATTTCGGATAAAATGTGCACGGTTACGAAGGGAGTATTCCATAATAACATGGGTTTTATGTTTTTTTACTGTTTTATCAAGACTTGCAGGTCACCTCCATTTTTTTAAATGAAATGACTATATTTTCTTTCAAAATTCTGATAAAGCATCGAATTCTGCATAATAAATCATTATGGTATGTATTATACTATTTCTATGAATGATGAACTTGATTAATACTCTTTATGTTATATTTTCGTGGGGAAAGATTTCACGAAAGGTATGATATTCGAATTCATGTTTAAATGAGAAATAGGTACTAAGAAACTTCGAAAATTGAAGCCTCGTATATGTGATATTCACAAAATAATTATCCCGCGTTAAAAGTCTTGCACGTATAACGGAACTGTTACATTTTGAAGGACAACTTACAATTAGTATACGTCGACAGATGATGTTGTTAAACACGATCCTAGAGATTAAACACCGTCGATATGAAATATCGGCTAGCTAAGTAATGATAGAAGTCACACAGAGAAAAGTATTACATTTATTAAGATGTTCAGTCACAGAGCAAAATATGATATGATAATTGTTTACCGTGTGTGCGATGAAAATGTTGCCAGAGCTGAAACGTAATGTGCATCAATCATATCATTACAAAGCTTAGCTGATATTTCTTATCGACGATGTGCAATGCCTAGAATCGTGTTTAACAACATTATCTGTCGTCGTAAACAAAGTTATCCTTCAAATTGTAACAGTCCTATTGAATGAGTATGCCCTGCAATGCAGGATCATTATTTTGTGAATATCTGAGTAGTTATTCGTTTCAGATCATCCAAAGTATAACGATTTTTTATTTAGAATTCGATGCTTTATCAGAATTTAGACAAAAATATAGGCAACCTATTCAATAACTTGAAGGTGACCTGCATACTTCGACAAAACAATGAAAGAGTATAAAAACCATGTAATTATTGAATGCCCTCTTCGTAACCATACAACTTTTGTTCAAAACATTTTTTCGTAAAGTACATATTTTATGAGTTATTTAGAATCGTCCCGTTCCGTGACTCAGCCTATATATGAACAATAAGAATAGTCAAATAATATTTCCTACATACACAATAATAATACTACAATATAACATGGGTTATACTATTGTTCATATAATTCTAGTTAGAAACGGGAAAAATATTTTTATAACTTGTAATCAGAAAAGCATCGCGATCAACTTCCACGCATTCTTTAAATAACTCGAACGAAGGACAATCGAATTACTTTACATCCTTGAATCCGATTTTTGCGACGACTCCGGGCACTTAAACGATTAAGCGTGAAGAAATCGATTTTCAGGAAAGACGGAAATACATATTCACGTTCTTCGAGTTATCGGGACGGTTGGTAGATCTTAGTTCGAAAAAAATTGCAAAAAGAAAGCAACAAGTCGTTAAATTAATTACCAATTAATTGGCCCCGGCGCGTAGCCGTGCGAAAGATTTCTTGGGACAAAGTTACGGGGAAAGTCGGTATCTATAGGGAATTCCATGAAAGTGGATTCCGGAAACTTTGGTAATATCCGCGTCCGAGGCGGATTCTAATCGGATCGATCGATCGATCCTGCAAAGTTGACCGCTCGAGACAGAAGAGATTCGATTCATTGCGGTCCATCGAACTTCCTCGAGTTTATCCTGAGAATATGAAAGAGCAAGCGGTCGGAGAAGTTTTAAAGTTTCAAAAAAAAATAATGCAAGAAAGTCTCGCTCGTTTACACGCGACGAATGTGAAACAAACCGATGGGTAACATTTTAAATGAAGATCGAAGTTCGAAGGGAGAAATTGGTATTTATATATGACGAGAGTTACAGAGGACTGAATAATCAGGTCACAGAATGCACATTAAACGATGGCTGATATTTTAGATGAAGATTGAAGTTTGAAGGGAGAAACTGGTATTTACATGTGACGAAAGTAATTGCGAAACGGATAATCAGGTCCCAAAGGAACGGTGTCCCTTTGCAGATGTTTTTGTTCAGTGCTGGGATGATGTACTCGTTCTTTAAGATCGTTATGGGCATGTAACACTGCAGGCCATAGGTGAAATATATCGCCAGTGCTTGCATAATTAGCGCCGCTATCGTTGGCCTGATGAAATGCAATTGATTTTGGATTTTGTTAGTTTCTCGTACTTCGCAAAATACCCGTTTCTATAAGTACTTGGAAAAATAAGAAGATTGTACAATCCTGTGTGTTATAGTTTTAACGAATTTATTTTATATTTGACACCGAAAAAAACAACGATTAAACCGCAGTTGAAATAATTTCGTTACAAAACACTTTTTATAATATGAATTATGAGTATAAACGATATATTGAAAATACATTTTCAGTGTTGCATTTATCCTCAATATTTTTCTATTCCTATATATGAAGAATTTAATTAATGATACTTTTTATGTTATATTTTCGTGGGGAAAGATTTCACAAAAGGTATAGTATTCGAAGTCATTTTTAAATGAGAAATCGGTACTAAGAAACATTGAAAATTGAAACCATCTACATACGGGGTTTAGGAAATATTTTGTATAATTTGGAGACACTTGAATCTCTCATTGTCAGATGAAACTTTACCCATCGTTCTCTCGATGATTCCGAATAAAGTTCCCCAAAGAATCGGAGCCCCACTTCAAGTAACCCATGGCCCCAACGAAAACATGAACCAATACCAGAAAGGCCATACCCCAGTTCAATATTCCGCATAACTTTGTATAATTCCAAGGACTTTTCATGCTGTGCTCCATCGCTAATATCTAAAAAGTACATAAACGCAGAAAAAACTTTCGATCAAAAGAAAAATCCTTCGATGACACCTTCGTTAATTCGACAAATTGAATTATAATATTAACACGTTGGATGCCATCGGTATTTCGCTAGTTTCATCATTTTTACTGAAATAAAACTTTTTCCATTAAAATCACAGTTTTACAAAGCAGCAACTTTGAGGCACGGGAATTCAGAAAATAAAATGACCCATGTTCCACAGACAATTTTTTTTTTGATTGAATAAAGCTGGTTTATATTTATTAACAAAGTTATATGACAATATAAATTTTCGAGGTGGGACAAAAAACGTCCCACCGTGCATCTTTATGCATCAAAGAGGCGGGACACCTTTGTCCCCGCCGTGCCTAAAACAGTTAAAGGCACAAATAAATATATAGTCAGCAAAGCTTTGCCTTTTCAACTCTAACATTTAAATATCGAAAGTATTAGAAGATTCGAAAATATTATAATTTGATAGTCATACGAAATTTCATTGCATTCAACAGCGCTGGTCACCGGTGACCCCTATGGCGTTCAACGTTTTAACCCTTCTAGTGCCGAACGAAAGTATCTTACCTATGCGAAAAATACCGAGGCAATTTGAGGAGTTTACTAAGTTTTGAAAAAAAAGCTCAGAAAAACCAAACTAAAAATAATACTTACAAAATTCAAGAAGCAGCATATTACGAAATAAAGAAAGAATAACGTAATGCCTATTGTATTTCAATATTTGTTGAAAATCGTACGAATAACATCAATATAAAACATAATGAAAAATGTAGAAACGAGTTTCTCTTCTACAAACAATATTTGCACATATGAATGATCATCGTTTGATCACAGTTTTTTGTCGATCACGTAGTATGAAGTACAAATATTACATTTTCAATCATTTTTAACAACATAACTAATATTTGTGTCGAGTTTCTACCTTATCGTTCCAGCGTATGCGGAGTTTCGGCATCAACCAGCATAGGATATAACAAAAAATTAAACTCAAAAACAATTTTTTTAATTCTTTTGCAATGAAATTAGACCATTTATAACGTTTTATAAAATTTTGAGAGAGAGTTTTCTCGCAATGCGAATAGCAAGACGCCATCCGACGATATATCATCGTTCGGCACTAAAAGGGTTAAACACTTGGCAGCTGCAAAAAGATAGCTTACCACTCCCGGCGAGGCTATGCTGAAAAATACCACTCCAAAGAATTTCGGATAAAGACTTATATCCGGACTAACGGTCACCCATGTGTCACCGATGCCATCTTTCAATGCATAGACTACGCCGATGGTACCCGCCAAGAAGAGGATTATATTGCCGATAATGGAGATCGGCGTGAGATCGTGGAGGTTTCTTATCAAATTCATTAGTAAAAGAAATGGGAACAGTATCAGAATGTAATATCTTTGACCAGTCGTCCTTTCTGTGTCTATACATTCCTGAATAGTCCCTGAGATAAAAACAGTGTACACCGCGCCAACCCCTATGTAACAGGTGAGCATCGTCGTGTCGACGATGCATCTAAAATTGTGAATAAAATGGAATTTAAATTGGATAAATCAAATTTAATTAACACGTTAAGCACCACGCCAGTTCCTAGAGACCGGTACTACACTTTCCGTTTAGGCCGCTTATTAGGAAAGGTATCTTTCTGTTTGTGTTAATAAACTACATTAATTTTGGATAAAATGATATATTTCTTATCTAAAACCACTAATTATGAATCGTTCAGACGCGACAGCGTAGCTTAGGTAAAAAATGAACCGTCGGTTTACATTGATCAGCGTCAACATAAACGAAAAATCAACGCCCGGTCCCTACTGACCGGTGTGGCGCTTAACGTGTTAAATTAAAAAAAATAAAAAGAAGAAATTAAAACAAAGTAATAAAAAAAAATTTAATTAAAATTAAATTATATATATATATATATATCACCGGTTAACCAGGTAGTTTAATCCTCGAATAGTTGATCGATTAAGTGACATAGGCCTATGTATAATTTTGGTGAGAATTTGTAATTTGTAAAACATTGGTTGATCGAGGATTAAACTCTAATATATTAACTTAAATATAATGCCTTTTAAATGTCGCATAAGAAAGATGATAATGTTATTCTACATATTAAAAAAAATAATAATTCTCGCTTGTAAGCAAGTAAAGATAATTAAAATTTACAAACGTCGCCATTTTCAGGGAAACCCAAGGATTTTCAGTGCCGGCGGTCAAAGTAGCAATAACGACTTCATCGTAAGTGAGAGTGGGCTTTCTTAATCGAACGCACATTAGATAGTGAATTCTAAGGAGAATCTGCAAAGATCCGGTAACTAAAAGGCCCATAAGAATCGTACCGACGATGCCGTTTAGGAGGCCGACGCAAGCGAATGCATGCGGCATCGCAAAAAGTCCTGTGCCTGCTGCACTCTTCACAAAATTCGCAAATGTGCCGAAGTTTCTGAAATATGTTTTATGCCTCCGTCGCTTGTATGAAGTAAAAGTTTGTACTGTTTCTAATGGAAATTTTTTGATATTTCGAACTTATGAAGCCTTACGAAACAGGTTTTGAAACTTCGCGATGCAAGTAAGGATCATAAGGCTCATCTTCTGCGACTTCTTCCGCAGTTTTATTGGATTCTTGTTTGTCGACCCTGAACATGCAGAAGGAAATTATAATTCAGTCAATAATGTTATAAACATTGCTGGGAAAATCAAGCAAGCTTTGTCTTGGATGGCGAAAACTTCTAGTTGAAGAGAATAGTGCAAAAGTAATTATTACTGTTTTATGTTAATTTGTGAATAAGTCTTAATATTGCTTATTGTTAGAGTCGCTGCTATTCAGAAAGTCTACCAAAGTAAAATATTAAATCACAGCAAAACTTCTTGGAATCTCACGTTAATTAGTTGCAAATATAATCTTGGCTCTTATTATGATATAAAGAACATTTATTTTCAAAATTATTTTTTATCCTTTGTCATTATTGCTCATCTATTGATTAAAACTTATAATCCAAACTATGAGATGTTTCTTAATCGACATTCGTGGTGTATTTTCTTAATACGGAATATTAATTATTAATATTTCTCATTATTGGGAGTAAATGACCTCTTCTCGTGTTAACCTCCATTATGACACGTTTATAAAACTTTAAAAACAATGTCCGTTTAATATGATTTATAAATCTTGCAATGCACAATTCTCATTCCATTACTCACGGATTAAAATATTACCTTCGTTTCAATTTACTAATCAACAAATCACAATATTCTAACAATATTTACTTACATCTTGCGATATTACAATTCGCCCGAACACAGCCGTCAATAAAGATTTCATATTCGAGAAAAGCATCATCATCGACTCTCATCTCGAAACACCGACCACAACGGAGCAATAAAAGTCAGTTCGATGAAAGTGTAGAAATGAAATTTGAAAAGGAAAAAAAAACTTAATCCTCTTTCTGTCTCCTTCGCGGTTCCGTCGACCATTCGGAAAACAGTCTTACAATGATGAGAAAGGATCCTCCGGTAAATCCCGTAAATAGCGTTTGGAAGAGTGCGACAAGGAATTCTTCCGGACGATTCATCACGGGTGCTCCTTTCTCACGGCTGATTACAACCGATTATTCGACATTAGCATGAATTTCTCGCGCAACTAATTTTCAGAGAAACGGAACCAAAGGGAAGAGACGGATAGAGAGAAAGAGAGAAGGAAAGAGGGAAAGAGAGAACAATGTCGGTGGATAGAGAGAGGGATGCCGCGGTCGGTGGTGGTATTGTGATCCTCTCGCTCGGCTGGACCGAACTGACCGACTTAGCGGGAACGCAAGTTCAGTTACGGAGCTTTTCCCGAGGGATTTAACGCCTCGCGGCTCTCCTCACGGATTGGATAAAAGGGATCATCGACATTCGCCGGCGTGAGCTTTAACCGTGAGTCGTGGTTAAGGCCGACGACAAACCGCTTTCTTTTCCCCAGTTCTCTGCCAGGATGGGAACTCCTTGCGTCAGCTTTCCGCTTCGTACTCTCTCTTATTATGGTTTACTCGTCGATGACTTCGGGTCAAGTCGATATCGCATCTTCATAAAATTCACTCTGGAAAATTTTCCTGTACTTTTCTCTTCGTGTTCCACTAAATTCTTGAGACGTGGTATGGAACCTACGAAAGTTGTACTTTGGACGAATATCTTTTCGGGTGATTCGTCGGTTTATATTAATCTTTTTGTAATTAACTGTAATTATGAACAGTTACGGTTAAAGAATATCAAATTTGCAATTGTCGACGATAATTGGCAGGAAGTATGCGAATAAGTTGTTCAGAAAATCGACCGAATCTCTCTTGAACAAAGTTAACCCTTTGCCCTACAACAACGGGTGACGCTCGGTATGCGGTTGATGGAACAGGAAATTTGGAAGCTTCTCAAAAATGATCAAATTGAAAATATCAGTGGAACACGAAACGATAATATTATTCCTATGTTATTAATATTGCCTTAGATTCTAAAATATATCAGAAATCACTGTCATATTTTTATTTTAGCAATTCAATTTTCAATTATTTCGGAGGCACTCACAAAAGAAATCATAGGGCAAGGGGTTAATTATAATACATTACACCCTCTCATTACCCACCCCTAATCAGACAGTAACCTCTACTGTATGTACCCCTTAATCTTACATATCAAAGACTATTATTTAATTGAATTTTTCCACCACTTATTTCTCCTCTCTCTCTACAAATTCACCGCTCATTAACACTAGAAAGACTGAAACTTAGTATATACCTATATTGCCCAAAAGCAGTCAAAATGACTGCATTGTGAAAGAATAACTAATGTGTAAAGAAATTTATTTAAAATGAATTTTTAATATCTTTTTATATTATTTACAGTTATATAACAGGTTATTAGTAGATATTAACAATAAAAAAAATTTACTTCACTTGGAAAAAAAAAAAATTTATGCATTATTACTTGTACATTTTATGAGCGGTAGGGAGGTACGCGGAAACAGACGAAGCTGTGATGCTAGCATCAAAATAGCTTCCACCTAACCTACGGAAACAAGAAGCACATGTACCTGTATGTTATCATGTAACGGTAATCGAAAAAAATGAACAATGTTATTTCAATACAGAGCCAAACTGGTCATATAAGAAATTTACTCAATTCAATAATAAGAGTCATTTGATTATTTTAAATTTCCCAAGCAGTCAAAACGACTGCTTTTGGGCAATATAGATATAACACATATATATACCGAAAATGAAGGAGGGGGGAGGTAACTACAATCATTAATAAACGCATTTATATGTTGTACAAAAAGTTACAAGATTCTAAGAAATTGTATCATTATATACATAATTTTTTTTCTAATTGTAATTAAAAAGCAGTCAAAATGACTTCCTTGGGCAATCTAGTGTCAAATCATACTGTCCCCGGTTCATTTACTCTTACACAGCAATTTCATCCTTCGCAACAATCCTGCCTCCTCGAAACAACTGAACTCTATAACACTTCCAAAGGTCAGATTCCACTGTTGAAGATCGCAAACATCGTGAACTCCAGCGTAAAACCGATTTCAGCGTGCATCGAGATGAAAAGGGCCGAACCGTTGAAACGGCACGTCCCACTCTTAATGGCCGCAATCGCACCCCATACACGTACATACGTTAATACACCTCGGCCAGGAGGCAGAGGTAAAGCATCGATGGAAGACGAGCGACATCGAAGGTATACGCTCGTACAGGGACGATAATGTCGGGGACACCCCGTGGCGCTAGACTGTGACTAAATCCGTGGTGCCCATGCAGTGTTTACACTCGAAATGATGCCTCCTAATGCTAATACGTGAGCCTGCCGGTGCAACCTAGCGGCCCCGTCTCTCTGGTTTCTTAATGCTCAATCGCAATCCAATGAAAAGTGTATGAATGGCAAGCGATTATCAAGTCGAGCGGGCGCCCTCAATGTGTCCGTCGAGGCGTCCGCGGCAACCCCGCTGCGTTAACCGACGTCGAATCGGGCCAAATGGTACGAAATCTCCTTTCCTCTCTTTATCCCTCTCTCCTCTCTCGCCCTTCGGCCTCTCTTCTTCGCTTGCTTCCTACCTCCTTCTCCTCTTTTTTTTTCTCTCCACGAATCGGCGATCCCGCCACCCCAAAAACTCGCCGTAGGATAAATTCGGAAACGCACGTGGCTGGATTTCCAGCTCACTCGTTGCTAATAATTGGGTCAAAGAGCAACGAATATAGTAATTACCATTGTTAGCAAACGAGTACGTTCGGTATGGAGATTCCGCATCGGGGGAGCAACGATGAAGAAGGTAGAGGGGATACGTCGTAAATCCGTACGAAGTAGGATAAATTCACTTGATTTCGTCGCATAGGTAACGTAATCAATGAAAAATACGTCTTATGAATTACAGCAAAGTGAAGAAGGAATAGTTGGAAATATATGATAAATTCAAATGCAAATGTCTGATCCATTAGATTCAAACGATATATCAGAAATATAAATCGTGACACGGTATTTCTCGACTGTATCGACGTTCGATGGACACTTTCGATGCACTTTTCCATGCCGCTGAGCCGTCCGCAAAAGCTTTCCGCGAAAATCCATATTTCGAGGCGCGAGGCGTTTATCAGAAATCGCGATTTGCTGGGATGGAAATGAAAACGGAAGTTCCGAGCGGCCGGTAGCCCGGCGGGGCCGGGTGCATTCGAAAAATCGTTCAAAGTTCTTGCTACTGACGTTTTTTGCATACACACCGGCAGCCTCCGGGGGCGACGTGTTCATCAGGCACGAAGAGCCGGCAACCCGGGGGCTCGATGCCGTTCCACCGACCGATTCTGTTTGCCGACACGCTCGCACGTACGTTCGTTGGGCACTGAAGGATCGTTTTTCGGAGTCACTGACTCGCGTCGCGTCTTTCTGGTCAATTTCAGTGTCCTGCGGGGTACTTGGAAATTTTGCACGTGCCACTGACAAAGTGACGATTTACCGACCGCCGATCGAGAGTATAGTCAATGGGACGAAATGTTTCGGAAAGATTCATGAATTACATCACCTTCCTTCTTGCTTTCTTGATTTTTAATATTCCTCTTCATTGTTCGGCATTCAATTTTCATATTCTTTTCAATAGATCCTTACTATTTTGTTTATATTTTACTAGTTTTACCGACGGTGCATCCATGGCGGTGGTTCCGAGACTTTTTGAATTTCTACACATTTTGACTTTTATTTTTGGAATGCGCGTTGAATGCTGCGTGATGAGCCAACTAACAACTGCATTAGTTTCAATATTTAATTCGGTTCAATATTCATTCATTCTTATAAACTAGTTGTAACATATTGTCAGGTAAACTGTAGCTTTCCAAAGTAATAGATAGGTTTCATTTCTCCAAATGGTCTATCTACATTATTTCTATCCTCTATGTCACAACAAAAGAGTTACGCCTGTGCTCTTAAGGTAGTTGTCGTGCAATGGGCATAGTGTCAGAAAATTCTAAATTTTAGAATACTCATTGAGGACATTATAATACAATTATCCTTAAAATTTTAAATCGATTGACCTCCTCTAATTCGAGATAAACTTAATTAAAGTTCGGGTCATTAGCATGAAGAGTATATGCGCTATGTAGTGGTTCTACCACTTTATTAATTCTAATAAAAAAACTAACAGTCAGAAACTTTCAAAAAACTAACAATTCATAAATGTTTTTGTTCTGAATTAGACAAAAAAACAACAAATATATTGACCTTCCCGTTATTGAGTTATAATAATGCAAAAATTCAAAATCGTGGAAAAAAGCACACGCGGGCAAATCGAACAGAAACAACTTAGCAACGCTGTACTGTACATACATTGAGTCTGTATACACTGAAACGCTGTATCCAGTAAACAAGCCCAGTATGTCCAACTGTGTGGCATAAACGACGTTGCCAAATTGCGAGACGTGAAAATGTTTCATAGTGTTTGTGTATACATATATATGAGATTTGTATGTGTATGTTGTCACGGGTACAGTATTGAAACAAAGGTGATCGTCATATCGCTACTCGCTCCTATACTCTTACCACGCACATGATCCAAAAACTATTGACGATATTGTACCACGACAACGTCCTTAAACTGCAATATGAGCCGTTCAATGCACAAATCGATTAACTCCAGTTTTTGAATTTTTTTAAATTAGAGTCTGAAAGCACTTGATTGAATCCTGACTTTTTATTTGTAGAATAAATTTTCGTAATAATAACGCTTAACGCCATTAAATGGCGAAGTTTGTTTGGCCATCGAAAATTAAATAATTGAATTCAGAAGTAAATCTAATTAATGTAGGTTCTGAGGAGTCGAAGCGATTCCGAGTATCGATATCGCTCGTCCTTACATTGTAACGAGGCACGTGGCAGGACTGTGTGCGTGCGTGGATGATGAGTGCTTGAGATGCGAATGAATGTGTGTGAGTTCTGTGTGCGGATGCCGAGCGAAAAGAAAAGAAGTCAGTCGAAGACGTTACTCACTGGAGGCTGTATCTCGTTTGAAATATATTTTATTCTTTAGCGATTAATAACATTCTAAACCCCGATTCCTACATTAATTTCAAGGCTATTCCACCTTATTCATTTTATACCTCGCTAGAGGAAAGCTACATGCGATTGTATATTCTACAACTTATCTGCATTTATATTTTGAAGGGAATTTTGAAAAGGAATGTATACTGTTTCGTCACGTTTCTGCACTTTAGGTTTTATGGAGTTAATCGACTTGACGAGTGATTTGCTCATATGTGTGCTGTTTCCTCCGATAAGTCTTCCTCGAGACGTTCAAATAAATGCAATCCAGTCTACCTTAACCCTTTGAGGACTAGCGACGCATATATGTTATTTGAGAAAAAATTGAATTAAAGTTTATCGCCGGTTGTATACACAGTTAGAGTTGAAAAATTGAAATACAACCGTTGAAATGTGATTAAACAAATAGTAGTTTATGATGTATATACATTAACAACCTAACTTGCTGATAAAAAGGTGGTTTTGGATCGCAAAAGAAATGGTTATCTCTCAATATTCAAAAATGACTCCATCCGCAAAGGGTTAAACCTGCTGTTCTTCTCGGGTCTACATTACCCGAAGGAACAGAAATGTGAGGTATAAATGAGGAGATCAGCAGGATTAATACAGTCACATCTGATCACGTTCTTTCGATCAGATCCACATTCATCCCTAAAGAGTACATACCTATACACCGTGAATGAAGTGTAGCTTTAAAACTAAACAATTGCATGCCACATTAATTGATGTTAAAAGTGGCGAACTTTATCTGTTTTCCCGCTTATTCTTCTACGGAGATTGCAGAGTCTCGGGAAGTGATCGAGAACACCCACCGGGCGCACGTTTCCGGAATAATTTAATGACGCGACCCTCCAACGCTCTGCTGCTCTACCTCTTGTCGCTGCGAGTTGAATCTGGTTAAACGCTTCACAATTAAACAGAACATCGACGTACCGATGCCCACAGTCCAGGATTACGAAATTTCACGTTGCATTTTTTCTTTCAAATTTCAGTTCGTTCCTTAGCGCAGCTTCTTGGTTAAGAATTTCGAAAAATGATATCCTTGCTATGGACTTTATATTGTAATTTATTATTTTATTATTATTAAGCTATTATTTTTTATCAAATTAAATTTATGTAATTAAATTTTATTATTAAATTTTATTATTATTATTTGCAGAGATTGGAAGAATCTGAGGGCATACGAAATGGGTCTTTCTGGTTTTCAGATAGCTGGATTCTGGTAGCAGATGCAAAGGTATTTAATTTTCCAGGACTTGTCAAAAAGTTTCTATATTTGAATAATTTTTACTTAATTCGCATTTTCCGCTGCACATTCAAAGATTTCGAAATGATTCGATATATCCCTTCTCCCATCGCTATTTACTGACCAATTTCCGAATCGGCCATCAGCATTGTTCGCAATGTTTCATGATTTAAATTCCAAATTATTCGAACCATTTCCAATGCAGAAATTGCAACTTGAAATAATAAATTCATCAATATTTTACTTCCCTGCATCACCGATCAGCCGCTGAACAATTAAAACATTCCAAAAACGTAGGCATTCTTTGTCCGGTCGAAAAGTCGACCACATTTTCGAACACTTTTATCGCGTAAAACGACAAAAAAGAAACGTAGCGGCTGCTCTTTCTGTCCCTTACTTTCGTTTCATCGACATTGTCGTTGGTCAAATTCAGATACAACCGGTATTTCATTTCCGAGAGCCTTTGACGGAAAGCGTACCTGCCAGAATTGCCAGTGTACAAACGGAGAGGAAGGATAAAAAAAAAAGAGAGAGAACGAGCCGCCGCGGCGCGCCGGGAGGAAGAGGGACACGGGAACTCCGGTGGCGTTGGAACCATAAGAGTGTGAAAATGTTTTGCAATTTCGAAATCAGGCGTGCTTGCCGGTTTGCGCTAAAGCGCGTTACCGGAAACTGCCAACCGGTGGGCTGCGGACAGCAGCGGGTCTCGCCGCAAAAGCGGATTGCGGTTCCGCCGGGTAACACGCATTAAAAACGCCTCACGCACATGCAAGCCTGTGGCTCTCAAGCGCCGTGCACATTTCTCTATCTCTATCTCTTACTCTCTCTTTTTCCCTTTTGCACATTCTCTGTGTATCTTTCTCTCGTTTCCACCCTTTTCCTCGAGCACTTTTATTTCTCTTTGCTTTCATCACTTCTCTTACTCCGCTGCCACCCTTTTTCTCTAACTTTTCTATTTCCATCTGCTTTTCTCGCACCTTGTTTTCTCTCTCTTTTTCTCTTCCTATCATTCTCTGTTTTCCTCTCTCTCTCTCTCTCTCTCTCTCTCTCTCTCTCTCTCTCTCGCTGACTCTGTCTCTATCTCCGGCTCTCGTTCTTTTTCGGATAATACTACATGCTGCAAATGCCGCTCATTCGCGCACGATCTGCTGGAAAAAACAATACGAATCGGATTAACGCTCCTGTATAATCCTGTTGCAGCAAACGCTCCGCTTCCCGTTAAAATTTACTTCCATATTCCCAGTTGCACGTTATTCGTAGAAACGTATCGGGCCGGAAGAGAGAAGTTTCTTTCCCACGAAAATTGTCATACTTTTAAGCTCTTCCGCGTGTACGTATCTACGGCGATTCTGAAATCGTGCGATATTTTCTGGGATAAGAACAACGTCTGAAATCCAGGCTATTGATGTTTCTTCGCGACGTCTATTTTTGTTTCAAATTCCTTGAGAAATATTTCGCAGTGATTTATTAGAATTTTCGTCGAGTAGGAAACTACCTTAAAAAGTATAACTTTAATTTCTTTTATTATTATTGTTTTTGCTCCCAAAAACAATTTCTCCGTTGTTATTACTTCTATTAATTTTCTGCCAGTGCTTGTGATTTGAAGGTAACAAATAAATTATATATGTATCTGTTTTTTTCTGTGATATACGGTGTTTAACTTCGTAAACTATTAGGACTTCAGTTTTGTAAGTTATAAATTCCATTTACTATTCTAAAGAGATTTCTACATGAAATTTATGTTATTTAATGTGCTATTATTCTCATTTATTGTTACGCTATCGCGAAATTAATTTTCAGATCTGACAAAAATGTTGTCTTTCCGGAAGTTATCCCTTAGGACGCCAATAATATTTTAACATGATTGCCAGCTAATTTCTAACAAATTTATTCGACATCAAAGAGAGAAATCGAAATACGCCATAATGTTTTTATGAAGTATTGATTTATTAGTAAGAATAGTTGTGAATGTTATATAGGCATAAAGTAATATAAAAAGAAAAAATCAACTTGTATTTTACTAGGATGCGTTTGCTAGTGAGACTGTCGTTCGAGTGATAAGGGTTGATATCAGTCTTATTGCACTTAGGTGCATACTTATTATTATAATCTTATATGTATAGGTGAATCAAATAATACACCTGTGTCTACATATTGATATTCCCAACAGTCTTAAAAATCTCCTAAAATGTTCTTAACACGTTGAATGCCACCCGTATTCCGCTAGTTTCTTCATTTCCACCGAACCAAAACTGTTTCTATTAAAATCACATCTTTATAGATTGCAAATGTCAAAAGTAAGAATAGTTATGTACTCAGTAATACTTCACTTTTCTAACAGCAATATTTTAACTTGGAATATATTAGCATGTCTGTGAATATCGCAAATTAAAATTCATAAAAAATTTCATCGAATTCACCAGTGCCGGTCACCGGTGACCCCCATGGCATTCAATGTGTTAAGCTCCTATCCACCCCAAAACAATTCCGGATCCACTTAAAAAAAATGCCCTACAATATTCACTATGAAATAAACATATAATATCGATATATCTAATAAACTAAAACCACCACAATGACAAACACCAACCCTTAGTGCCCTAAGAATTTCTGCCATCTAATTGTAAGCGTTCCTTCCTCACATCCTCAAAATTGCAAGTTCCTATTTAATATATAGGTAGAAAAAAAAATTGCAGCTCCAAGATAAAAGTCAATAGAACAACTTTCCATTTAACCCTTCTGTCAGGGATTGCCCGATAGGATTCAGAGAAGCCTGGAAAAGAGTTATCTTTCTCGGAACATACGTCCGGTGATATTCACGCGGCGCAAAGCGAGCCATAAGGAAGAAGCCGAAGGAGTTGTCGGCAAGATCAAAGGATCATCCCTCTGCACGAGATCGTCGTCAAAGGGACACGCGTGTCTGGTCCCCCTGCTGCGATTTTCACTCGGCTGGTCGTCGTCGGCGGCGTCTCGCCTTCCTCTTCGAGCCGATGTGTCGCGCGTTATTGCCGCTCTTCGCCCAGTTAATAATACGTGTCTTCGTCTTTCTTCGCCGCTACCAGACGGATGCCTTTATGGTTTGCGCGCAAAGAAAATTTCCTCTGTTTAAACCACCCTCTTTGACGAGCGCACCTCTAGACTTGACTGGCGAACCCTCGGGCAACTCTTTCGGATGCTAGTTTTTACGCCTAACCCTCTCGACTTGAACGCTTCGCTGCTGACACTAGGGAATGTACCGCTTTAATTGAGATGATAAGGTATGGCGAAGAAAAGAAGTCGAGGTTACGCGAAAGTGTACGTGAAATGATGGCTTATGTCGTTATTTCGTGAACGAGGGGTTGGGCAAAAATTGGAATGTTGCTTTGAAAGGGTGTATGGAAAAGACGAAAGTGAAAAAAATTATAGCTTATTGCGGTGCTTGCTTTCTATTATGGATCTTACAAGGGAACATATCGAACTCGAACACACCGATTTTGATGAAATTTATGTCAGAGGTACTCCTCGTCAGAATATTGGACACGTATTTTTTTTTATCGGCAACCATCCACTCTGAAGGGGTGAAAATACCCCTCAAAGTTGAGGGTAAAAACACATTTTTGGATATATCTCGGTAACCAGGGGTCAAAAAAATTTAATTTTTTGTTTAAATTGTGTGTTTTTCAACCGAGAATCGAACTGTGTAACAAAAGTTGTAAAAAAATTATTTGTTTAAAAAATATATTAAAAAATTAATTTTTTTTGTTAATATCTTCCAAAAAACATTCGCACCTGATTAAATAAATTTATGTACACAAGCTATGGTCCAAATTAGCGGATACGTGTTTTTGGATTTTTTCGATTTTTGACGATAACGGTCATTATTTCGTGTTTAACATTTTCTCGTTCCGCACTGAAATGGCCGGCCGAAATGGACTTTTTTCATAACAAAACTGACATTATTGCCATGACTAGTAGTCTAATAATCTATGCGAAAGAATTTTAAACATCAAATAATAACCGTTAGTGTCAAAAACCAAAAATTCCAAAGTCACGAATGCACTGATTTCGGTAATACTTTACGTACATATTATTCGATAGCGGAATAACGCTTATCAGAAAAAATTAACGAAAAAATTCAAATTTTTAACCCTTTCGCTACGGGCGTCTTCTCCGGCGCGGTATTCCCGCTGTACGGGCCGCTGCGCCAAAAGTGTGCACGCTGCGCGGGAAAGATCGTCAGCGATCGCACTTACGCCTCGCTGCAACAGAGTTGCTTTGACGTTTTTTTAAAAAAAATTTTTCCTTCTAATGCTACATGTTCAGAGTAATAATATTCGATGCGCAATAACTCCAATCACTCGTTGTATGTACAATTTGCTGCATTTTATGCAGAGCGACTATAGTCGCCCGTAGTATGTCAGTGGCATCTTATGGAGGGCGACTATAGTCGCCCGTAGTATGTCTGTGGCGTCTTATGGAGAGCGACTATAGTCACCCGTAGTAGTGAATGGGTTAATGTACGATTTGATAAATAATATATTTAAATTTGCATTTTTTCGTTAATTTTTTCTGATAAGCGTTATTCCGCTATCGAATAATATGTACGTAAAGTATTACCGAAATCAGTGCATTCGTGACTTTGGAATTTTTGGTTTTTGACACTAACGGTTATATTTGATGTTTAAAATTCTTTCGCATAGATTATTAGACTACTAGTCATGGCAATAATGTCAGTTTTGTTATGAAAAAAAGTCCATTTCGGTCGGCCATTTCAGTGCGGAACGAGAAAATGTTAAACACGAAATAATGACCGTTATCGTCAAAAATCGAAAAAATCCAAAAACACGTATCCGCTAATTTGGACCATAGCTTGTGTACATAAATTTATTTAATCAGTTGCGAATGTTTTTTGGAAGATATTAACAAAAAAAAATAATTTTTTATTATATTTTTTAAACAAATAATTTTTTTACAACTTTTGTTACACAGTTCGATTCTCGGTTGAAAAACACACAATTTAAAAAAAAATTAAATTTTTTTGACCCCTGGTTACCGAGATATATCCAAAAATGTGTTTTTACCCTCAACTTTGAGGGGTATTTTCACCCCTTCAGAGTGGATGGTTGCCGATAAAAAAAAATACGTGTCCAATATTCTGACGAGGAGTACCTCTGACATAAATTTCATCAAAATCGGTGTGTTCGAGTTCGATATGTTCCCTTGTTAGTTAAATGGAGTCTTGCGGCACACTAAATTCTTCTTATGCTTAACAATCACTTTTCAATATCAGTAAGATAATGTTACATCATTTATTTTCACCTGCCAATTAATTATCTATTGTCGGAAATTGTTGCTTATCGAAGATCCATGGTCACATATTAATCAGCACATAATTCAATGTACCAAAAGTTATTTCAATTCACAGATTCCACTATTTTCTATTGAGTTTATGACCTCATAGAGTATTGACCTCATCAAATTTTTCAAACATTAACAAAAGTGGAATCACATAGTTTACATCAAAAAGCTCTGTCGATCATTCTCCATTTCCTGTCCACCAGCAATTATCATTACTAACAAAGTGTCGTTATAAATAGGCAACCAAAGGGCACTCTCCTTCTAAACAACACATCCCCACTTCTCCGCACAAACCATAGAAAATAATAAATTTCAAAAATCCTCTTGAAAGCAAGAAAGCAAAGTGACAAGAAGCCTTACAATTAGTACCGCGCTCGCGCTAAAACCGAAGACGATTAAAGGAATAAGAGGAAGTCAGGTACGAGCGGATTCTTAAAGACGATCGTCCTTAGGAGGTTATGCACCGCTCGTACCCACGATCGGGTGGTCACGTCGATAATATCGGCAAGTGGAGCGGAAGATATGGCAAGAGAAAAGCACGGGACAAAAAATCAGTCCGCCGTGTCGTCGAGGCGGGGTGTCTCGTGCAAGTTTTCGCGATGCCCCCCCGTAGGGGGGCGAGCCACGACGGGGGCGCCGTTTCTGGAGCCTGTAATTTGAAATCTTCTCAGGGAGGACCGGCTCGAGTCACCTCGAGGGGTCCAAGAAGGAAGGAAAAAATAACTGGCACCCCTCGCGGCCGCAGCGCCTCCCCCCTTATTCTTCGGCGACAATGCAGCAAACTCCCGAGAAATTCACCCTGCAATCTCGCGCCGAGTCAAACGTTCTCAGGAAGCGTACAATGAGGAAGGGCGTCGACGCGATCGCTCGACAATCGAGTCATTACAAAACGGTATACCATGACTTCTTTCGGTACCACCACGCCTTCTAGTAGTGCCACTTAGTTTTTTGCATCTACGCGAACGGGTTTTCTTTGCCTCTTGCGCGGCACTGTGCTTCAAATTTCGCTGATAGTAAATAGCCCGATACCGTTGGTTCTTAAAATGGTCCAATTGTTCGGCAATATTAATCTTTTACGGGGCAGGTAGTTTATGAGTGTGTAAAGTATACTCTTTCTCCGCGCTGTCCGAGCAAATGTGCTTTATTCTGGCATTTACTTAGAATTAGTAATCCATGGATTACCGGGGTGGGACGAAGAAACAGGAACAGAGCCTAATTTAACCGTATACAAAATATTTACAAAGCAATATAATAGTAAAAGTTGCCTGATTTTAGTAAAAGATGTCCTACTAGTGATATTGCCACCTCATAGTTACGAATAAATCGGCGGCACACCATCCACAAGAGCACTCTTGCAAATAATTACATCCATTTCCCTCGCGCTAAAACCTCTGTTACGTCCTAACCCCAACCGACACACTCCGCAATATCGCCCAACATTATTATTATTATATTATTACTATTATTATTATTATTATTATTATTATTATTATTATTATTATTATTATTATTATTATTATCATTATCATTATCATTATTGTTATTATCATTATTATCACTATTGTCATTATTGTTATTATTAATTATAATACTTCATGTAAGATATTCATACACACATACACATAAACAGATACACATACACACAGCATACCTACCGACCACTCTAATGGCCCATCCCCCTCCTCACAACCTCATCCCCTCTTACAAAGGTCCCTGTCCCCCACTCCTAACTTCTCCTAATTTTCCACACCGACGACTCTTACACGAACACTCGCACACAACACTTCTTAAGAACCTTTCATCAAGTACACACAGAGAAATAAACGCAACAAATATCAATTTACACAAAACATATACATTTAGTATTCGTGAGTCAAAACCTTCCCTCGCGAAGACGAAGTGGTGCTCGTTTCGTAACATTAAATTGGTGGCAGCGGTACTTCGAACCCCGTTTCGAAAAATTGTTACGTTTCACATCGAACGAACAATCAACATCCCGACGGACATCCTTGTGCGTACCTGACGAAGTCACCTGGACGTCGGATTGGCAGAACCAACCACCCAGCAGCTGACCTGATAAGGACCACATTTACACGGAACCGGCCGAGGAAATCGACCAACGGAACAAGGAAATCGAGAACATCGTCGCCTGGAGCTCGGACTGAAGTCAACGAAACCAGCCGTCCAGCAGCCGAACGATATTCCAGTACAGAGCTAATTGAAGACTACAGAAGTAGTAAGTCGAAATCGAGCAACGCCACTGCGTATAAATTATAAGATCAAAAAAAAATCGAATATACCACAATGCCGAATACCGAAGATTTAGCTAAGCAATTCGCGGAACATCTCTCTTTAAATACGACATCGTTACCTAAAACGTCAGTAACACCGGGAAATCAAATGTATTATACAGTCAAAGAAGCCGCTGAATGTATTCCGATTTTTGACGGTTCGAATATACCGGCCAGCTCATTCGTTCGGTCATGTAAGCATGCGCGCGATTTAATATCACCCACCGACGTACCATTTTTATCGCGAGTCATAAGATCGAAAATTCGAGGAGATGCGGATATAAATTTAGGATATATAGACACGAACGATTTTGACAACATTATGCACGAAATTAAAAGAGCATACATACCATCGCACAGTCAGTCAAAATGGCAATCCGAATTGTTCTTCGCGAAACAAGAATCGTGGGAATCGCCTCTCGATTATGGACGAAGGATCGAAAGAATCCAGAATAGCGCGAAAGATTCTATCCGCGAGAACAATACACCGCAAATAGCATTAGGAATGATAAGAGGACTAGAACAGACCGCATTACATAGTTTTATTGAGGGCCTACAGAATACCGAACTAGAAAATAAAGTAGGGTTCACAAATCCAGTAACACTTAGGGAAGCCATAGATAACGCCGTTACAGCCTGGGAGCGAATTAAAAATAGGCAAGCTAGATTTATGGGTAGCATACATGCAAATATTGAAAATCATTGTGAATATTGCGGGAAGTCAGGCCATAATTATTACAGTTGCCCTCATAATAGAAATGCAGGAGCATCTTTTCCGTTAAACGAGCGCATAACACATCCACAGATACACTCACATACGCAACAACAAAATTTATATCCAAATTCATACCACATTAATCAACCATTACAGCATAATTTAAATTACACCAACACACAATATTCCCCACAAACTACAAGTAACAGCTATAATCCCTACACTCGACACACTGATACATACAATTACCAAAGAAATTTCACACATACTCAATGTACTTATTGCAATCGTACCGGTCACGTAATCGAGGAATGCCGAAGTTTAATAAAAAATCAAAAATTTTGTAGCCAATGTCAAATTAGAGGTCATTTACTAAGCGAATGTCGGGTAGAAAAATTACAACGTGAAACTACGCAAAATAATTGCAGCTATTGCAATCGACCCGGTCATTTAATCGAAGAATGCAGACTGCTAATTCAAAATCAGAAATTGTGTAGTAGTTGCAATATTAGAGGCCATACCGTAACCGAATGTCGTAAATCTCAGAACACGCATGTCCCGATAAGAATAATTAATTGCGGAGATGTCCAAGATCAAACTGAAAGACGCGACGAATTAAATACCGCTCAAGATAAATCGCCTATAAAATCACCGGAAATCGTTCCAATTTACCTTTCCTCGCAAAACGAAACCCATGATGGTCCAACGGTGAAAATACAATCACCTGAGTTAAAAAGCTTACATACAGATTTTTTAATAGATACGGGAGCGAAAGTTAATTTAATAAAGCTAAACGCAGTATTACCTTCAGCAGAAGTTAGAATACAGAATAAAATCGAACTTAGAGGCATAACATCTGAAAAAATTACAACTCTCGCAGAGGTAACAATTAATATTGAAGGCAAAAAACATAATTTCCACATTGTTCCAAACGCATTTCCTATAAAACAGCAGGGCATACTAGGATCAGAATTTTTACATAATGAAAATGCAATATTATCATATACGCAGAATACTTTAACATTTAACAACAATATAATAATACCTTTTACAACTAAAGAAATAACAGTAGTAGTACGGACCGCGAAGGAAATTCCAGAAAAAATTAATAATTCAAAGGAAACGGAATACGGTATTTTAGAAAAGCTTAGTCTCGGTAAAAACACATGCGCGGGACAAGCAGTAGTAAAAAGCAATAAAGACAATAAATTCGATACTGAAAGCGAATATTCTGACATAGAAGACCACCCTAAGTGCCAACGTGAACGAAACCGTACTCGACTTTTAACGAACGTAAAACGAAACAAAAAGAAAATCGACTCCAGGTATACTCATTCCCACACTTTAGGAAAAAGCCCAAAATGCCAGAAAACTGAAGTCCCAATAGAAAACGTAAATGTCATAAATTCACTGAAAGAGAAAGTAAGCCCCATTGTCGAACCAGGGACACCCCAGACACACCGACCACTCAATGTCCCCTTGCTAATCCAACCCGAACGAGCGGCGAATCTGTATTCCATCGTAGAAAAGAAACAGCATGTTTTAAAATTAACCCAAAGTCCGGACGACCTTTTCTATTTACCTGAAGACAAACTGACGGCGACCACCCTAGTGACCCATACAATACCGACAACAGATGACATACCAATTAACGTAAAACAGTACAGGCGTCCCCAAACACATACACAAAAAATCAAAGACTTCGGATAAATACCTGACTCCCACGCAAACGAAAACTGTACATTGTAACAAATTAAAGACTGCGCACGTGCTAGAATCGGAATTAGATATACTAAGTAAATAAAACATTAGATGTAAGTATACTTAGTTAAGTAAGTTACATGTACACTAACTCTACTAAATACGATAATTGTAACAAAAAAAAAAAAAAAAAAAAAAAAAAATAGAATTATACAACCAATACGAAAGATGCAGACCCAATATAAGGGCTTGCATCTTTCTCTCCGTGGGGGGGCGTGTTACGTCCTAACCCCAACCGACACACTCCGCAATATCGCCCAACATTATTATTATTATATTATTACTATTATTATTATTATTATTATTATTATTATTATTATTATTATTATTATTATTATCATTATCATTATCATTATTGTTATTATCATTATTATCACTATTGTCATTATTGTTATTATTAATTATAATACTTCATGTAAGATATTCATACACACATACACATAAACAGATACACATACACACAGCATACCTACCGACCACTCTAATGGCCCATCCCCCTCCTCACAACCTCATCCCCTCTTACAAAGGTCCCTGTCCCCCACTCCTAACTTCTCCTAATTTTCCACACCGACGACTCTTACACGAACACTCGCACACAACACTTCTTAAGAACCTTTCATCAAGTACACACAGAGAAATAAACGCAACAAATATCAATTTACACAAAACATATACATTTAGTATTCGTGAGTCAAAACCTTCCCTCGCGAAGACGAAGTGGTGCTCGTTTCGTAACACCTCCCTTTCACATTTTCACTGTAAACATGCGGACACCCCATTCCTATTTTGCAAAATTCAAAATTCTTTCAGAATGATTTCCAAAAACATTACCTTCCACCGTTCATTCCCGACCGTCTAAATCCACATTAGACGCGCGATAAGCCTTCGAAAAGCCCCCGAAGTCAATTATAATGTAATCCCCCCGTCCCGGGAAAGGGTATCGTCGGTTTGGCCATCATTCGTTCGACTTTTTGCCAGCTCGACGATTTATTTTCGCCGGTTGGCGGTAGCAATCGATCGCGAGCAAATACGCACAGTGGCGGTAGTCGTGTAGTAAACCTCGTTATCGCATTATCTCGGACACCGGAGACCTGCACGGGGGAAATCTATTCTATGGGGAACTTGCATTTCACGCAGGGGGTCTCGACCGACCGGCTCTATTATATCGGCGGGGCATATCGCTGCGTGTATCTACGTGCTCCACTCTGCAGGCCCGGCGCCGATAACATTGACGTCCCGATAATTTTGTAATATCGCCCGATGCCTATGCGTGTACGCCCTGCGAGAGGGATGCGGGTGCAGACCGAGTTTATACGCGGCTGTGACAATTTTACATGAATTTTTTGCCCACCCTTTTCTTGCGACAATATATTACAGTAGATACTGTGCGATGAAACGTTAAATTTATGTTTATAGATTGGTAATTACTTTTGCTTTCTATTCTCCATTATTGAGAAATTCATTGGGAATTCAGTGGGAAAGGTCTCTTTTGCGGTTGATCGTTTGAAATTCTGTCGAGCTTGTGTCCGGTTCTGACTTAAAAATATTCATATTCATCATTAGGGATTAAAATTTTTTTTTTAAATCTTATACGCTCGGGTGAAATTTCACCCAATTTTGTGTTTTAAATGCTGTATAACTTTGGTTTTTTTGAATATGTCCTAACTTGATTTAATTTCAGTGAAATGTAGTATAGTAGATTACAAATAACATCAATTAAATCGTAAAGGGAAAGTTGGTGAAATATCACCTGAGAATGTTTTGGGCAACTATTTTTGAGGAGCGTATGACGGGTACTAAATAATTTATAATGTAAAAAACCGTTATATATACATATATGATATTAAAAGTATCATTTTTTATGATTTTAATTGTGTTATTAATTATAGATCTATCGAATACGTGAATTCAGAGTTTTGTAATATTATTAAGAATTTTAAACTCATAACTTAGAGATTACAAATTTGTAGATCATAAGTTGACGTACTTAATATTTAAAACTAATTAAATTTTATATATGTGCAATACTAATACATTTTTTTAAATTGACAGTGGAAAACGGAGTTTTTAAGAGTATATACTGAAAATCTAACCTACACTTTCAAGTGAAGTATCGATACTCACAACTGTCAAAATAAATATCCAACGGTGCTTTATTATAAACTAATTCAAATTACTAATAGTAAACTAGGAATCCCATTGTCAGTTCACGAAGGACAAATAAATAACACTGCAGACAATTCACGATTACTCCGATATTCGCAAGTTAATATGTTCGAAATGAGCTAATCTAAGTTCAAGTTATCAACATCTTTGTTCCATTAACAACGGATCTACCAAAATGACTTGTTCCGAATTTTTTCTGAATACTTCTGCAATTTCTAAGGCCGTTAGTTTTTCAACTTTTAACATCAATCTCGTCGAACGGTAATAATTAAATTTTTTGTTCCTTCAATTCGTTCCTTCTAACGTGTTCAATAACAATATATTCATGCATTGGATTAATCATTAGTAGATCTAGTATTAATATAAAATCATCGGCACCATTCATTACATCGATCCATCAAAATTTAACTCTTCGATTGCCATTTATTCTGGAACACAGCGACGTAGATAGAAACTACAGCAAGAGTGCGTCTCCCGCTCGACCGAAGTGAGTAGCCGTAATTGCAAGGGACAAACAGCGGAAGAAGAGCACTCGACGTCCTTGCCAATTGTTCGGCAAGCAAAGTGGCCGAATACGAGTAACGCTACTCGGTACCGACATCGTGCGACGATTCATCGAGTGTCGAGGATCCGATAAGGCAGCTTTTAAAGTCCTTTAAAAAGCAATACATCGTCGAGGCGACGGAGGGCGAAAGAGAGGGAGCTCTCAATACGTATCCCGTGGATCCTGCCGGCACGTGACTCTCTTATCCTGCGATCTTAAATACTTGCCCGCGCGTGTCGGTCATCCCGATCGTCGCGTTAACTCGCACAAATGATCATACGTTAAAATCGCCTATCGTAATACGCATTTCGGACATTCTCTTCTTATCGCCAGCGAATCGCATTCATTTCAAACGTGCCCGAGATTGCGAATAGAGCGAGAGACCCGATGATTTAAGAATATTTAGAGCAGCTATGTCCAGCCGAAAATCTGTATCTGGCTAATCAAATTTTACGAATGTGAAATTACCGTAATCAGTGTTTAAATCAATCACTCGGAGAGCCATTTATGAGTGTTGTAAATAGTGTAATGTAAGAAAATAGCCATGAAAAAAATGTATACGCTGTTAACCACTCTCTAGACGATGTACATAGGTGTTCAATTGTTTATCTAAAATATATTTTAACTTTTGTTAGATTTTTTAACACTAGGTGTACGGAAGCCGTCAAATTGACGGGTTCATACTTTTTTTATAAGCATTTCTCAAATATACAGAGAAGCAGTACAGTAGATATTTCACGTGTATTTAATAATACAAAAATTACTTAACAAATTATCAGCTTTGCCGCTTGATCCCTCTTTTTCCAAAGTCTCTATTTAATATATTCCAGTGTAACAAATTTCACTCCCGTAAATCTAGTGTTAATATATGAAAATAAGTATCTATGCAAAAGATAAGGTCCACGGAAAAATAAAACCGAGCCGCATGCGGTATGCGAATTGGACGTGCTTGATGTTGAGTAAAGAAAATTTTGATTTTAACACGTTCAATACCACCGGTATTTTGCTAGTTTCTTCGTTTTTACTGAAGTGAAACTTTTTCTATTAAAGTCTCATGTTTACAAAGCAGAAACTTTGAAGACACAAAGAGATATATAGAGAACAGGACTTTAACAGTTTGAGACCAACGCGTGAATATTGACTGAATTAACAAATTCGTTACTATTACAATTTAAAAGTCATATGAAATTTCATTGAATTCAATGGCGCCGGTCACCGGTGACCCTCATGGCATTCAACGTGTTAACTTATAGGACTACTTTGCCTAAGGGCTACTGTTGCATATGGGTTATAAATTACTGATGAAACTTATTTTTAAACCTCCAAGTTTGCTGAAATGTTTCTGGCACTGATGTTCGAAATAAAACGGGGCAGAAAGTTACTTTCAGATTTGTGAATTACGAGAAAGAAACATCGCTGGCAAAGAACCTCGGTGGAGAACGGTCGTCCAACTTCTTAGCGCGCGACTCTACCTTTAAATCAAAGAACAGGTGACGATCGCTGAGGTCATAGAAATATGCCGGAGACTGAACTCCGGGAATTTAGGACGAAAGGGTATAGCAGGATAAGGGGGTCAAAAGTGCCCTTCAACCGATTTCAATGGGGATGGTCTCATTCGATAGATAATGCTCGGCGATTGATGTCTACAAATTTTTAACCCTGAATTTTGACCGGAAGGGTAGTTATGGGGAAAATTAAAAAAACAGGTTTTTGGCCCTTTTTCCCCATTTACTGAGGCGTAAAAAATCCAAATAAATTCTGACATATTTTACACGGTACCGGACATATTGGAGAATTTTTTCAGATTTTTCCGTCGATGTAGCTAAGCGTGAAAAATCGGCAAAGTAAAAAAAAACGGAAAAAAGAAGATTTCGTATCGAAATCTTCGAGGTACAACTTTTTGGTTTATATAGTAACAATCTAACACCTACGATTGTTATTCCCAATTTTTTTCAGATTTTTAAACCACCTGCGTCATTGTGAAAAAAATCCAAAACCGATTTTCGGGACGTATTTTGATCTAAAACGCAAGAAGTAATTGTTATTTTTCCATTATTTTGATAGAGTATGTTCATTTTGTGCTTTTCAATGTTTCTGCATACAAAGCAATGCAAAGGATTGAATTGATTCAATTATTCGTAAGCCACACACTTCCTTATCAGCTAAAAATACGAACGTTCTTTCAACAGCAGCGATGGCGCAGTCGGTAGAGTTCTTGGCTGCGGAACCTCTCGAAACTTTTTGTCGCCGGTTCGAGTCCCAATGAGGCAAAATAATTTTTTTTTTTTTTTTTTAATCATTCACTGCATAACAACAAATAATAATTATTTTTCAATTTTTCAATGGTTTTTAAACATTTTTAAATACTTATTCAATATGAAATATATGTAAAAATAATTATGGAGCATATTGTTTTTTTCATTGATTCGTCCTAGCCACATCTCGTTATTCTTTTGTACATTGAACGAATATTAGTTTACTGTAACGAATGCAAATATGTATTCAATATTAAAAGGATCCAATTGTATATTCTGATGAATTGTAATGAAGGTGATGTCTAACGGAAAGAAGGGTTTATTTCTTTTTAAACATTCTTATTTTTGTATTTACCGCTTCTCCATTTATGCAGAGATCATCCAAAATAGACAATGAATTGAAAGAAAGAAGGTATATTGGGATTTCGTCCGTTATAATTCCTTTACTGTTTTATGCAAATCAACTCCTCAATATTCTTAAATGCCTCGTCCGATCACGCCACATTAATCAAAGAAGTTATCGTTGCTTCATTAACTATACCCCTAATATAATTGGAATTTCGGGCATCAAATGTTATTACTGTGAATGTGCGAGTGGTAACGGTACCATAGGTTGTTGTTCGCACATTGCTGCAATAATATACTACCTGTCGCACGCACGGTATCTATCGACAATTGTTAGGCCTTCAGACATGTTGACAAAAATATTTAATAAAAATGAAGTGGTGCCCATCATTAATGAACATAGTGACGAGGATTAAAGCCACACGAAACGTGTTTCAACTTTTAATTATCAAAAGGTAATCTATCGCATGCCATTTATATTTTCACACTAATATTAATTTCCGTATTAACAATTGTTATCCACTTAATACTTAAAAACATTTGTTTTCTAATTATATTTCATGGGAGGTGAATTGGCGAGAGAAAAGTTTCAAGTATTCCGCAGCTAGATACTGTAGCCTAATCATCAAATGATAATCTATCATTCGTATTTTTACATTAATATTCATTTACGTATTAATAACATTTATGAAGTCAATAATTTAAAAACAATGATCATCAGTTCTAAAGGTACAACTCGGTACCTGCCCGCTACCTGCACGCTACGCAGGTAATTGCGGACTAGATAACTGAAGGGAGTACATAATACTGGAGTAAGTGTAATAAAACAATAAAACCTTCTGAACTGACTTTAATGTTTTCGTGTACTTAAAGTGGTTGGAAAACACGATTGCAATGGGGCACAAAACCTAAAGCTGAAGAAGTTGATTTGCATAAAACAGTAAAGGCATTATAACGGACGAAATCCCAATATACCTTCTTTCTTTCAATTCATTGTCTATTTTGGATGATCTCTGCATAAATGGAGAAGCGGTAAATACAAAAATAAGAATGTTTAAAAAGAAATAAACCTTTCTTTCCGTTAGACATCACCTTCATTACAATTCATCAGAATATACAATTGGATCCTTTTAATATTGAATACATATTTGCATTCGTTACAGTAAACTAATATTCGTTCAATGTACAAAAGAATAACGAGATGTGGCTAGGACGAATCAATGAAAAAAACAATATGCTCCATAATTATTTTTACATATATTTCATATTGAATAAGTATTTAAAAATGTTTAAAAACCATTGAAAAATTGAAAAATAATTATTATTTGTTGTTATGCAGTGAATGATTAAAAAAAAAAAAAAAAAAATTATTTTGCCTCATTGGGACTCGAACCGGCGACAAAAAGTTTCGAGAGGTTCCGCAGCCAAGAACTCTACCGACTGCGCCATCGCTGCTGTTGAAAGAACGTTCGTATTTTTAGCTGATAAGGAAGTGTGTGGCTTACGAATAATTGAATCAATTCAATACTTTGCATTTCTTTGTATGCAGAAACATTGAAAAGCACAAAATGAACATACTCTATCAAAATAATGGAAAAATAACAATTACTTCTTGCGTTTTAGATCAAAATACGTCCCGAAAATCGGTTTTCGATTTTTTTCACAATGACGCAGGTGGTTTAAAAATCTGAAAAAAATTGGGAATAACAATCGTAGGTGTTAGATTGTTACTATATAAACCAAAAAGTTGTACCTCGAAGATTTCGATACGAAATCTTCTTTTTTCCGTTTTTTTTGACTTTGCCGATTTTTCACGCTTAGCTACATCGACGGAAAAATCTGAAAAAATTCTCCAATATGTCCGGTACCGTGTAAAATATGTCAGAATTTATTTGGATTTTTTACGCCTCAGTAAATGGGGAAAAAGGGCCAAAAACCTGTTTTTTTAATTTTTCCCATAACTACCCTTCCGGTCAAAATTCAGGGTTAAAAATTTGTAGACATCAATCGCCGAGCATTATCTATCGAATGAGACCATCCCCATTGAAATCGGTTGAAGGGCACTTTTGACCCCCTTATCCTGCTATACCCTTTGTCACGGCACATTATTGCACGACTCTTGAATCGCCTTTGATTAAAATTCTAAATTATTTTAACTGTAACGGTACCGGCTCTTTACGTGTATCTATCTTACTGGGGTCAATCGTTTGATTGGTTATAAAACAACGATAATATTTTTCCGAAAGATGTGCAGGAGATTGTCAATTGAATGTCAGAAAGAATGGAGAGAAATATCCATTATTTAATACTACAAAAAATTACAAAAATTCATTCCGTTGAACCGGTCGACCGGTCAACGGAAAATCAGTTATTACTTCTATCAGTGGTCACAGCAAACATTCTAGATTATGATAAAATTATTAAAAATCTATCTATTTCTTATGAACAAAAATCGCGTAAAATGAAGTATATGTCCGATAGAATTGAATACGTATGTTACTATTAAACAACAACTTTCAGATACTTAATTCTTCAACTCTTTTAATAATACAGATCGATCTTAACAACTTTTATCAAAGATTTCTGACGCTGCTTTAAATGTTTGAAATAATCACCAGCCATAAAAACAGTAAAACAACACATTACAAGGTTAAGGATTAAACTTACTTAGAATCCTTATCAGACAGTAGAGAACTAACATCATTCACCCACAAGGGCTGAACAGTAATGAAAATCTACGTCGAAGCAGAATCAGAAATAAACAAAACTTTCTCTTCCTCCCACGAAAGCAATAAGGTTGTACCTTTCTAACGAAGACAGTCGGAGGTCAGAGGTAAAGTACAGAACACGAAACCGCGGCCTGCAACGACAGTTCCGAAGATCTCTGGGGAAACGAGCGCTGGCACGTTTCAGACAGGCTACGTGAACACCCGTGTTATGGGGTTGTCAAAGCAGCGACAGGATGACATCTCTATTATCACGTAGCGACCATAAAGGAGGACAGACGGCTCGTCGGAGGGAGAGAGAGGTAAACGGAGGGAGAGAAGCAAGAGATTCCACAGAGGAACGCGTGCCACCGAGATAACGGATCTCCCCGGTGATAATCCTCCTTGGTGCCATCCTGGGCCACATATGGCCGAACCCCATGACTGTTAAACAGATCCGCGTTAGCACCCACCGTTGTAAGAGTTTATCTCGAAAGATACCCCAGATAATTTGATTCTCTGAGGATAATAAAACGTTCCGTCGAATCGCAACAACGTCGAGCGTGCGCATTCGGTCACCTTAACGCTCTTGACCCATTCACGCATTTTATTACGCTGACGTTTCTTGTTACTTGTTGCAATGGAGAAAAAAAATACACAAAAGGGCGAAAATTTAACGGTGACCGTATCATAGGTGATCAAGTGACCGGTCAACGGAATGAAAGTTTGCCATTTTTTGTAATATTGACCCTTTGCGGACGGAGACTTTTTTGAGTGTTAAGAGATAATCATTTATTTGGCGATCAAAAAATACTTTTTTATCAGAAAGTTCGAATGGTAATGTATCCGAATTATACATTACTACTTGCACAATCATATTCCAACGGTTATATTTCAATTTCTCAATTCTAATCGTGTATACATGCCTCGATAAACTATAATGAGATTTTTTCTCAGACCGCATATATGCGTCAGTAGTCCTCAAAGGGTTAAATAACGGCTGTTTTTTTTATTTTTCTGTAACATTGAATTGACATTGTCCTGCATATCTTTTGGATGAATATTATCGTTATTTTATTGCAAGTCCAATGATTAACCTCGGTAAGATAGATGCACGTAAAGTGCCGGTACAGTTAGTGTTAAGTGTTTTTTGGAACGTTGGATACAGTTTGACTACCTACTTGGTTCAAATGTACAATTAATGATGTTAAAACGAGCCAGTATTAATCAACAAATGCAATAGCGATTTTCTCAGCTCCCCACAAGACATATTATTCTCAACTAACGAGCATATAAGCGTCCTTAGAGACACTATTAACTGTAAATATACTCATCAAGAAGAATTGAAAATTCATTCAGGAAGTAATATATTCTCCAACTTACGTATTCCTCCAAACGTATAATTATTCAAATTCTAAAATTGCTTCTCGTACACAACAATACATTCAGTCTTTTCTCCCAAATCATTTTAAATTGTAATGGCAAATTAGATTATAGAAAATAAGATTAGCGTGACGGTCTGAAGAACTTTCAATACTAAAGAGCTTAAGAAGAATAACACGCGTAGAAAAGGAGACCGTTATCCGAAAGCTGAGAGGTGTAAATGAAAAGCACTCGAGAAACGACGGGGAGAAAGTGAAACCAGGAATCTGGCCACAGCTTCCGGTCTGTCGGTACATAATTTCGTTACTTTGCACGAAATTGGATTAAGGGGTTCGTTAAGGGGGCATTAGTGCACGTTAGCGCGTTATACGATGACCCTGGGCCGAATTACATACATTGTAGCGCTCGGTCAACATTCAATGGGCCGCGTCGAGTGACCCGCTGTGTTCCGGAAATGCTGCAGATTTCCACGTTTCCCTATTTTTCGGCGACTCTTTCTTTCCAGTCCACCCTTCGACATTTACAAACTTCCACCTAGAATTCCTTCTCAAAGCTTTACGAGGCTCTCCTCGATGAAAGGGACTCTCCTTCCTTCGAAACTTTTTTCTCAAAATATCTCAACAATTTTTACAAAATATTTGCATGCTGAGTATCGATAAAGAGAATATGAAATTTTTGAAATTGTATTTTGGTATTTTCTACATAAACAAATTTACCGAGTAACGGTTTCCGTTCAGCTTTATCGATGTACAGATGCATATACGGGGTGAACATTTTAAATTGATCACGCAATAATTATTGATGGACTTATGTCAATGAATATTTGTACCCAGATACGAAGTTAACCTCTTCAGGGACGCCTTTTTTATAGAAGCTATTTTCATATCCTTAACTGTATACCGGAAATAACAGTCAGTGCAGCCAAACCATAAGATTTTTATTTTTCTTGTTGAGAGATTCTGTAGTGAATAAGTTATTACCAAATTTTTATTCTTTTTATTAATGATAGTAATTATAATTATAAAAACCCAAATGTCCACATATGTGGCCAAAGGCGTCAAGAGGTTAATACATTGTTTTACTGAACTACATGCAATTCCGTACAGTATTTGAAATACTTATACTATTATTTACATAGAAATTATTGCGGCAGTTTGCACTGTCTATCGGTACAATGTTATTTCTCTGTATTTTCCAAAAGAAGAAACCAAATCTACAATTTAGAAATACCTAACCAGAAAACCAAGCACATCATCAACAACCTACTTTTCCGCCACTTTCCACAGTCAAAACCCATTACACTGTTTACTACCGAAACGGTCCCTATTTACGTAGTCTCCCCCAATTCCACAACTTCAACACAATTCCATACTTCCGCCACTTCGTAGAAACAAATTGACGAAAAATTTCACGACTCCCCCGTCCCAGCGAATTCGCATACACTATCACGATTCTCGTCGCTCCGTCCCCTCGAAAGATTCGCTTCTCACAATGCGAGGACTGCGCGCCGCCGTCGTGACAATGTCTCAGCACGCAGCCATCATCATCGAAAAGGAAACAGCGTACTAGTTACAGTAACCGGACTTCCGTCGCGTGATTCGCCGCGGAGGAAAAGAAAGCGAGGAACTCGTCGCCGCCGTTCGAAGACCGTTCACGGGGGTAGTCGGACGACCGGATCGTCACCGCGGGATATCCAAAGATCGTAGATACGTTCGTGAATGCGGCGAGAAAAGGGGTCGGGAGAATTCGGTCTCTTAATTATAAAGCCCACCGGCGATAATTGTCGTGTAGTTGGACCAACATTGTGACTCCATGTTTTCCCGCCACGCCCAACTCGGTGTTCGACTCAGCGGGCGAATCTTTTCTTCGTGTTTGCACCGCCGTGGGATCGTGGTTCCTTCGATCTTTATTAACCTCTTCGGAGACAAATTTGTTTCAATGGAAAGGGTTGCTTTTATTCGTACGATAGTTTCGAGAATTTCGTTAAATTTTTCTTCTTTTTATTCTTACGGCAATTTGTTGCTGGGATCGTCGATCAGAAAGTGTTATTAACGCCCTGTAGTGCGATAAGGAGTGGAACTCGTATTGTAGAAGATGGAACAAGAAGATTTGAGATTTTCTAATTGTCTAATTGCAAAAATTAGGAATACACGCAGCCATATAATTGGTTTTAATATTAGGGGGACTGGAAGGTAATGTCGTTTCTCCAGATATTTTGCTCAAAAACCAAGCGATTTTTATCGATCAGCATTGAAAGTTTGCACACTAGATGACAAAAGGTTGTTGATAATAGGATCGTTATATCATCCATTAAAAATAAAAACTTGTTACAAATTTATTTGTTTAAAATTAATGTAAAAAGACGACATTACTTTCTGGATCCCCTAATATTATGAATTTTATTTTAGAGTCTTTGATATGGAAAAAGCTACTGGTATTTTTTTATTTCTGTAAGCTTATGTTTAAATATGGCATAATACCGTGAGAAAAGATATTGCAGACAAGGGGTTAATGTCGATGCTGAGGGAAAAAAGTTTCCTCGGTCTCTCAAAAGTGCCTGCGTGTATAATTTTAGATGAAACACCTTCTATACAAGTTTCCTTCACCGAAAAGTTCGGGGGTATATCGTTATTCATTCAGTTCGCAAATTTTTACCAACATTATCTGTCAGTAAAAAAATTCTTTTACTGTATTGCATTAGCGAGAAATTTATTTTATATTCATTCAGTCATAATTCTAGGAGTTATTTACAATATTTCACGACCGATACTTATCTAAAGAGGATTAAAGCAATATTCAAATAATTCTGAAGTTTCTAATTTCACATAATTGAATTTGACAGTGTCCTTCATCTTTAAATATACCCGATTAAATATACCATCGAATTTTGGTTAAAGTGTCAAATTAAAGCAGATCGTTAGAATTCTACAAACGATCGGTCATACCGAAATTCCATTCTGATACCGATCACGAATAGCTGTTCCTACTTCTACCATAAATCTGTACTCAAATCACGCTGGAAATGCGCTTTCCACAGGTGGAATTTCTTAAGAAGCAGATATTTCTACCTGTAATTGCTCATTCTCAGAGAAACAAGAACATTACACATAATTTCATTCGTGAGGAAATTTTCATCACAACATTGGAACAGAAATTCGGGGGAGGTTGGGGTCCTAAGAGAGCGGCTTTCATGGTTCGTTCAATTCGAGACCGATCTTGGATAATTTGAAAACCACCCCGCTGACTTCGGGCCGAAAAGCGGCGAGTCGTGGAGGGAGAAAAAGTCCTTCCTGCCACGTCGAAATTCGATAGCCAAAATATTGAATTTCCGCAGAAAAGCAAGGATGGACGAGTCGTCCCCTCGAAAATCGGGGATGCAAGAAATCGTGCGACAAAGAGACTCCGGGCTTTCTCTAACTTTTTCCCTCTCTGCGAGCGGGAACGTCGTTCCTTCGTCGTTTCTCCCTCGTTTCTCTCTTGCCCCATTTCCGAGCGTGCCGGGCCACAAGGGTGAGCGACAAGAACGAGAAGAACGACGAGGCTCCCTTCGAATCGCAGGAGAAATCCCGCGGCGCGACTCGATTCTAATCGATCCTTTGATTCTTCGTCGTTTTAACTCTGCCCCGCGGGCATCCTTTAACGAAGAGCTTGCCCTTACGTTTCCCTTCGGCGATACGCCACTTTTTCCACCGAATTCTTCGTTTCTTCGTTACCCCCCTCGTACGAATTATCGGACTACCTTGTGGGAATTTCGGCAATTTTGCTCCTGGTGAAGACGTTAACTGCCATGCGAATATTATGGAATTTTTTCATCGAATATATCTAGCGAAAAGAGGCATTAGAAAGTTAAAGAACATGGGGTTTCCAGTTTTCTGATAATTTAAAAAATAATTGCTTCCAGATTTACCCAACGGTCTTTGGTTCACACGTTCATTGCACTGGTTTTTTAATAACTTTTCCATTATTTTAATTATAACGGATAAATAAGTCTTGTATTACAATGTTCCATTAGTCAAATGTAGACTTTATCTTAGAATCGTTTAACTGTCTATGGGCCCGTGTAACTTTGGAGTAACACAAGACACATCCGAGCTTTCAGTCTTCAAAGTCAATTTGTTAACTTTGCCATATATTACGATTTAGTTCTTAAAGATTATGAAATCTTTACACTTTAATGTCTCAAAATCAAGTTAAATGTATTATTTATAATAATATTTTTATAATTTTCTAATGTGCCATCGCGCAGCTGATATTCAGATGCTACAGAGAATTCGGACTATAGAGGGTTAATTTGTTGTAACTGGCAATACAAATAAAAATGCTAACTTCGCGCATAACGAAGGCTTAATGAAAAAAAAGTCGTGTAAGACAAGGATACGTTACGGAGTCAATATTTTCTGTATCACGATGTTTCAACCCTCAATGACTTTCTGATTTTCCAATCTATAATTTAATTCTCGAAACTTGCAAATTTTCTTTGCAATTAAATGCTTACGAATCAAGTTAAATCCATTATTAAGTTTTTCAAATTCTTATTCCTCCACCTGTATTTCGTGCTCATAGCAAAACTGCAGCTAAAGAAAATACCTCACCGTAGGTATAAACGATTTTATCGTTTTTTGATAAATTATGTAAACGATATAGAAAATATTTTTCAAATTCTTTCATAATTATATTACTTTTAGGCGTTCTCTCATTCAATATGCTCGTAAGAATTCGTTATATCATTCAACTTAATTCATTGTTATACCAATGATGTACCTTACATTATTTGTACAAAAAGGCTTGTCCGTAAATATAGAAATAAATTATTTAAAATTCAATTTCTATAATATGCCAATGTCCAATTATGTTACTAATCTTCAAAAAAAACAAAAATTCAAGGCATAGATGGTCAAATATAATTTAACATCGAAATATAGCGTTGTTCATCGACGACCGTCGAAGGAACCAACATGTTTAACAAAGAAACTTCTAAAGAAAAATCGTTATCCGCAGGAACATAAACGGACGACGTTTTGCGTTCTTTTGCGATCGTCCACAATCGGATTCGAGCGAAATACGTATTATTTCGAATGTCGAGAGTAATATTCGATTTCCGACGCGAAGTAGCAACCTCTTCGGCGGTCCCTGCGCCGACGAGACTGCAAGTAATTTCGAGTGATTCCAATTTCAATTTAACCCCTCAAGCCGATTTCGCGAATTCTCCATTACCCTATTTCGAGGGCCGACGATAGAGACGCAATTACCCGATATCGTTGACGGCATAGAAAGTCTCATTACGAACTCGCGTTCGTTCGACAAGAACGAGAACATTACGGGCGGAAATTCAATTCGTCCGAACGTCTTAAACCTTCGCCGAAAAGACGATCGAGAAATTAACCCCCTACGTTGCTACGATGCCCGCGCGGAACATACGGGGAGATTTTAATTTCGAGTGAATACAATGGCAGGCATTGGAGATTGGCGGTGTTTTTATAGCGAGATATATTTCAGAAGAGGCAGCGATATTCTAGCATTTCTTTTTGAATTATCGGATGCAAATAATGGTACTGATATTAGCCATTTGCAGTCCTATGTCACTATGTCCTATGTCCTATACACTCGACATAGCTTTTCACTTCATTTTATTTTCTAACGATTCAATATCGACTTTTCAATTGCATAATGATTTTGTAATGTCACCTAAATATCCGTGAGTATCTATAGTTATTGTTATAATTAAGAAACATGGATAACGAATGACAGAAAATGTTGTGAAATTAATTTCATTTGGCTCACTACAACATTGAGAAAATAATTCGGGCCTTAAAGAGTTAAAGAAGTGTGATGTTACACCGAAAATTGATAATTCTATGTTATCAGACTTTGGCCTGCGATTTTCTGTCATTTTCCCTTTTTTTCTTTCGATTAGAATTTTCATAGAATTCGACTAACTCGCTGTAGTTTTCAATCGTTAAAAATCACACTAAATTTCTTTGTTAAACTTATATTAACGCGTTGAATGCCACCGATATTTCTCTAGTTTCCTCATTTTTACTGAAATGAAAATTTTCCTATTAAAATCATATCTTTGCAAACCAGAAATCTTAAAGACACAAATGGATATATAGTTAGCAGGACTTTACTTTTTTAATGCCACTATTTAATTATTGAATGTATTAGAAAATTCATAAATGTTGCAATTTAAACGACGAAAGAAATTTCATTGAATTCAATAGCACCTGCCACAGGTGACCTCCATGGAATTCAACGTATTGATTATAACACCCAAAATGATCATTTCTGCAAGTATTTCTAGTCCTACCTTAACTTTCTTTCCCCAATAATATTCTGTGTGCCATAGAATGCAAGAAAAATTATCGTTTCCCATTAAACATAACTCGACTTCGGAAATCTCTACTGATCGTCGACGATTAACCCTTACGATACTCCCTTAACCCTTTGAGCACTATGGACGCATAAATGTCTCCAGAGAAAAATTCTGATTATACTTTATCGATGCAAGTATACGCGGTTAGAGTTAAAAAATTGTAATATAACCGTTGCAACATGATTACGCAAATAGTAATTTATAACGTCTGTACGTTAATTTCTGATAAAGTTTCTAATAAAAAGGTCGTTTCTGATCGCTAAAGAAGTGCTTATTGCTCAATATTCAAAAAAGTCTCCGTACGCAAAGGGTTAACATTCGCAAATATCGCTCGCCCACCCGAATATCCTCCGACGATGAAACACGCAACTTTCCGTTGAAATCGCAGAAAAACGCCGCGCCATGGAAAAACGCTCGTAAGTTCGCTTTCCTGCCGAATTTTTTGAGATTCTTGGCAAACAACGAGCGGAAGAACGCTCGCTCGCTGCGACAACGAAGATTTCCGCACGAGGAAGAACGTGCCTCGGTGGAACCTTAAGGGAAGAAACGAGGAGGTGGAGGAGGAAGACGTAGAGGATGAGAGGTAAGAGGGTGGATAGGGAAACTCGGGAAGCCAGAAGATCTTCGGCTGAATTTTCGGCGACGAGAACTGGGCGAAGGATGAGGAACGACAATAACTTCTCGGCTTGGCGTACAATTTGATTTTATGCAACGCTTGGCACGCCTCTTAGCGCGAGATATCCTTATAACGTTTAACTAGATTGTTATGATTGTTGTCCCCGGCACCGTTTCTCTCGCTCTCTTTCCCTCTCTTCCCTTCCCTTTCCTTCAAACTCCCTTTGGCCCTTCCTAGTCTCCTTCCGCCGTCCTTTCTCTCTTCAACGTCTTGCTTTATCTCGAGCGCATGCACCAGCACGAACATGGAAGCGCATAGACACAGGTCTCACACACAGGGAACGTTGGCAGCGAAATTCCAGGCGAATCTCAACCTTCTCCAACCCTTTGACCGTATATATCTCCGTGTATACGTTCTTGCAGCTATTGTACACAAAGATAGTCGCGCATATCCGCGCTTCGTTTCTCTCGCAAAATACTGCCGCATTGCAGCTGCTAATAGAATAACCTGCGAGATGATTTAATGCACGGATTGGAGGAAATTCAGTGTCTACTCAGACACGGTGATTTGAGGCGCGTGTAATAATTGATGGATTAACGTGTATAGTGAAGATATAATACGGGAGAATGTTCATGAGAAGAAGACAGCGAAAGAATTATGATTATTAACAGCTTGAAAATGGAAATTTGGTTTGTGACCTTCTTCCTTAAAATTAGTTTTATTAGGAACTAATTGCGTGCTTTGAGTTTGCTCTGCTTCTTTGTGGGTGAGAAGAGTATCAGTAATGAGCTTAACGTTCAAAAGATAATGATTGGATCAAGTTTGACCCATATTTAAATATACTTCACATGTGAAATTCAAGCTAACCTGAGACTTAACCCCTTGCCGTACCATTTCTTTTGTGACTGAATTTGCAATAAGTCAAAATTAATTACTAAAACAACAATCTATCCCTGATTTCACATATGGCGTGTAACTTAACGCAATATTAATAGCATAGAAATAATTTGATCGTATCGTGACCCAGTGACATTTTTAGTTTCATAGTTTTTGAAAAACTTCAAAATTTCCTATTCCATTCATCGCGTCACGAGTGTCACTCGTTACTGTACAGCAAGCGGTTAATATTTCATATTCGTCGTGTAAACATAGTTAAATATTTTTTGATAACTTAAAAACATATACACTCAATTCTGTTTTTACACGGTTTTGATTTAACACGGTCTAGAAAACAAAAATTGATTCCGTTTTTACACGATTTCATTCGATTTAGCACGACTAAAAAGTCTAAAATATGCTTAAAATAAATTTTTTAATAAATTCATTTTAACTATTTTTTACAGGGTTGAAGGATATGGAACTAATCCCTTTTTTCTATGCATGTACTTCATGACTTTTTTTACACAGTCATTTTTTAAAACGATTTTGTCTGGAACGTATCTACCGTGTAAAAACAGAATTATAACAGAATTATATCCTTATAACTATACGTCACCACTCGGCCCCCTCTTTACGATAAAGGTATTGAAAAATACTACAAAAACCAGCTTCAATCCTCCCGAAAACGAAATTGCAATTCGAATCACGAGTTACTATCAATCCCTACCACTCCGCAAACCGATCGACCCGGCGAGAGAAGCAACACCGCTTAATTACGGCAAACTTCGACTACCCGCAAGCCCCAAGTCCAAGATCCCGCGAGTAACTTTGGAGTCAAGAGTTGGAAAGATTGCCACGTAATTCAGAGCGTTCCTATTAGAGGCGCGAAGGCGAAGGTAGATGGTCGTATCCGGAGGGCAACGTATGATATTCATATTCTTGGCAGAGTCTGCCTCCGGAGGGTGGTCGGCAGGAGGACGAAGAGTACGAGAAGAGAGAAGAGTAGGTAGAAGAGGCGGAGGGTAGCGGAGGTCGGTGGTGGTTGGCAGAGCGTCGAAGGCAGTGGTGCAGACCAGTGGCCCGATGGAGGCAACCCTGGTATTCTAACCCTATAGCCAAGGGGGTTGCTGCTTCTGCCGGTGGTGCTGATGCTGATGCTGCTAGCTGCCGCTTCTGGTACTGCCGGTGGTGCTGGTGCTGGTGCTGGTGCTGGCGGTGCTCGGCGCGGTGCGCAGAGCTGCAAAGAATGGCGGTAACGCGAACGGGTGGCGGGGTCGACCGGCACGGAACGGGGATGGAGAAGACGTAGGCCCTGGAGGGGGAGGATACCACTCTAGATATTTCTTATCCCAGCGCACGTAACCCTCTAACAAGCTAGCAAAGTTTACCAATAAATTGTATGACGGCGAGCACCGGCGATGCTAGGAAGCCACCGGAATATCGTACCACCTCGATGTTCGGGGATGCTTTTGCTTCTATCGTCGGGGAGTCTTCCCCTTCTTCTTCGTCTCTCGCGCTCTTAGTTTTCTATCGCGGGATAAGTATTTAACCGAAAGATTGAATGAGAACTGAACTTCATGTTTAATTAGAAAATATTCAAATAAATTATCTTTAACCCTTAGGGCTCTATGGACGCATATATGGGTTTGACGAAAGTCATCCGTGTGGCCTAAGGCCGCATATATGTGTTTTCTCTGAGTCATCGGCCTGGACTAAGGGCGCATATATGCGTTTGTCGATTTTTTCAATCAATATGCAGTCATTTTCGTGTAAAATTAAGCCAGGGCCACTCGTTAGTAATTTGCCTTCCTTAGGTAGCGGTTGGGCAGTATTAGAGTCATAAAAATCTCCGGGAATTATAATATATAATTAATTATTTATAGATAATTGTTTTGAAATTTTTCACACACAATTAAATTATTAATTTCTGTTGCAAATATCAAATTAAGTTTTTTAGTTGATTGTAAAATTTAATGTTTTAAAATTTTAATGTTTATAATAATTAATTTTAATACTCAAAAATAATAGTCTTTAATTATTTAACCTTCTGCAAAAGAATTACTATAATTTATTACTGTTTGCGCCTTGAATAGTCACTTCAGTGTGGCGAAAAAGTATTCCGGCCCCAGCGATGGTCAGCGCTATCCGCGCTCCGTACCTACGGACCGTTTCGGCCGGGAGTATTTAGAGCTCAAAGGGTTAAGTAAAAAAGTATATTTTCACTAAGCTTCTAGCTATCGATTTAAAGTTCTTCCATTGTCCTGAAAATTCGATAACCGTAAAGAGCCATCGCGACTTCTCTCAAACGACCTTTCGTTCGCTAATGGTCACAAGGACTCTCGCCTTCTGTCGAACCAACGTGACGCGGGACAATTTTTCATCCCTCATTTTTTTTTGCCCAGGGCGTCCCACCTCCCGATGTCAATGAGCACCAAATGTTGGAACACGTTTTGGCAACGATCGCAAGAGAGGGAGAGGCCGAACGATTATACCGAATGGCATTCCATAGACATAATGCGCCGCGCGCGCGCGACCGTACTTCATAATGGAGTCACATCACATCGGTTACACAATCACAATACTAATCCGACATAATGGCTACCTACGTTCCTACCAATGGGACTAAAAACGCGCACGGAGGAGCGACGTGCTACCGTCGGTCCACGAGCCACGGCGCAACGGTTCTACAGGGAGAAGAGGAACGAACCGTCCAATCGGAGGAACTCGTGGATTTCCTCGACTTAAATCTCGTTGAGGACTTGGTCGACTTTTGTGCGGTTGCAATGTGTGTACGTTGCGAGCAAATAAGAGCTTCATCTGATTTTTAGTATTTTTTATGGTTTTGTTCATTTTTCCCCATTTAAATCTCCTTCAAAAATTGGCACATTTTTGAATAGTTGTAATGCGCGTACGTTCCGAGCAAACAGAAATTTGATCTGATTTCTATTATTTTTAATGGTTTTGTTCATTTTTCCCGATTCAATTCTCGTTGAGAAATTAGCACATTTTTTAATAGTTGCAATGTGCGTACGTTACGAGTGAGCAAAAGCTTGGTCTGATTAATATTTTAGTTTTAATAGTTTTGTGAATTTTGCTCGATGCAAATCTCGTTGAGGAATTAGTCAACTTCTGAGTAGTTGCAATGTGCGTACATTGCGAGCGAACGAAAGCCTGGCCTGTATTTTTTGTATCAATGATTTTGCGAGATGTTTTGTTAATTTTGTTGCAATTTCGTATTTCACGTTTTGGGATAAATTTTCTGTAAGCAATCTTTTAAATATACGCAAAAGTTACAAATGAGGGTAGTTACATGCAAATTGTAATATTATCCGGAATAAGTAATATTGTCATATTATTTCTGTTGAGTGGTTTTGACACTCAACAAATGACTTTGTAAATAAAAATGAATTCAACCAACACAGTGTTCTCACATACATGTCACGAAGAAAGTGCTAATTTTTACTTCACTAATTAACCCCTTAGCTTACAATAACGTGTGACACACGTGAGGCGATAAATGGAATACGAAATTTTGAAGTTTTCCAATAACTATTAAATTGAAAATATCAATCGATCTCGAGACGGTAAAATTATTTCTACAATATTAATATTGCAGTCAGTTGTGCCAAATGTTAAAGATCAGAGAGAAATGTTTATTTCTGGAATTAATTCTGGGGCATTACGCACGCTGTCAAAATAGAAATCGTAAGGCAAGGGGTTAAACACATGATCTATAAAGCATGATGCTTCATAAAAAAGTAAGTAACAACAACTTACTAATAATACCTAGGAACAAGTAATTACTTTTAAACAGACAACCAACAAAAATAACTAAATCGAAATACCACCTCAAAGCCGTATGAAATCTAAGTCATACCTCGCGTCTCACTTTTCGCCATTTTAATTGCAAAACACCCCCCAAACGTGCATCTCGTTTCTTCACCTTCTTTCGACAAGCGTCACAATAACTCTCCTCATCGCCATCGTTGTAACAATTTCGATCGATCTGCCAAACATTCTGAAAACCTCTGCGCGAAAGGACATAAAAGGAAGAACAGATATCCGTATATTGCCATGTACAAGTAGAGAATCCACCTAGTAAGGCGGGCAATGAAACTTTCTTGCCCGTCGTCGCACGACTGCCGTGCGTTCTCTTTCGAGCGCGAAACAAAGTGCTCCGGCGAGTGTATCTTGAATCCCCAACGAAGCGAATCGGCTTAAGTGAAAATCGCTCGACGGTTTGCAACCCCGTAAATATTGTACCGGAGTGGCCGCGGGTGGGCAGAGAAAAAGAGGGAGAAAGAGAGAGACCGTCATAGCGACGGGACGAGGGCTCTGGGGTGAAAGAGGGGCAGGGGAGGGAGGAAGGGGGTGAGCTTTTTTTCTGACTGCCGGTGTAGCGTTAACGCGTGCCTTCTTGCCCTCTGAAGTGGTCCGTGCGATATGGTGGAAGAATCGATTGCACACGGAGAGACCGAAGAAGAAACGCTTAAACCTCTTTCAGCCACCTCGCGTTTTCCTTCTCCGTCCCGGAAAGAGGCCTCCCTCGATCCTTCTTCCGGAAACGAGTCCGTCGTTATTCGGTAATTCGTTGTCCTTTTGCCGGCCAGACCGAATAGCGAGGAACAAAGAACTCTCGTACGACTGTTTGGACATCGATTTCCTGCCGAACGCGGATGTGCCTTCGAGTATTTAAGTCGAGTCGCTTTTGGCGGGAACGTTGCGCGCCCGCGGAGGGTGCGCTTCTTTTGGCGGGTTTGGTCTCATTATGCGGGATATTTAACGAGTTCTTAGAAAAGGCTTTTCGCATCGATAGTAGTCTTTGAAGGGAGTAAGAAAGATGAAAGGCACGGGGAAATGTTTGAAGAAATACCGTTGGTAAAGGATGTAATTAGAGAGAGCTAAATTATCTACCGAAGTGTATATTCAACGAGAAGTTAAATAACGAGAAGTTAAATTGTTCTGAAAGATATTTGTATTATACTTCTGTTAGTATTGAAGAAAAGTTATACACATAAATATTGACTGTATATTTATACAGGCAATCGCACCGATCAAAGGAACAATTGTGAATCCAATGCTCCTTCGCACGAGTCAGGCCTATATTTTTCTCAAGGAGCACTCTCCTCGCCAACCCTCTTGTACCTATCACCTGTTGGGGGTGAGGCCTGAAACCTTCCCCTTACCCGTAGAAGAATTTTTTTTACAAACCTACCATGGAATTTTCCTATCCCTACCTTGCGTGTACTTTTTAATTACTGACAATGGGAAAATTATGAGATCATAAGTGAAACGAGTAAAAGACAATTATTCTTGCATTGTTCAACTCCTATCGACACGTTTTCGGCACAAAAATGCATAATAAAGCATCAGTACATACCGACTCTGAAAAGCTATTGTATCAACATAGGTATTGTATCAGAATATTTGTAATGTAGGTAAATGCAAATAACAGAAACGTATAGTTTACTATTTCTGCAACCTATCGCTTAAAATATTGCCGATACAACCATAACAAATAAACAACAGATACATTCAACCATGCATTTATCTTCATGTGCAAAATATCTGTTTACGTACAGTAACTTAGCGTATATACAAATTTTGTAGAGATTAACCCCTTGCGGTAAAATGACAAGTCTAACTCGTCATTGGTTTTCATGTCATATCGTACAATGACGAGGTACACTCCGTCATACGCCTAAAGCTATTATTCGATATGATAATAATTAAATTAGTTAACAATATCGTCTAGATAACGGTATGTATGAATTATAAAATGGAACATGGTTCTTATAAATTAAAATTGAATGGTTATTTCATGCAGAATTTTTCATCGTTAAGTCGTGCCGGAAGGGGTTAAATCAGATTGATGGAATTGCGAAACGCAGAGAAATGTTTAATGTAGTTTAAGTAGCTCAATGAAACTTGCATTTTTCTCGCACGTATATCAGAAACGCAAGGGCCACGCCCGGTCTTAAAATTATCCGATCGAACGATTTCGAGCCAACGAGTACGAGGATCTCGATAAATCTGAACTCTAACGGAAGTCAGAAGAGCATAATGTACGCGAGGACAACGAAAGGGAATGGACAACACTCGGAGTATTTTTGCAGCGAGATTTTCTCCGTGAAATATCTCGAGAAGAATGGATGTTAATGTTACGCGAAGTGCTTTCACGTATGTTGCGACCGCTTTGTTCCTTTTTCGTGAACGTTTTTTCGAATTTCGTTTGGAGGTGACAAAACGTTTTTAAGGATATATTTCAGTGTTAAGTAATAGAGTACCTATATTTAGTGGATAAGTGTGAGTCGAGTTTGAAATATATCTGTTATAGAAGAATCGTCTAAATTAATGTCAACTAACACGTTAACACATTAACGCTCGTTAAGAAATCTGTAAAACATACGCCTGGGGCCGCATGTTTTCAGGCAAACTTCCACGTTACTAATATCATTATAACTTTTTTTATTTATGGACCAATTTCGTGGAACATTCGGAAATTGTAAAATAGGATGCATTTTAGACATTTGTTGAACGGCAATTTTTCTCAGAATTTATTTTAAGTCAGCGGCTATTATTTCGTACTTGGATGTGGAAGTGAAACGATATAAATCGATCACGAGTTTACTAGTGACCGGCCAGCAACGTTTGGACATGAAGACACAATTTAACTCGTGACCGGTCAACAATGTGTTAAGTGCGACATGAAATTACTTGTTTCGTAATTTCTGTTGCTATCAAACGCGCGCCTTCAACAAATGGACTGTAATTTGCAATAAGAGGAACAGTAATTGCAATTAGCAGAGAGGGGTTAGAAAAACAACTATCGCCATCTTTGCTGTTCCCGAAATACGCAAGTTTTGGCTCCTGACTTTACATGCTACATAGAATTCTCCAGTGGCATAATTGCATCCAGTTTACACAGTTATTTACGTAATTCCTACATATAAGGATCCTATTACTAATTTTTTTTTACCAATAACACCTTGCAGCTTTTACGAAGCGAGTGCATAGAAAGTATGAAAAAACCATATAAAAAGATTTCAAGTCTTATATTCCGAAGAAAATACTTCGGCTTTCCACGTAACTTCTAACTTCCGTTCACTCCAAAACGCATCGAATCAAATACCGGCCCAAACTCTCCTTCCTAGCATCCGTAAAAAAAAGAGCTTCTTCAATTTCACAAACACCAGTGCATCCTCTGTGCCCGCACAATCGCAGAAGAAAAGGTCTGAATTTGCAAACGAAAACGAGAGTAATTAAAAGTAATCCAGTTAACTTCCACGCTCGACAAACAGACGACAAATTACTCTCTCGAATGTTGAAGCCATAATGCGCCTAGCTAGCGAGCAGCCGGAAAAGAAAGCGAGAAGGATTCGCGTATAAAAGATTCGTTTAATTCGCGTGGAGCACTCTCGGTCTCTCGGTCGGGGTATTCGCGTAGTTTTCAAAAGTGAAAAAAGCTCCCGGAGCTTCAGAAGCAGCAGGAGAGCTCGTATTAGCGCCAACGAGTCAGAAAGACCCCTCTTCTCCTCTCCCTCTGTCCCTCTGTCACTGTGTCCCTCCGTCCTCTCTGTCCCTCTGTCCCTCTGTCCCTCTATCCCCCTCCTACGGCCTGCCGCGGCTCGCGTCGCTACAATATTTATGGGGTTGCTCGTGCGAGCGAGCGATTCTCGTTCGCGCGAGTTCGCCTCGTTGGGCGCTCAAGGTCCGAACGAGTCCTAACGCGTGTGCGGGATGAGACTGGGACGAGCGTGAAAAATTAATGAGCGAGGACGCGCCACCGAGAGCCTTAAAACGCTTGCGAAAATGCGAACGCGTACGCGAGATACGCCGACATTGATCTAATGGAGGTTTTTCAGCTGCTTTATCGAATTGGAGGGTGATTTTGAAAGTTGCATAGATTGCCAAGGTGTTGCTACTGTCGCGAAGCTGAGAACTTTGGATGTCCTTTTACGGTTAATAAGAATAATGGCTTAAGTGAAATTGTAATTGAGGTTTTAACGATGCTTTGTCGAATTGGAGGGAGATTTTGACTGTTGGATAGATTGGCAAGGTGTTGCTACAGTCCCAAAGCTGAGGATTTTGAATGCCCTTTTAGGGTTAATAAATATAATGGTTTAACTGAAATTGTAATTGAGTTTTAACGATGCTTTACCGAATTGGAGGGAGATTTTGAAAGTGGCATAGATTGGCAAGGTGTTGCTACTGTCGCGAAGCTGAGGACTTTGGATGTCCTTTTAGGATTAATAAGTATGATGGCTTAACTGAAATTGTAATTGAGGTTTCAATGATGCTTTGTCGAATTGGAGGGAGATTTTGAAAGTGGCATAGATTGGCAAGGTGTTGCTACAGTCCTGAAGCTGAGGACTTTGGATGTCCTTTCAGGATTAATAATTGTAATGGCTTAAGTAAAATTGTAATTGAGGTTTTAACGATGCTTTGTCGAATTGGAGGGAGATTTTGAAAGTGGCATAGATTGGCAAGGTGTTGCTACAGTCCTGAAGCTGAGGACTTTGGATGTCCTTTCAGGATTAATAATTGTAATGGGTTAAGTAAAATTGTAATTGAGGTTTTAACGATGCTTTGTCGAATTGGAGGGAGATTTTGACTGTTAGATAGATTGGCAAGGTGTTGCTACTGTCGCGAAGCTGAGAACTTTGCATGTCCTTTTAGGGTTAATAAGTATAATGGCGTAACTGAAATTGTAATTGAGGTTTTAACGATGCTTTATCGAATTGAAGGGTGATTTTGAAAGTTGGATAGATTGGCAAGGTATTGCTACAGTCCCAAAGCTAAGGATTTTGAATGCCTTTTTAGGGTTAATAAGTATAATGGTTTCACTGAAATTGTAATTGAGGTTTTACCGATGCTTTGTCGAATTGGAGGGAGATTTTGAAAGTTGGAAAGATTGGCAAGGTGTTGCTACAGTCGCGAAACTGAGAATGATGGATGTCTTTTCGTTCTAATAAGTATAATGACCTATTGTTAGTTAAAATTCTTATTAAGGTTTTCGTGCTGCTTTGTCGAATTGGGGGAAGCTATAAAGCTGAATTCGTTCAATTCGGATTGAAAAAAAGAATAGAAATGCAGAAGGTTGAACTTCACCAACCCGATATTTATCCAAAACCTCGCCCATTTTCACAATTATAAACTTTTCGTAATTCTAAGACCATTAATTTCATTCAAACCGATACAAATGTCCATAAAAAGATTCCCCATAAATTGAACGATTACATTTTTAAACGGAAACGAAATCAGAAGAAGTCCGTCTAGAGAGTGAAGATTTTATTATCCTCTCTTCGTGCTGATTTACTATCCTCATTTTAAATCCTCTTCCACGCACTTAAAGGGAAATGTCGTAAAACGAGTACAATCGAGAGACAAAACTTTGATCGCGTCTGGTCCTTTCCTCTGTCGAAAAATTTCTCTCGTCGTTGTGAATCCCCTTTGGTCGGAATCGAACGAAGAAAATGGAGAAAACGGACGGAACCTCACGACTAATCAGCAGACCGTCGGTTTACGCTTGCCGGGACGTACCCTCGTCTTGGTGCTCCTACCCCGCCGTCGTCTACGAGGGTGGAAAAAAGTGTAAAAGGGGGTGGTTGAGTTTTTTCACCCTCCGTCGCTCGCAATCACGACGAAGTGTCGCCTCCGATGGAGGGTATAAGTACCGGTCCTCATCGAGCGAGTTCAAAAAGCCGGAACCGGAAACGGTTCCCTTCAACCTCTGCCGAATCTCTCGTTTAACCCTCTTGATCCCGTTGTCAATCAATCGATGACCGATATCGTCCCGGATTAATGAGGATATATTAAACGCTTTAATCGTTTCTTTAACTTCTAGTTTGACGCCGTTCTATGGCATTCGAGAATTCTTCAGCCGTTAAGTTGAAGTTTAAATGCCATTTGTGGATAATGCTGGAGTTTTCTGATTCTACCTTTTTATACTTTTCGGCTTTGAGCGTTATGATCATTTCGCTTACGGTTTAAACTTTATGGTGGGTTCAAAATCATCGAGGTTACGATATATTCAATGACTATTTAACACGTTAAGCGCCACGCCGGCTCCTAGGGACTGGTACTACACTTTCCGTTCAGGCCGTTTATTAGGAAAGGTATCTTTCCGTTTGTTTTAATAAACTACATTAATTTTTGATAAAATGGTATGTTTCTTACTTAAAACCACTAATTATGGATCGTACAGGCGCGACAGACAAAAAACCAGCCGTCGGTTTTCATTGATCAGCGTCAACATAAACGAAAAATTAACGTCCGGTCCCTAGTGACCGGCGTGGCGCTTAACGTGTTAAGGAATATTTTCCGGAGGCGATGGGGAATTCAACTCAGATCTCCTGAAATTGGAGTCCGAGCTTTTAGCTCCATGTCTAAACTATCCCAGCGGTGAAATTTTCGTAACAGGGCTAAATTTTGCAATTAGATACAAAGCCGGCAGTTAACTTAGGATACGTTATGTATTACGGTGTTTTGAGGTTCAGCTTAAAACACTGACAGGTACATGTAATTATCTCCTTGAGTGAAAAAGACTCGTGCCGCCTATGTCAGTTTTCTATGTCAAATATATTCTGACGGACTACATTTATCCCATGACTTGAAATTTTCTTTAATGAAAATCGGTATTTTTATCTTTCCATCGCAAACTGATAAATGTAGTAGCAACTTACCCTTTACAAATCGATCCATCGCAGTGCGAAAGTAAATGGTACATTTAAGGCCAAAACCTCGGAATTAAATTGTAAGGCAAAAGATTTGGAAAACGCTTATCAAAGGGTGGTATATTGCAAGTGGCATGATATTTATACTAATTACAATGTGTATAGCGAACCAAATTATTGAAACATCAATCACCCGAGACTTTTCTGTTTAGTTAGCTATGATATCGTAATAATAACTGTAAAATATAGGCAGAGACATTGAAAATACCAAACTTTCTGTGCTATCAGTAGCACAATACCACTTTCCTTATCATTGCAACAATTCAGTTGAATCCCAAGACACTGATAAAATTAACTAAACACATTTCAAAGTACAATACGTAAAAGTAATTTTCAATTTTCAACTATCAAACTTACGTAAAATTGAATCAAACAAAAGATGAAGTTACGAAGCGTATAACAATATCACGAACACCGTAGCAATCTTCATTCCTCTGAATAATTGTCTCAAGCTCCCCCATGAACGTTACAACCCCCGTGTCTTTCCCGAATCTACCACCGTTTCACTCGACACATTCGAGCGAATAAATAAATGCATAAACCAGAACGACATAACGAAGAAACCGTCGTACACGGTCACCGTGAAAGGAACGAAACGTGAGAGATCGTAAGGCAGAAGGAAAAAGAATCGCGGAAGAAGAGCGCGCGGGGTGGAAGAACGGTGAAATCGTTCGGCGTAGGGTAAATAAAGTTTTAAATTTCCGCCGTTCCCTTCGCGTTTCTCCTCGGTCGGCGCCTCCACTATCTGCATAATATATCTCTAATGTGGCGGAGGGAAAAGAGGGTGGCAAAAGTTGCCTCCGCCCGGTATAATGTAAGGAGAAAGGAGAGAGAGGGTGGCAGTTTGTGACGGTGGTGGTGGTAGCGGCGACGGTGGTGGCGTAGAAACCAACGGAGAAACCGGTGGCAAGAGGCTGCCTCGAAGGCGGCCCCGTGCGGGAGGCACGGTGCTTAAATAACGCGAGTTTGGATTTATAGTAATACTTTTATGAAATAATGTTAGTGGCGGATATTAAGGCAGACACTGGGAGCGTCGCTGGCTGAACGCCATCCGGAGAATCCCTTCCTTCGTCCTCACGCTACCTCCTTGTTCCCGATTTTCTTTCTGGCATGCCCACGAAAAACTTCCGGCTATCTTTTCTCCTCCTATTCCTGTCCCCCTATGAATTTCGAGGTTACGAGTTGGAAATGAAGAAACACGGTCGCGGATAGCTCGAAAGAATGTACTTGCTCTCGCGCGTGGGAAATTCTCGATATTTTCTTTTTCTCGCAAATTACGAGTTACGTTTGAAATACACGAAAGAAGATGGAACGTTCCGGAGTCCCGGGTGATTTGGATATCCGCAGAAACGTCATCTTTTCTAAACTGGAACGTGATCCGAGCATGGATACGGTCAACACCTGGGAAGATCTCGTAAATGGTAAAAGTATGTACGTTGTCGTCTCGAATTCCCTCGCGTATTCGAAAGTCTACCGTACGACCGTTCCGATACAAATCGACGCGTTCGACTGTTTCGTTCCTGTTCTGCTCCAGATCCTCCTAATTCCTAACCAATATCGAGCCGCTCGTCGTTAAGCTACCATAATTTTTCTCCATTCCAATTTTCCCGACTTCCATCCGTATCTGCCGATTTGTCGACGTACCACGAAAGAGCACCGACTCTCTCTCTCTCCCTTTCTCTCCCCCTTGTCTCGGGTAGGTACCTACACGCTTCGCCGAGGTGAAGCGGCTTTCATCCGTTTCAACCCGAAACGGCTCGAAAATAAAATGTGGCACAAGGTCTCCGGGGTATTCCTGCGGGGTTTCGGGTCCTGGAAAAGGGTGCCGGGGGTAACGGGCCGTGCATAACGAACCGAGAGCCGCGTAAAATTCGTAGGCGAATGCTCTTTAATTAGCACGCCGCACTGGGCGCCAGGAGATGCCGTTGTAGAAGGAGGAGCTACAGGAGTCGGCGAAGCCAGAGAAAGCCGTAGGAGGCGGCGGAGGTGGTAGCAGAAACGAAGGAGGAGGATGAGATAAAGAGGGAGTAGATCGGCGAACGAGTGAAACGAGAAAGAGAGACCGAGGCCGAGGTCGGGAAGGTGGAGAGGAGGATGGTGGCGAGGAGGGACTTAAATAATTATCGTTTCGAAGCCGCCTCGCGCGGAGCGGGCTGAGGCCGCATCTGTTTCTGATTATTAATTAATATCAACCAACCCGAGGCCGCGTTCGCATGAGCGAGCTCGTTGCTCTCTCGTATGCAATCGCGCACCGACGCACACGGAAAACCATGAAACGCGCGTGTGCGTGAACGCGCGCGCGCTTTCTCGCCCGTTTCGCGAATCTGCGCACACCGACGAACGAGAGCGTGTGTTGCGCTACGTGTCGCGCGCAGAGAATAAGTGCGAGAGAGGGAGAGAGAGAGAGAATGAGAGGGGCGACGGAACGACAGAGGCAAATCCCATATTCATATGTTGCGCAGAAATGAACAGAATGCTCGGCGGGCATTAAAATTAATGAAACGGACAGAACACGCGTTTTAACGAAAATGTATGTGGGCGATCAGGCGGAAGCATGCTCTCTCGGACATGGAGCCAGGAACATACAAACGCCCCTGGGCTTCGAATATGCATCTAGCTGTCTCTTGCTCTTTCCGCAGCTTTTCGTTACCCTCCCTCCACCCTGGATCCTTCCTCAGGGTTCGTATTGTACCGAAATGCGGAATCAATTGAGAATAAGACGTACCGATTTAATTCTCCTCAGACGCATTAATTATTCGGCGTTTGAAAGTTTCTGCTTGATCGAAACAGCTAGAAGTCGCACTTAACAAAGTGTATTTAAGTTTGTGCTATTTACGGGGTGATCGAGAGTTATTCCTCGAATAATCGAATGGGGGAAACCTTGCAGGACCGCTGTGGGTTGTGCAAGTTTTCAGGGTCACCTTTGGATTTAATCTTTTGCACACGGAGTGCAACAACATACTTTGTCAATGGCTAAAAGGAGTACTCGGAATACAAAGGATTAATTATCGGCTACGAAGGATAATCGAATCATAGTTGATTTACGCGATAAAAGATCTACTTTCCAGGCGCATTTTAATTCTACCGCCTTAATGTTTAAATCCGGCATTGCAATTTATCATTGCATTGCATCTTTTAACAGATGTATGAGAAGTCTGGGAATACTTTGAAGTACTTTTTCCATTTCGACTGAAGATTCAAATTTAAAACCGCTTATCATTTGCTATCTCGAAGGAAAACGCTACGAATTACTTTTAAATTCTGTTAGCAATTAAAGGATTATCCGATGTACTATCCAACAAACTTAAATGCTACATAGGAAATTCTATTAATTGGTTCTATTTAAATTGAACGATATATCAAGAGTCTGTATCTGAGGTAATAATGAAGATTTAAATCGTTCTTTTGCAAATTATGAAGCAATTCTGTCGACGTAGAGTTTAAAATTACTTTGATAATTAATGGAAGTTAGGAGTTCTTGAAAATCGAAAAAACTTTCGACGACTCGATAATCTAAACTGAACCACCAAAAGACTATTTCACAAACAAAAGCGTTTATTTACTGTTATATGACACTTTTCTTCTCGTGCATGAAAAACTGTGTTTAGCAAATTGAAAATGTTATTTACGAAATACCCTGTTTCTGTATTTAACGTAATTAGAAGAATTACCAGACCCTTATTAGTTTGAAAGTATTATGTGTGATTACGCGACTCTGCCTGAAGAGGTCGCCGTCTACTTGGAGCACTTCGCGCGCAATGGGTTACATGATATTAAAATGGAACGACATAATCGCCAAAAGTTGCGAAGTTTTAGGAAAAGATATTCCCTTAAATGTAACTTGCAGTACTTTAATGATAACATATTATATAATAATAACGAGTTAAACCTTTGCAACCAATCACCCAGATTGCATTGCAACATAACATACATACGTATTTGTAGCTAACTTTTTCTTACTGCATGAAATACTTTATAATATTTCATTCATTCTCTTCGACACTAAACCGATGTTAAATACTCGTAGCGAACTTCGATAGATGTACTTTTGTTATTACTGAATTCAAACATTTACGATAAATTGCAATTACACTCTTCAGATGTTTCTTACATTTTACGATTATCTTGACAATCCCCTTTCATAATTATTATTTTAAAGTAATAATACAAGTTTACCACATTCATTAACATAAATCTATGTATCAATTCGCATCCCATTTATAACATTATTAAATGTTCTATCACAGAATGCCTTCAAATGGACAACGAAGTACGTGCTATAGAAGGTTAAACGTATACATACCTCAATAACGAAGAGCTTCTTTTGTTGCGTTGCTCAAAGCATCGTCTTAGCAGCCACAAAGTCACTAAACTTCTTTAATTGCTTGATGTGCAGGCTTCTTCAAAGTATTTCACGTGAAACTCGCGACATTATGAAGAAAAACTCGAAGACTGGCGCGTTAACAGAGAATCGGAAGGTTCTTTAATTAAGAAAGTTGACTCGATCATAGATTCATAGTAGTGACAGAATAACGTTTACCATCGCCAGGGGTCGCTGACTACGGCGCGAGAATATAAATTTGTCCATTATACAGTGATTAGTTTGCGAAGGGTTCCTCTCGTGGGCATCCAACCCCTTTGAATGATTCTGTCAGGGTACAAGGCTCATTTCATTATACAAGTATTTTAGTCAACTAAACGGATGTTTACTGAATTATATGTTACTATTATACTGTATAATGCGAGGTATTGCATATAAATGTTCTAGAAAATTCGTGTTTGCATTTCACTTTATATCGCATGTCCATGGAACTTCATATTTCAGTAAAACGAATTTATTATTGAACGTTAGTATTAATTATATTTACTTTATCTTTCAGTATTAATAATAGTGTTAAATATTATTAATGATATTATGTTTCTTTGGGTTCTATGTGTGACAATCCGTAGCTCTATATGAATAATCATATTGATGAACCAAAAACGTTGTTATTATTGTGCTCTGCTTAAACTCCTTTTCATTTTATGTAATTGATTATTTTAGATTAGCTCGATTTGTATTTTATGATTTAAGTAACTTTGTCTATGGTATTTGTTAATATTGTACCGTAGGTACCGAAGTCCTTCTCAAAGGTACATCATTTATGCATACTACTTTCTTCTTAGCTTAATAATTGTTCATTTCATTCATATTATTATATTTATAATTCTAATAGACTTTTACTTCAGTACTTATCACGATATTTATATGTAAAAGAATTTTCGTGTTTGAAATTTAAAATAACTTTCGTAATAACTAGCGCTTACTGGTGGACATTATCTTGAGGCTACTCGATGCAAGATACAATTACCTGCGAAAGGTAAAACATTTTAGTAATGAGATAGTAAAATTCTATATTACCGACAATAGTACATGGTAGAATTTAATTTTGCCCCATCTATCCATCGACGGCATACATTATAATAACCGGCCAGTTTAATTCTATAGCTGTATGGTAGGTGACAAACCTGAAAATTGAGATAGGTTATATGCACGTGTTTGTATATGCGGTGAAATTGCATTGAAAATATTCGATGATTTCTTTCACAATACCTTGTGAAATATAACATAACTATAAAATACAATGCAGCACGACGACGTAAGTGTTTTTTTAAGTACATCATTACATAGATTATATCAACGTTACGTTTAATATCAATATTTTTTCAGGTCGTGTGGAGTATTATTAATAAGTCCTTCTGTTCGTTTAAAGTAAAGTACGTATTGTTCGATAAAACGATTCATTCAAAACTTTCTTTAATACAGTTATTTAATGTATTAATTCATTGTATTACAGTACAAAAACACAAAGGTTTTGCCGTAATGAGTACAATCTTACGGGTTTATGTAGCAGAGCATCTTGTCCCCTTGCAAACAGTCAGTATGCTACAATCAGAGAAGAGAATGGTATTATTTACCTCTATATGAGAACAGCCGAAAGGTAACAATTTCATGTAAGATTATTATGTTGCAAAATATTGGTTCACTTAGTACATTTATGGTAATACCTATCAAATGTTTTTACAGAGTTCACTATTTAAAAAATTCATGGGAGAAAGTGAAACTTTCCAGGAACTTTGAAAAGGCAATATATCAAATTAATGAAAATTTACTGTATTGGCCTGGTTTCCTAAAAGCAAAATGCAAGCAAAGGTTTTTGAAAATTACTCAGTACCTCATACGCATGAGGAAACTGAGGTTAAGAAGACAGAAGAAAATAGTACCGTTACAAAGAAAGATCGAGAGAAGAGAAAGACGTAGGGAAGAAAAAGCTCTTATAGCGGCGAGGTTAGAAACTGCAATAGAAAAGCAGCTCATGGAAAGATTAAAACAGGGCGTGGTAATTGTTGTTTATTTAGTTTTACACCTGAATGATTTGAGCATATTAGGTTTGTAGTTTTGATTTATGCAATCTTTTTTTTTTATGTTTAGTACAAGGATATATATAATTTCCCGCAAAAAGTATTTGATAAGGCAGTAGAAGCTGTTGAACTTGAAGGAGAAAGTGAAGCTGAAAGTGACGTAGAAGAAGATGAGGAGCAAAAGATTGATAAAGACGTTGAAATGGAACTAGAAGCTGATGAAAGGAGAAGGGAATTAAATGAACCGCATTATGTAGAAGCAGATACTGACGAGGAAGATTTTGACGTTGATCAACTGTCAATGGTAATAAATAATACAGTTTTCTTAATTTGAAATTCTATTGTATCGATTAAAATAAATATATTTTCTAGGACGAAGATAGCGACTCAGGACATAAGGAAGAAGTCGAATTATCCGACAGTTTTGAATCTGAAACGAGCGATATCGAGGTAATTTGATCATACAAATTCTATCATTATAACTTCAGCATTGACTATAATTTCCATTTTTTCTAGGATATAACTGCCTCGACGAGCAAAAAATCGAAAAAACCAAAAGTTGTTAAAAAAGGCAAAAAACAAAGGAAGGCCCGACCGAAAGTGGAAATCGAATACGAGATTGAAGAAGAACCTCGTCAAAAACAGACGGCGTAATAAATATTTAATTAGAACAATTGTAATTATATTTCTAATAAAAACATTTTCTTTCATAACATTTCAAAAAGATAGCTAAAACAATGTCAATATATATTCTCTCTAATAGATATTATTCCCGCACGACATTGATTATTTTTATATTATAAGAATTTATGCTTACAATTAGATAACATTTTTGAAATACATTTTCGACCTTCATTTTGTATATAATGAATGCGATACATTTTAAACTTGCGCGCCATTGTTTGTCATTCATAAAAGCGCCGTTAGCAAGTAAATCGAAACCATCGAAACCTCCATTCGAGAAAAGTGCATATTACAGATGGCATTTCCTCGAAGGGGAATCGTCCAGACTGTAGCAGACGATACGTTTCCCCGCTACGAGTAAGGTAAATTATTTGGATTTTTCTTACAGTAATCACTAACAAATTCGATGGATGTCATTTTCTAAAAAAAGCGCTAGTCTAATTATCGAATAAAATTTATGGCGTCGCGCAAAAGCAATAAAGAAACGTCAGTACTTGGCCCTTCATTCTGTTAACAGGGTGTTTAATGTGCTGCTAAACTCTTTGTGATTAATTTGAATGAATGTTCTTTGTACAGTAAGATATTACATGGTATTTACATAATGATATCGCTTGTATTTTTAATAGAGATATGATATAAAGAACAATATTATCAAGGTGAAACCGTGTCTGATATGAAATAGTTTAAAAAATTGAAATCTTTTTTCACTCACTGGACTGAAAAGTCTTTAAAACGGTAGACTAATTTTGACCCTATAGTTAGAAAAGTCAAACGAAAATTTACGGATTACGTTTGTTTTGATATGCAAAGAAGATTAGCTTCTTTGTATTTCTTACTTCTCGTGATACATTTCAACAGTGAATCCTTTGCGGTTAAACGTCACGAACTTCACGTTTACCGCGACAGTGCCCTTTTGTTTGCTATAAATAGAAAAAGTAGGTTACCTATAAAATCAATTCTGAAAATAGAGCAATTCTCCGAATATGTTTGTTCTTTTTAACATACGTTGTTCAGTCGGGATTTCAGCCTATTACAGTATATCCGATAATTGCCGTTCATTTTGATTTAGAATTTTCGCGGTACTTTTTCCAATCAAATGTTCGAGCATAATACCCCGTAAGATCTGCAATAAAACGTGTATATATTCTATATCGTATCTGCTTTTATTAAAAATTAAGCTAATCTTGGTAATAACGTAATGTTTAAAGTAACATTATCTAAGCATTCTTTTTACAGTAAATGTTTAATATTAAATACTTAATATAATTAGTATTAATCTACACATTTTATATGATTCGTGAATGTTTACTTTCCAGATTCCATTTGTAAATCATTTATATTCTTTGTTGCAGGCATATCATGAAATCTAAAAATGATTCTCAAGGTTTTTGACTGAGATTAACGGAACACATAATTATGAGATCAGGCTGTGTAGTTTGACTCTGTAACTTCTAGAGCTTCCTTTTCATTTAACACACAAATGCCAAAATATTAAATGCTACCAATATGGAGTTGAATAATGTGGGAAGCGGCAAGAGCTCTGTACACGTTGCAATACCATTTAGGAAGTTATGTATAGCAACCGTTTCTTTACCTCTTGTCACTCTGTTAACCTGCTTCGTCACTGCATATATCTTTCAACAGGATGATATTCATGAAACACATTGTAGGGTACGAACTGTTTAAAATACAGTCTTATTTCATTGTTAGCTAAACATTAAGAGACTCATGATAAAAATGAATGTTTTATCATCTAGGTTTATAATGTTCTTCCATCAATCTCTGCCATTACGGGCGTATCTCCTCAGAGGTACTTATGGCGCATCAGTATTGCATTACATATTGGACCTCGTCTAATTATTGCCAGTGTTTATCACTCGTATTACTACAAAATACTCAAAGCAATTGAAGATGTCCCTACAAAAATTATGGGATGTAGACTTTTAAACTTATGCTATTGGCTGAATATTGCTGAAGTAGCAGCTTTATGTGGTGTCACATATATTTCCAACAGGGAAAATTATTGTAAGTATGACATCGAATAGGCGAACAGTTTGTTTTGTGCCTTAGAAAAAATGCATTCAAAAGTATGATTTACATTTTCAAAATCAAAAAAAATAACTGTAAAAAAGATTCTATGGAATGTTTGACACCAATTTGTAATTATACTGCAATTAGCGTATATTACGTAAAACTGCTAATAAAATTGACGCTGTTAATTACTAACATCATCTAGAGTCGTTAACGGTATAGCCTTGAAAACTTATAATTCTATGCTATTATTTTATTGATTGACATGCTTATTAGAATGTATCATACCATAAATTATGGTAAACATCAGTTACATAAGATACCTTCAATTATGAAATCCTTATACACTCTGTTACAAATTATTTTCTTTGTAACTATATTCTAAAAATACATAGGGTATGGTAGAATAACATGTATAGCAGACACAAAGTGATTCCTTATTAGAAAATAAGAATAAAATTTTTTAATTTAAGGCTTAGTTTTTGAGAAAATCGAATTTGAAAATCAGATGTGTACGAATGCTGTTACAGCTAAAAAGCCAACATATCGAACTCGTACACGCCGATTATGATGAAGCTTCCGTAAGATGAAATTCTCGAAAAAATATTTGTCACGTATTTTTTTTTATCGGCCAACGTCCGTATTGAGGGGGTGAGAATATCCGTCAAAGTTGAGGGTTGAAAATGCATTTTCTCGGATAGTTGGGTAACTAGAGAACGTACAAAAATATTTTTTTTCTGTTAAATTGCGTGTTTTCTAACACAGAATTTGACTGCATAATAAACGTTGCGCAAATTTACATATTTAAATAATCTATTCCAAATTTGAATTTTCGAACTCGATTTTCTCGAAAACAAAGCCGTAAATTAAAAATTTTTATTGCATACCTTTTGCTTATTTTTTCATAAGGAATCACCTCGTGCCCGCTTGTACATGTTATTCCTACACACATTATATGTAACTTACATATAAGAATTACATAATTTTTTTTGTTATTAAATTTATGACACTGTATACGGAAATATTGACAGCATTGTCATGCAGAACAGTCAATGAATATTATTAACTTTTATATAAACTTCTTTTTCAGCTGTGCACGAAAAAATATTCATAGTGTTTATGATTAGTTCTCTTACGTACATGCTAACAGCTATTAAATTGGGTCGTTTAATTACTCCGACTGCACACAGCCTTCAATATAAACAAGCACTTTTTGTAACAAGTCTTGTTAGTACCGTTGGACTTATTATCTTCTTTCTGAAACATCGACTGCTGTGCCATGATCTGGGTAAGGAATTTTCAATTTTTTATAATATATTTCAAAGTAGACATAATCGTATATCGATAAATAATAAGATAATCATAAAAAATAATACACTTAAATCGTGTTGAAAAAGTGTAGATTACATTGTATTCAATCTGTACTCTTGTACTCAATCTTGAAATTATTATATTAAGATATATAATTAAGGCGATTTCATATGAAACTCATTACAGTTTTTCTTTCTAACAGCGTTTAGTTGGTTTTCCTTATGCGAGTATGTGATTGCCTCCGCAAATATGGGTTTTCATGTTACCGTAGTTCTAGACTTTCCCAAGGAGCAGCTGGTTGTAGGGCATGGTTTACCTGTCGCGAAGGCAGATTAACCTTTCAGGATACTTTATGTTTATTACTGTCATCTTAAAGTGCCTACTGCCTCTGCCTGGAAGTGCTGCTACTCCATTTTCGTATTGTTAAGAATTCGAAGTCTAGTGTACTATATTCTACACAAGACGCATCTATTATTGCTTCCTATTTAGATTTTAACCATATTCCATTAGTTTTACTTTTCATTTCACATCGGAGTACAAATACTTGAAACATTTATTTCCTTTGATTTCTTACCTGTAAGTAAGTCTTTATTTTAATTGACAGTATACGTAATTATTCGCTAATTATTCCAAATACATAAGAATACAATTGAACGGAAAAAAATAGAAAGGTAAAATCTAGCGCTTCCAAAGTATGGCACTGGTATGTTTCCAGGCAATGAAGTATGTAACGGCCTTTCGATATAAGTCAGTAGATGGAAAATCCTAGGTAAATAAACAAGTATCCTACATACAAACAACGTTTAGCACTTAGAACGTTCTGAGATAATGGAATTTCGGATTCGATTTTTACACGCGATCGATATAAAAGGAAGGATTCGATGAAATATGATACGAGCTAAGTTGTAATCACTTTTAAACCTGCCTTTCTAGGAACTTTTGCAAAGTGAGAATTCTAGTCTATAATTATTAACTCTAGTCGTTACATCTTCGATCTGCATTAGAACGTTATTCTTATCTCGTAAATTTAAATGCATTGTTAGCATGTAGGATGCATTTATGTCAATGTGTTTAGTTAGTATTACATTCATCAAATGAATGTATGCGTAATTTGAAATTAAGATAGGAATATTGTACAGTTATACAGCGTTGATCAATTTTACTGCTCTAGGCATACGTGGATTGCACGTCGTGTATATTTACATAGGATAAATGAACAAGTTGATAGTGATACGCCGCTGGTTTTCGCAATACTATATCATAAACACAGGACTTACATCCTATGTTTGTATATAGCATACAATGACTAGGTTTAGTACTACATTAAGGACACACTACGTATTTAATAGGAGGAAAGATATACAAACGGAGGATACAATCGGCAATTATATAATATTTTCATGACCAAAACATGAATGACGTCCAAAATAATGGGACAAACTAATGAGATTAATTCGAGTAAAGATTTCTACCAAGTTTTACAACCAAAAAACTTATTCATCTTTATGAGATATTTAAATGAATTCGTTTCGTTTCGTTGATAGCGTTAGTTGACGAGGATAATTCAATTGATACCTTTGTTCCACAAGTTTCGAGTTAGTTTCGTAAATCCGTGTGGATATCTGTGTAAATATAAGATTTAAGGGTATCAGGTAAACGTGACCCTTGACGTTACCAATTCGTAGAAATTCTGTTTTAGAAGTTAGTAGTCACTATGTGATTCTAGATAGCACTCGCAACTTAACGATATCATTTTTGCACATTTTTACACGCAACAATTACTGCAGCGTATTTTGATATGAGGAATTTTCTGGATTCCTTGTATACTCTTATCACAAAGGAAAAAAAACACTGTACGACCGTCGGTATGCTCGCGTTAACACGTTCATAATTGGTAATCTTCTAGAAAACCTTATTATTGAAATATAGAGAACTATTCTCAGATTATGCACAAGTCATTTGCATATGCTTATGCATTATGTAAGCAGATTTCCAGACATTGTATGCAATCACTCAAGCGACATATTATGACGGTTCTTATTATAACTCGAGTAATTTTTATACTCGTACATCATCACGGTATAGAAATAATTGCGACAAGTTGTCGCAGTTAGATTACCAACACAATTACCAGACGTTAAAACGTGCCAAGTGATGCACTAAAGATATTACCAGTGTGTCTGCCTCATTGGCATCGTATCGTCGATGCTCTATATAAATTAACATTGATCTTTAAAAGGTCTTTAATGAATCACTTGTATCTCACGCTTTGTCAACGTATTACAATAGTGTAATTGCTCTATTATTCGTATATATCCTCAGCAATAATTCCATTCAGTTTCATTTTCTTTCCCAGTTACGTTACTTTTAGTAATACGAGAGGACATTACGAGTTTCGGCTCAAAATAAATATGCATGCGAGCACTTTGATATATCATGTGCACCGCTGAAGTGATTATTGATCCTGAATAGGCAATTGGAGGCAAATTGTTTAACATTTTTTCAATTCTGTAAGAATAGTCAATAGACATACATTTAAATGCCATCGATATTTGTCGATTTATATCTACGCAATTATGAATAAATTCCTACTCAAATTTTCCCTGTTTCATGAGATTTACTTAATGGAATTTGAAGATGAATTAAGAGCTATTGGGAAGACACGAGAAATTTATATGAAACAACACGTTAGCCTTAGAGTACAATGCGCCGATGAGGTACGATATTTAAGCAACCTTGACATGTGTCAGAACCTTTATTTAATTGATGTCAGCCACTTGGCACGATGACTCTGTCATCAAGTAGGCTAAATGTCTCCCGCGATGTAAGCAGGGATTTATTATATAAGGAAGCACGAAAGCGGTCTCTGGAATGCAACTGATAATATAAGATTTTCTAGGATGTCGATAATCGCTTCTCGCACATTTTGCTTATCTTTCAACTGTTACATATAGAAAAATGGCTTAAATGCACATTTAACAAATTTAATCGAAAGTTTCAAACCAGGTATAATATTCTATTACGCCGAATTAAGAGAGAAGCACATGTAGTGATTGACACTTAATGATAAGTTTGCAGGCACAGTGACAAACGGATCACTTTCGACAGTTATTATTATCTTGGTTTGAAAAATTATAAAAGAAATAAAAAAAGAGAGAAAGGATGAAATGAAATCCTAATACTCAATTGCATTGAGTGAACACTAGAAGATAGAAGTAAATCTTGAAGTTTCCTTTTTAGTCATTGGAAATCAAAATTACTCCATAGCAGACGTTCCGATGGAATTTATTGTTAACGTGCAATCACATCCCAGCGAGTGATAAGGAAGTATTAGCGAAAAATGAGTGTAGACGAAAGCAGCCAAAAACGTGGAGGAAAGTAATTATTGTACGATTATCGTTCCTTTCCTAGGCTAGATGTATGTAATCGTTAGTTTATATTTTGCGCAGTCACACGTATGCATATAGTTGTCCTCGTTTAATTTTGTAAGAGGAAGGAAAAAGACAAATCTGGCAATTTCGTGCGTCAGAATGAGCTTAGCAAAAGTCATGTATACACCATACTTCATTGACGATTATCTTTAGCCGTAAATAAGCGTACCTCCATGACACTGTGCTTGAATATACGAATATTCGTTTAACTTTTCATTTGAATCCAGTGGAGAAATTTATCAGCAAGATGTTCAAATGGTACGACAGTATTCCAAACCTATCTGTGCAGAGACTCGATTGTATTCAGAGTTTGAATTTGAAAATTGTTATTATCTTATCGACGAGTGAAAATTCTCATCGTCGAGAGAAAACGAGGCGAACGACGCCAAATTGTTAGAAAAGTGATTTACCCCGCTTTCGCCACGATATTGCGGGGAACATTTGAAAAATACGATCTTTACACGGATACTTCTTGCGATTCGGCTGCAAGAACGATCGTTGTTCTACGACGCATATTTTTTGACATAATTTTGCTATCGAGACACGTTTTCTAATTTAACGACTTTGAATATTCATATGGGAATTTACGGCGAGGAATAGCCTTTCGTTATTTCGGCTTGCGAATCAATTTGAATAATCGATCATTCTGTGATAATGAGCACAAATGGCTGTATTTTAAAGCGCTATTGTTTTTCCGTCGCAGCTTACCGATCATATCTATTTATTGTTTGTAGCACTTGTCTTCGCATCGCAGTGATTTTATTGAGATTTTATGATTTACATGATTACACTCTCTTCCACATATGTATGTACGTATGCGTATGTATTGTAGGTGGAATTAATTATCCATGAATTTGTGTTAAATTTGGAAGTGACTCTATTAGCGTAACAGGGTACTGTGAATGTAAAAATGGAATTTTGAAGTAGCAGGTATATATAATAGACGATATATATATCTGAAAGAAAGGTACTCGACTTTGACAACTGAATTTACAGTATTGCATAATGGACATAACATTATTTGAGGAGATACAAACATAGATGTATATGCTATCTCAACGACAGACTTGGAGCTGAATATGAATTATGCATACATACATACATACGTACGTACGTATATACACACACACACATATATTTACATATGTATACCTAATAATATCAGGAATTTTTTTTCTTCTATCAGAGCACCTACTTTTATAGTTATTAGAAATCTAGTAGCAAGACTTTATTTAGTCTTGGAGATTATATCAAAATTGTAGGAAAAGCTAAGAGAAAAGTGATTCAAGAAGTCTGATCAATTAATATTGATTTACTTCTGCTGGAACCTCTCACAGAACGTTGTAAAACATTATAGACAAGTTAGAAGGTGAACAATAAATAAATTGGCAGCGGGACAGGAATAAGTATTCAATTTATTAATTGTTTTATTAACACATGTGACCACCACCTTTTCGACTCATTTGTATATTTGATTTTTGGCGCGTGAACAATGAAACATTTTTTTTTTAATTCCCAAATTCATGTTTCGTGAAGCAGTAGTTAGAAAAGACTTGTGTATTATAGCAATTTGCGTTCTGAGTACCGTAATACCGTTCTGACAGTGTTTGGAATATCACTCGTTTGTAGTGCTCCACAGAAACCGCATGACAATTATAGTAAATTCTGTGTTGGAATTAAATCGTTACGGGATTACTATTGTTAACATAAATTATACGTTTCATCGAGAACTTGTGAATTATTTTACATTTATACAAATGGGTCGAAAAATATTTTCTCCTCCGATTAACTGTCTTATAATTTGACAAAATGTTTTGTCATGCATCCTAAAACAAATTTTCTTACATCCTGAAAAGGATATCTATCTTCATATGAGACACCCTAAGTGATTTATAATTTATTTCGAACTCGCAACTTTTATCCTCAAATTTTTATCCATTTTTGACCTTTGTTATATATATGTTCTCGTTCAAATTGGTATATCTAAATTATCAAATCGGTAAAAAAAATTCAGCACAATGTTTTCAAATTTCAATAAGGAACCTGTTCTGTTACAATAATATTTCTACTATTTATTGTTGGTATTACATCGGAGAAGTCACGAGTCACCTGTTTATCCGAAATTCTATACAGAAATAACAGTGTGACTTATAAATTGTTAAATTATTATAAATTATATACAATTCGTAACAATATTATTTAATGACAATGTCTGGATTTATTGATATTTATGCAAAGTAGTAAAAAGAACAGAAGTCTTTCTTTCTTCAAAACGAGCATCCACTTGCCCTACGACAACTAGTGAGAAACGGGGCGCAGAAATGAATTTAAAGATATCTTGAGACATTTGAAGAAATTACTTACAATTATTCGCAAATATTAATGGTATACAGTACCGAAAAATTACTTTCATCCTACCAATTTTATTTTAACGCATATTATATAAAAAAAACCAATGGTAAAGTTTTGTTTTAATATATTTGCGCTTAACATCAAATCTACCTACGTTTAATCCAATATATTTAAAAATATCGAATAAAAACGTTAGAAGACAGAAACGAAGGAACAAGAAACTTGATCGATTTAATCGCTTACAGTCTACAAGACAGGCGTAAAAATTTGAAGAAGAAACAACGTCCGAAAATTTCAGAACATTTACAAAATATACGGAACAACTCCTTTTGGCCGTCTTGGTAGATTTAATATGTACTATTGGCATATACTGCCGCAAAAGAAATTGTGGAGCAAAGAGTTAAGAAACGTAAACAAATCAATTTTGTTGCATCACGAGAAAAGATATTAGCAATTTCATGCCCCCCTGTGGGACATCGAAAGTAATCTGTAATTTCTTAGCGCCTCCTCGCACCTTTCATCTTCCTTCGTGCGCGCAATCAATTTGAGCGAGAGTGATCGAGCATCAAGTCCGACTAAAAGTTCGGCACGAAGGTAATTGAACTCCGTTGACCTTAATACAGAGAACGAACGAACGAACGAACGGAACGAAGTGGCGAGCGTGCGTCAATGACAGAGGCTTTCCTGTCTAAATGACCGAAATAGAGGGTCGATCAAATCTCGAGCACCCGTTTCACTCGACGCGGTATCTTGCGCCGATGTTTTACATTTGTTATTCCAGATTTGCTCTCGTCGTTTCAACGCAATTGTCGTGCTTATTGCGAAGTTAATGGGAATTACTCTAACGTAGCGTACGTCGCCTATAATTCGCTTAATGTGCCGTATACTGCGGTCAGCGATGGATGATGGCCTCTAACGATGATTTCGAATCGTTGCAGATACATGTGCAATTTATGATGAAATGTTTGAATGACTTTGAATATTAATTGAAGTCTAGAATTACTTAAAGTTGATGAGTGGAAATGTTGAAATATTAAATCATTTCTGAAGCATAATTTATATCGTTTTAACGTATTAACCCCTTTAGTGGAAAAGACGAATGTAGTCCGCATCAGTTTTCTATGCCTTTGGCTTACAGGCTAGATTCATCCCGTGTCTTACAATTCTCTTTAACCCCTTGCCCTATGATTTCTTTTGCGACTGTGCGTGCAATAATACAGAATTAAATTGCTAAAATGAAAATCTATCAGTGATCCCTGATGTATCTTACAATTTAACGCAATATTAATAACATAGAAATAATTTTATTGTGTCGTGTTCCACTGATATTTTCAATTTTATAATTTTTGGGAAGCTTCAAAGTTTTCTATTCCATCTACACCGCATCACGAGTGTCACTCGTCGTTATAAGCCAAGCGGTTAATAAAATTTGGTTTACTTTTATCTTTCCATTGTAAACTAATAAATGTAGTAATCTAATCATTTTAACACTAGAATTACCGAGGCAGTTAAAATGACTGGTTGCTAATTTTTTTAAAAAAATTTCCCAAATTGTATAGGTGAACGTCACATTACATATTTCAGGTTTATCTTATAAAACATAAATTACTTAACTGATCATCTTCTTTGCCGCCTGTTTCCTCTTTTTTTAAAGTATTTATTTAATATATTTAAATATAACAGATTTAACACGGGTAGTTGTTAAATCGACCCATTCCAATGCAAAACTAAGTAGTATATTTAAGTCGAAAACCTCAAAATTAAATTGCAAAGCAAGGGGTTCAGGAACAACGAAATTCTGTTATTGTTGTTATAAAAGTGTAACTGAATGATCGTAGAACTTGAAGCAACTTTTATGTGCATTCAGTTTTATGTTGTACTGAAATGCAGTCCGTATGCGATAAAAAGTAACCCAAACGATTAAGTACTTTTAAAAAGTATTTTAGTTTATAGACAATATTCTAAATATTTCTATAATCTTTTCGATTCATAGCAACTCATTATTGGTATCCGCTATTTGAAAAAATCTGCTGCAAAGACACTCGTTTCAGAGATGTGCCGATTCGTTGAAACCAAGAGATAATTAAGAATGAACTTTCGCTTGTAATGCAGACGTGATTATGAAGTAAAAATTTACATGGTATTCTCGAGTCACGAGATTTCTTTTTCAATCTCCCCTTCAAAAATATTCGAGGAAACGTGTCCACAGATTTATCGGCATTGCAACCCCGTACAAACGGTCACCTCATTTCCTTTCGCCGTAAAAGTTACAACTACTACTTTGTCGCAATACGAGAAACAGAAAGCTTAGATCCGATACGTTTTCTCAACTGATTGTGAGCGGACACTAAATTCTTGCTACTCTTCTGCACCACATTTGTATTCTCTTTTGCGCGCAGTGGATCTTGAAGGTTGGAGTCCTTCTTTTTCGTTGAATCTAAAAACATAAATTATTCCGCAGTACTTTACATATTTATTGTTAATACTAACCGATTATCAGTACTCTAAAATGCACATCTACCTATCGAATCCGTAATCTCAGTGAGATTAGTCTCCAAGTCGTGCAAAGAAACATTCATCAGTCTAGACTTTTCTATCTTTGAATTATCTTTCGTCTTAATCGGTTCGTTAAGTCGACGAACTGTCTTTAGCCTCTTCTCCTCGGATGGGACATTCGTGGAAGACACGGAGGATGTTTCTATGCACTTTCTACACCGCCATACGATTCTGGGGTCATAGACGTCGATGTCAACAACTGGAGGCTGATGGCAGAGAGGGTGGTAGGAATCTTGACACTCTTGACAATCCAGTAGAATCAGGGGACCCAATTTCGCTCCATTACATATCTTCCATTTTATGCATCACACATTGTTCGATATTTAATACGCACACTTAATCGTTTTAAAGTACTTAAAATTACATCTTAAATGAAAAAAAGCAATAACGCGGATTATGCGAAAAGAATACCGTTAATTATCGGATGAAAGTGCGGTAAACTTTTAGATGCGTTTTGTATGTTATCACAGAGAACGTGAAAGTTAATTAATTTCAGAATATATTGAAAAGATATGTTACATTTAATGAATATTAGTCATTTAAAAACATTTATATTTAAAATTGAAACATCCTTGAAATATTTACAACTTTGAGTATTTACAAACTTGTATCGAAATTGTTGAAATTATTAATATAACAATTTTTGTAATAGTTCTGCTCGTTACAGAATAGACTAACTTTCAAGTATTTACAATAACATACAGAACTGCCATAGAGTCAAAGAAATAACGGACGGAAGAACAATTATTTTAAGCACGCTGTTAAGTCTTATGTTCAGTTAAATACGCAAATCGTTGTAGCTTATTTGCAAAGAAACCTTGCACAAAAGTCCATCCCCCGATCCTTCGTCCGGAATGGAAATTCTGGGAATATCTCCCTTTTCCGTATAGTCTTCGTATTCCGCGTCGAACACTTTTGTAAGTTCCGAATTGTTCTCAGTTGCATTGCTCGTATAAACTAACAAATCGTCGATCTGAGAACGGTTCAACTCATTTTCCATTTCGCGCACTATCTCGTATTTCTTAGCTCCGTTTTTTACTGTACAATTCTTCTCACGAGTTTTATTGTTTTGCACGAATCTCTTGGGCATTCTCGCTGTCAATGTCTTCTCGAATCCGTATTTTTTCTCGATGGACGCGTCCAACATTTTACGAAGTTTCTCCGCGCTGTCTTCGTCGTTCGAATGCAATAATGCAAGGGCGGTGAAGAAATTTTCATCTATGCTGAATGTGTCGTCCATATTCCCGTGGTCGGCGAACGCCTCTTCCTTCCGGACGTAATCTACATCCAGGAAGATTCTCATAGAACGTGCAGATTGAATTTTGAAAAGGAATCGGATATGAATTTCCTCCGACGAATAAAAAGAGAATAGGAATATTTCAGATTAATTATGTATTTATTTATTTTCTATCTTGTGCTAATTTGTCATTTTTAACCCTTTGCGGACGGAGACTTTTTTGAGTGTTAAGAGATAATCATTTATTCGGCGATCAAAAACTACTTTTTTATCAGAAAATTCCGGTGTTAATGTATCCGAATTATACATTACTGTTTGCACAATCATATTTCAACGGTTATATTTCAATTTTACAATTCTAATCGTGTATACATGCCTCGATAAACTATAATCAGACTTTTTCTCAGGCCGCGTATATGCGTCAGTAGTCCTCAAAGGGTTAATGATTGTTTGAACCTTGAGCTTTAAGACGCATTTTTTTATAATGGATAAATTGATAATTTGTGATAGAAGATTCTTGTTCGATACTTTCCCAAACTATGTGTGTCCGAAGGCAGCAAAATTTTAGATTAATTTCATTTCATTAACTTTTCTATTTCACGCTAATTAGTAATTGCGCCCTTCCTTTAATATTGTAGCTTTGAAAGACTTCGTTTTTACAACGAATAATGCGATCATTGATGATATAAAATTTTTGTTCGTTACGAAACACAAATAATAACTGCTGGTACTGTTCGCAGAGACTTAAATTACATACTTCATTAACAAACTACACCGTATACGTTTACAACGTTATATATCAATATCCAATCCAATTGTTTACACGTCGAAGCAACTTCCAAACGATCCGCGTATTTACAATAATTTTATGATAATTCCGAACTTTTGCAGTTAAACATCGGAAATAAACAGAGGATAAAATCTCCGCTGTTGTTTCAACGGGCGGAAATGCTCGTATGTAGCCTCTCGTCGTGTAAGACCAAGTCACACTCGTTTCGTACAAAGAACTCAATATTCCAGAAGTTATCGATTTAAAACATTCAATATTTCCATAGGTCTCAACTAAATACTAAAACTACCATGCGGTCAAAATGACCAGTTCCCAATTTCTTCCAAAAATTCCCCAAATTCCTAGGGAAGCCATGCAGCAGATAGTCCACTCCTATCTCATAAAATCGAAATTATTTGATAGATCATCTTTTCATCACTTGACCTCTCTTTTTCCGTGGTTCTTATTCAGTATTCCGATTTTAACACTGCTTTGGTCATTTCGCTTAGGACTGTTTATGTCAGGTGGATTCTGAACCACCGGGGCTTCTGGCGTTGAATTTGTTAGACGCAAAGAAGTAAATACAGGCGGCCCTCGACTTCCGCACATTCTACTTTCGCACAGTTCGCTATTTCGCACATTTTTAAAACTTTCATTTTTTTAAGATTTTTCTCGGTATTGCAAAAATTGTTCATGAAAAAAATCAATTCTAACAGTGGATATCGTTATTAGAGGTTCTCTAACATTATAGTATTGCCTACTATACCTTTTCAACTTCAAATTGGGAATAATCAACTTCAAATTGGGACTAAACAATTTCAAATTGGGAATAATCAATTTTAAAATGGGACTAAACAATATCAAGTTAGGAGAGATAATATTATGTTAAAAGCAAAAAGATATAAATGAATCAAACGACATTAAATTGAAAATAAACATCTTTAAATTATTTATGCAAGGATAAGTGTAAATTTCAGATGTTGTTAATTTTGTTTTGAAAATAATTTTGTTTTTAAATTTTAGGGTTAAAATGACATATTTAAAAAAGACACAAGCCGAAACAATTAAAAATCAAATATGCGCATTATATAATAAATATGATGATTGGAGAGCGTTAGCAAACGCGTTAGGCGTTAAGAAATCTACTGCTTATCGATGGGTCAATGCGCAGGGGAATGAACAACAACAATATAGTTTTTAATTTGTAAGGGAACCTTTAAAACATCAAGTCCTTTAAAAAAGTATAATTATTTTAGAATAAAAGGGATGTTAAAGACCAAAAAAGTCTGTGATTTTCCCATAACACATCAATGTATTTTGATATTATCTCTCCTAACTTGATATTGTTTAGTCCCATTTTAAAATTGATTATTCCCAATTTGAAGTTGATTATTCCCAATTTGAAATTGATTATTCCCAATTTGAAGTTGATTATTCCCAATTTGAAGTTGAAAAGATATAGAGGTTACGGAATCCCAACTTTACAAAAACACGCATGAAAGCGCTTAAACACTCCACATTATCTTATTGATATTGAAAAATAAATATTTTAGAATACAATTTTTAATGTTTTTTCTATATCCCTTTACTTTCGAACATTCAACATTCGGACACGTTTTCAGGAACCAATTATGTGCGAAAGTCGGGGGCTGCCTGTAAGTACTTTGAAAAAAGAGGGATCAACCGGCAAAGAAGATGATCAGTTAAGTAATTTGTATATTATAAGATACATGTGAAGTATCTGCTGTACCGGATCTCTATAAATTTGGAAACCGTTTCTAAAAAAGTAGGAATCCGTCAATTTGACGACTTCCGTGTATCTAGTGTTAAATAATAACGTAGAAAAAAATGTCCCAAAGATGACAGAATGGCACACGCCGTGGCACACGCATGCCTGAACGATATTCCATGGGGTTGAAAAAGCGTTTAATACTTTATACTTCCTATGACATTTGATTTACTATTCTCTGCTTACCTCGTGAAAGAAGATGCGCGAATGCAATTTACAGAGCGAATCTCAACCTCAAAGGAGACTTCTTCGGCTTCGGAACGATTTCATGGATTGATATCGGCAAATTTGGCTATGAGAATTGCACTCACGATGAAGGTTCACTGTGAAATGTGCCGAAGTAAGGCGGTTATAAGTTATCGGCTCGAGCATCGACTCTACCAGCCGAGATTGTATATCGATGAAATTTTATCGATGCACCATTGTTCTTGGCTACGATTTCACCGTTTGCCTGGTGAATTTCAAAACGAATGAACGCTTTGCCGCGTGACATTTTCTTTGATCGCTGCTTAAGTAATTTGTGACTTGAATCAGAGAGAACTTAGAAAATTGCTAAGAATATGATGTCTGTGAAGATAGTACTGGATTGTCAGTAGGACGAAGCTTGAATGTCACTTTTTTTAATGTCACTTATTTACAGTATCTTGCATTTTTCGTGGTTATATTCGGCTACAGTACAATGCAGCTGAATTTAATTAGGTTCCGTAATGATAGTATTGTTGATATTAGTAACGATATATTGTATACATTCTTTGTAATATGACTTTATGCTATTAGTTAGCTGTAACTAGATTGACTGGATAAGGTTTGTGTCTTTCAAGAACTGCTAACTATTTGGTTAAGTACATTAATTTCTACGTTATGGCATTTTTAGGCATCACATAATGCGTGTCCGTATACATGTAACATATTTTTAGATTGCTTTGTAAAACTTCCTCCTTGTTAAAATTTTACATATGCGTTTCAAAGTTATTTATCATCAGTCACCATTTCATGTCTTATTTTATCTCACTTACGAATCCAAGATATCGACAATTTTATTCAGCTAATACCATCTTCTTTCTCCAACGAGGCACAGTCAATACCCCAAATTCACTCCTAACAGAATCCACAAGAGATCTAATTCAATTTCAAACCCGATCTAACTCATTCTAACGTCGAATGACATTATTCTCTTATCTGTTTCTTTCATATCATCTCGCTAAAACTGTCCCACTTCAAAAAAACCTATATCCACTTGGTCTTACCGTGAAACCTCGTTGAGAAATAGCTACAAAGCATCATATTATCCCGATCCGATGGAATCAGGCGCGTAGTTTCGTCGGTTATCTTCAACATCCGAAAAAGCGTTCAATTATCATGGCCAGCGGTAGTTTCTCACCCTGCAAGCACGGTAGCAGAATCGAGTGGAATCCAGCTAGGAAGCCGGGACCAGCAGACGTCGAACGAGTGGGATTATTCGGCGTTGGATCGGAGCTGGAGCCGGGGCCGGGGAACAATGTCGGAAACGACGAGGACGGTATGCCGAGATATGCAGGATATCGCGCAGAACTGCGATCCTTCGAGGTCGGAGCAGAGGCAAGGGTATAGAGTAAAGCTAGATACGTAGCACACCAATGCCAAGGCAGAGGAAGCAAAGCACGGACGAGAGAGATAGCGAGAGAGGATGAGAGAATACGTCTAAGTGTATTACCTCCGAGAGCGCACCGTTCCACCTAAATATGTAATAATATCTACCGGAGATACCGGCATTCCTCGACCTCGAGAAGAATTCGATCAAAATGTGTCGCGATACTCTCCCGGTATGCCAGGTGAGGTACGCGTCTCTGAGCTACCCTTACTACGTCCTTCCTACCTCCTTCGTTCCTGCCTGGCTGCCTTCCTTCCTTCCTTCCTTCCTTCCTTCCATCCTTCCTTGCTTCCTTCCTTCCTTCCTTCCTCCATCTTCCTACCCCTTTATGCCTCTACGTCTTCTTCATCCTCCGTGTTACCCTCGTTTGTCTGAACGGGATCGGACGCAATAGGGTCGTCGTAGCTCCTTTGTCTCTTTTCGTGTATTTCATTCTTTGCGTTTTCCCTTTTCTTACGACGTTCTTTTTATGCGTATGCTGGATTGCTCTTAAATATTTCCTTCCACTGAGAAATTTGAAATTCGAGAGAGGTTACACTATTTAAATAACTTTGTTTTCTTTTGATTCTTGTGATACAAAGGGAGAGCTGATTGTAAGTTGTGCCTTTCACACATTGAATATTTTGTTCACTTTTTTTAAAGCTTTCCGTTTTATTTGGATATCTGTGCGCTTTCTAAGATTGAATTTATAATTTTATGATTTTTTTTATCTTAGGTTTGCATTCTGTTGCGGCGGCGATTTCGTTCGTTAATGATAATCCAAACTTGCTTAACACTATTCCTACCACGACCGGCCAAATGACCGTTTTTAAAATTTCGATTAGGATTTCCTATATACAACGTGATTGAATCGCCTTTAAACTTCAGGACTTTTCCTCAAATATACGTATAATACATTCACATTATAATACATTTTTCAATATTCACTTCTTTTTTACTGTTCATTTTCTGGGAAAAAATGATCATTTGACAAATTCACCGGTTGCCGTAGGAAAAGGTATACGTGAAGTGTCGGTAGGAATCGTGTTAAATTCGGTTATTTTCCCTTATATTGCTTTACAAGGGAAGTTCGGGAACTGATACGTTCCGATTTTTATAAAACTTTGCATAAATATTAATTAGATATATCTAAGAAGATAACTGTAATTTGTTTCTGCCCGTTTTCAACTTTGAAGGAGATATCAACCCGTTTGTCCGAGCTATCCTTTCTATACACGTGCTTCTAAGTCGTAAAGAACGAAACATAGCAAAAAGTAGTTAAAATAAAATTTATACTGTTCATTGAGATCTACAAAGCTGCACGTAAATGTTTGTGCAAAAACTGGCAGGGCAGCACAAGCAATACAGACACAATACAGACAATACAGGCAGGACAGGCACAAAGCAGACAGCGTAGACACAGGGCAGGCACCTGACAGACGGGACAGCCAGGACAGACAGGATCAAACCGGACCAAACAATATGTGAAATTTAGTAATTTTCTTTCTTTTGATCCGACCGTATAAAATCAGTTTGTACCGGTTCAAACCGTTTTAAGCCGGATGAAAGAACTTTGTAAAATTTTGGAATTTTTCTTCTTCCAATCAAACCGGATTAAACCGATTCAAACCGGTTTATACCGGATACAAGAGCTTTGTAAAATTTTGGAACTTTTCTTCTTCCAATCAACCCGGATTAAACCGATTCAAACCGGTTTATGCCGGATACAAGAGCTTTGTAAAATTTTGCAACTTTTCTTCTGCCAATTAAACTGGAACAAACTGGTTCAAACCGGATCAAGCAACTTGTGAAAATGTGGAATTGTCCTTGAACGCAGATAGACAGGACTGATAGCAACGGCAGGAGAGACAAGATTAAACCGGATCTAGAAACATGTAAAATTATAGGATTTTTTTTTTTTTTTGACAAACTGGTTCAATCCTGTCCTTTCCGTCTTGTCCGACGTAATGAAAAGACGCGTTTCTTAATTGGAAAAGATAAATAAAGTTCTTGAAAGAAAAGAGGCGGCGGGTTCAATTTTTCGAAGAAGAAATTATTTTTTAAACAAAATTTACATGCAGCTTTATAGATTTCAAGAAACGGTGTAACTTTTATTTCAACCATTTTTTGATATCTTTTGCTGTTTACGACTTATAAGCACACATATAGAAAGGATGGTTCGGACAAAGGCGTTGATATCTCTCTCAAAGTTGAAAACGGGCACGAACAAATTACATCTATCTTATTAGATAAGTCTAATAAATATTTATGCAAAGTTTCATAAAAATCGGAGTATATCAGTTCCCAAACTTCCCTTGTTAGACTCCTTCAAATTCGCACAAATTCGTTTAAACGCGCTTACAATGGCTTGCACTTGCTTACGTTTGCATAATCACGCTGTCGTCTCCGCGCGAGTGTGTGAATCTAAACGAGCGTTTACGAGTATAAACGAATATAAGAGAGCAAAAGAGAGTAGAGCAAAAAGCACGCATAAGATAGGACAGGATCGCAAACATAATATTAAATTAGCATAAATTTCGAATTCAAGAATAAGCGCCTGAAAATGCTCGCACACGGGAAAAAGCTTTCTGAAAATTTCATACTAAATAACAGTTATCAAATACTTACCTAAACTGCAATACGCTATTAACAGTTAACTTATTTCTTTTTAACTAAAGTTAAATGTTTAATCCGTAAATGAAAATCTTAAAACAAATATTAGTTCATTAATTTTAATATACCAATCCAATAATAGAAACGTAAATTTTGATTTACACTTTATGAAAAATGTGTCATAAATTATAGTGAGCGACCAGAAACAAGGCACTTGGGACGGAAGGGGAGATTGCTCTCGCACCGCCTATCCCCGCCATGTCGATCCTGGAAACCTGAGATCGACGAATGGCAACCGAAAATAAAACACTCCTTTTGTCGTTCACATGACGACGCAACGAACGTTTAGGTCTCTCTTGCCAATAGCGCGTCAAAATGGAAAATGCGTGAGGGAGAGTGATGTCCCTATCCGTCGGGCGAATCAGAGAAAATTACCCCGCAAGTGCCTTGTTTCTGGTCCCTCACTATATCATTCTTCCATCATAGTTACAGGTCATGTAAAAATTCTCTCCTCTTCGAACAATATTAACAAGTTGCACACTATTTATCTACATCCTGACGTAAAGTTTAACTATCTACACGTATTTCATACCAAACAGAATATCGATTCACCGTCGATTTCTTCCCGAGAAAGGAATCTTTGATTTTTTTTTCTTTCATTGCCAAAAGTAATGTACTAATTAACGATGTTTGAAAACTATGCAAATTGGACGTAATTCATTTAGTAATTAATCTAAGACGACGATTATAAGATAACAGGCATGAAATTCTCAGGAGCGAGATGAAAAATGCAAGGAAACCTCGAGGACGTCCTTTGGTACGTTAAGCGCGCTCGAGGGAGAAGGATTACTTTCTCGTGGAACCTCCCCTGTCCTTTGGCTGCAGCAAGAATCTTCCGAATGCGCCGTTCACGTGATATTTTAATACTTTGTACCTTGCCGTCCGCGCGAGTAAATCTCTACCGTGATAAGACCCGCCAGGAATCTCACCCCCGTAGAACATTCACCGGTTATAAGAAATGTTTTCGAACTTTATGAGAATGATGCGATGGCTCGCCGTAGGGTGGATCGAACGCCGCCCTTCAGCCCCCTTGAACGCTCCTCTTTCTTTTTTTACAATGACAAAACCGACGTAGAAAAGCCGGAGTGTCGCGAAATTCGCAATAAAAAAAAGGCTTTTCTCGGTAAAGTGTCGAGGAAAAAATTCTGGAGAAATTGTTTCCGCGACAATTTCATACCTACGCTCCCCGCCTTATTACTTTCGGCTTTACGTGAGACGAATATCGGGTAATTATACACTCAATTCTGTTTTTACACGATAGAAATATTCCCGAAGAATACGTGTAAAAAAAATCGTGCAAAAAAACATACTGCATCTATGGAAAAATAGAAGTTTGGTTCCAGTCATAAGAAATCAGCAAAGGTAATACAATAAACCATGAGTTTTCATGTGAGGATCTTAAAAATATTGTTTCATAAAGATTGCACATGTATCACACAAAGTAAATTGTCATTTGAAAAGAAAAAAAATATGTCACTAATTCATGAACACAAAAATTAGGCAAAATAATATGGGTTACACGTAAAAAGATTTTATTCGTTATCACTTTCTGACAATAAACGCATACGTTTGCGCAAAACTGCAATATTACTGCTACAATTATAAATGTCTTGGTTATCGTCTTCGTGCTCGATTGGTGAAATTCTTTCTGTAATAACTTCAACAAAATTAAGAATAGCCTCCTGTGGTCCCGATGTTTCAGCAGATTTAAGAACGAATTCAGTAATTAATCGCTGTGTTTGTGTTTTGGCTAGGCCACAGTAAAGCAAAATTTTATTCTCCGAATTTGGGTCGATCGTGTAAAAACAGAATTAAATTTTTTTTCTAATTTGTGTTAAATCAAAATCGTGTAAAAACAGAATTGAGTGTATTCTACATTCCTTGGGATATAAAGTTTTGGGCTGTTTTGAATAATAATGCAGTCCAGTGCTTTTATAAATGTCTTACTGCTTCTCCTGATTGAATGTACATTAACCAGCTAACTGCGGAATTTATTTTTAAATCCCTCACAGGATGCGGAATTAACCCATTCACTGCCAGGAAAATTAAGCAAATATTACCTCTGCTTGTTAAAATTTGAGAAGATGATAGAAAGTTTTTAGAGCATTGGTTTTATTAATCAAAAATATAATCTTGACATTTGTAATGATACGAAGAACATTTTTGTTCGAAAATTTCTATACACGCGCGGCCATTATTGTTAACTTATTAATTCAAACTTATAGTGCAGCTACGAGATATCTCGTAGTTGGCAGTCAATGGGTTAAAATCAAGCAGCTGCATGCATACACGTCGAACGCAAGGCAACTGCTCCTATTATAAATTTTACGGTAAAATGAAAACAAAAGGCGGAAAGATTATTTTTTTATTCCATAAGAAATTTATAATTTACTGTTAAAGAGGTTAACGCAGTAGAGCTCTGGGTCGACGTGTATACACGTTGAACGCAGTTAACTGGTTAACTCTTTGAGGCACGGGAATTCAGAAAATAAAATGACTCATGTTGCACAGACAATTTTTGTTTTGATTGAATAAAGTTGGTTTATAATTATTAACAAAGTGATATAATAATATAAATTTTAGAGGTGGGACAAAAAATGTTCTACCGTGCATCTTCAGGCATCAAAGAGGTGGGACTAGCTTGAGCAAGGTTTCAACATTAAATTATGTTTCGAAGATTGAATGACACGGAGGTTGCTAATGATCGAAGTCATCAGATTTAATGAAACTTTAGTGCCCTGAAATGATGACATTTGTCAATGCATTACTAGCAAAATATGACAGTACTTTTGAATTTAATACTTTTTAATACAAAGATAGTGGAACATTAAATCCCGCCAGTTCTCGCTACTATATATTAATTATAACAAAGAATCTCACTTTTATACCCTTTCAAATTTTGAATTGCTGTTTGCAAAATGGAACTGGAGTTACATAAATCTTCTTAAAATGAACAACTTTACAAAATTAAACTTTTCAAAGCCACACTCTTAGATACAGTCTTCCGTAATTAAGAAATACCCGAGAATTCACCTAACGAACAGCCATCGCGTTAACGTTAACCGTAATAAGACGTTAGCGGGGTTCGAGTAACCTATTAACGTTTCCGAGAATCCGTTAACATCGAGTCATTTGCGATATCTTAACGAGACTTTTATCGCTCCCGCAGGACTCGAAGGTCCTAAGAAGGCCATGATTTCGGCAACAATTCCATTCTATTTTCGATTCTCCCTTCAACCCCAATTCCAAGCTCTTAACCCGACGGGCTCTGTCGCGATATTACGGATTCAGAAATCGGAAACGGTGAATGAAATTAGTCGTCTTCCCTGACCCACGTTACAGTTTCAAACGGTCCACAAACAATAGACGCAACCTCTGCAAACCGACACGCTTGCAATTTCGTTGTTACAAGTATCCCTTCTATCAAAAGCATCTGCATGATTTCTCTGCGCAATAAATTCGTAATTGCGACCTTTACGAAAACTTCGATCCACGTGGCGTCACGTGGAACTCATTGACTTTTCATGGGTATTTTCAACGATTTACCATCGATTCCTCTATTCTGAAACGAGACTCATTGTAGGAACTTATCTGTTGAATGTACACCCAATTCTGTTTTTACACGGTCTTTTTTTACACGGCTTTGATTTAACACGGTCTAGAAAAAATATTGATTCCGTTTTTACACGATTTCTTCGATTTAGCACGATTAAAAAATCTAAAATATTCTTAAAATAAATTTTTTAATAAATTTATTTTAACTATTTTTTACAGGGTTGAAGGATATGGAACTGATCCCCTTTTTTCGATGTATGTACATCATGTCTTTTTTTACACGGCTTTGTCTGGAACGTATCTAGCGTGTAAAAACACAATTAGGTGTATTCATTCATCGTTACGTTGACAAATGTAAAAAAGTAAAGGCCAATTTATTATATACAGTAGAGACGAACAGACGCAATGGTTGACTGGCGACGTTGCAATTTTCTTGCAACGGTCAGACGCGGCTCATCGACAATGTCGATGAACTTACACCAATTCCAGATAGAGCAAACAGACGCTACCCAATGCAAAATGCATCGTTGCATAATGTGAAACGGTAAAGCGCGTCATTACGATGATACGGATGGCGTTTCATAAAAAGTAGGTATACATGTTTCGTCGGGTGCTTAACGATACCCAATTCGAGATTTAGATTTAGAAGGTCAAAAACGACGGGGTGTAACGTCGTTTTTAAAGCTTTAACTGTTGCTCTTGTGCCTTCGAATTAGCATCTCTGACCTGGCCGAGGGGGAAGCTTCAAGTTTTACGACTCGGCGACTATCGATGTTAAATTGGGGTCGTAAGATGCCGCTCGTGCCGCATATGCTCAAACTGAAATAGCTCGAATTAGCGGAACTCCCGAGGATCGGGATAATTGTCAATTTTATCGCAGACGGGACTACGCTGCTTTCAGAGTACTTTCTTAGATAACCTCTGTATTCTGCTAACTGTATTTGCACGATTATTGAGAACCACTCCTCTCCTTTATTACCGTTAGAATACACATTGGTGTCGATTGAAAGTTCGAGATGTAAGAATAATGATTCGTTGGAATTTCTTCTGTTATGTGAGAATCGCGAATATTAGAAATAGCCGGCGAGTCTTCGGAGTTTTGGCTCTACAGTAATAATTATCGAGTTAACCGTTAGGAACAATGTTGAAAATAATTGCAGAATCATTATTCTGGATAACTTTGTATCGTAGAAAATGGAAAATATTTCTGTTAGTAAATTTCCAGACAATTCATTTCTTCAACGTCCGTATATTATTTTATTTGAATTTTTCAATCATAATTCTTACAGTCCTCTCTTAAAACTATGACGTTAGCGTAAAAGCACCGACCTAACAACCGTACGTTAACGAAATATGAAACATTAGTGACTCCTCGTAAACCGTATACTCATATTTCATATTCATACGCATTTACACGACTTCAAACAACTTCACGGCAAATCAACGCCTAATTGCCAAAACCCTTAGCTCCTTAACTAAAAAGAATTTCATTCACCGATCAATTAACCGTCGAAAAAAATGCACCCCTTAAAAATGTCCTGTCCTCCCCCCACGTCTTCTTAACACTATTCCTACCACGACCGGTCAAATGACCGTTTTTAAATTTCGATTAGAATTTCCTATATACAATGTAATTGAATCGCCTTTAAACTTCACGACTTTTCCTCAAATATACGTATAATACATTCACATTATAATACATTTTTCAATATTCACTTCTTTTTTTACTGTTTACTTTCTGGGAAAAAATTATCATTTAACAAATTCACCGGTTGCGGTAGGAAAAGATATACGTGAAGTGTCGGTAGGAATAGTGTTAAAACATTTCTTAAATCATCAATTCCTCGTTCATTTCTCTCATTCATCCCCAACAGCAATCATCTTCCCCCCTCCTCTAATTACCCCAAGCTGTTTAACGATCGTAAAAGCATAATAACGTAAACGTTCATTACCGTGGGGCGGCACCGTCATCGTGCGAAAAACAAAGAAACGGCTCCTATTTACGAGGCACGTCGCGCGCATTCACCGTGGATTCATCGTCGAACGGAACGAAAACCCGCGTAGATACTTCCTAATACGTCCTCTCGCAATTGCAATTGTATCCGAGGATGGCAACGAAGAGAGCTCGCACACAAAATTGTCACGAAACTAACGGAGTCGTTTGCTCCGTGTCGTCTCTCGTCGGCACACCACGGAAATCGAGCGTTAACGTAATTAAGTAATTAAACCTCGCGGGTGAAATCGGGCCGTGCCTTTCCCATTCAATGTGTCGCGTTCGTTGAAAACCCACCACCCTACCTCCACCCCCCCCCCCCTTTGCCTCCTACCATCGCCATCAGCGAGAGAGCAGCGCGTTTCAACCCCCGGGGTGAGGCGACGGCAGCAGCGGCTCTGTCACCCGTGCAGGCTTTTGCCGCACTGCGCGCGGCTCGTTCGTAAACATTTGTCGGGGTACAATGTGTCCGACTGACAAAAGGAGTTTGTAGTACGGCGTGCGTTTAAAAGCATTAATTACGACCGCTTTTGTCTCCCTGCAAAAGGTACGCGAGCCCGCTTTGAGCGTCATTTTGATACGTGACATTCGATTTCGTATACGCCACTCGTTTCCTCGTTGCTGTTTAAATCCCATTGCTCGGAGACGAGGGATGCGAGCGAGCGTGCACGAGAAGGGTGCCATGGATGAATTGTCCTTTATTGGAAGGAAAAGATTCTCGGTTTAATGCACGGATTAAGCGATGCTGAATCGTAGAGTAATTCAATGCGTACAGTGTAAATGACGAGTCATTTTGCACAGAGGTTAGCTGAATGTTAGTTCAAACGGTGGAAATGTTTAGCGTACAGGTGGAGGAGTGTTGAATGTACAGATTTCGCGAGGGAGAATGGTGCGTTAATGGGGCAGGGTAATTGTTATTGTCATAAGTATGTTCAGTATTATTTCTGTATGTGGTAACTTATTTTAGCATGATTTGTAGAGAATTAAAAGCGAATTGTCTTAAATGATAGATACTAATGGGGCAGAATAATTTTTATTGATTAAGGCACAATGAATGTCTGCGGAAAGAATTTTCCTTATACCATAGTAACTTATTTCTGTGTAGTTTGCCAATAATTAAGTGTGAATACTTTTAATAATATCGAAAGCATAATCGTTATTGCTATAAGTATGATCGGTAATATATCTCATTTCAGTAGTAACTTATTTCGGCATCGTTTGCAAATAATTAATCGTGAAACATTTTTAACTCTAAACCTACCCAGGCGGTCAAAATGACCGATGCACAATTTTCTCTAAAAATTCCCAAAATTGATAGGGGGGTAATACAGTAAATATGCCGTTTCTTATCTTATAAGCCAAGAATTACTTAAGTGATCATGTTACTCGCCTCTTAATTTATTTTTTTCTAAAGTACCTATTTATTATATTTAAATATGATATATATAACGCCGGTGGTTTTAGTGTTAAACGACTGATCTAAATTTTCGTTCGTTTTTTTTCCTTGCAGCAGTATACGGTACCGCGGTGTAATATATGTAACGTAACTTAAGACACGTAACAAGTTGCTAATTACACTTGCGAGTTCTCTATTCAAAATTGTGCGCGTGAATGCAAAAGATTTAGCAGCGACCTGGAAGTCAGAACAGAAGCTGAAGGAAGGCGCGAGCTCATTGTGTAGATTTTAAAGAGAACTACCTTGGAGGTATGAAAGAAAAGGCGCCAGAGGGTGCCGAGGGTGGTAGGTCGTTTTCCAAGCGACGGGGCATAAACGTCACTTGGCAATCTTAAGCCATTGCACTTGTCTGGGTCAGTTATGCCTCGCACACACCGACAGTCGGCTAATCCCTGGGATCCGTTAAGTACACAAGTGGCTCCTGCAAGTCTTCCAGCGGAAAAGTCTGCATGGTTTGTGTACAGAAATGTAGGATCGTAACGATGCCGAAATCGACCACGATGACTGCAAACAATCGAACTAGATTCTTTGGCATTGAATTTATTAGAAAATACGTTGGTTTGAACAATTTGAAAAAGATATTTTCATAGAGTAAACGTTATACGTTGTCCTGCAAGTAATAACGAAATATATTATTATATTATTTTTAACAAAAACAAGATTCTATTTGACAAGAGACGAAGGAGAATGAATTACGATAGCAACATTTTGAAACGTCCACCTAAACTAAACGGACAGTGGTGCTATTCGTTAACACGTAGGTGTCTGGACTACACCGGAGAAAGATATATGTGAGATACAGCCCCAGTTTTGCGGCTGACCAATTCGTACGTTGCCATTTATCAGAAGCTTCATTCGAAAAGCCTAAAACGTAACCCCTGAAATTCAACAAGTGCCCCTCAAACTCGAGCGAGAGGGTGAACGAGGGAGCAAGCGAGCAAACATCCAACCTCTATTACGTGCATGACGCGACTGATCGTCCGCGAGGGGAGCGAGGAGACGGCGGTCGAGAGACCGATGGTGGGGGAATACCGTCGTTCGGGTTCGGCCATCCTCGGGTATTCTCGGCTTCTGGTTTCTCCCGCGGCCGCATAAGCGGTGTCAGCGTGTGCGCAGACCGGCTGCGCAGCAGGCGTGTGCGTTGTCCAGATTCTTTGTGCCATTCCTGGCATACCAAAAACAAGAGTGGTGACTGCGCTCGTATTTACCGGGGTGCAGCCCTGCGCGCTAATATTACTGTGCGAATTTTACCCGTGGTGCAAAGGCCCCCGCGCGCGCGCGACGCCACGTCAGCTCGCCCAGTGGTAAGTACATTAAAGAAAATAGTGTCGAAACGTCCTCGAAAGAGCGCGTCTACTCGTCCACGCCCGTGTGTCCCAGCGGCGTCGTCCCACACGGGGACCGCGCACGGAACGGATTCGACAGCAGCGACGACGGCGATATACACACCGTCGGACACGGACAGACGGACAGACGGACAAAACGGAGCGAGACAGAGGGAGCGAGAGACGCCGTGAGAAAGAAAGAGACGAATGAACGAACCGACCGTGCGATAAAGACAAATACTGCGAGGAAAAGAGAACGGAGAGGCGACGGAGTGCGCGAATGTGTATATATGTGTTGAGTTTACCCCGGTCGAGCGTGTTCGTAATCGGTAAAAGATACAGCCGATATATTTTTTTTGCACGTTACTCGTGTGCCGTGGTTGTCAGCTCTATACTTCCGGTGACCGTGGTGCTCGCACTGCTGGCTCCGAGTTGCTGCTCCTGCTGCTGTTGCTGCTGCCTCGAAAGAGAGGAGAGAGAAAGAGAAAGAAAGAAAGAGGGAGAAAGAACGAAAGAGCGAATGAGTGAATGTGTGTGTGTATATGTGTAGTACGTGTGTGTACCCATGTATCAGGTAGAGAGAGATGTTAAAGGAAGGATAGATCGGTCCGCTCAACGGAGACTCGGAGTCGTACCGGCCTGTCGTACCTAACGCGCGTGACGGTGGTGTACAGTGAACCTCCGTCTCTGTCCGACTGTCGCGTGTTTACCATCACGTTGTGTCAGCTGTGTGTCAAGAGAGCGTAAGAGAGCCTTCCTTCCGTAAGTGGCCGAAAGTGCGTAGTCTCTCTGGCAACGCGTACGACTCGGCACTACCGACTCGTCGAGAAGGTTAGGACGGAGCGCGATCGGGTGCCGGTGGTGGTGGGCTGTGTGCGTTTCCCCGAGGAGAGCGCGCCACGACAGAAACGTGTGCCTCTGCCTAGTGCCTGCCTGCCAGCCCGCTCGCTCACCCGCTTCTGGTGAATTCGTATGGTGAATTATTGATCCGCGGCGGCGTGTGCGTGCGGAAAAACCGCGCGAGGAAACGAGACGAATTGACGGAAGATAGGAAAAGAGACGGAGAGACGGGGAAAAAAAGCGCCGAAAGAAAGGACGGGGTGGCGGTGGCGGTACCGGTGCTTGTTTTGAAAACTGTGCGCGCGCGATTACACGCACGATATATACCGCGACTCCTACGTGCTCCGGAGGTGGAGCAGTGGTGGCAGCGACGGATTTTCTTTCCCCTAGGCGGGACCAAGCAAACTGTTCGCACGTATTCCATTGCTCCCAACGTAACGTGCGTCTACGTGTCTCTCCCTCTCTAACTGTCTCTCTCGCACTCTCTCTCTATCTATCTATCTATCTAACTATCTCCGTCTCTCTTTTCCCCTGTCTCTCTCTTTCGTTCGCCCTCCTGCTTTCTCTCTCTCCTCCCCCCTCTCTGTCTTTCCCCGTCTTTCTCGCCCTCTGTGTTTCTCTTTGTCCCCGCTCTTTCTCCGTTCTTGCGTGTGCATGTGTATGCGTTTCTCTCCGTCTCTCTCGGCGATACCTTCGCCGCGTGTGCGTCGTCGAAACTAAACGCGGGAAAAGCTCGGCGCGAAATATATCCGAGGGGGAATGTACACCGTGCTTATCGTGACACGTGGAGCGTTTTCGATGCTCGGCCAGTGAGTGCCCAGTGCAGTACATCGACAAAACGGATATTTAGACGACGAGAAGCCCGTGCGGAAGTGTTGTCGTCGTCGTAAGACGACGGCGACGACCACGGACACGACCACGACGACGACGACGACGACGTCGACGACGATCAACGTTCGGGGAACCTAAACACGACGGTGTTGTTTTGTCGCACTCGTTCGCGTCTCGATCATCCAGGCAAGCAGGCTCTACCTTCGCCACCGCGACTTGGATGGATACTGTGCATTATTTCTGGAGTGAGTTTCTCTTTTAATCGTGCGCGTGTGTATGTGTCTGCGTGCGTATGCGAATGTGTGACTGCATGTGCTTCTGGGTGCGACGAGTATTCTCTCGTTCCGTAACACGCGCTACAGCGTGACCGGTTTTTTTCTCCTCTTCTCGCGACTCCGAAGCATCGCCGCCGTCGGGACACACGTACGCGGATGACTCTTACGTTTGCTGCCATTCTCGCGCGACTTTTCTTTACGCTTAACCTTACATTTTATGCTCTTCACTACGAACGCACGAGATTTTATTAGCGTAATACTTTTGCATCCTCCCATACCTGTCGTAGGGCCGATCAGCCAACGAAATTACCCTAGTGTTTACAAGTCACGCTGACCTTCCTTCGTGCGTTAAGGATCGCAAAACAAATCGGGCCGCGTTGCCCTTCGAGATAGAAAATGCGGAATTCTTGTACGACGAATCCCATCGTGACTGGCACTTCGAATTACGACCAGTTTCTAACGAACGTGTCATGGGTGGAAAAATCAAGTGACAGTTAATACTGTACAACGCCACTATCGCGTCGGATTATCGAAAATAATTCTAGAGTAACCTGGCAACATGCCGTTACATAAATTTAATCAGATACTTGTCTCGCGTTATCGTAGCCGGTAAGTGGTACGACCAGGTACCGCCGTTCATAAAAGATCGTTGCAGTTGGTCGCGTTTTTCTAGTTCGTTTCCTCACTGACTTCTGACATCGACGAACTCATATTTCCATTAGAAAGTAGGCACCACGATACGCATTAATGGAGCATTTACAGAAAATCTCGTGCGCCCGTACAAAAATACGCCATACCAGTTTTTCTATATTTACTGTGACTTTTTCTTGTCTCAGTTCTTTACGGCGCGCGGTTTGTTGTGCTTTTCGCTACAGCAGAATCTAGTGTAACATCGAGGACATATATCACGTTGTGCGAGAATGGTGATTAATTACTAACGTTAAAATATAAATTATTCTTTGATTGTCTATCGGATTCACTTTCAATGTGGATCGTGACAATAATTTTCGCAACAAAGATTGCGTTACAAGTAGGTCTACAGTAATATAAATAATTTCATTCTGTGTGTTACTCTTAAAAAAAAAGGTGTCGAAATGGTTATGCATTTTCGAAGTACTTTTTTCCGGACAGATTTGAGATCTCGTTGGTGCTATATCTGGGATTTGATGAGCGTTCAATCTGTCACATTTTTATGGCTACATGTCCGAATTTTTTACCTACACGTAGTATTAACAGCTCGATGAGCTTTAACAAGTTAAACATTGGATTCGACCACTGAACTGTGCTGTTTTTATCGTCACAGTGTGTCGAAGAAAAACAAGGATTTGATGATGTTTCAGGATTTTATATCTAAAAGTGATTTTTTATGTGTTTCTGGGAACGAAGTTTCACAGAATTTTACGTGTGGGGTATCTTTCTGTTGGGTTGACATTAAACGTGTCCTAAATTAGCTTGCATATTTAATAAAAATCATTGGTGATTATAAGTGATTATTTCAAGAACTTAGAACTGTTGTTCTCCGCGTCAACGTCGCGTTGACAATTTACCAACATTATAGCATGTCAAACCGTGACAACATTTTAACGTTTTATTTTAAACAATTACGCACATCTCAACACTAAACCTACCGGCGCTGTATTTACTAAAATTTAGATATATCGAATGAACACTTTGGAAAAACAAAAATCAAGGGGTGAACTAGATGGTTAATTAACTAATTTAGGTTTTATAAAATAGAAGTGGAATATTTACTTCATGACTCCCCAATCAATTTAGGTAATTTTTAGAAAAAATTCGGAACCGGTCATTTTGACCGGCTTGGTGGGATTAGTGTTAAGAAAGGCGAGAAACGGATAATTTTTACGTAGACTTTTAACTGGATCTTTCTGCAACTTTCTTCAAAATTAATTCAACAAGCAATGCGTCATCACGTTGCTGCCCGGCACTGGGAAGCAACGTTGTACTCCAGATTAAATTATATTTCACAGGAAATATTTATATTCTAGCATTTTTTATTAAATAATTCAGACTTTTTTTAAAAAGAAATATTCACACAGTGCAATCTATGGTTTACAGTCAGGAAACATATTTTTTGTCGTTTGAAAGAAATATATGTAGGATATAATTTTTCATAACTAAAACAACGAACTCTCTTGCATCACAGTTTTTCCATAAAATTCTCTCAAATGCATAGCGTTAATTTTTTGCATTAAATTATACTTCATGAAAAATATACTACGTTTTTTTATAAAATTATTATCTTCTCGAAAATGAATCGCTCGACACCTGAATGACTCCTAGTTTTAAATACTTTTTCGCATATACCGGGTCGAGGTATCAATTGATTCTAATACATCTAAGATAATTGATACAAGTAAATAATATCTCACTTATCATTACTATTATACTTACAAGCCAAATATACATGTCCAAATCAAACACCCAGCATTTCCGTATAAATCGAACAAATAATACGAATTCTCTTATCTAAATTCGCATTTGACTTCTTCGACCACGATGTTGATTTTCGTTTAACCCTTGATCTACCGATTCACTCCGACTGGATTTCTTCCAGAAGAACGACTCCAATTTCTCAATCTTCTTAAATAATGATACAACTTATTTAATTTTCAACGACCATCTTGCAAAGCAACGATCAAACGAAACACTTTTCTTTCGTCCCCTTCACTTATTCCCGCCAAGATATTTATTTACGTCCTAATAAATGGAGTTTGTCTTCACTAATTCCATCGTTTGCACTGACATGCAAGAAATCATCATAAATGGTTAATAATAACCTTAGAAGTAATATTATAAAACGCACCATTTTACATAATTAAATCCAGCAACGCGGCACTTGGCTTCGCCGAAAACATAATCCAAAATTTTCATCCAGCAGTCAGCGCGTTGACACTAGAACTATCAGTGTTAAATCTATTATATTTCAATATATTAATATATTTCCATATATTCTATATATTAAAATTCAATATATGAAAAAGGAGAAATCGAAAGCTGGAAAATATGACTGATTTGGTGATTTAAATTCTGTGAGATAAACGTGTAACATCTATATTTCAATATATTAATATATTTCAATTTATTCTATATATTAAAATTCAATATATTCAATATAAGAGAAAGGAGAAATCGAGAGCTGGAAAATATGACCGATTTGGCCATTTAACACTAGAACTACTGGCGTAAATCTGTGATATTTCGATATATTAAATAAGAACTTTGAAAAAAGAGAAGTCCAAAAGGCGGAAAAGATGATCGATTCGGTGATTTATGTTTTTTGAGATGGACGTAAAATATTTATTCTATGACTTTCATATAAACTTGGAGAATTTTTGGGAAAAATTGTGTACCAGTCATTTTGACTGGTTTGGTAGTTCTACTGTTAAATTCTGCGAGATAAACGTGTAACATCTACTCCATGCCTTTCCTATAAGCTTAGAGAATTTTTATAAAAAATAGGGAATCAGTCATCTCGACTGCCTTGGTAGCCCTAGTGTTAAACATTTTTCGCCCTTTGCTTATAATCTACGAGATAAGTTCTGCCGTGATTACACGTTATCCACGTGTCGAACGAGTAGACGATACGCATTGCTGAAATTTGTAATGACGAGGGGCGATAAGTAATCGCGTGTCACGAATAGTTTAAACATCGCTTACCCGACAGATGTTACTTCTGTATCGGTAAACTAATTTATATTCGGGAATCGATCTACTTCGACTTCGTCCGGCAACTTAAGAACACATAATATACGTCATTCGCGAAACCATTTCCCGAGAATAATTATTTTCTTATCCGTATCTTATCTGCCTGTACCTATTCGTCCGTGAAAATGTACGTGACGTCGGTCCGATGTTTGCGTAAAAGGGATTATAGAGAAATGCACGAGATATTGAACGGGTTTCGTTTTTTCCTCGTTCTTTCGTGAATCTGACGCGCTCCACGCCGTAACGGGAATCAGCGTTATTCTATGACGTTGAGTCGTGTTTCAGCAAATCTGCCGACGTGCTAGTTCTTTCTTCTTCCTTGTACTTTTCCGGCTTTAACTGCTAAGGTCATTTCGCCAAGGATTTAATAGTTTTACGTGGCTTCTGAACCACTGAGGCTGTAATCGCATAGGAAAACGTTCCCAAAGGTGACGGAGGAGGATTTGAATTCGGGTACATCGATAGGGAGTGCGAAGTTTTATTTCCTTCCTCACCATAGCCTTCTGTGTGCTATAGTTGTTTCGCCTAGGACCCGTAAGAAGTGACTGTTCTAGGTGGGTTCCGAATCACCGAGGCTGTGATATAGAAGATATTAAATTAGAAAAAATTTCCTGGAGGTGACAGGGTTTTGAACTCGATCCCATTGATAGCGTGTTCGAGGTTTTATTTCCTTCCCCACCATAGTCTTCTGTCTGCTATGGTTGTTTCGCCTAGGACCCGTAAAAAGTGACTGTTCTAGGTGCGTTCCAATTCGCCGAGGCTGTGATATAGGAAATATTGAATTAGGAAAAATTTCCGGGAGGCGGCAGGGTTTTGAACTCGATCCCATTGATAACGTGTTCGAGGTTTTATTTCCTTCCCCACCATAGTCTTCTGTCTGCCATGGTTGTTTCACCTAGGACCCGTAAAAAGTGACCGTTCTAGGTGCGTTTCGATTCATCGAGGCTGTGATACACGTAACATTGAATTAGGAAAAATTTCCTAGAGTTGACTGAGGATTTGTGGAACTCTAAATTCGAGTGTGAGCTTTTTACCTCCTTATCCACCATAATTTCACATAGATTTTTATATCTGCTTAAATATTCCGACCTCTCGGGATTGAAATTAATAGGATTTCTATGTTTTTAGACTTTCAAGTGCATTCGTCCATAGCGATAGTTCTGTCTCATTATAGATAGATACTTTAGGTAAAGTCTACAAATTAATAAATGTTAAGCAGAAATTTGGTAGATGCTATGAGTAGATTTTGAAAATTAGCAGACGCTAAGTAGTAATTAATTAGAGCCCGATACAACTGAAAGGGAGAGTAGATCGTAGAAAAGCGCAAAGGGTTAATCGCAGGAATACCGAGTCAGTGTTAAAAATACTCTCGAGGATGTTAGTACGCTTAACACTCTTGATGCCCCTAATTCTAACGTGTCCCTAAAACTATCATCTTCTTTTAATTCTTCAAATTTAGCCCTAAGATCTGCAGAATTTTGCTGCTAAAGAAGGAATTGCCTCTATTGTGCAGACAATCTTAACACTCTGGTAACCAGTGACGCAGTACTTTATCTCTTTAGAGACTGCTTCCACCTTTGTACGTCGTCGACCGTGAAAGTATTTAGTCGTATGACGTAATTTTCCCGGAGACTTTCGCGATTAATTTTAACTACCGAATAATGTCGATCACGCTCGCAGAAAATTGGACCTAGTGTCGCGATATTAACCCCTCTAGTTGCGTTGCAGTTTAAGAGCGAGGGGTGCAGTGGTCTAGGGTGACAATGAGACCCCACTTAAACGATCAGGGTATGTGCTGGTAGCTGAGTCTAAAATCCCCATACATTGGATAAGATATTTGGAGAATTTAGGATGTCCATGCGCCCATATTCAGCTTGTACTTGTTAACCCTTTATAGCTCGTACCTTTTGTCGGGTCTGGAGATTAGTTAGACGATAGCATATTGCCAAGTGTTCGAGATCAAATTTAAATAATAGTTTTAACATGATTTGTAATCCTTTAATTGAAGAGTTGCGTCTTTCAAGAAATAATTTATTGGCCATACACAGAGAACCATAACATGTGACACCCCCTTTCGAGGGAGAGTGGCCATAAATATAAGAAATCAAGTTAATTTAACATTTATCCTATTCGGCCTTGTTTTCAAAATTGTAACCATTTTTGTATTTCAATAATACGCAAGTAATCGTTATGAAAGCTTGAAATGACTGGCCTTTGTTAGTATGTAAACTTGCTGTCAATAATTGTTATGAAAATGAGCTGTTCCATATCTTCCGAACGCTACTTTTTCCATAAATGCTACCACAAGCCAGAGGAAGGTAATCCATGCTAGAAATCTGTAATAGGAAATTACTACAGAAGCAGCTGAAGTATTTGATTCCTCTAAACGATATTCTCTATCCCTTACATATTTTCTGACCCTTTGATTTTCACACGACAACTACAAACTTGAACATAGACTGAGGACAGACCTTTCAGCCTGTCATCATTGTTGAATCACAAAAATATCTATAACTTAGAAATAACTTCACAAACAACAGATATCAATATGAACATCTTCCATTATATTCGTGTGTCCCACTCATTCTTACAGTGTTCCTCGTGTACACCCCATACACTCGTCCTTTTTATGCATTAACTTCACCATAGCACGCTTAACACTAGAACTACCGGCGTTAAATCTACCATATTTCAATATATTAACACATCTTAAGCGGGAAACGTCTAAACTCGTTTCGTGCATATTATTATTAAAGCGCGGGAGGAGACAAAACAAAGTGAATAAAGGAATTTATAGTTTAAAAAGGAACTGAAAGTATATTAAAAAATAACCCATAGTTCAAAAGTTATGGCTATATTATGCAGAAGTAATTTTGCACGCGAATTGCAGAAAATCGCCCGCTATATGGTAAGAATTTGACGAGAAAATACCCGCTTAAGATGTGTTAATTACTTTAGAAAAAGAGGAATCAAGACATGGAAAAGATGATCGACTCTATAATTTATGTTGTATGAGACGGACGTAGAATATTTGCTCTATGGCTCTCCTATGAACTTCGAGAATTTTTGAAAATAATTGGGAACATAATTAATTTGGGAAAATAATTAGGAGTCATTTTGACTGGCTTGGTATATAGTTCTTGTGTTAAACCGAAGCAACCGGCGGTTACGGCGCCATAGACTGTTAATTGCCAACAATGAGACGCAGCATCGGTGATCAATGCCAGCGGCTCCCTAAGCCATGATTCATCGCCTATAACCCTCACGAAAAGCCTTCTCCCCGATAAGGAATTAAAAATATCAACCATGCACATGCACCGCGTAACAGTCTGTCTAATTGGATCCCGGTTGGAACAGATAAATATGTCATATCGAATGAAATTTATTCCAACTTCATACATACATAAGTCTTTCGCAGTAAAGGCGTGAAAGGTACGGTCCTCTCGCTCCGTTAATCTGTCGCTCGTTAATGAAATTCAAATAAGTCGCTCGAGAATCGTCCGGAAGCTCGCACGATAGGCATCGAGTCTTTCAAACGACTGGATAAAACCCATGGTTTCGTATGGGGGAAAGGATCCTCCCGATTGTGCAGCAGGTGCAGGTTATACTTCTTTAGAGGCTGTTCCTCGCCCTTCTCGATCCTCCGTCTCGCGGGACCCTCGTTTCGCCTCTCAAGAGCAAAGCGCGCTCGACGCACGCGAGGGAACCGGTAGCGCTAATCGGTAATCGATGAATTCGATATTCAAATCAGCTTCGCGAAACTCCAGCGCGAGTGCCAATAAGAAAGTTATTACGAGCTATCCCTCTTTATTCGGTGGAAGCTGTCTTATTCGAGCCTTGCGAGACGAAAGTATGGGGGATGATTCTTTCGAGAGTGAATTGGAGAACGTTTTGAATAGTTGCACATCGATTGGCAGGTTCTTCGGTGGTTTGTGTATGCTGGAATTTATTTGAAAGTACAAATAGGAAAGATGTAACTTGCGATTTTAGATGAGCGTCGACCAATTTGTATGGGGAGGTGTTTTGTTGTAAATCGTAGAGGCAAGTATTTGAGATAGCGATGTAAACCGTACGTGTGAATAATCGGAGAACTGAGTTCTTCTTGCAATCGATAGAATTTGCGTCGTTAGTTTCCGATCTGTCTTGAAATATTCTTTCTCTGCCAGATACAAAAGAAATCGTATACAACGTGAACTGCATTCAAGTTACTTTATTGAAAGGCTTTTAGCGCGTTTTCTCGTAACAGGTTAATCGCTCCGCGTCTCAATTTTCGACAAAAGATAAGTCATTACGCAGCATGATTTTATCGATCAGTACCGATCGAACGTAGTGTCAAACGTTGCAGACAAAAGGTTCCGAATGTCCTCCATCGATAGATCATTTAATCAAAATAGACGCCGCTGGCATTGCTGAAACATTACAAGATATCATCGAGCAGGAACGAACGGATCGGTTGTATTACAAGTTCCGATTTATTTTTTTCTCAACGCGAGGGCGTTCTTTTACCTAGTACTCGATGTAACGACGTAGCAAGGCAGCGATCGTATCTCGGTACTCGTGGCAGCACCTAGACTCATTAAACCGAGGCTTCTTCTTGGTGATATAAATAGGACTCCTTGTCCCGTTGCTCTACGAAAGGAGCAAATAGATGATCGCTCGAGCGGCCCTCCGTCGACGACTTCTCCTCCACTCTCTTCTTTCTCTTTTCTGCTCCTTCTCCTCCTCTTTATTCTCTTCCTCTTCCTTCACCTTCCTCCTCTCTTCTTCTATTCGATCCTCCTTCTCGTTCGGAGGTTCTTTTGCTCGTGAACAACTCGAGCCGCTACGCGCGTGACTTTCTATTTGGCGTAGACGGTGCCAAATTGTCAAGTAACTAAAATTACCGTGGAAGGTGTACGCGTGTCTTCTCCTTCTCTTCACCTCTGCGTCCTCATCGTGAACTTACAACTGCTCCTCTCTGACAGAGGCCTTCCGTATTTGCGTCCCCGTTTAAATAGCTCGCCCTCCGTTTTTTCTCTCACTCGTCTCACTTGCAATTAGATCGAACGAACCGTTCGAACGAAAGAGCCACGGTAATTTTCAATTTCCTTGCAATTAATTCGACATCGTCGATGGATCATTGAAGTTTGCTCGGTTTCGATGTTCACCGCGTGCGTTCAGCGGTGGGACGAAAAAAAAACCGGTTAATATTTCGTCGTTCTTCATAGAGCGGATGAAATATTCATCGGTCCACGAACGGGGAGCGGAAAGTTGACTTCGCGGTCTGCACGTGCGTCTTTGGAAGGCTGGTTTCTTTGGACACGCGCTGCTAACCCTATTAAAACCTACATAAAGGTCGTCGTTCCTCGATCGATTTGCAAAAGGTCGAACGGCGGGACGAGAGATCTTACGTGTTTAACCCCGTTACCTTGTAACAACGAGTTGCACTCTGTCTGAACGATTATTGTCTAATCATAGGTCGTGCTCGTGTTCTGTAGTAACGTAATATATTCGAATTCATACTTCATTAGGGATTTACCGTGTTTGGTTGGCCTCGAATGTTTCTGAGTTTTCTAAGGTGTCGGTAATAGGATTCTAAACTTCCTTTACAATTTGGGAGTGCAAAGTTGTATACTCATAGCTATGGTAGTCTCTATACATACACTACCGGCCAGAAGTTGGGAATCACTATGTAAATTCAGAGAAACAGGACATTTATAAGAAATAATTAATGGCTTTAGAGTAACTGAGGACATTTTATTTATCGAAAAACGTAGAAGAGCATGTTTTACAGCTAGCATTACTTTTTTCTATCGAGGAATGAGTATTTTTTTGCAAACTGCCTTTTCATAAAAAAAGCCGTCTTTACTTTTAACACTAGTTTTACGGAAGCCGTCGAATTGCCTCCCACTTGCCTTATAAACATTTCTCAAATTTACAGAGACGCTGTACAGTAGATATTTCACGGGTATTTTATAATACAATAATGACTTAACGAAATACCATCTTTGCCGCTTCATCCCTCTTTCTCCAAAGTCCTTATTTAATATATTGCAATTTAACACTAGATTTACGGAAGCCGTCATATTGACGGGTTCCTACTTATTTTATAAACATTTCTCAAATTTACAGAGACGCTGTACAGTAGATATTTCACGTGTATTTTATAATACAATAATGACTTAATGAATTACCATCTTTGCCGTAAATCTGGTGTTAAGAGATTCCACGCCCGTAAATCTAGTGTTAATGATAGCCTGACATATTCCGGGCATCCTGGAAATTAACTTTTCGAGTGCTTCTATTTTTATATCTTATGCTCTATTTATATATTTTTTCGGTCCCAAAGTCAGCCAAGAGGAATCTACTATTGTAATAACAGTAACACAACGCTTCTTGAAGAACAAAAGAATCACGGGTTTCTATATAAGCCAAAAACAGAAAATCTTTCCCGCTGGAATGAAAATTCATTCCACACATTGCCTTAACCCTTTGAGGACTAGCAACGCATATATACGGCCTGAGAAAAAATATAATTATAGTTTATAGCCGCGTGTATACACAGTTAGAGTTGAAAAATTGAAATACAGCCGTTGAAATATGATTAAACAAGTAGTAATTTATAATGTACATGGATTAACAGTATAACTTGCTGATAAAAAGGTGCTTTTGGATCGCAAAATGAATGGCTATCTTTCAATATTGAAAAATGTCTCCGTCCGCAAAGGGTTAAACTGGGTGTATAACCTATACAAGGGCATTGTGGACACAAGACATGCCGAAATCTCTAAAATCATAATGCAGCACGTTAGTATCTGATATAATAACAAAGGATCATTCTAAAGTTTATCGGTGTAATCGATTAAGACGTAAATCAGCAAGCGATTCCAAACTTTTGGCCGGTAGTATGTTGCCAAAATTGATTAGCTGGCTGTTAGGACGAAAGTTGTAAGATTTCTGTAAGTATCTTTAATGTTAAATAAACTTCAAACCATCTAAGTAGGCAGTGATATGCATATTATATGGGAAGAGTCCTTCAGACATAAATTAATTCAAGGATAAGTAAATTCGAAAATATGTCAAGTTACTAAATGTAAGAGATGAAATGAAATCCTGCTTGGTAATGTACTTTATTTTTTAAATTTTGTTAGTACGTGTTCATTGCATCGAATGCGAATTCTCTGTTTGGAAGTTTGGGGTTTCATTTTAGGTAGGACTTCCGGAGCACGATGCCATCGAATCTTCTTTTACGCCGTGATTAACCCCTTGTCGTACAATTTCCTTTGTCACTGCCTCGGCGATAATTCAGAATTAAATTGTTAAAATAAAAATTGGTCAGTGATTCTTGATATATAGTATAATTTAATGTAATATTAATATTTTAGAAATAAATTTACCGTGTCGCGTTTTACTGATATTTTCAATTTCATAGGTTTTACAACACTTGAAAAGTTCCTACACAATTTACCGCATCACCAATATCACTCGTTATATCACGACAAGGGGTTAATAAAGGAACTTCGTTGTTGCCACCTTTTATTTTTCTGACATTCATTGTTCCAGTCATTTCAGCGAGTCCGAACTCGAATTCTCCATTTAGATCCTCCACCTCCTACCCCTTTCAAGAGGACTTCCGGAGCACGTCGTCTTCGAAGTTTCTTTTTTTAGCTCGATCAATATCAAAGATTAGTTGGTTAATATCATATATTTTCGTCATCCACTGCTACGATAATTGCATAGAGTACTCTCAATATTACGTAAATTTCGAAACTCCGACCCCACGATACAGATATCACGTAAATGGAATTCTCCGAACGTAAAGTCGAGGGGATGTACCGCAATTGTCCTTATCCAATCTCTTCCACGAACTGCGAAACCGATCCGGCAAGAATGCAGCTTTCGCAGAACTACATTGCGACTATTTCACCCTAACAAACGAAATTATCCACCCAACATTACAATATAAAACTTTCTTCCCCATTTCTCGCGGTATTCTGACAATTAAGTAATCAATTCCGTCTCGCTCGGAGCTTAAAAAAAATCGAAGTCCACGAGGATTCGATCGTTCAGAGAACAAACTGAAACAAACTTCACCCTTCTTTTTTACCCATTTTCCCTTCTCTTTCGCGACACCGAGGCAAGTTCTACCTCGTGTAATCGTCATGACTCATTGATCGGCGATTACCGGAGAAAATTCACTCACAGATCGATCGTAATAGTTGGAATACGTTGGGCGTTAATGAATTTATCGTCTTGTTTTGTCTGACGGTATTTTTCGATACGAAAGATAGGTTCGTGACGTCTAGTCTTTAAATAAACCCCTCGCGTCGTAAATTGGCAGCGATGTTTTCGGCGCCGATATCCATCGCGATTAAATCCGTTATCTGCAACTCGTTAACCGAATCGCAACGAGAATCAATTTTCAAAGTACATCATTGTTTTTTCGTTTCCGTTTACCGATGTCGATACACAATTAACGTTTTCGGGGCCTTCGCTGTATACGTGAGTGTACAGCTCGAAGTGTACACAAAGACCGTTTTATTAGCAATACCGTTAAAAAGATAAATATACTATCTTTATTAAATTACTTAACCGGAAAACACATTCTAATTGCCACAAAGAAACTATTGTAAAATCACTTTTTACATACGTTTTTCCGAAGAAAAAAAATTTCAATAAATAGCAGACTCCATAAACCACTGATATTTTTGCACCGTTCATTTTTTTAAATTTTTTCTTCTCATCTACTTTCTCCCCGTTTCATTTCCTTTATTAACCATTTACGTTAACCCTTTGTGGAAGGAGACATTTTTAATATCCAGAGGTTACCATTTATTTCGCGATCCAAAACCAATTTATCAGGAAGTTAGGCTGTTAATGTAAATACATTGTAAATTACTATTTGTTTAATCATATTTCAATAGTTGTATTTCAATTTTCCAACTGTAACTGTGCATACAAGCAGCGATAAACTATAATGAAATTTTTTCTCACACCACATATATGGGTCGTTAGTCCTCAAATGGTGAAAGAGATCAAGAGAAGTTACTTGTTTTTACCGAAATAAAAAGTTCAGGCCTGCAAAAGTGTAAAACTTGAAGAGAATCAAGAGAAAGGAGGAAGCGTGCGTAACGTTATTCCTGCAGGTTGCCCGAATTTTAACCAATTAGGCGTCCCAGTGAGCGTCGTTGATGAAAGTTCCCCGTAATGTGTTGATTTGTAATACAACTGCCTCTCCTCCTCTGTATCACGTAGTAATATCAAACGTCCGCGATTTCGTGGCAGCGGGTCATTAACAATTCCAATTGAAAGCATCCTCCATCCCCTCGTTCCTTCCCTCGAATTCGTAATTACGCTAATTATGGGAATAAAAATTGGAGAACAGCAACGGCGAATGGCGAACCGTATGGACGGGAGCGATGCTTGAAAGTAGGATAAAATGTGTGTAAATGCGTGGCAATCGATACGCGACATCGATAACCGAATGCCCGATAATGCACGGTATCGCGATTAACGGATATAGTTTATCGATGTGCGTTTATTTGTATACGTACTTAAAACGCAGGAGACTGTGCGGTTTCGAAATCGCTATGGTCGATTTGCGCTTTTCGAATTCCGAATAGAAGAATTTTACCTTTAGCCTTTAATTGCAACGTCGTTTTGCATTGTGGATTTGTTAGCGTTTTAAAGACGTTTAGTTGGAGTTAGAATTGTTTGGAATATCCGAGAATCATGATATTCCTCGTCAAATATACAAAATTAATGCCTTTTTCGAAACTTCATAATCTTATTAAAATTAGTAATCTTCTACATACTGCAACATAGTGCGGAAAATCCGAACAATAAATCAGAATATCAACGAATTTCTATTCGTTCTTTCGACTGCCCTGAGAGTTCTAACGTTGACAATGTTAGGAGAGGCTATGATAGTTGTGCAGATAAAGGCTTTTGTTCCCAAATAGTGAGATCGATGTTCGCTATCTCTGTATATCCGTCGGCTTGGAATCCATTTGAAACTGACCGAAGTAGTCAAACCTAAAAGTATCCGCAAATCTCTTTTAAAATAATCGCAAAATATTTGTTCTTCAAGTAGGGTAAACTCCTTGCACTCCTCTCTCATATATGAGTCGCTCAGAAGTCAATGCGTTTAAGTCAATTTTTTGGATACTTTCTGATTTTTCTAAATTTTAATAGAATGAAGTTTATTCTATTAAAACTTACAGAAATCAGAAAATATAAAAAAAAAATTAACTTAACCGCATTGAGTTCTGAGCGACTCATAATTCACTGACAATGAGCTCTTATTGTATCCTCAGTAATTCGAACTACATATAATACTGTAATATTTGGAAAAATGCAGAAAATAGTTAAAGCCAAAAATATTTCTCACTTTAAAAATAGAATTATAAACTAATTATTACCAGCTGCATCGGTAGTAAATCATTAACTTTTCGAACATGGTACCAAAATTAGAAGCCCCTTGTTTCAATGTCATTATCAGCAATATTTCATCTCCCAAGAATCACGCTTCGTCTTCTGTATAATTCGAAATCCATCTAAAACCGTATATCTTCAACAAAACAGTAATAACTTCTAAAGTTGAAAATTAAAAAAAAAAGTAACTAGAAAAGTGAAAGAAGCCATGTAGAACATTGGCCAACGACAAAATTTCCGTTTGCGCCACACGGTAGTCCGGTCGGAAATGCTGAAAGTAGTGATGGCCAAAAATATTTCCCACTTTAAAAATAGAATTATAAACTAATTATTATCAGCTGCATCGCTGGTAAATCATTAACTTTTCGAACATAGTACCGAAATTAGAAGCCCCTTGTTATAATGCCATTATCAGCAATATTTCATCTCCCAAGAATCACGCTTCGTTTTCTCTATAATTCGAAATCCATCTAAAACAAACAAAACATCTTGAACAAAACAGTAATAGATTCTAAAGTTAAAAATTTTCAAGAATAAAATACACTGACTAGAAAAGTGAAAGAAGCCATGTAGAACATTGGCCAACGACAAAATTTCCGTTTGTACCACACGGTAGACCGGCTCGTACGCGCGTATCATTATGATGCACGTTATTATGTCTGTTGTACATAACGTTACGACTGTTATTACGAAACGAGAGAAAACGTTTCTGGCGTCAATCGATACTCGATATCCGGTAATAAGACGGCCGATAGTACGTGGCGCATACAACAGATAGCGGAGGGAATTTACCGAGGCGCGTGTATTTGTATCTGCCAGTTGAATGCGGAGAAACGTGTGCGTTTCAATCGCGTGTTCGAGAACGTGCACGGTCTCTCGAGCTCCCCCGGGGAAGTTTCACGGGTCAGAAAATCATGGGGTGGCTTTACCACCTGGCCAATGGCCCCCTTCATTCGGGATATGTGGGCACACACTCGTACTGCCCCTCTTTTCTCTTTTCCTTTCGCTCTCTTTCCGTCTGTCTCTGCCTTTTTCTATCTCTCTGTTACCGCATCCCCCCTTTCTCCTTCTCTCCCTTTCCGTCTTTCTCCCACAATTTCCCTTCTCTCTCGCTCAACATCCGTTTTTCTTTCATTCTCTCTCCCTCTGAAATAATGCATCACCCTAGTGCAGTTCGTCTGCATACCGAGCGAATCAGGATCACGCGATACCGTCCTAGGTATCGGTCACCCGGTATATCGTACTCTTCAAAGACGCCCTCGGCGAGGTTTCCCTTTGGTGCCCTGTAAACCGTAATTTTCTACTTTCGTAAAGTTCTCTACTGGATGGCGAGGAATCCTGGCAATAATTGATTTCGTTTGTACGATATGTACCGTAACTTTGTAAATAATACCGTGATGTCAAAGTGAAAAGAGACCAGGGAGAAGTTTGAATTGAATCGTGCGATCCTATCGTTCTCATCGTTGGACGCGATTTCTTCGAAGGAGGCGATTCCTGGCGTAATAAATTACCCCAATTTTATCGTGCAATGTCCTGTAACGACGGATGCTAATCAGTTTTCACTCGGCGTAACTTGCGGCGAGAATCCGAACCGTGGTTGATTCATCGGTATTATGTAAAGTGGCCGGCCTCGGTTACGGATACAACGATTTCTCGAAAACAGATCAAATAATATCCTATTGATATCGTGGAAAGTTCAGCGTGTTTTTGACAGTCAAAGACTTACATATACATGCTGGTGCATGCCATTGTAGGCTGGAAAAATGGGAATACACTTGGAATAAATTTCATTCGATGTGGCACGTACCTATTTTGCCGAATTTCCATGCAATCTGAGAAAATGTAACGTGGAGGGTAGCCGTTCACAGTTTCTGCAATCTTACTCACTGGGTAGCATTTTCTATAGAGTACTTTAACTCCTTTGCTTACAATTTTCTTTCACTTTTGCTACTCTGTATGTACACTCTCCAGTAGGAGATATTTGGTAGAATTTTCTGCGTTCGAACGTGAGTCGATATTATAGCAGGATAAAATGGAGTGGTGTGTATGGAGTTGCAAAAGGGAATCGCAGTTAACCCCTTGCACTACGATTACTTTTGCGACTCTGCGTGCAATAATTCAGAATTAAATTGCTAAAATGAAATTTATCAGTGATTTATGCTATATCTTAGAATTTAACGCAATATTAGTAACATAGAAATACTTTTACTGTATTGTGTTCCCCTGATATTTTCACTTTCATCATTTTTGGGAAGCTTCAAAATTTCCTATTCCATCAACCGCATCACGAGTGCCACTCGTTACTGTAGGGCAAGGGGTTAAGCACTTCGAATTGGATTCTCTACCACTTTCCTGCGATTCTTCATAAATAGTCATTTAATATATCATTTTCGATGGTTTCGAATCTACCTTTTTGTATGTTATGGCTTTAATTGCTATTGTAATTTCTCTTAGAATCACAATCGTAGTTGAATTCCGATACACCAAACCTATTTCAAATTGTGTTTCCTATGCTAAATCTCACCGTAATAGTCCAAACTAAAATACAGGACAACAAAATCACTATTCAAAGTCAACTAGAAACCCTTCGCCGGACATTTTTCCCGCTAATTGTAGCATTAAAAAAAGATCACCGTCGGCATTCCAGTAATTTTCGGGAACAGACGCAGAAACGACTTGGCCCTCCTTGCTGCTTGCTCGATCGTGCACGTTAAGAAGGAATAATTTTCTCCACGGCACGATAGCCATGCTCACGGAAAGGGAACCGATTCGTCCGTGCAAATAAAACACGGGCGTTAATCACGCTCGTTCCAGATACGTTACGAAGAAAGAGAAAGAGCCACCGTATACTCGCGATACGATTTATTATCGCCGGAGCAACGATAGACGTTGTATTATGTTACAATTATTGTTTTCGATACGAGAGAAGTGCCGTGGGACCGTCACCGAGCCTGGCGCCCATCGAGCGGACCGAAAAACCCTTTAGACCTGCGTATCGGTCTCATCGGTAATATTATACAAACGGACCGGATCTTTGGTCAGATAAGACGGTAAAGATGCTCCACCGACCATCGAATTCCTTGTGCACATTAGAAATACCTTTTGGGCCTTACCGTACGAGGAAGGGACGTCTCAATCGTTATCTTCGATCTTGGAACGAAGGTCGGCGCGCCTTTCGTAAATGTTCTTTTCGGCAGTTGGATTTTTGTGATACCACTTGCCATGCGTGTCTGCCGTTTTGTTAGATTATTTTGGTTCACCGTTAGCATATGGTTAATCACCGAAACTTGTGTGTCGTGGACGTTGAAACTTCAGGGTTTTAGGTGTTGGTGGGCTTTATGTATATATTTTTTTTCGGTTTCAAGGGCTATGGTCATTTCACGTTAAACTTACAGTTTTAGGTAGGTTCGGAAACACTGTGGCTATGACACATAAAATGTTAAATCAGAAAAAAATTCTTAGAGGTGACAGAGGTTTGAACTCGCGCCCATTGATAGCGAATCCGAGGCTTTATCTTCTTTCGCACCATAGTTATCTATCTGCTATGACTACTTAGCCTAAGACCCACAGTTCAGGTGAGTTTTGAATCACTGAGGCTATGATATATTGAATATTGAACTTCGACAAATTTTCTAAAGGTGACAGAGCTTTGAACTCGCGCCTATTGATAGCAAATCCGAGGCTTTATCTATTTTCCCACCATAGTCCTCTATCTGCTATGATTATTTCGCCTAGGACCCACTGTGCAAGTGGGTTCTAAACCACTGAGGCTATAATATATTAAATATCGAATTACGCCTAGAACCCACTATTCAAGTGCGTTCCAAACCACCGAAGCTATGATACATAAAATATTAAATTAGGAAAAATTTCTTAGAGGTGGCATAGGGTTTGAGGAACTCTGGCCGCTGATTACGAGTCCAAGTCTTTTTACCTGCTTGCTCACCAAAGTCCCCGTGTTGGTAGTTAACTTCACATATGGTATTCGTTGAAGAAATCATAGCGGTGTAATTTTTATCTGCATATAGTATAACTGTGTTCTTGAGAAACGTTAGAGAGAAAAGAAGGGTGTAATTGTAAAATGAAGGGGATCAACTGGAAGTTATGATACTGCATCCCGTTTGTTAGATAGTTGTATAGGGGCGACAAAAATGAAGGGCAGCTACCATAATCCTTGTGCTACTCTCTAACTTGGATCGAGTACGTTCAATGTGGAGGTGGCTAAAGTATAGTCTCTGAGCGGATAACGCTTTGAACTTTAATTTGGGGGACGAGAATTTAGTACCTGCCTAAAATTGCAGGCTCCCGATGAAATTAATTTTTGACGGGGATATTACTGTAGAAATGAATTAGTGCGGCGACGGAGATAGAGCAATAACTTCCTGAATGTTGGATCCTAATTTCGTACCCTCTTGCTGTTACACCCTGACAACTTTTTTACTTGATATCTATTTATATTATCGCCTTGCCTCAAAGCTCATCACGCAAGGCACTAACAAACCGACGAAGGGCAGAATACTGTAAGCGAGGGGTGTACTAAATGATGAGGAACAATTAATTGTTGGTAGAAATAAATTTGTAGTTCCAATCTTTAGGAAACTGTGACCCTATTTTCGTCGAGACTATAAGTCATTTATTTTTTTGGAGGGCATTTGCTGAAAAATAAAATGAATTACAGTGTTCACCCTTTACAGTCCGAACTTTCAGTGGCATCTGAAGATCAGTTGCAGGGTAGCACATTAAAAAATGATAAAAATACTATTATAAATAATAGATTTAACTTGATTTTGAAATATTGAATTATAAAGAATTTCATGATCTTTAAAATCTAAATTGTAATATTTGGCAAAGTTAAAAAATTGAGTTTGAAGAATAAAAGCTTAGATTTGTCTTGTGTTACTTCAAAGTTACACGGGCTCATAGAGGGTAAACGAAAATAGTGTCATAGTTTTACAGATATTGGGACTATATTTCTGAACAACACTTCGAATTCCATCACTGTTATCCAGAAACAATCTTCTTATTGTTATTTAATATCCATAGTACATGGCAAAATTGATAGTAAATAATTTACTAAAATAATAATATACTATACTATATATAATAATAATTACTAAAATAATAATTATTTAAAATAATTATTAGTAATAAATCAGCAATCTAGTGAAAACTATAAGTATAAAATTAAAAACCAACAGCTTTGTTGGTGTACCAAGTGGAAAGCTCAGATTAACCCTTTGCAGTCCTATGTCGAGCTACACTCGACATAGCTTTTCACTTCATTTTATTTTCTAACAATTTAATATCGACTTTCCAATTTCACAATGATTTTGTAATATCACCTAAATATCCGCCAGTACCTATAGTTATTCCTATCGTTAAAAGAAATGAATAATCAACGATAGAAAATGTTGTGAAATTAATTTCGTTTAGCTCATTACAAAATTGACAAAATAATTCGGACCGAAAAGGGTTAATATATTTTCGAAGACACGGACAGAACTAAGGGGCACAAATCCTTCTCTCTACTGCTGCTTACAATTATCCTAAGAGTTCTGCCCTTTTAAACTAAAACTAACTACAGATAAGTTTGCGGGGGGCCAGAGGTCCAGAGTTAGTTAGAGATCAAAATATGCCTCAAAAGTGAGATTTGGTGACGAAAGATTTGCAAAGTACACGAAGTGATTAATAAGGTGCACGAATAACTATTTAATGCTGGTCATTCGACGGTAATGAAATTACAAAAATTATTTACATTAAAAAAAATGATCCTAATAGTTGAAGCTCAATATTAAAGAAAAGAACAATAAGAAAACTTCGTGCCGCATGGAGTTTCAAGAGAAAACGATTTCGATATCGATACAAACTGGCCGTTTTAGTATTTCCCGAGAGTCGACTGTCAGTCATAAGAATTCCTTCGTGACTCTCCGCAGTAACGCACGAAGGGATAAACGTTCGCAGTTTAATGGACTAGAAAGTTTCGCGTCTGGAAAAAAATTTTCCTCGACGCTAGATTTCTCGCAAGGCTGACCTCGAGGTAATCGCGATTGCAATATCTTCTGTAATAATAATTATTACCCGATATACCTATTCGCGATAGAAAGTTACGTCCAGATCAATGCACGCTAGACACGCGTCGATGGAACTGCAACTCGAAAATACAAAATTCCATCTCCATTTCATGTTTACACAGTGCTATTGTATCCACTTTCATAGCCGCCAAATATGTGCCGGTGTTTATGAAAGTGGCTTTAATTAAAAATTTCCAGAACTGAACATACCATCTTATTTCCCGTTGCAAAGGTGTACAGTGTACGTTATAATTGAACTATCTTCTAAATATGATAACAAATTGAGTGGTTTATCGCTATATATGCCAAGTCAGTTGAATTGTGTCGTAGTTTCTTTCGAAATAGTACACAAATTTGTAACAGTGTGGTTTCTTTGATTTTATAATTTAATTTAGTAACATGTGAACCGTTAAGTTGTTCAAACTTTTCCCCTTCTTTCGTGTCTTTACTTTGAAATGTAAATATAGCGAAGAATAAAGTTACTTATTATCAGACTTCACTATCATAATTGCCGGCGCATATAATTCAGTATAATTGCATTAAGCTGGTGGCATGATGACCGGATGAATCAAAAGATTAGTAGGAAGTCGAAACAGGAGGTTTCTCTGTGTAAGTCCGATATATCCAGCAATTTCAATCGCGAGGTCGCCGAGTGAGAGATTCGCCAAGGTGATCGAGAAGTTTCTTTTACGATCATCCTCTCTATGCTTGCGCGAAATACATGACTCTTGATCGTTTTTATTATCTAGATGGATCGCTGGTGCTTGATGCAATCTTTTTTGTATGCTTTTGTTCTATATTCTCACCTCGGATATTTTCTCTTCTTTAACTTGAACTTCTTTGTTGTATGTTTCGACTTTAACTACGCTCAGGTTGTTTAGAACTTCGAGTTTTATGTTGATGTAAAACACGAAGAATATAAAATACATTGCTAATGAAAAATTTCTCAGAAATAACGACAACTTTACCGCGAACCCTTAACTTCAATGACTGAGTTTTTTTAATTATCATAATCACCATGCTTCCCAATTTTAAGCGGTATTTTTGATATCAGCGTTTATTGTCAACTTCTCGCCAGAAAATTATATTTACTGAAACATGCGGCTTCTTTATTTTAGAGTAACGATGAGAAATTTGTCTTTTCCGCTTGCGCGGCCTTTTTGAAAATTATTTTGCAGACTCATATGTCGCGATAAACGCAACAATTTTTCACTTTAACCGATTGAAGTGGGTCGCACAAACAACTTCGGGGGGTCGTGACTTGTTGGTCGCTCTTCCAGCGTGTTTATTAAATTCTTGGCAAAGGGAAATTAAGATGGTCTTAAATATGCGCGTGAAATTGACAATTTTACGTAATTAGATTTCTGTAGAATTTCTGAGAAAGGAATTCCATAGAATTCTCTGGTCGGGCAACTTCTGACGCGTTAATTCAACAGCGATTGGTGACTTTTCATGGCACTGAAGTACATCTATCGATAACTGCATATATTTTGGCATTTTTTTATTGTTACTATTTTATTATTATACCACGGTATCTGTGAAGCTAATAATTATAAAATAGAATTCTTAATGCGGCTCCTCGTTACTTATTTGTAACGAAGAAATTTTACAAAACTCTGCGAAATTCTATGTCCAACTTTATTTTAGCTAGCTTTATCTTATTTTAGTTTGGAATTTGAGAATGATTTAACATCTTCATTTAAATATTTCTCACTGCCTATATTTATTGCAATCATGAGATCAAAATGAATGATCAACGATGGAGAATTTCACGAAATTAATTGGAAAAATAATTTGAGTACAAAGAGTTAATGTTTTAACTCATACGAAATTTCTTCGTACGATATAAGTATACAATGAAAAGAGGCATTACAAATTTGAATGATTAGCCTTTGGATAAACTTAATATTGCATTAATCTTCTTTGCAAAGACTCGATAAAAGATCTATAACACTGGTATATTTAGTTATATAATTCAACGTTACAATAGAGGGTTAGTCAGCGATAACTGACGTGGCAGTTAACGCGTTAACCCTCTATAACTCGTTGCCACTTTAAGGTAACACACCATACATCTGTGTTTCTATCGTCTCCTATAAACTTATTATCTTCGCAAATAATTGCTATTACATTTCCAAATCTCGACAATTTTTCGCGTTGCAAAATTCTCCTAAACAAAGTGTATTCGTTACTCTAAATATCCTCCCTATATTAAATACTAATATGTCATGTAATTATATTGTAACCCATATTAATATATAATATTAACACGTTCGCGGACGTGAATGCTATAACATCCATTTTCATCGTAATGTAAAATGACACGAATGTTATAGCATTAATGCAATGCCAAATGATAAAGCCAATTATAACTCATTTAATTTGATTTAACCTTAATTTTTTGTAATTATTATGCAGTTCAAAGTGATGGCCAAGTGATTCACTGAGTATTATCATGCTATTTTATTTTTTCTCTGTCTAGTTAGAAGTGTAAGTTGGAAGTGTAATACTTGACTGACTATTTTTGCAGCTACACTGAAATTTTTACTGTCCGCGAACGTGTTGATACGAAGAATCTTCTAAGCAATATTTCAGCGCGATAGAAAGTTTGTGTCAAAGAGTCTTAAACATTTTGTTACTCGTCTGATTATCATCAACTCTTCCCTGATAAATCTACGAATTTTTTTACAATCCCAAAGTCGACAAAGCAAGCTGGTACACAAAAGTTGGACGGTAAAATTACGACGAAAAGTGAAAAGAAAACGGGACATTCGAAACGGCTCCAGTATCGCTCTAGGGGTGGACGAAACTCCATAGCCTTGGCACTATTTCTAGCGGTCCATTAGTTCGCCGAGTAGGCGAGGAAAAATGTAATAAACCGCGACACGTCGCGTCTTCTATGGCAATATAGAACTCTCGACACCGGAGAAAGATTAAATTGCTTCGTCTTCTTCCTTCGTATCTTTTCTCTCTCTCTCTCTCTCTCTCTCTCTCTCTCTCTCTCTCTCTCTCTCTCTCTCTCTCTCTCTCTCATTCTTTCCTTCGGCCATAAAGCTGAAGACGTATCGTTACGAAATTCCTGATCAAATTTGGTCAAATCTTTCCCGCGTGAAACTTCACCCACGCTCGCAACCCTGCCGCTCGTCCTCGCTGCTTCGTATTTATTAGGAGCCCCGGGAATATTAACGACGCCCTGGAAGCATAAATCTCGATGCGTCTTAATTTATGGGCTTCGAAACTCCCGGGCAAATGTCGCCATTAAGCGTTCAAATGACTCGAGGGCGTATCGGAAGCAGCGAAATCGTAATTTCCCAAATGTACAAACACGACACCTCTTGTGCTTTGTAATGGCATTAATCGTGCGATATTGCACATACGTTTCAAATGAAAGGGAGGAACTGAGCACTTCAATTGTCACTTTCGACGTTGAACAGACCTTTTTTCCTATACCAGCGATCTGTAAAGCCAAAGAAAATTTGCAAATTTCTACAAGAATTTCGATTGTGTGTGAACCACGAGACAGTCATTTTGAATGCCTTGGTAGGCCCAGTGATAAGCCAATGAATTCTTTAACATTTTCGAGAAATATTTCCATTATATCGTAATGTGGATGGTTGCAATAAAAAATAAGGCGATAAGTTTAAACTAAACAATTAGTTTTATAGCTTGAAACAGTATTTGCGAGGTTTTATCTCTACTTAACTTCTACTTAATCGGTCCAACATTGAAATTAACAATAAAGAAAAGGGAATTATACTACTTAATAAAAATAAAGGTCATCTTCCTTTAACATGTTGAATGTCACGGGGGTCACCGGTGACCGGCGCTATTGAATTCAATGAAATTTCGTACGACTTTTAAATTGTAATATTTACGAATTTGTTAATTCAGTCAATATGTACACGATGGTCTCAAAAAAATAAAGTCCTGCTGTCTATATATCTCCTTTTCTCTTTAAAGTTTCAGCTTTGTAAAGATGTGATTTTAGTAGAAAAAGTTTCACTTCGGTAGAATTGAAGAACCAACGAAATACTAGTGGCATTCAACGTGTTAATATTCCCAACTGTTACACTTCTATACAAACTACACATTCTTGCCGAATTGTCTATGTTTCATCAAGCACCGACCATATAATACAATTACTATAAACCGCCTCTGCGACTCTTTTGTTCCCTTCGGACCATAAATCCTCCCCAGTCCACCGTACAATCACAACGTAATGGATCATAATGACGCGCTATTCCGAACAAAACACGTGCCGCTAATTACTCCAAAAGCCTGATAATATTCTTTCCCCTCCTACACTATCCACGTACCAGCGTTTGTTTTTATCACTGGAAAAACGTATCGATAAAAATTCCAGGCGAGTCCGAATTATCGCAAGTTTGGTGCAACAGATTTTCGTGGAGTTCTTGCGCGAAAAGTCGATGGAGGGTAAGCGAAACACGATGGAAACGGGTTTTACAGTTACGGCTCCGTGTTTACGAGAGCCCTCCTTCTGGTCATAAACGTTATTTGCGCCTGCAAGACCATAGTCCTCTTCTCTCTTCGTCCTTCTTCCCTTTGCCCATTTCTGCTACCGTCCGCGGTGACCCTGACGATGCTGACGACGACGAAGCTGACGACGACGACGTCGGCGACGGTACCGTTGCATTAACACGCTCGAATGGAAATTACAGCGACCTGGTCATCTCGACGTTCCGTGGGCGCGTTTACGACATCGTTTCCCCGCTTTTAATGAACAATGAGAATGGCGAAGCTTTTCTCCGGCGTTCTGTTTTGGCAGCGTCGTTGCCAGTCCCAACGCGCGAAGAAACCTTCTGTTTGATTTCATATTTCACACCTTCTCGGCTGTGTTTCTCCAACAGTTTTCCCGGTTTATTTTCATTTCGTACCAATTAGAGTTTGAGCGTTGGTGAACATTTTTATCTTGTTAGAACTAGATATTGTAGTTTGTGGAATTATATTTTCTCTGTCTGTTTTTATCTGTGGGTTTGTCTTTGATTTTTGCAAGTCCAATCGATCGAGGATTGCCGTTTTAGCCTGTTGAAGCGAATTTTATTTCCGCGTGAAAAATGTCCTTGCATTTTGTGGGTTTTAATCCGCATTTTAATTTCACCCCATTTATCGTTCTACCTCTGCTGCTAAAATTTCTTTTTTGTTTTTAATCGGCTCATCGATTCTTTATTTATCGTATTTTCTAACTTTAATCCCTCATGGTGTGCTGTACGATTCGTAATTACGTGAAGCTTTATTAAAACTTCGTTATTTTCAGTTTATCGGCAAAAGCTACGAACATAGCGTGCGAAATTGTTTTTAGCGTGTATTTTGAATTTTTTAAAATTTTGTAGATTGCGCGGGATTACGCGAAAAATGGTAGATGCACAAATATCCGCATGAATTTCACGCGACAAAACCATCATTGGTGCCATTGCACACAACAGCATTGGGATTACCTTCCGTTAAAACATAAAACCTGCTTTCAACAGAAAATTCTACAAAGACTTGCCGTATGCAGAATGCTTCTGGTTGTTCCAGTGCAACTGTAAAACCATATTTTAAAATCCCCATATAGTGCCATTGGCTACAGAGAGTTACATCGAATACTTTTCAGTGAAATAAACATTTCCAAGTAATAAAAAATTCAGCCTGCCATAAAGTTCGGCAGTTGGAACCAATTGAGATCACAGTCGCTAATTACAAATCGGTATAAGCAGTATATTTCAAAAAAGTAACTTCAAACTAAACCTGCCTATAATTAGAAACACCAGAAGTAACAGTTATTAATCAGAAATAAATACGACTAAACAGAAACTTCTGTGTCAGAAAAATCACAGAAATATACGATCTGAAACTTTCTCAAATTTTCTAAATTTCAATACTTAAATTATTAAATCTACTTTCCTCCTACATTCCTCTTTTTTCACCCGACACGCATCGAGATTTACTTAAATCTATGCTACTCGAAGTATACATCGTAGCGTCAAAAAGACTAATGAAAATGCGCGAATCATTAATTACAATCAGTCGTATCCGATTGACCGATAGTTTTTCCTCGTGAATCGTCGGTGTCTCGGCGAAGTCTTCGGAGCGTGTCTCTCCACGATTCGAAGAGCCGAGGCGACCGCTTTTGCTCGCCGTGGAAAATCGCCGACGAGGGGAAACTTTCTAAGTGCAGACTGCATAATCCATTGCATGTCGAGCGGGCCGGTGAATGCGCGCGTGTATAATACCTCCGTCTCCGTCTTTGTCTCTATTTCTACCTCTACTTCTGACGCGGCCACCGTTTTCTCTCCTTCTCGCTCTCTTCCTGTCTCCGTTTTCTGTACGCGCGCCTATGTAAAAGCCCCCGTTTCCACGAACGCGACTACGACTGTAACGATACGAATTGACGTTGTGTGGCCAACTTTCGACCTCGATGGAAATGTAACAGGTAGCCTTGCGAGAAAAATGCGAAGAAGTGCGTGACTCGAGCAAAGCCTTAAACCGGTGCACGGGTAATGGCTTACGCAACTTCGCCGATTGTAACGGCGAATTAAAAGTACGATACTTCCGACTTTAATGTACATTTTCACAAACGATCGCGCGACCGAGCATCGTTTATTGTCACGTAGAAGAATAACGATTGTTGCGAAAGACGCGGGGATTTTTACGATTTCCGTCGGATCTCTTTTTGCGAGCGTGATCGTTTTGGAATTCCAAGAAGTTTTACAGAAAGACCGAGCGTTTTATGCGGATTGGTGGATTTGAAGAAATGGATAGGGTATTGATTCGAAATTTTAATTAGAATTTGACGCGGTGAAATACGTCACGGTGTTTGCAATTTATGGATTTATTTCGGCAATTTTTTCATTCTATCGGCAAATCATACTTATAAATGAACTTGTTTCTTATTCGAACGAATATGAAGTTACGATATTGTATTTTCTAGGTCTACCTCGACAAGTGCCTTCATCTTCGAATCGCATGTTATAAGCGAAATTCCGTCTCTTTCGAACAAACCGAAAGTCAATCGGAAATCGGCAAAGCTCTCGCACAAGTCAAGGTATTATATTTTCTGGATCTATTTCGACAATGTCTCCACCTTGGCCGATCTCCAAGCGTAGACACGAAATTACATTAGTCTCCCAATAGCATATATAACACGTTGCTACTATTTTTCACTTCGCATACCGTAATCACGTACGTTGATCGATGCTTCGGGAATTTTCGTCGGCGTCCTTTGGACGCAGGAGATAAATCGATTCGAGCCAGCACGCCGCGTTATCGCACGCGCGCCATCTCAAAAAAAAAGGACCTCGAAAATTCCGCCGATCATTTTCCACGAATAATTATCAATCCCGAAACCTCAGGCTCCGTTTATTCTCCGTTTTATACCCGCGAATTCCACGAAGGCTGCTCACCTACGTTTGGAACAAACCCAAATCGTCCAACGATCGTATCTGCAACAAAATTGTATATGCATTCACGATCACTCGTGTCGGCGCCGTGAATCGATTTCGCGGCAAACTCTGCTCGAGTTTGTTTAATTCTTCATACCCCGATCGTCGAAGAGCGATACGTGCTAAATCGACGGATTTCGCGACCACGTGAAAACAGTAATAATCAGTCGATATTTTCGCTTATGGAATAAATACGAATTTCGTCGATGCTTCTCGCGTTCCGTCAACGAACAAAGATGTAATAGGGTACCGGAATGAACTATAACATATAACAGATATGTACAAAGTTTCATTTAAATTCATTGTGTATAAGTAAATTATACTGAAGTTTATTTGGATTCTTTCAATTTCATACTCAATTACGGAAAAAATAGCCGGTGACATGAGCTAACTTCTACGTAAAATTACCGGTCGACAATGTGTTAAATATGGGGTAGTTAATTTTTGAGGGATAGAGTTCCAGACATCTTTGAAACGAGACTATTGGAATAAAGTTTCCTTTTAGGATGTGGCTCGTATTAGCGATTATTTTTGTTTCTTTTCTCGTAATAATTCTTAACCCCTTGAGTACCAATTTATTTGAAAAATTTCTTGCGTTTGAAACGGATTTAATTTGCTGATGCGTGTAGCAGTATATAAAGGCAGTAGACTTTGTGTGAGAATTCATTTATTTGAGCGATATGATGTACATAGATTAGTAATTAGTATTGTAAATCGAATCTAAATGCATAAAAGAAGCAATATGAGAAAAAAAAAATTATTCAAGGGATCACAAAAAAAAATATATGCAAGAGATCACAAAAATCCATTCCTCGGGCAATTCTTCACTACACATCCACTATAACTACTCGATAAGCGTCTGATGCGTCTTTGAAATCCTGATAATATTTCACTATCATCATCACTTTCTAGTTCACTATTGTTTTCGAAATTTTCATCTTGTAATTCACTATAGTTATCATCATTATTGCTCAAAGTCTTCACTTTCATTAAAATCTTCGTTATTACTTTCGTCAAATATATTACTTATTTCTGACATTTTGGGGCAGTATATCACAAGCAAGGTTCACTGAAGCACTAGAAGTAATGTTCTCTTATAACTGTTAAAACTCACTCTTGCCAGGAATAACATTATTCATGTTTAATTTTGTTTTATTCTCATGACGGATTATACTCGTCATCCGTTTTTTAGGCAAAGCAAGTGCATGACGAAAATTAGTCGTCAAATGTACCCAAGAGGTTAATAGCGTTTTCAATGTAGCACGTATCGATGGAAATTGTTTCGGCGAAATTCCGCAACGTTGAATTATTATTTCTATTTTACCGTGGTAATATTTAAAGATGTTAAAGAGTAATCAGAGGTAATGTATCATATTATTATGAAATGAGAATCGTATCTCTGAATTTGACCAGTGCTGCGAGCATTGTTTATATTTTTTCAACTATGTGGGCTCGGATTATGAAAATTTGATAAACAATTAAGGATCACGAAGTTTATATTGTTTCGCTAGAAAAAATGTGAGTCAACTTAATAGACGGCATTTTCATTTAATTCTTCATACCTCGATCGTCGCCGAGCGATACTTGCTAAATGGATGATTTCGTGACCACGTGAAAACAATAATAATCGGCCGATATTTTCTCTTATGGAATAAATACGATTTTCGTCGATGCTTCTCGCGGTCCCTCGACGAACAAAGACGTAATAGGACACCGGAATATAGTGTCATTTTTACGTGTTATTATTGGTCCCTCGAGGTAGATTAGATTAACGAAGCAGTCATTAACGTTCGCGTCGCGTCTGCCCCGAGGAGTCTTCTTGGTCTCTTTCTTCGCTGGTTTCAACGTCTCTCCTTCCTTTCACTCTGGTCTTCTTTTGCGTCCTGTTGGCACGGTGCTTGATTTGTCACAGTGCCGTGCGTATTAGTACTGTCATTATTCACGGCCTTACGAAAATCCATGTTTCTGGTTTCCCTGTCTACTTCATTTTCTTTGAGAATCGTATCTCTGAATTTGACCAGTGCTGCGAGCGTTGTGTATATGTTTTCGACTGTTTGAGCGCGGATTATGAAAATTTGATATGCAATTAAAGATCACGATATTTGCATTGTTTCGATAGTAAAGTGTCAACATAATAATCAGCATTATTCATAATAAAAGGTTGAAAATCAGGGGAATAACACAGTCAGAAATTTGGTTGTCTATTTTAATAAGTAATTAGGAATTAGTGAGTTTTGTCATCTTAATTGCGAAAAAAAAGTGTGGTGCCTTCGTCGCAGATACTGAACATTTATCTTTCGCAAAGAGGTGCTGCAATTCAAAGATGTTGGCCAGCGGCCTTCGCAGAACGCGTAGAAGAGTTCAACGACCCGAAAGGGTTAAGGGTGAATTGGCATCGTATAAAACACATTTTTGCATGGCATAAGCAACCTCCGCTTCACATGCCACTGTTTTACGTGTTTTCCTGCTATTGCACAGGTACATGTTACTCCACCCTTTTTGCCACGACTCGACAAACTGGTGTTCGCGCAACAATCCCCGTTCGAGCCTTCATTTTTCTACAACCAGTTTACGATATTTGATGTCGCGTTGGCACTTTGCAATTATCCACTGAACTGTACCTTCCTATCGCTGCCAATTTTCTATCGAATTAATTTCCACCAGAATTTCATAATAATATAACACATTACCGCTGATTACTCATCAAGATCTTTAAATATTACTACTGGAAAACAGAAATAATATTCCAACGCTGCGGAATTTCGCTGAAACAATTTCCATCGATACGCGCTACATTGAAAAGATCTCAAAGAATTATTACGAGAAAAGAAACAAAAATAATCGCTAATACGAGCCACATTCTAAAAGGAAACTTTATTCAAATGGTCCCGTTTCAAAGATGTCTGGAACTCTATCCCTCAAAAATTAACTACTTCATATTTAACACATTGTTGGCCGGTAATTTTACGTAGAAGTTAACTCGTGTTAACCCTTTGCCCTACAATTTCTTTTGTGACCGAACGCGCAATAACTCAGAATTAATTGTTGGAATTATAATTTATCACTGATTTTCGATATACCGTGCAACTTAACGCAACATTAATAGCATAGAACTAATTTCAACGTATCCTGAACCACTGACATTTTCAATTGAACAGTTTTTGGAAAACTTAAAAATTCCCTATTTCATTTACGGCGTCACGAGTGCCACGCGTCATTGTAGGGCAAGGGGTTAATGGTTATTTTTTCCGTAATCGAGTATGAAATTGAAAGAATCCAAATAAACTTCAGTATCCTTTACTTATATATAATGAATTTAAATGAAACTTTGTACATGTCTGCTATATATTATAGTTCATACATATTATATATTTTAGTAATTTTTTTGATGTGGCAAAATTGAAATAGCCAATATATGTGCAAACACGAGTTATCTCGTGATCGGTCAATAACGTTTGGGTGTAGAAACACGAGTTAACTCGTGAGCGGTCAACAATGTGTTAAGCCCTTTCGTTGCTACTACTCAGCACAAACTAACGACAAAATCGTATCGCTATCATGCAACAACCCTCGATCGCATTATTTAACACGAAACTATCCCAGTTAGCGTCTCATCCACGTTTCTTTCGCTGCGAGCATTTTATCATAACACCGGCCTCTTATTGTTAGTGGCCCCTACGTCGTACCTTTTAGTTCCAGTTTTATTTTTACGTGGGGATGGATTTATTTGCAGCAGTAACTGCATTTATACGACTGCGTACGGACTGTAAATTTATCATTACGACGCTAGCCCGCAAGGTGGACTCAACGCCAGGCACTTCTCCTCTCGCGTGCTCGGCTCCGACGACTCGGCGATTTCTGAAATTAAAATTAGTTAAACCTAACGGTTCTCCGTCTCTTTCTCTCAGCTCGGAGGTTTATTACTCGCGTTATTTCATTATCGCAATTGAGATAAGCCGGGACGCTCTGCGCGAAAATCTTCGCCTTGTGAAAATCTCACGAATAAAGTGCTACACTCGTCTTCATAATTCGACAAATTCCGAGATTCTTCTCATCGGAGTTTACGCCTCGTCTGCAATTTACTTTTAATCGTCATTCGTTCAGAATTGCTCAGAATGTCCGTTTATTCTCTAATCGCCGCGAACGAGTCACCGGAGGTTTATTCGAGCGAGGAGGTGACGGTAGGACGACGATGGTCCCTTATTTCAAAGAGTTCGCACGAGTTTTCATTAGGACTAGAGTTGGCCTCAGAGACGCGAGGTTTGGTTGGATCTTGGACGGAGGGCCGTCTAAGTATATCCACGTTATTTCTGGCGGGAGCTGACGCACCGTTTTTCACCTCCTTGCTTCTCTCTCTTTCTCTCTTTTCTCTCTCCTCTCTCTCTTCTCTATTCGGTTTCTTCCAAAGAATTATTCTCTTGTAAGCAAGGGGCACGATACACCGCGAAATCGTTCGTTTCTTCAAATACTGTGATTCTTAAAACTCCGAAACCCTCGTTTCCGACTGCTCTGCAAAGTTTAGCCGATATTTTCGATCAGAGAATTATCATTTTCTATGGAAAGTATACGATACACCTTGAAAATTGGTACTTTTCGAATGTACAATGGAGAAGATTGATTCGAATGTCTGTAATTCTTCAAACTTTGGAACTTCCATTTTTCATTGTGCGTGCAGTGTTTTAACCCTTTGGGGCCCAATTTTGTTTTTTCGTGTTCTGAGGTTATTTGAGATAGATATGAGTTTTTAACATTAAATATGGTAAAATATTTTGAAAAAATAAAGCAAATCAGATTTCTGAAAAAAATAGAGATGGGACAGATATATCCCAGCGGGATTTTTAACTGGGATATAAATGTCCCAATGAGAAACTAAATAAAAGTTTTGTGTATTATAAAATGAAAGTAATTTATTCAGAAAAAAAACAAATACAGTAAATTTTGAGTAAAATATATAAGGCTAGATAGATATATTTGAGTATGCGTTGGGATTTATATGTCCCTATGGGGCCGAAAGGGTTAAGGATGTTTTGGGGCAAAGAATTATCTTTTTTTAAGTAGAGCGCAACATGCATCTCTTACTTGTTTGTTAATTGTATATTCGACGAATATGTAAGTCGGACTCGAAAGTTTGTTGCGCTTGAAACTCCAAAAGGTCCGCTTAGATCTCTCGCGTAACATTTCGCGAATATTTTGGACGATGATGATCTTGGATCTTAAATTGGCATGGCTTTGTCGTTGTATACTATCGCATCGAAGATATAGAGGAGGCCTGGAAAAGAAAATCGGCAAGAACTCAGGTCTATTTCGTTTTATACTTCGTCGCTATCTGTCTGATTCAGATGTGTCTTTAATTAGTCACCGATCGTTGGGGATGAAGCAACGTATAAGTGTATCTTAATAAAGTGCACTTTGCGTCACGCGATTCTGCAATGTTCGGTGCACAAACACTTTTCGCATTTCCGTATAACAAATATTCTTCGATGTTGAATCATAATTACGAAATGCGTAAACTGTTATTCGTCAACAATGTGACCAATTTTGACGATGCAAAAAACGTTAGGTTAGCATGGATCTACAGATACATTTTCTTCGATGTGTTCCATCCTCTTAATTTTAATGAAATTTTTAATACGACGTTCTTCAAAGAGGACGCAAGATTTGCACATTTTGCTAGTAAATGGCCGAATACTTTGGCAAGTTTTCGCAGTATTTCGAGTAGCACGACAAACACGAAAACAATCGATAAAAACGTGAATGAGGATGAAAGGAAGTAATGAACTCGTTATCGGTAAAACTCAATTCTACCAGAGACATCGGAAACGTACGTATGTACCGTTTTGCCTAATTAGACGAATTGGCAGGAAAATCGCTGTAGTTCAATTCTCATTCTTGTAGTTACAAATGCATTTTACGGGGATACGTTACAATACTCTGACAATACGAATGCAATGAATATTTATATCTTCGAAAATTGACTGTAAAACCATCCCAATGATTTTTCTCTCAGTTCATTCTCCTAATTCAAAACACATCCCGTAACTCGAAGTTACATCATTATCCTTTTTACATTACACCCTCTATATACAAACAGATACGAATTCCAGCCCACCTTAATTAACACCCTTCTCTTCACATTGTCATCAAGCAATAAGGATGTCATCGTTTCCAATAAAACTCCTCGTAAATCCTCAAAGAAGTCAAAGTCGTCCTTGAATGAGTTTCGGCAACAGGAGAGAACAATAAAGACGCGTAATAGCCGCGTAAAGGCTGAGCAGAGTCAGTGATTCTCCATGAGAATCAGGCAGCGTGTCAGGGTAATGAGGCCCGTACGTGTGGCTGGGTCCGGGCCCTGTTGCGGGATCTGCGCGGTGTGCGCGCGCATCGGTGCCTCGTGTGCGTCAGGAGGATCATGGGGCCCCGTGGCTCCGCGACTCGTCGTGAATTATTCATCGGGGCCGTGGCAGCCGTTGGGCCCTCCGCTCACGTGATCATCCTCCATCGGCCCGTACGGACTACCCATACATATGTATACAACGCACCTACGATCGTGTGCGCAACCATGCGTGCTCGGACCAACGCGCATCTTCTCTTTCTTCTCTCGTTATTCGTTACACTCCGCTCTGGCTGGCTGAACTTCACGAGAGTAAATCTGCCGCGGTCTTCTCGGAGCGCCTTCGTCGAAAAGATGATTTCATTTCGAATCGTTCGAACGCAACTCCGTCGGCCCGACGTCTCTCTCTCTCTCTCGGCCTTGAGACCGCGAGCGGATCCAAAGGATTATACGGCTCTATTTATTTTTAATACCGCAAACAGTATCCCGCCGTGGTCATTTATTTTACGATTCTCTGCACGGCCGGTGAAAATTATTTCTGGATCTCGGGATGCCGGACTTTCGCGAGTCTTCGAGCGTTTAGAGCCGATGGGTAGGAAGTTCCGATCGTGCCTTGTACTTTTGCGGGAATCGCGGATGTGGTTTATTCTATATTTAACGCGATGACCGCTGGTGACTGGGGTTGATTATTGACGTTGAATTACATTTGGCTGAAGCTGCCAATAATCTGATACGTTTATTAACTTTTTGGCAGAGCGAATTCAAACAGTTAAAGATGCACGTGACGCTAATTCGAAGACCGCTTATTACACTTTATTAGACCCCTTTTGAATATTCAATACCTCGCTCTTCACCTCTATTTTTTCCATTTTTTATACAAAGTTGTATTAACAGGTAAACGCTAATACTTCATTTTTGCTTACTAGACTGTTAACGAACCGAAGTTTAAACACAATTACAATTAATTATACGATACCGACCCTTTTCTACAGTTACAGCTTATAACGCAACTTCTTATTACAAATTCATACAAAAGTAATTTCACCGAGTCCGCAGTATTAACGCTACAATTCCCGGCGTGATGTCTATTACCTATTTACATATACCGAATAAGTACTTTGAAAAAACAAAAATCAGGAGCTGTAAAAGGTGATAAATAATGTAGATTGAAGTGGAATATTTACTGCACGGCTTCCCTATGAATTTATGAAATTCTTAGAAAAATTGAAAACCGTTCGTTTCCATCGTTCTGGTAGTTCTAGTGTTAACATTGAAACTACCAAGGCGATCAAAATGACCGCTTCCTAATTTTTTCTAAAAATTCTCCAAGTTTATAGGAGAGCCATAGAGTAGACATTCTAAGTCTATCTAATAAAACATAAATTACCAAATCGATCATCTTTTCCACCTTTTAGTTCCTCTTTTTCCAAAGCACTTATTTAACACTAGAACTACCAAACCAGTCACAATGACTGGTACACAACTTTTTTCAAAAATTCTTCAAGTTTATAGAAGAGTCATAGAATAAATATTCTACGTCCATCTCAAAAAACATAAATCGCCGAATCGGTCATCTTTTACGGCTCTTGAGTCCTCCTTTTTCAAAGTACTTATTTAATATATTGAAATATGATAGATTTAACGCCGGTAGTTCTAGTGTTAATATATTCTAGTGTTAAATGCCGTTAGCTAGTGATAGCGTTATTGGCATTGATAACACCGAAGTTTTAGTTTACGTGGCTGAATCGTTCTCATTGCAAGCGATATGTCTTATTTTTCGTATTCCGTCTTATATAACGTGGGCGGTCCGAGAGGCGCGTCTTGCCAAACGAACGATTAACCTCGAACTTGCCACGACCTCCGATGTCGGTTGCGCTCACCGTCCGAATTGATACTCCGAATTTCTCCGGAATAATACGCCATGCCGTAACAACACCGTGATTATTCGTTCTATAGTAAAGTGCACTTCTTTATTTACGTTTAGTCATACCTCTTGCATAATTGTCAAATTAACAAAGGATTTTGCTCATTCCTCTGCAGTGAGCAATAACGTAGCCGTTGTTGGTGTTGACGATTATGAATTTCACTTCGTCATCGGCGACGATAACGGATAAAGACTTTTTTGATTTTTGTGACGGAGATTCGAGAGGAATGAAAATACGGAGATTTTATTATTTTGACGCGAAAACTACCGATTATTGGATCGGCGTATTTAAATGTATTGGGTAAGGGTTATGGAGGAGAAGATAGGGGATGAAAATTAATCGTTTTTCGTTTGTAACGTTTTACGTGGTAAATTTGAGGAATCCTGATGTTTGATATATTGTTTGAATATTTTGTAAAATTGTAAATGCTAAGGAATTGCAAGATTAAAAATTCTTTCATCGAAAGATTTTTTTTTCTTAACCCTTACAACACTACTGGGATATTTTATATCCCAAACATTATCATAGAATTTTCATGTTATTATTGTACAATTTATTTCTATATATTTTTGTTTATATGACAATATTTACTGCTGGGATAAAAATATCCCAGCAGTGACATACTACTGGGATCTATGCTATTCCAGCTGAAAATCTGAAAACTTCTGAAATAAAAAAATATATATTTCATTCTCAGTCGTATTTTGAATCCATTTCCCGTGTCACAAAATATACACTGCCAAAAATTAGTCATTTTCCGAAGAAGTAAAATTCAGTGTTGAAAGGGTTAAGATCGAAATCATAAAGATTGAAAATTTTCGATCAAACTGCATACTTGCAGAACAAAATATCGAAACCAAAAGTAAATACACATTCGATAATAATACCAAAAAATTCATCGCCATTATCATCTTAAAGTTACAATAAACCTCGCTGAATTTCAATACCATCGTCCGTCACTAACACCATTCAACCAATTAACAAAACCGTAAGAAATGAATGTTCTCCAACATATAGAAAAAGTCCGAACATTAACTCTTTAATTCTTGTTTCAATCCCCCCAACGTAACCCTACGAATCAGACAGAAACCTCTAATTAAATACAACTCGCCCTCTCTTGTTATTTCCTCTCGGAAGGAGACAAATAATTCGTATCGTATCTCGTAGAAGGCCAGAATTCAAGTAAAACACATTCACCCGGGAAGTTTGAGCGCACTCGCCGTAATTTACATAGCTTCGTTTGAATCGCACGATACTGTAAATACAGGATAACTAATTCAGATATTCAACGACCTCTTAAAAATTAAGCCAGCCGAGATCGGGCGGGCAGGGTGTAAGAGGAGAAGAGACGGCGACAGAGGGAGGAGAGGAGATCGTAATAGCGATGACGAGGAGTGTAGCTTAGCGTCATTGAAAGGTCAACACTATCAAGTGCACACTTGTCGCCCGGCTCATTTACGATGCACGGTGCATCCGAAGCGTCGAGCACGTCGCTTTCCTACGGTTCGTTCACCTCGCGCCGAAATTTCTTTCCGAAGTATCATATTCGGTCGGACAGGAAGGACGAAGCCTCTTTCAGAGCGGGTTATCGATTCTTTTCAAACGACTTGGCTTGGCTCTTTGCTTTTCAACGATTAATTATACTTCGCCGAGAAATTCTTCTTTGTCTTTGACTCGTCAACAGCGTGGAAATGACTGTTTATTGGTATTTCAATATTTTCCTTTAACCCCTTGCCCTACGACTCATTTTGTAACTGCATCTGCAATAATTCAGCTTTAAATTGCTGAAATAAAAATTAATCAGTAATTCTTGATATATCGTATAATTTAACGTAGTATTATTGGTAGTTAAATATTTTGCTGTAACCCCTTGCCCTACGACTTATTTTGTAACTGCATCTGCAATAATTCAGCTTTAAATTGCTGAAATAAAAATTGATCAGTAATTCTTGATATATCGTATAATTTAACGTAGTATTATTGGTAGTTAAATATTTTGCTGTAACCCCTTGCCCTACGACTTATTTTGTAACTGCATCTGCAATAATTCAGCTTTAAATTGCTGAAATAAAAATTGATCAGTCATTCTTGATGTATCGTATAATTTAACGTAGTATTATTGGTATTTAAATATTTTCCTTTAACCCCTTGCCCTACGACTTATTTTGTAACTGCATCTGCAATAATTCAGCTTTAAATTGCTGAAATAAAAATTGATCAGTCATTCTTGATATATCGTATAATTTAACGTAGTATTATTGGTATTTAAATATTTTGCTTCAACCCCTTGCCCTACGACTTATTTTGTAACTGCATCTGCAATAATTCAGCTTTAAATTGCTGAAATAAAAATTGATCAGTCATTCTTGATGTATCGTATAATTTAACGTAGTATTATTGGTATTTAAACATTTTCCTTTAACCCCTTGCCCTACGACTTATTTTGTAACTGTATCTGCAATAATTCAGCTTTAAATTGCTAAAATAAAAATTGATCAGTAATTCTTGATACATCGTATAATTTAACGCAATGTTAATATTACAGGAATAATATTATCGCGTTGCGTCTTATTAACATTTTCAATCTCATAGGTTTTGCGAAACTTGAAAATTTCCTATCCCATTTATCACATCACGAGTGTCGTCACTCGTTATTGTAGGACAAGGGGTTAATACTTCGTCGAGATGTAGTTACTTTGGGTAGAGTTTCTTGGTCTTTGGATTTGCGATGTTAATTTTTTTTCTCTTTGGACGAATTTTGTAAAGTTTAATTCTCGTTGGATCACAGCTTTGAGAACTGTATTGTATGATTGGAGTTAGGAAATAATGGAAACGGGTTGAATATTCATTTATAGGGATATTTTTTGAAGTCTATGAGGTTTTGATGCATGAAGAAAGTGTTTAGGATAAAGTGAAGTAATGTAACGAAGCCTATGAAATTACTATTTAGTAATAATCACGAAATACTGCCAATATTAATGAAAGTTCTATTGTCAGAAATCTGATTCAGTGAAATGAAACTGCTGGTTTGCCAGTTACTTGAAAGGGAAGTTCGGGAACTGATGCACTTAGACTTCTATGAAACTTTGCTTAAATATTTATTAAACATATCTAAGAAGATAGCTTTAATTCCTTTGTGCCCGTTTTCAACTTTGAGGGAGATGTCAACCCCTTTGTTCGAACCACTCTTTCTATATACATGCTTATAAGTCGTAAACAACTGAAGATATAAACAAATGGTTAAAATAAAAGTTATACCGTTCCTTGAGATCTATAAAGCTGCATGTAGACTTTTTTGAAAAATTGCAACTCCCGTCCACCCTTTCACTTTGGAGAACTTTATTTACCTCTTAGAATCAATAAAAGCGTCTTTTTATTACGACGGACAGGTAGGATAGGGCGGACTGGATAGGTTTGAACCGGTTTGATCAAACGAAAGAAAATTCTTTAATATTACATGTTGTTTGATCCGGTTTGCTCCGATCTGTCCTGCTGTTCCGTTTGTCCCGTCTTTCTAGGTTAAACGAAAATTCCAGAAATTTTACAATTTGCTTGATCTGGTTTCATTGAAAGAAGAAGAATTCAAAAATTTTACATGTCCTTTGGTCTCCATTTGATCCAATTTGAACCGGTTTTATACAGTATGATCGAAAGAAAGAAAATTCCTAATTATTACATATTGTTTGGTCGCGTTGAACCTGTCTGCTTTGACTGTCCCGTCTGTCTCGTGCCTGTCCTGTGCTTGTTCTGTCTATTTTTTCACAAAAATTTACATGCAGCTTTGTACATCTCAATGAACGATATAACTTTTATTTCAACTACTTTTTGCTGTGTTTTGTTCGTTATGACTTACAAGCACGTATGTAGAAAGGACGGTTCGAACATAGGGGTTGAACGTATCTCCCTCAAAGTTGAAAACGGGCTCGAAGGAATTACAGCTATCTTCTTAGATATGTCTAATTGATGTTTTTGCAAAGTTTCATCAAAATCGGAGTGTATCCGATCTCAAACTTCCCTTTTTAGTACAATCTAGCAGGTATTAAGTCCTCGACGAATATTTATATAAACGCAGTACTTTAACGTGTTGCGTCGAAACCTACTTAACCGCTTGCCCTACGGTTTGTTTTGTACCTGCCTCCGTAACAATTCAGCATTTAATTGCTGAAATAAAAATTGATTAGTGATTCCTGACCTACCGTATAATTTAACGCAATATTAATATGACAGGAATAATATTATCGCGTCGCGTCTCATTAATATTTTCAATTTGATAGGTTTTGCGAAACTTGAAAATTTCCTATCCCATTTTCCTCATCACGAGTATCACTCGTTGTTGTATAAAAGTTCTATAAAAGTTCTATAAAAGTATTCCTAGAAGCATTATTCCTGTAATCATCCCACATTCAAATTATCAATAACCCCATTACAATTTCATCATCGACAACTCCCAAGAAAACCACCAAAAACGCAGAAGCCCCCGCTGCGACCGCCTCGACTCCAAAAGCATAAAACAAAACAGCCATCCCAACGGTCAGTTTCCATATCCATTATTCAAGTTCGTCGTTCAACAAATCATTCCATCCGCGCAACGAGCAACGGCTCTTCGTTTCGAGTACGCAAGACACTAAATAACAATCCGACCGGAACGTATCAATCCATCGGGAAGTCACAAGTATCCAGCATTTCGGTCCATGACGTAACTCTCAACTCTGTACGTTTCCGTTTCGTCATAGAGCAGGACACGGCTGATCCTCGATGGACGGAGGAAAAGTATGAAAAGCGCGTCCCGTCGCGAAAGCCGGTAACATCGGGATAATTGAATCGCACGAAATTTGTTTCCACGATGGCGCGCTTCGTGTGCTGATCTTTTTTTTCAATCATTGGTACGTTTACATAATTTAAATTATCCCCCTTTCCACCGTTCGTCTCACCCTCTTCGTCTCTCTCTCTCTCTGCTCGACGTCCTCTAGCCACCCCACTGGATGCAATTTCAACGTCGCCCTGCCGCGCGTCTCGTCGCGACGTTGCAGTCCAATTAAACTAGTCGCTCGAACGAATTCCCCATCGTGCACTTCCATTTTCACGTACCCGAAGCGTTGTATTTACGTGTCAATTTCCGTACGTCGTACTCGCCGTCAGCCGAGGACGGAGGTGAGATGGAAGGCATCATCGGTGGCTATCTAGAATTCGAAGCCGGGCCGGTTCGTTTGGCGCCAAGCCAGGCCGACTTACCCAATTAGGTTTCATCACTGGGTCGCCAGCTTCCCTGGCTGCCAATATTTGCAATACCTAACTAAACTGATCCAATTATAACCAAACCACTGCTCCATCATTCGATTGACATATAGTTGCCGTGAGCCAGATACGAGACACCGTGGTTCGCCGTTTCTACGCTTTGCGCGATATCCCATTTGCTCGCTCCCCTTTTTCTCTTTCGTTGCTGCTGCTTTATTGCGTTTTAACCGCGGCTCACGATTCAGACGAATTAATATGAAATTGAGTTAGGCTCTGTTTGAACGGAGAGTCACGTAGGGATAAATGTTCCCATATTTCTCTCATTTCTCATGTAACCTTGATATTACTCCACATCATCAGTGATTCGTCGTGTTACAATATTGTTACTTGTAGCATACTTCATGAATTTTCTTAACTTTTTTCCCCCCATCAAATTCGTAAGAAAACCCTGTAAACGACGACTCATCGACGCGACCGTTGAACACTTACGCGAATAACAGGGCAACAATCTCAAAACCGCAACCTATAAGAAACCAGAAAACCCTCCAGCCACAAAAGTATACGCCCGACGTCTTAATATGGCTGGCAATAAAAGCGTATGGTGTGCGAAGCGTTAATGAGTGATTCACACGAATATATAATGCAGTCCCACCAAAAGCGAATATCCCTTGGAAGTAAGACGATAAACGTCGCTACCGGTTCTTCCGCGAAAGAGTGAGTTCCTTTTACTCCACCGGAAGCGGCTGGGACCGTCGTGTTCCTCGTCGGTCTAGCCAGAACGGCCAAGGTTTCCTGTGTCTCGTTAATTTATGCCTCGTCGATAGGTCCTCCCGGATTCTCGATCGTGCTCGCACGTACGTACGAACCTATCCGTGCATACTCGCTCCTACGTGGCCCGTGTATACGCGTGAATGCTTTCGAGGTCCGAGAAGAGAGTCCGTGGTAGTCCATTGGCATTGCAGCCAGTCCAACAGGAACGTACGAACCCGGGGAAAACGGGGTGTGTATAAAGGAGATGGTAGAGCGTCGAAGGAAGCAGGAGGGACGGAAAGGGAAGCATCGTTGGGTCGAGAAAGGGAGAGAGACCGAGTGAGTGAAGTTACGAGGGGCAGGAGAGAGGAAGGGGAGAGAAGAGAAGAAAAGAGATGGAAGGAGCCATAGCCGTTCACCGCTATTCCAGGCATTCGATTTGGTATTTTTCTTTGTGTATCGCAGATAGTTCGAATTGTTCTGCAAGCAGGGCATTGATATATCGTCCCGCGGGTCCTTTGAACTGCCCGCGCGGCTCCGAATTATCGTTCGCGTACTCTCACGGAACCGAGCCGAACCTTCTTCTCTTTCTCCTCCGTCTCTACGTGTTCTCTCTATCTTTCTCCTCTCTCCCGAATGCATTCGCCACCCTCTTCCTCTCGCTTCTGCTGCTTCGTGCCTCCACCCTTTGCCACCCTTTCTCTCCCTCTCTGTCTTTCCACGTCCCTCGGTCCTCCGTATGCCCCACGGCTACCGGTCAATTTATCCACTGCTCCTTCTTTGCTTTATTTCGCCTGCAGCTCGAAATCTACCCGTACCTATGCCGGCTTCTCTTCGCGGCGCTTTTTCATACTTTCCTTTCCGCCTGGATACTTCCCTTTTGTCTCCCTTTGCCAACTCACCATGACACGGTCCAAGGATCTTCGGTAGTTGGCGAATCTGCTACTTTTCCCGCAACCATTAGGTACTACCGGGTTGCCTGCGACGAAATTGACATTACAAATCGTTCCATTTGTTCTCTTCGCGTGTACTTGAATTGCATTGTATTGAATCTCGGTGGTTCTCGTCTTGGAGCTGGCAAGTTTCCTCGTAGAGTAGGGTTTAACACGTTGACTGCCATGGGGGTCACCGGTGACCGGCGTTATTGAGTTCAATGAAATTTCATATGACCTTTAAATTGCAATATTTACCAATTTTGAAATATATTTAACACCAAACCTACCATGGCGGTCAAATGACCGCGTTCTGATTTTTTCTAAAAATTTCCCAGATTGATTGGGCAACCATTCAGTAAATATTTTAGGTGTATCGTATAAAACAAAAATTACTTAACGGATCATCTTTTTCACCTCTTCAAATCTCTTTTTCCAAAGTACTTATTTCATATATTTCAATGTAGCAGATATAAAGCCGGTATGTTTAGTGTTAATATTTAAATATTGGCGTTAAAAAGATAAAGTTCTGTTGAATATATATCCATCTGTGCCTTTGAAGTTTCTGCTTCATAAAGATGTCATTTTAATAGATAAAGTTTCACTTCAGTAGAAACGATAAAACTAGCGAAATACCGGTGGCGTTCAACGTGTTAATCTTTGCAAAAAGACCTACGATTTGTTAAGGCGTTTTTTAAATCAATTTAGAATAGTTGTGGAGACTGATGATTATTGTGAGTGTGGAATATTAGGCGTTTGGAGTTCTTATGGGATAGGCATAAAGTAGAAAGGAAGATACGGTGATGTTTTATTTCTGGTGACATTTTATCCACTTGCAATTAGATTCCTATTTGTACATGGATTTTGAAAGGGATATTGAAGAACTTTGCAACTTTTTTAATACGCTTTCTCCACCGCGAAAAGCTACTTGCTCCGTTATATTATTAGAGAATTTGAATTTGTGAATCTCTAAATTAATTGGAAACTGGCAGCATCCACGAAGAAGTAAAATCTCCAGCTTTTTCACCAAAATAATCAAATCCGGCGAAGTTGATAAAAACAAGCAAGTAAGCGTTTCCATCGAATTCATTTTATCGAAAAGTTGATTGAAATATTGAAGCTCGGAGTTCGTGAAATCGAAACTGCGAAACTCTCGCTCCTTTCCCATTTCTTTCCACACGACCTCGGCATTCGTTCTATATCGTACATTCGATCTTCTTTCCGCGCGCCACGATGGATCACGGCAGGACATTGCAATTTTATTGCATTTCCTACGGCAGTCTACTCTTACGAAGACGCGATCTACACTTAGGTGCGCATATCGACTGGAGGAGCTATTCTCGCTCCACTTTTCTCCAGGGGTATCTATGGTCTATCAGTTTATCTCGAAAGACATTTTCTACATTTTACCTCCGCTGCCTTCGATACCTTTATACTCGATATCTGAATTTATCCTTTCCTCCTCTGCAAAACCACCGTACAAGTTTCAACTCGCTCCAACGAATATTCTTAAATATTTATATCGTGCAAACACGAGAAAAACTCGGATCGAGATGCGAGGATTTTCTTTTCAACTCCATTTTTGTTCAAAACTTTTACCGCAATCGTCAGACTATGCTGTTTTGGAAACTTTCCGAGTAATTATTGCTGGAGTTCTGTATTGCAAAATTTAAGTTAAGTAATTCTAAATTTTAAATTTCGAATAGCTATTTTATGGAGCAATATTCAAATTTCTATTACCTCTGGAAGATTTCTCTTTAATTTGTTTCTAACCCTTTCGTTACGGGCGCTGGAGAGCTGCCACTGAACGCGACACCGCGCCAAAAATAGTGTGCACATTTAAAAAAAGATTTTTTATTACAATACCTTCTTATCGTATAAATATTCCGCTGTGAAATAAAAAAAAACAGAAGCTCATTTCTACGGCCAAAAGGTATTACGTATGTTGAAAATGTGCTTTGAGTTGGATTAATCCAATATGGATCAATATAATCAAGAGATACTTTACAGATACGGTACAATCCGATGCCGACTATAGTCGGCGCCCGTAACGAAAGGATTAATATGCACCTCGTAGCTTCGGTAACGACAGAACATTGGACCAATTTCATTTCCTTAACGAGAGTCTTAACACTATTCCTACCGACACTTCACGTATACCTTTTCCTACCGCAACCGGTGAATTTGTCAAATGATAATTTTTTCCCAGAAAATGAACAGTAAAAAAAGAAGTGAATATTGAAAAATGTATTATAATGTGAATGTATTATACGTATATTTGAGGAAAAGTCGTGAAGTTTAACACTAGATTTACCATACCAGTCAAAATGACTGGTACACAATTTTTTCCAAAAATTCTCCAAATTTATATGAGAGTCATAGAATAGATATTCTACGTCCATCTTATAAAACATAAATTGCCGAATCAATCAAGTTTTCCACCTCTTAATTCCCCTTTTTTCAAAATACTTATTTAATATTTTTAAATATGATAGATTTAACGCCGGTAGTTCTAGTGTTAAAGGCGATTCAATTTCGTTGTATATAGAAAACTCGAATCGAAATTTTAAAAACGGTCATTTGACCGGTCGTGGTAGGAATAGTGTTAAAAGGTACCAGAAGTTACAAGAGAATTAACGTATCTCATTGAGAGCATTCTACATCTACAAGTTCCTCAACATCAGCCCGCATCGTTCATACTAGTCGACCGCTCTCCTTGTTCTATACCAGTGGTCGGCAAACTTATTAGCCAAAGAGCCAAATTTGAACATTACAACAATTTTAAAAAAAATTGGGAGCCAAATCTGCTTGTTTAGTAAACTTTTATTACACTAAATAAGTAGTACACTAAATAAAACTAAATTTCATACTTAATAAATATTTATTAATGCGAACAATGTGCTTGCATCTCCTTAAACTCCATGTTAAACTCGATGTTCGTTACGAATTTTTACAACAATATCAAATTTTAATTACCTATCTATCTTTTAACTTAAACAAAAAATTATACATGTTCTCGATTTATAGAAGAATTTTAATTTATCAAAATAAGATGTAATTTTTTTCGTACCAAGTTTTTTTTTAAATGAAAATATTATTGCGCCTTCCGTGGATATTTGTGCCAGAGCCGCACTTAAGGAGCCAAAGAGCCACATGCGGCTCTGGAGCCGCACTTTGCCGACCACTGTTCTATACCATCGCGAAAAACGCTTTCACGGAACTTCCTCCAAATTTGTCCGTAGAACCAACCTCTCTGACGAGAACTGCTCATTTTTGCCTCGACTTTCACGCTGCACCTTCTCCGAAGGAACCTGCATGCCGTCTTAAAATCACCTCGGTGGTTTTCTCCTCCTCTTTCTTTCTCTCTCTTTCTCTCTTTTTTTTTATCTTCCCTCCCTCTATCCACTTATACCCGAGGTCCGAGCTTCCCTTTGTGTGTAACGGTGAATCACGAAAGGACGACGGGGCACAGATCGGCCGGTGGACGAGACGGGGAAGACGCGGAGAGGAAAGAAGGGTGGAAGAGAGGGCTACAGGAGGAAACGAAGGGAGGGAGGGCTCAAAGAGAGGCGTGGGAACAAAGGAAGACGGGCATCAAGAGGAACAGAGACGATGGAAAAAGAAGGGCCGTCTAGTCTCCTTCTTTCTCTTCTTCCTCTCTCTCTCTCTCTGCCTCTCTCTATTCTCCGCCGATCTTTCCATCGTCCCTTTCTTTTTTTTCCGCCCTCGGTCCTTCGTCTTCGAGAACTATCACCCTTCTTCCTTTAAAGAAGCTACGACAAAAAGAAAACGAAATTACCTAGAGACTTATTGCCGATACCGGCCCGTAACTATCGTTGCTCCATGGAATTAATATCGAAATTATACCTCGCGATTACCATCCATGACGTCTTCGATGTACCAAGGATTTACGTGGTACCCGTACGTCTCGCATAAAACCTTTTACCATACAGACAGCAATTTCATTCGAAAGCGGTATCCGTAATTAAACGTGTACCACTCGATCGTGAAATCACGCGATTCTTAGCGATCCTCGCCGAGAAGAAAGTAGGTGGAAAAATATCGAACGAGGGAAGAAAAGATACGACCTTTCCTACGTGGCGCTCAAAGGGGAAGGGTATGACGAGGAACTGACATCGAGAGTCCTCCGGGGTCAAGGAGTCGAGGAGCGGTTGAAAAGCTCTTCTTTTACTACCTCCGTCCTTCTGCTTCCCGTTAATGCTCGTTTTCAGTGGGTGCGCGTGCACCTTAGGACGCAAGAGGATCGTGCAGAAAGGTTCTCCGAGGAGGTTCCAACGTAGGCCGGTTTCTGCCTCGGCAGTGGTCTACGAGGGAAGAGAAAACGGCTCGAAGGAACGATAGGTGGAAGGTAGACTGATTGTGTGAGACGGTTAGGAGGAAGAGGGAACGGAGGGACCGTCTTTCTACGACAGATGCGAGATACAGCGGCGTTCTGGCTTCTTGCATGCGCACGACGTAAAGACGTAACGGGTGCCGAGTGCACCGGCGGAAGCATTCTGGCTAGTCTTTCTTTCAAGGATTGCACCGTTTATATGCATAAATATTCGAGATTTGAAATAGAGTGTTTGCGTTTATTGGCTTTTAGGCTTTTAAATAGCAACACTTTGTTTAAATAGTAATGGAATAGGCCAAGACTTTATTCTACGAGTATACGAAGAGGGTACGACTTCTCTCTAAGAGTGAAAGTCACAGAGTGAGGTCTAAAAAATTTCTGCAAGTTTCTAAGGACCCTTTTCGGTTATAACATAAAACAGACTGCATAGTTATACAGCTGCAACCTCTTAAGCATTCCAAGAAGTAAATATACTAGTTGATTCTTGTATGTTCGAAATATACTATGCTCGTAGAGACATAGAAAACCAACAGCGTTACCATTTCTTCCTTTGTATGTAGCAGACTTTCGCATGGATGTATGAATTTTGAGTTAGAATTATTTTGTCAGGGCTATGGTGGATATGGAACTAAGCAGATCTCAGTTAGCGGACTCGGGTTGAAATCTCAATCAGTTCATCAGCTTTGGAAGATTTTTCTTAAATTTTTAATTGATATACGATAGCCTCGATGTCGTCACCTAAAACTGGTAGATTCTAGGTCGCAAAATACAAGAGAAAAATAATTACCCAGAAATACAGATTTCCTCGCCATTCAAGTATAGTAGCAACGGTAGTTAAAAATTCCCCTGAAATCACAACAATTAAGAGTGCAATTTTTCAAACTTATACTCACGCAATTCGAAATACCGAGAAATTCGATCTACATCAAGATTTATACAGTCGGAATAAAACCGCTCTTTCCGCGTACACTTGCACTCCATTCGCTTAAAACGCGAGCATAAAATAACGCATTAATGTATGTTTTATCGTACGCCGTAAAATGTCTACGAATTTTTACCTTTTACAGCATGATACATTTATATGCCATAAAAGACCTGCAAATTTTTATGGAGTAGATGGAATCCCCCGTCTACTCTCTCTTCCGTGCCCCTTCTTCGCCTTGTCCTTGGACATTCGGCGTTCGATAAATTCGACCATCTTTTATCGTGGATTTATTTAATCCCACAATTTTGATCGTCCTCATCAGCACGTGTTTATTCGCGGCTATTTCCCTCCTCGGGGATGGCACTTTCGTTTCGCGTCATCTGCGTGCACATGCGCGTAATGACGCGTAAACACGCGTGCGTGCGCTTCGGACTGTCTCGAATCGCCGACGGAGCACCCGCTGATGGAATAATGACTCTTCGGGCACGTGTCGCTTGTCAGTTTACGTTTCTCCGCAGGAATCCGTTCTCCAACTTCCCCTCTTTTTTTCCTTCCTTCCTCTATTTTTTTAACCTTTTTTTTTTTCAACGACCAATCAGTCGTGCGCCCGTCGGTTTCTTCGTTTCCTTTTTTCGGTGTCCTTCGATTTTCGATGGTGGAGCACGGAAAGGAAAAAAAAGCACGAAAAAAAGAAGTTGGTAAAGAATGTTGTTGGTTCAACGTCGAGCAGATCTTAATCTTACCGTTTACCTTTGCGACACGGATCGTTTCTATGATAAACATCCGCGTTAACCTCGCCGTTTATATAACAGGAAATTGTTCGCGCATAATCATCGGTTTAATCGCGAATTCTTCCTCGGTTCAATGAAAATCTGCCCTAACGGTATTTTCTATCTTTTTTTTCTCTGGCTTGTAAGCGCGATAGCGCGGCGTGCGGCTGCTTTCATATGGTCGTCAAAATTCTTCATTGGTAATGTTCTCCTCGCGAAGAATTCTACTTCATTGTGTTTAACGTCGTTCTTAGGGTTAATTGTCCTACCTCTATTTTTCAAATTCGCTATTTGGTTTTATACCGAGACGGTAATTGTCACAAGATTATTTAAGTATTACAAAATTTTGAAAAATATATTACTACACTTTGCAAGCGTAGTAATATATTTTTCAAAATTTGTCTATCTCGAACTGGTCTCGCTGCACAGTTCTCGTTCCTCTCGAATTTCCCGTCGAATTAATTTCCATTTCAGCGTTCTGTAATAAAACCTAACAAGTAACCTAAATATCAAACACTGATCTACCAACACACATACGCTCTGTCACATCCTAATCACTTTCATCACCGATCTCATCCTACAAGTACCAAAACCGATTTAACTCCTACCTGAAAAGCGCCGAATACACAGCACGTTATTTCCCACGCTATTCCCTCGATCTTTCAATAACCCCAGCCTCATCGTTTCCTCGTCCGATAGTGCTATCAGAAACCTACGAATCCCCGTACACCCATGACGTACGACATATAAATCTCATCCGTCGTCGAAGGGTTAATTATAAAATTCGCATCGAGCCGGGTGTCGGTGTTTCCCCTCTTCTTTCATCCCGTGGCTTACAACAACGGCGAACCCGGAAAGGTTAATCGTCCTGTTCACTTAACGACGAGACTCGCCGAAGAGCACTCGCTTCGACTCGCTCGTTAACGTTCGCTAACGTGCAATGCACGTGTTGCCTACGGTGGCCGCACCTGTGTGACGTCATTCAACGGTATAACGACTATTATATTTCATAATAACGACGCCGATCGAGCCGCACAAATGAATGGAGGTTCAAGCGTGACTGCGGCAAAGAATACCCGGGTCTTTGTGCTTTCGGAGGGAAACCATCGCAAGTACCGCGATATTCGTTTCGTTATTATATTGGGGAGGGGAAAAAAAAAAGTGTAATTAAGATTGCAAAGTGGTATCGGGAGAATCGGACGTTGAATGGCTTTATTTTTCTGCATTGACTTATTTTCCCGCGCTTTTTACAACGATACGCGCCACTGCAGGGATCCTTTCTCTTTTGCAGTGTAAAACATGTTTCGGTGTGACTCTGCGAGCGAAGTTGTTTTGATTCGTTGCTTTTCGAGCGATTCTATACACTCGATAGGAATATTGTGATTGACGGGAATATTAACACTTTGATTACTACTGCCGAATCAGAAGTAACGCTGTGGCCTGAAGAAGCAATTTTGTCATGGGTTATCGACGTATGTTGCCCGTTTATTTTGAAAGTGGCATAAGTCACTTTGCCGTAATAAAAAATGCTGATTTTTACTGAATATATGAAATGATTTATAGTGACAAAAATATCTAGAAATATTCAAGATAACACGTAGAAACAAGTAAATCTCAAGAATTGGCATCAATATTTTCAGGCATCTTAAATCGCAAACTCTAAATATCTCAATTTAAAATACAGCGACTTATGCCACTCTTAAAATAAACGGCTCATGTATGCACAGTTTGAGTCGAAATATTGAAATATAATTGTTGAAATATGATGGTGCAAATAGGAATTTATAGTTTTTGTAGCTTAACCCCTTGCCCTACGATTTCTTTTGCGACTGCCTCCGCAATAATTAAAAATTACTTTCCTAAAATAAAAATATGTTAGGGATTCTTGATATATTTTTGAATTTAACGGAATATTAATAACATAGAATTAATATTATCGTGTCGTGGCCCACTGATATTTCCAATTTCACAATTTTTGAGAAGCTTCAAAATATCCTGTTCCATCAACCGCATCACAAGTCTAACTCGTTGTCATAGGGCAAACGGTTAATCTTCCGCATTTCTTACAAAAAGAGAGCTTTCGATCGCGAAGCAAATTATTATTTTTCAATATGCAAAAAAGTTTCCGACCGCAAAGGGTTAACTTGTGTACCGTGATTTGTTTGCGTTTGTTAACTTTCATTATTTTTATTATTTCATTATAAAGCTACGAATTTAAATAAGCTTCATTATAGGTGATACAATACGTTTATTGAATTGGAAAAAAATTTCTAGACGTAACGATGATTTAAACGTGTGCTTAATATTTAAGGGATCCACCATTTCTATCATCACCATCGCCCTCGAGTAATATTTCAGTCGGGTAGACAACGGTCCTTCCGGAGAATTAATGTTCGGATTTAGTTTCGCCACTTTGACGACACCAAAAAGTCGAAGCAAGACGAATATCAATCATCGCACGCATGGTCGCCCGTTTTCTTCCTTCGTCCTTTCCTCATTTAATGTTCTCCCCATGAATCGGCTGATTTTTAACCGGTTCGTGGAAACATATTGTTACACGATAATATACCTAACGTTTCGTGAATACAACGTTTTTAAACTTGATCCTCGATCCTATCAGAAATAGCCCTTGAAAATTTTCAGAACAGTTTTACCGTATCATAGCGTTGGCGATTTAGAAGTTATTTATTTAATTTCATAAATCTTCGATGAATTGATAAAAGTAGGGAAAGTCAATAATGAAGAAAATTACTAGACACAGTCTTTCTTTGAATTAAGGAAGTTAGATAAATCGATTATAGGGGCGACGGAAATGTCTGGAACGGTGATAACAACTTCGAATTTTTATCTCGGAAAAAATTCTTCAAATACTATACGTGCAGTATACTCTCGGTATTTTGCAATTTTCGGTCCTCAACAACGAAACACAAATATAAGAAATAGTTAGAAACATCTAACTTTCGATGCTAATACAATTATCAGAGCCATAGTTCCCAAGAAAGTAAACCAAAGGTGTCTTGAAAAGGGGATCCAAGTTCTAATCATCAACTTTATTATAACCTCAGTGATTTAGAATTTTGCTTAAGCTTGCATGTCTTCAATATTCAAATTAGTGAAACCCAAAAATAAAAGAAACCCCTAATCTTTGATAACCATTCGAACCTAAAAATTACAAAATACAAAGCAAAAAAGTGTCCTCTCATCAGTGAAGTATAGAATAAATTCCAACTTAAGGTAGAAACATTGCCCGTTTAGATTCGCAATTTACAATTTCTCGGTTCTTTCCACCGAAACTACTCCCAACGGGTGTCTTACTTTGTCCCGTTTCTGTTTCGCGCGGTTTTCAAACGCCGTAGAACTTTCAGCCGCTGTGGTATCGCTCGAGGAACAGTTTCCTCGACGCTATAACGTAATATCAGCAGCACAAATGTCTCTTCGCACGTACATACGTGTACGACGAAACACCTCAAATTGCGTCTCTTGTAACAATTAATAATACAAGTGGAAACGATCAAAGATGGCGCAACAGCGCGCCGTAGTTTGGATTAGCGGTTGCGTTTTATTAACAGCCAAGTCATTAGTTCTGTAGTGTAAGCGCTTGGAAGTTGATTGTATTCTAAAAATAATTCACTTAATGAGCTACCTCGTTGGAATAAGCGCGCGGGTTCTCGAAAATTCAATGGATGATGCCGGGAATGCTTTGCCACTTAATTACGCGCGAATGTTAATTAGAAACCTTTCTTTGGCAGTACCGATGGCTTCTTACTATCCATTGAATTTACACTTTTATTCGATTTGTATAGTGCGGCTGAATAATTTCTGAGAACGAGGAAGGCGCGTAGAATTATGTTGCTATTGATGTTATTGTTACAAAAAGAGCTTATTGTTATAAATTTCAAGAGCATGGAAAGTTACATAATGAAAGGTGATACTAACACTAAAACTACTGGCGTTATGTTTATCATATTTAATATAATAAATAGGTACTTTAGAAAAAGAAGAATTAAGATTCGAGAGAGATGATCACTTAAGGAATTCTTGCTTTATAAGATAGAAACCGTATATTTACTATATGTCTTCTCTATCAATTCTGAGAATTTTTAGAAAAAATTGTACGCTGGTCATTTCGACCGCCTTGGTAGGTTTAGTGTTAACCCCTTGCCGTACGATTACTTTTGTGACTGCTTCCGCAATAATTGAAAATTAAATTGCTAAAATAAAAATATGTTAGTGATTCCTGATATATTTTACAATTTAACGCAATATTAATTTGCTTCCGCAATAACTGAAAATTAAATTGCAAAAATAAAAATATGTTTGTGATTCCTGATATATTTTAGAATTTAACGCAATATTAATTTGCTTCCGCAATAACTGAAAATTAAATTGCAAAAATAAAAATATGTTAGTGATTCCTGATATATTTTAGAATTTAACGCAATATTAATTTGCTTCCGCAATAATTGAAAATTAAATTGCTAAAATAAAAATATCTTAGTGATTCCTGATATATTTTAGAATTAAACGCAATATTAATAACATAGAAATAATATTATCGTCTCGTGTTCCACTGATATTTTCAATTTGATAATTTTTGCGAAGCTTCAAAATTTCCTGCTCCATCAACCGCATCACGAGTGTCACTCGTTGTTGCAGGGCAAAGGGTTAATTACAGAAAGTAGGCACAGAGTGATTCAAAAACTAGTGGCCGAACTCCAATCTGTTTGAGTTATTTGACAAATAATTCCCTGACATTTGTGATATAATATTTACGGTGCTCAGCAATTTATTCTGTAAATTCTGTTAAAATAACGAAATTATCGCGTGTTACATATCAAAAGTAGATAATCGTTCAAATATACACAGACATAAAAGTTTTACCAGGATTAATACAACGTACGTTTATAATTCTTTCCGAACTTGCAAAATATGCAATATTGTTTGAAACTGATATTTTACTAATAAATAAAACTTGCTGTCAATTTATATTTACTTAAGCGCAACAAATATCATCCTCACTGATTTAACGAGTTTTAACAAAATTGTTCACTCGACATCGTTTTACCGCTGAAACTACATACCCCCGATGAATTCATACTGAAAACGCATATCAATGAAATGGTATTATTATAAATGAAATCGAGAAACCACTTCACAATCCGATCGTGCAGTACGATTTTCACATGTCGTACATTATCATATACAAAAAGTATAGCAACACTCTTTACCTTTCGAATTCATTGAAAAAGCACTCTCATTCGAAACATCACGATTCCTTTTTACTACAAAACGCTTCATAACGAAAGACCAAGCGTTTATCAGTAATTATCCGCTGATAATTCCACCTCGATTTCGTTTCAACGAGCGACAATTGGAAACGACGTTAATTCCCATCATCCGCAGAAACGATAGCCAATTCGCGACGACAACTCTGTCCGTTTAAGGTAATATCGCGAACACCGAACGACACTCGAGAGCCGGGTAAACGGAGAAATTGCGGGCCCCAGCGAATTAAAGCACAATGCTCCCGTGAAGCGAGTCTCCACGGTAAAAGCGTAATCTCTGGAAAATCTTTTTTTCGCGATAAAAAGTCGGTCTACACGGCGGATAGCTCGAGTGGATGGGTCGTGCAGAAACGTCGGACGAGGCAAGTGGAATAAAAAGGTTTATGGTTGTTTCGGGTGCTCTATCTTTAGGACTCACATATCATGCCGCGCTCCCTTTCTCTCCTCTTCTCTCTTTTTCTCTTCCCACTTGCCTCGCGACCCTCCCGGCCGAACCCTCGACTGAGTTATTTCACGGTTAAAATAGTCGAGTATTCCTTCCGACTGAGAGGCTGCCGTCCGTGCAGTTTCACGCGAAGAAAATCCTCGTGCTCGAAACACACCGCGGACTTATCCTGAATCGTTGAATCTCGCCGATTCTCTTATCGAAATCGCACCGCTTCGCGCCAAGGCTTTAGCGCTTTAAACGACGCGAGAGTCGCCGATGATGGGTGATATTGAATTTTTTATAATTCTTTGCGTAAAGTAGCGAATGGAACGATAAGAAAATTAGATACGGTGACAGTACAATGGAAAGTTCATGTATTTTGTATGAGAATTCATTTTCACCGGGATTCAGTTATGTAAGATAATGATAAATTATCTGTTCGAGTTCTGTTACGAATTATTAGCTTTGCTACTATATTATGTTGATTTGTGAATGTCTGTCAACGATTTGTTACTGCTAGAAATACTGCTGCGAAGGACAGAGTTGCTTGCCGATTTGTATAATAAATTACATTTGAAATTATATTTCTAAATCTCGTGCTTCCTAATAATCGTATTTTTATTTTTCGCATTTTATTTGTAAGGATAAATGTCAAAGCATTTGTGAGGATGTACCTTTAACTATAAATAACCCAAGCGTATGCATTTATAATACTTCATTCATTGATGGTACTTGCAATTAACTAGTTCCTAAATCCCTTTTTAGATAAAGTAGAAAATGGTCTAATGCAATTATTTTAATTTTCGGTCTTGCAACATTACAGCAATTAAAGCGATAAATTTTCTTCTTGTCTACGTCCTTGTGTCCCAACATGTTTATCTGATATTTCTAAATATATCGGATTAATCATTGATAATTCTAGTGGTAATGATAAGAAATTTCATAGAATCTTCCCGCGTCGATCATCAGTGATTCCCGGGCATTTAAAGCATCAATCGGAAGGCTCTCCTTGCATTGTTGCAGTTATCAAACACAATATTTGAATTGCAATGCAAACACTGACGAAACTGTCGCTTTACTCGTATGACTTTCTTATTGTAAGTTCTCCGGAAACGACTTGCAAAAAGTATCCGCACCATAAATATGTATGCCGCGGTGTAATTAAAGATCTATTCCGATATCTTGAGAATGTAGGAATTAAGTAGCAGTGAAACCAAATTCCTTAATTCAAGCTGATTCATTATTCATCGAAGAATTGCCTCGTGGACTCCTAGGGAACTTTTAATGAAAGTTGCTCCTCTTTTAAGTGACTTTCTATTCAATTTTCATTGTATGAATCGTCGGTATCCGTGGCGTCTTGTTTATTAGAGTGATTGTTTACCCGTGTCTCGTAACATTTATAATGTTCTTTATCACTGCAAAAAAATAATTATTGTCGCGGAGAAACTTCCACGTGTTTCCATACGATAATTGCACTATACGCGTCATTCGTACATTAATTAATATCGTAAAATATTAAATCAGAATGCTGTATACATATGCATATGAAAGATTAGCCACTCCGATCAGTTAAAAACGCCTACTGTACAGGGAATACGAAAATGAAATTCTTATTTCACATACTTCTGTTCATTTTCCATAGCTTTACAAGTATTCTCTGAAAAAAAGAACAAAAATATCACTTCCATTTTAAAAATACGTACTATCTTCTACAAACGAGTAGCTGGGCATCATACTGCAAATTTGAATTCGCGCGGTACTATTACATTTTTCGAGATTCTACTGTATGCACAGATAAGCAAAGTAAAAACCTACAATTTTTCACTCACCACTACCACAAACTTCCATGAAAATCGACGTGTCCAAATATGAAGTTTCTTCTTCAACCTTACCGCGTCATATCCATAAAATCAACAACGGAAACGTGAACAATCGACTCGAAAAATCTAACATACAAGCTACTCCATGAAGCGTCGGTCAGCGTGTTAAATCACGCCACGTCCACATACTTTAACCCCTCATTATTCGCACTGTCATTCGTTTTAATACCGTCGAGCGTCGTCGAGGGCGTGAACGATATCCATCGCGTTCTCTCCGTCGCGGTGCGTTCTCCTCCTCGAGATTAGTCGATCCACCCGCAATTGCGTAATTCACGGGGGCCGTATGTACATCGGCAGCTGATATTTTTGCGCGTTACGTCGACGGGAGTGACTTAATAAGCACGCACCTGCGTGCGTTTGCGCGGCCAATCCATGAATGAGAGTTTCCACGGGAGATGGTGGGGACTTTGGCAACTTGCTCGAAGACCGACCGGTGGAGACGGCACTCCGCGGGCGCTGGATTTTGCTTTCTACGCAAACCCAGACCGTCTCGCCTCGACTTCTTGGCTCGCGTGCAATTTCGATTATCTCGTTTCCGGTCCTCAGCACCGTTCGCCCCGAGGCTCAACCGCTTAACATCTACCTGGCAATGTCTGCTGAACCTTCCGACCGTTCGTTCTCGTCCCAGGGAATTTCAATTCTGAAATCGTTGCGTGTCTCTTCGGCTCGATTTCTTGCTTGATGACTGTCGCCGGTAGTTTTAACGTTACGAGGTGTATGTTACGTATGATCGTTCATTTTGATATATCTTGAGTCGACGATTATGGTCGTTATTACGAGTTACCGCTGCGCATATACATGAGTATTACGTTGGTTATCGTGAACAGTATCATGTGGGAAAAATTACAGGGGAATAGGTTAGAGCCTACTGTTTACGTCGAGCTTCTGCCTTTAATTTTATTGGGAAATTAGTGGCTTGCATATTTTCAGCGACACCTGCTAAACTCATTGCGATAAGGATCTATGGATTTAGATTGCTTCTTAGGGGACTAGGTTAGATGGTTTTTCTTGCATTCTCTTAATACCGCGTTAATATGGGAATTAGACTTTGAATCGCAACTTGGAAAAATACCTAAAGAGAGTCTAAGAGTTTCTGGAGTATGAATCGGTCAGAAGCCAATGCCTTTAAGTCCCTTTCTTGATATTTTCTCATTTTTGTAAATTTTAATGGAATAAACTTTATTCTATTAAAATTCAGAAGCCAATGCCTTTAAGTCCCTTTCTTGATATTCTCTCATTTTTGTAAATTTTAATGGAATAAACTTTATTCTATTAAAATTTACAAAAATGAGAGAATATCAAGAGAGGGACTTAAAGGCATTGGCATCTGAGCGACTCAGTTCTGAGTTCACTCTAAGGGATTCACAGATGTATTTGGAGCATTGCCGCGGGTCTTTTACAATCCATTTTGTTGCCTTGTCGATCACTCTACGATTTTATAGGCACCGAAATTCAGTCGTGCATTTTTAGTTTTTATACTTCTCACTGTAACAGCTATGGTCACGCCATCGAGGAGTTATGGTTTTAGCCGAGTCCCCAGCCACCATGGTCATGATATACCCACGTATGAAGCGGGAGAAATCTCTTCGCAAATACTGCGATAGGATTTAAACTTCGATTCGCCGTTTGCCAGTAACCCTGTGGGGATTTTTAAATTGTGGTGGGATTTAAATGTTTCCCACAAATTGTCCACTAAACTGTCACTTATCGAACTTTCTTTTTACATTTTCACGTAATTTATATAGGCAATATAATTTTGCTATTGTGCAATATCATCTGCGAAGATTTACGTTATAAATATTGATTCTAATTAATCACTCTGTTCGTATCGTCAAAATTTAAAAAATTAGGTATTTTTGTTCGTTTCAAGTGCGTGTTTTTTTTACATACAACGATGAATGCTTCGATGAAATTTCTTATAATTTCCGGCTTCCTAATTTCAAGATGGTGTAACGAAATTAAAGTTCGAAACATATTTGACACTGAGATACTGATATAAAAAAGATATACTACGCCAAAAATTATTGCTATTGCTACTCTTAACATTACTATTCTGAAACGATTTTAACTAACAAAAATGTCCCTTCGTCAAAAGCCATACAAAACCAAAGAAATTCATTCGACACTCGTCGCAATTCTCAGATTTACAACCAAATACAAACTACGATCTTCCATATTCCGAACTTCCCTCCAAATTATCCACTCCACAGTTACAACGACATTATTGCAACGATAGTTACTTGACAAATGCGTGTAAAAACGGTCAATCAAGAACAAAAATCATTTACGAAACAACTACGGCGCAGTTAAAACGGTTATTACAATGGCCGAAGTCGTTCAATCGTAGTCACACAATTATCGCGCGTAGCAGCGAAATATGGAACGTAATTCACATACAAAACATACTCCGTCACCCCTCGTACGCGCACAAATACGAATTTCCAATAGTAGACACACAATAAACCTTCGAAAATAACGCCGTCAATTTTCGTTAATTGGATAGACACTCGAGTTCTCTACCCAATTAACAAAATTTGAAATAACGAATTTACCGAGTCGCGAGAGTTTTTCCAACCGGAGTCCGCCCCGTGGAAAATGTCGAAATTTTTACAACCATCCGGGCGCGTGTCGACTCGTGGGGAGGAGATGATTCACGGCCGGTTAATTTTCCCATCCGAGTTTACCTGCCGTGCGGAGTTATTACTCCGCGAATAATGGCACCGCGGCTTTGCTGACGTTGGGGCTGAGTTGAAATATTTAAATCGCGGATAGGCACGCGCCCACGCCTCACGCCTACTTTAATACATACGTTTACAGACACGATGGAAAATATTCGCGTACCGGTTGATCCGCGATCGCACCTCCCGTCAACGTCGATCTGGAAGGATCGGGGCCATTATTAGATTCGTCGATTACACATCGGTCGATGTGTCGCGTCTGTTGTGAATGTGGGTTTATTTTTACACTTTGACCGTTGTGCAATGCGGGACGAAATTGTTAATTCAATCTGCCGGTGAATGACGACGTGATTGCGCGAGTGGTTTATCGTGATAATAATAATAATGATTCGTAAATACGTACAAGTTCGTAAATCTTGGTTGGACTTCCTGTTTTCCGTTCCGTCGGATAAAACGTTGTTTGTTATCGTCGATAGCGGTAATTCCATTTTATTCGGCTATGATAGAAATCGTTCATTATGAAACTTTTCTCGCTTTGGGTATGATAGGTCAAATTTACTTCAATTTCGTTTAGTGAAGAGCCGAGATGTTGGCAGGTTGATTATAAACTGAAACAGGGAAAATAGAAATTGTCGGCTAGTTCAACTTCATCCCCTGCAAGAAATCTTCATTTTAGATTCTTCCCGTTCCTTGATGTTCGATAGACTTCTTTGTGCGACTGAGTTAATCGGTAATGATACTTTGCTTAAATGGAAGCTGTTTTCCTCTAGCCATTCGATCGAGTAATTTTAAACTTGGAAAGTGAACGTTTCCGTTTTGTGTCATTATTTCAACAATACGTTCGACGAAACGAACTTAACACTGGATCTACGGCATCCGTAAAATTGACGGATTCCTAGTTTTTTAAAAATATTTCTCTAATTTATAGACAAGCAGTACAGTAGATATTTCACAGGTATCTTATAAACACAAATTACTTTACTGATCGTATTTTTTGCCGCTCGATCGATCTTTTTTCTAAATACTTACTTAACCAGTTAACCGTTTTAGCGCCACGCAGCGCGACCGCGCTGTTCGCGTACTGTGGTGAACTGTGTCGCGATGTTTGGTCACAATCGTCAATTCCCAACGCGCTTGGTTCGCAATTACTATTTTTTTTTTCAAATAATCGTAAACCACCTGCATAAATAAGCTGTTTTTATTGAATTTACTTCTATACGAAAAAAAAGAGCAGCGCGATCGCGTCGATCGGCATTTCTTGCAAATAAATGAACGAAGCGCTATCGCGCTGCATGGCTCAATCCGACACGGATTCTTAAAAAACCCTGGCACTAAAACGGTTAAGTGCGTTCTACGTCTATACACGTCGATCCAGAGCTCTACTGCGTTAACCTTTTTGGCAGTAAATTTCTTATCGAATAAAAATGTAATCTTTCCACCTTTTGTTCTTCTATTACCGTAAAATTGGTAATAGGAACATTTGCCTTGCGTTCGACTGGCATACACGCCGCTGCTTGATTTTAATCCTTTGCGGACGGACACTTTTTTGAGTGTTAAGAGATAATCATTTATTTGCCTATGAAAAACTATTTTTTTATCAAGAAGTTCGAGTGTTAATGTATCCGAATTATACATTACTATTTGCAGAATCATATTTCAACGGTTATATTTCAATTTTTCAATGCGAATCGTGTATACATGCCTCTATAAACTGTAATTAGATTTTTTCTCAGACCGCATATATGCGTCAGTAGTCCTCAAAGGGTTAATTCCGCATCCTGCGAGAGATTTTAAAATAAATTCCACACTTAACTGGTTAATATATTTAAATATGCCATATTTAACGGGCGTAGATCTAGTGTTAAAGGCAGAATAAGAGGAGTTTCCCCATCATGCGATCAGTTGCATGCTGCACAAGAAGGAGGGAATTCTTTCCGACATCTGCCACTGTCCACGGCATCGCGTTCAATTTACCTCGCTCTACGTCATTATAGTAAGTCTGTAGTAACCCGAACCAAAAATACAGAATCAAAATAAATCCCACAATCCTCGGGAGCCCGGTACCGAAAAGTAAACCATTCCAAAGCCTTCGTAAAAATGCCATTCACCAATGCCCCCTGCTTCCACGCACGAAGTTAAATATAAACGTTACTTCTTCGCGCAGCGTACATCAATGCAATTTTACAATTTCTACGAAAAAATTACTAATATCCCAAAAATACAGAACTATGACGGAATCCAATTGAAAGAACTCACCCACCGTCCGTCAGATTGAAAAACCTTCTCTCGATCTTTTCACGTGCTCGCAATACCGAGGGTTTAATTAAATCGTGCTTTTTTGGCCTTCGTAACGAGTTGGAACATTTATTAGCCGTGCGTTCAAAAGGAAGAGGAAGAAGAAGCGGAGGAGGAAGGCGTGATTATTTTCGATTCGGGGTGCCAGGGTCTCTAGGCTGGCGAGCAGCCAGCCGTGGGTGATTACGAGAAATAACGAAAAGGCGTGCGTTACGTCCCTCCAAATTGACGGCTTCTTTCACTAGCCGCTCGTGAGCGTGAGGGGAAACCGCGAACGAAATTCGCCTAGCAGTAGACGTGGAACGGAATGGAACGACTCAGAACGGAAAGGGCTATGATGAGTAAGGTGGTAAATGTTCGGACTGGCAATCAGTGGTTTCGAGTTCACCTCCTCCTCCGTCACCTGTGGGAAATTTGCTCTATGTGATGTTAGATGCGGAAACAAGGTCTTTCCACCCTTTTGTTTACAAATTTGAGATGTTATTATCAACAACCATAGATACTGCTTGTCTGAAGACTCCCAACGTTACTGCAAGTTCTTCTTCCTTCTGAGTCGGATTTTCGTCCAACAATTCTACCTGTTTGGTCGAAATTCGTTGTTGGAAGATCGTTGTCTTCCACTTGTGACATTTGCACACCTAATATACAGTGGTCCCTCGACTTTCGCACACAATTGGTTCCTGAAAGTGTGTGCGAATGTTGAATGTTCGAAAGTAGAGGGATGTAAAAATGTATGTACCAAAAACTGTGTTTTAAAGTATTCATTTTTCAATATGTATACATAATAAAGTTAAAGTGGCGTGTGTAAATGCTTTCGGGTGTTTTCTTTATAAACTTGTCAAGAGTTAGCTGAATACCTCCTTTTCTTTTCTTTTCTTGATAAAGAATTCTATAACATGCTGTGTCTCTCTAATGCAAGACTGACTGTTTTGTCCTCTTGATCGGAACAACATTGTAGCCTGATGGCTAAAGTCTGATGTCCCCTCAGGGGGGACATCCGACCGCAAACGCTTAAGAAGTTGAATTTTTAAAAATATGCGAAATAGCGAATTGTGTGAAAGTCGAGGGCCGCCTGTATCGTAGCCTCGGTGGTTCAGAACCCATCGAAATCAGTAGCTGCTAGGTAAACTATTTAAAGCTGAAAAAATGTAGAAAAGCTGATTTACACTGACATTATCCAAAGTACTGGGAACTTGATATGCTTGCGATAAATATGTCGTCGATGTAGTTGACATTCATAGCTACTGATTTATGATACTGTGCATAAAGGAGTACAATAGTTTCTTTCGCTGTTGTTCCTCATACGGTTTTGGTGAACATAGATTTAGAGTGTCGAATGATTACAGTACAATCATCGTGGAAATAAATTGTATGGCTAGAGAAGGAGACAAATTGATTGTCAAAGACTTTAAAATGGGAGGACAACCTTCGCGGATGCTAAATGTAGGAGTGAAGATTAGCGCTGAAATAAATGTGTCGTTTGCACGTTACATGTGCTGTTCGTAGCCAAAGGAACTTCAGTTTTGTTTGCGATGATTTCTTAATGTCAAAATTAATGTCGAACTAGCGTTTATGGGTATTTATGCGATATTTATTTATTGAATCTGCGATTCTTTGGCAACAATTGTAGTATGGCGACTGAGCTGACGGTTATACGCGACCAATATGTTATTTATTCTTCTGATTTTAGTTAAATATTTATTTACCTGATTTTACTGTACTATTTATTGTTTTACCCTACGAAAATCAGACAGCGCCGTACGAATAATAATAAAGACAATCCCTACAACGAACCTGCGGTCAATAACAATAAAATATACGCGCAACAAAAATGTATGCGGCTCTTATAACGCAACATCCCCAGAGGGTAATATCCTCTGGGGGAACATTAGTTGCAATAAAGAAAACTTAATCAACTCTTTCACAACTAAGTTCGTCGACAAAGTTACTATCTTTCCAAAAAGGGAAAGTAATCAAACCCCTGTTACTTCGAACACTTTTCCAAAGCCCTTAAAATTCCAGTGGAATTTCTTCATTCAAATTATCAAAAGCGAGTTCAAATTTATAAAGTCACTATTTTCAATCACTTCGTACGTGAATATCTTATTGTTTGTTACCTTTCTGCTCGCTATGAATCACGTGTATAATTGAATTGCATATTTATTACATAATGTACAAATAATTAATCGCTTTCCGTTTCTTCTGTTTCAGGTAAGTCAATGACATTAATCAGTCTTTCCGGCCACCCTGTACACATTTGAGAGGCATTCTGTATGCGTTCGATGCGTGCGATACCAGGTTACGTATGCATAATAATCGCGTTTACCCCTCTCGTATCCCTTTTTCCTCCCTGTTTATGTCGAGCCCTCCCTAGGAATAAACGAATTTGCATTTTTCCTGGCAAAGCGCCGGCTGCCAAGCGGATACGCGCGAACATTCGCTTTCCAATCACGCTGCCGGTACGGCCGATTGATTGTTCGCAGTTGTAGATTCCCGATCGTTCGTTCTTTCGCCATGGACGATGGGAAATATCCGCCGTTGCTGTGCGCAGCCAGCGGTGGTTATCTGGAGTTTATCGAGTTTCTCGATTAATCGTAAATCCACCTTTACTTCGGATAACGTTTCACGTCGATGAACCTCGATATTTCCAACGATACATATACCATGTCCGCGTAAATGGCGACTGTAAAAATATCAATTAGCCGTCCATTAGCGGATATCGAAACGATGTAAACGTACCGCGTTTAACCCTTTCGCTAGCACGGTTCTCCGTGTCGGGATGTCGCCGTCGAAGCAGATACATAAAAAGTGTGTACATTGCGTTTTAACCGTCTTTGGGATTTTAATTTAACTCTTTTTAAACTCTCGAATAAATTGCAGATTGAATTTTACCCTTTGATGGGTCGTTTTCTAATTTCAATTCATCCAGGATAGCCTAAAAGATCCTTTTAAAATAGAATAACTCTTTTATCTATTAAAAAGTTACATTTACTCTTTTATTAATAATACATACATATAAGAAGAACTATCTCAGTACTTGTTTTTAATTAGTGTAACAGATTATGCCCTACGAATGGTAAGCATATAGTTGTTAATTAAAAATAAATAATAGTAATAGAATTACTAAATTTTAAAGAGATTTGATGATTCTTGGGCCCCGCATAGAATCAGGAATAAACGCTCTGTGCACATAAGTTTAATACAAGAAATACAGCGCTTCGTGGCAGACGTCTATAGTCATTCGTGATATATAAATTATAATTCATGACGAGTGATTACAGTCATCCGTCGTAGCAAAAGGGCTAACGTCGAAGAATCCCGTCGCTTTTACGCGGGCCGTTCCATACTCAAGGCTGATGTATGTTCTATAATATAATTTAAGCTGGAACGATTATTTTCGCTCGGCGGGACTCCTATATTGTATATTACGTAAATCGTCGAGCGAAGCGTAAAAATTTCGCAAAACGCAGCTACGCGCCATGAGACAGGCGCGTTTCTTGCCGACCTACGCAATACGCCGGCATGATTTACGATGATTCCGGAGAAACCTGCAAGACGTATTGCACGGAAATACGGAAAGATCGTGGAGATAATGCTATAAGTTCGAAGATGATGCACGATATCCCGAATGTAGCGCGCGAGAAAGGTATCCGCGGCTTTGGACTTATTCTTAATCCTTTTGGGGTTTGAGTCATACCCTCGATCTGTCGTCGCTCGACGGTGTTTAATCTGGCTAAATTCTCAGCCGTTGAATATTCATCTTTAACGATAGGCGAGGCTACAAGTTTCGAATGATAGTCTGAACAAATGTGGAAAATCATCGACAAACTATTGGGTTGGCAACTAAGTGATCGCGGATTTTGACGATAGATGGTTTTAGCACTCTGTTTTGTTTCGTCAACATGTTCAAAGCACCTAATCTATAGTTTTCTTGTTGTTTGGACTTCCACCTTTCATTAGTAAAAAAAATCGTATCGATGAGTCATTTAGTTTCGTTTTTATCCCAATTTGAAAATGGAGGAACAAAACGCGCATTTCAGACATATTTTATTGTATTATTTCCAAAAAAGGAACGCATCCCAAGCATACAAGAATTTATGTGCCGTATATGGGAATGAAGCCTTGAAAGATAGGTAGGGTCAAAATTGGTGTTCCAAAATTCTTTCGGCTGATTTTTCACTCCAAAATGCGCAACGATCTAGCCGTCCAGTTAGAGTTGACGAGAGTCATATCAAGGCTATTATCGATTCAGATCGTCATAGCACTCGTGAGATTGCAGAGAAGCTCAATGTATCGTACGATGCATTAAAAAAAAATTAAAACAGCCTCGCTATGTTAAAAAACTCGATTTATGGGTCCCTCGTCAGCTTAAGGAATTTCCTCCTTATATCAAATCTGCAATCACTTAGTTGCTAACCCAATAAAAGACTGAAATTAATTGTTTAAAAATTGAAGCACGACACTTGGCGTAGAACCGAGGAGGTGAATAATTGCAGCATGTGTAGATTCGATGAGAGATACGTTAAAGGAAAATAGTCTACTGGTCTTTCAACATTACGTTGGTTTTCACGGAAAATCGTCGATCCTATTTGACTTAAAGCTCTCTGTCGTTAAGTATTCATCTTTAACTACAGCTGTGACCATAAGTTTCGAAGCATCGCAGGAATAAATGTCGAAATTCATTGGCAAAATTTAAAGCTGACATTAACTGTCTAAAAAATGTCCTCGTTGTAAAATCAAAGAGTTAAATATTTCCACGACGCACATACCGACGAGGGAAGTGTAACAAAAATTCTCTACTTCATCCTCCAACGTAGCGTTCCTATTCACCGACGAACTTCCGTTTTTTCTTCTCCCTTCGCGTTTACTATTCACGGTTCATAATTGCAATCCAGGATCGACGAACTCACGGAAACAATCCTTCCTCGTAGCACCATGGACAATTAGAACGAACAAAACACCGCAACGAAGAATCCGGGGAACCGTTTCCCGCGAAGAGAGACGTCATTCCTCCTTCCTCAAAGACGGACCGAAAGCGTCCCAATAAAACCATATCCAACGATCACGGGTGTTTTTCGCCGATCGCGAATTCATTTTGTCCCCCCTAAAGGACCAAAATAAAGAACAAAGATGAGAAAAGAACGAATGAATACCCGGCCGTTCGGTCGTATAAAAATCGAAATTTCATCGACTATCCCGATGGAATGACTCATCTGCAGAAACCGGTATTTCAGGTGGCAAACGTCCGTTATCGTTACGACGCCGCTGGCATTAATTGCTCGAACTTTCTAACGATTCCCCGTTACTATAGCGATGCCGTGCCGTGCTTGAAGTAGATATAAGTAACCGCACGATCTTTGCCTTGTTCGTGGAAACGCGCGCACGTTCGGCCGGGGACCATCTTCGCGATTGAAAGGAAACCCTGATAAATCTCTCACCGGGGATAGAATTTATTTGCGAGCGGCCGCATCCGAGGATTTTCGCATTCTTTCGGCCGTGGCAGTCACCTTTTGAAGTATAAATTAGCCGCGATAAGGAACACCCTTTGTCGGCTCAGCGTTACTTTGCGTGCCGCTGCCACGAAAGCGCAATGCGCGATACGCGTTTTCCATCCAACGAGTACCTCGTTCAAACTCCATGGCGTTCGTGTACCTACTCCGCCTCGCTACACGTGTACGACACGATACTCGTACGACCACCGACTTCCCATATCAACGAATTTGCAATCGGTAGACCGTGGTCGTTGCATGATGTAAAAGTCATTGTCGCGGATGTACCGCGGCTACGCTTTTACATTTTGGTGCGTTCTTATAATTTTGTGAAGTTTACAGATGTGGGATCTTTATTAAGGAATAGAATATTTACAATGGTGAATCATATGTTTAGCGAATAAATAGAGATGCGAAATATAAAATACAAAGAGAGGAAATAACGTCTATTTCGATACTCGTATGACCACCGACTTCCCATATCAACGAATTTGCAATCGGTAGACCGTGGTCGTTGCAGGATGTAAAAGTCATTGTCGCGGATGTACCGCGGCTACGTTTTTACTTTTTGGTGCGTTGTTATAATTTTGTAAAGTTTGCAGATGTGGAATCTTTATTAGGGGTTGGAATATTTACAATGGTGAATCATATGTTTAGCGAATAAATAGAGATGCGAAATATAAAATACGAAGGAAGGAAATAACGTCTAATTCGATACTCGTACGACCACCGACTTCCCATATCAACGAATTTGCAATCGGTAGACCGTGGTCGTTGCAGGATGTAAAAGTCATTGTCGCGGATGTACCGCGGCTACGTTTTTACATTTTGCTGCGTTCTTATAATTTTGTAAAGTTTACAAATGTGGGATCTTTATTAGGGATTGGAATATTTACAATGGTGAATCATATGTTTAGCGAATAAATTTCGGTACGAAATGTAAAAGACAAAGGGAGAAAATAACGTTTATTTCGAGCAAGCGCTCTACGACTGACTCGATATTAGCTCATTCAAGTTCCTGATAGTTTTTTATCGTTTGTCGAAAAATGCTTTATTATTGCGTTAGTGGTTTTCGGAGGGTAAAAAGTCGGTGTATTTTGACGAAGTGGTTTATCTAGTTTATCTATATTTCCTATTGCTGAATTTTTTTTCGAAGTTTGAAGAATAGTACTGTTGATCTATATTTTTCGGGGAATTTTCAAATTTTTTGTTGATTTCTGATACATTGAACAAAGAGAAAGAAAAAAGAGTTTATTTTTTATTAGAGCTATTATAGGCACTTGCCGGTACTCTCTTCCTCTCGACGGAGAGTGTGCGATATTTTTGTATCGCATTCTCTTCAATTAATATACGTTTCCGTGGACTCGGTATTTCGTGATTCTGTAGGAATTCTAAACCTTACATACCATCCAGGAATAACGTGTACAAATGGTATTTCAGCGAGCGCCTGTTATCCTTCCATTATCAGATTTTTGTATCTCGAACATTTAGCGCGAATTCAGATGTATTTTCCTTTTCTGCACAAGCGAGATATCGAGTTTACCCGTGGAATTTTCGTTTTTATTGTTTACTCGGAAACAGGTTTGCACACAGGAGATATTACGGTACTACGATCGACATCGTAAATTCGATATTTTTAATTTGCATAACGAGACTGAAAGGACTCTCAGTAGCCGATTCGCTCGCATTTCGTCGATACGAGGTCGCATTGCGATTACGGTCACGTTAAGAATGACTGTTATCCTTGACGGATAAAAATGATTGAAATTTCTATTCTATTTCCAAGCTCGAATCTACGAATACAATCGCGAATGCATCGTGCTATATAACCAATGATACATTAAGTAAAGAATCATTGCTATTTATTCAGGTATTTCTTATCGCCATGAAAGTTTATAATTTTCACGCAAGGTCGAAAGTTGATGGAGGCGACAGAATTGGCATACTTTGCGATGACTTTGCAAGCTATAATATTCATAAGTTTCTGTGTAAGCCAGCTATTTGATACTCGAAGCTTTCCGCTCTCAAAGCAATCCAGTTCCGTTCAATATTCAAATCTCGCGCTACTTTTATCCCTTATATCCATCGCCAATTTTCTCGCCGTACGTTAACTTTAATTCACATAACCAGGCGAAAATGTTCCACGTTTCCCGAAATCGGAATCTCTGCCGCACGTATCTCGAGAAATCGAAAGAATTGCAATTTAAACGGATTAAACAGATTGCATCGACTGTAAATAAATCTTTGCCTGCAATACTTTTTCTCCCTTTAATTAAACGAATTTAATTCCATGCTCGGCATCTGTTTGATCGAACGTACCAAAAAGGATTGGCGGCAGTCGGTCCGTTTCTTTTCACGGTAAATCTTACGAGCCTGTGCGCCATTGAGTGGCGGGTGATTTGATTTTAAATAAAAAAGATAAACTATATCTCCTCGTATCACCGTTACTACGGATAAATGGCAGCACGAAATTTGTCTCTACGTTTGATTAAACCATTCCAGTATCGTCTCTAGTATTAATTTGCGTAACGGAGCAGAAAATAGCAGCGACAGTCGATTCGATCGTATTTCGTGGGGTACGCTGTAGCCTGCGGTCACCGCAGAGAGAACGAGAGAGGGAGAGACAGACAGAGAGAGACGTTCGCGACTGAATTATTATGGTGATACAGGGGGAGAATATGGAATCGATGTGCATTATGTATATGATATATACACACGTCCACAAGTACGCGATGCGTATCCATATTTCACGTGCGGACGTATCGCCGGGAGTCGACCAATCGCCGCTGCCGGACGATAAACCTGGAATTGATCCGCGTATTTGTAAACCTGCATCCAAGTACGCCGTGTCCTGGTTCGACGTACCTCGTAACCCGCAGCGTCGTTTTTACGACTCATTTTGAGACCTGATTTATCGGCCAGCAGGCCGACATCCTCCGAAACAATGGATAAGTCCCTCTTGTCTCTTTCGATGTTTCCTTTGCTCGTCCGTTTTCGTATTTTTGAACGTAGTCCATCGTGATCGCGCCGTCAAGATTCTAGAGATCTTTCAACTGATCGTGAGTTTGGATTTGTTGAGGATAGCAGGTCTCTATTTGAGAATGCAATTGTGGGGGGTTGGGATTGATGGAGACTTTTACTAACCCTTTCGCTAGGTAGCTGTGGTGGATGTAGAGTTAAAGTCACAAATCCTCAATTAATCGGTCCGAGTTCAATTCCCCCTCTTCTTTGGAAGATTTTATTATTTAATGTGTCATAGTCCTGGTTCTTCAGAATTCACCTAAAACAGGTGGTCCCATTTTCTCGTTTGTTTTTTAAATTTTCATTTCCGAGTCGTGCAACCATTTAGTCGTAAACATTTTTGCCACGTTCAAAGCTACTCTCAACTGTAGGTTGATCGTGTAGGAAAAAGTTTGCAGAGGTAACGATGAGGGTTCGGAACTCTCATCCTCCAACTGGGAATCAAAACCTCTATCCCTTTGGACTTACTCGTTTGCATTCCCCATTTTCTGCTTCAAATGTCGCAACTGTATCCTCTAGTTACATCGAATTACCCAAAAACCGTTTCCTCGCCATCCAAGTACAAAACGCCAACCACTGAAACATCATCGTTCCCTTTCTATTCAAACATAAAGAAACAGCTATTGAATTACCATCGTTGTCTTTCTATCCAAATATAAAACACGAAGCATTGAAACACCATTGTTCTCTTTCCATCCAAACACAAAACACCAGCCATTGAAACATCATCGTTCTCTTTCCATCCAAACGTAAAGCACCAACCATTCAAACACCAAAAGTTGCGAGGAAGGCCGTTCGAGAAAACTGAAATCTCCAAGAAAATACAAGTTGCACGCCCAGCCAATTCGTTCCAGCACTTTCCACGCACTTCCGTGAGAAAAAGGAGTCATCCAGCTTCCATTACAAAGGATCGTCTTCCATTGTCGGCGTGGTCGATTGAACGATATGGTCGGTCACGTACCGGCGAACCTGGAAGTCGAGTCGTCGTCACCGTTTGCTCAACCGGGCTCCTAACCTCCCTCAAGGGTCATTCTTAACCTGCCTAACCCACCGGCGAGGCCTCCTTCCCGATCCCTAATGGACGAGGTACCCATTCGATCTCCAGGTGCGTGTTACTGAAAGTTTCCAACGAAACGTTCACTCTCTGCCGCGGCAATAAATCCTGTGGGACGTCTTCAGGTAGACGACGCTACGAGATCGTCTTACAGCAGGTTATAGAGTCCTTCAGGATCGTATCCAGTGGCGCAAGAATCCTCGGACGTTAGGAACTTTATATTGCTGATGGAAAGTTCATGTTGTGGTGTACTTGGACGGTTTTAGGAAGTATAGTAATTCCTTTTAAAGGAAGTGCTTTGTAGATGATGAAAATCTCTAAGGATCTTAAAATCTCGAAGCTCTCGAATAATTTATAGCATAGTTGGTGTAAAATTAACACTACTCCTACCACGACCGGTCAAATGACCGTTTCTAAAATTTCGATTAGAATTTCCTATATACAACGTAATTGAATCGCCTTTAAACTTCAGGACGTTTCCTCAAATATACGTATAATACATTCACATTATAATACATTTTTCAATATTCACTTCTTTTTTTACTGTTCATTTTCTGGGAAAAAATTATCATTTGATCAATTCACAGGTTGCGGTAGGAAAAGGTATACGTGAAGTGTCGGTAGGAATAGTGTTAATTAACCCCTTGCCCTATAATAACGGGTGACACTCGTGATGAGGTAAATGGGGTAGGAAATTTCCAAGTTTTACAATACCTATAAAATTGAAAATATGAATGAGACGCGACGCGATAATATTTTTCCTGTAATATTAATATTACGTTAAATTATATGATATATCAAGAATCTCTGATGAATTTTTATTTTAACAATTGAATTCTCAATTACTGCGAAGGCAGTCACAAAACAAATCGTAGGGCAAGGGGTTAAAAGAATTTTACATGAAATATACATCGTCATAGACCACAATGTACGCATTATAATAAAACAATATTGACGTGCCACATTATGTATGTATAATGTTAACGCTACCACAAAGTATACAAATTAATATATGCAGATGATAATTATAATAATTATGGATAGTATACAGCATCAATGTCGAATTGCAGAACAATGAAAATGCAGTCATAGCACTATCGACTAACACATTTAACGCAATACAGTAGTGATCGCTATTAATGTAATATAATAATTCCTAAATACTCAAAATTGCTCTGTTAGCAAAAAAAAGGGTATCTTTATTCGTGAAACGAATCAATTTTCATTTTCAAGTTCGAAAGAAAAAAGCGTTCTTTCACTAGCTTGCAGAGAAAACCGTCGAATACGGTCTCTCCGTTGTAGCAAACGGATTCAATTATGGCCGAACGTTCGATACGATTCTGTTGGGAAGAATTTACAGAGGTATCCATAACGATAGTTCCGTATCGGGAAAAATGCCCCTGAGGATCGGGAATCGTCTCTGTGCAGCAGTCGAAGTTTCGTCTCTCGGAAGGCTCGTTCTTCGGGCCTCTAACGACGTGGGCAACGAGCACCACGATCTTCTTCACCTTCTATTTCCGTTTCTCTCTCCCGCTTTCCGTTTGATAGGGGTCGACGAAATAGAACAAATCGTTATTTCCAGAGACAAACGATGAAAAGAAAACACGAAGGGAGACGTAAATTGTTGGGGGCCTTTAATCGTAGGACGTAAAAGTAGCCAAAATGGTTTATTTCATGTTTCCTGGGAGAATTATATGCGACTGCGTATTTCCGGGGTATTTTCCGTTAACTTGATTTCGTTTGAGTATGTGAGAAAGTTTGAAGGGGAATGATATAAAAGATGGAGGAAATGAAGATGAATTATTTAATCGAAATAAATTGTCTTGTGCACTTCACACTTCCTTGATCAGTATCAATTCAAAGGTGTACCAGATAGATCGTCGATAGCTGTAACATTAAATACAGCAGCAAGATAATTCGTGTCCACATTTTTCTCTACTCCGTTTCTGTCTCGTTCCAAAAGGAATTTGTTTCCTCGTACATTTCGCAATTCCATTAATATTATCAATTGGAATATAAATGATCTTTCGATTAATATTTCGAGTGTCACGTTGATTTACATAACTCACAATCAGCACTATACAACTATACGATTCGGACGAACGTTATCATTAAATGATACGAATATTGCCGGATTGATCGTAACTAATGCAAATACATCTACCTTTCCTAGTTGATAACTCAATTGCGATCAGACGATATTGAAATTCCTTTGATTCCTTTCCGCCACAGTGTGCGAAGAATTTTATGAATTTCACTCGGCAGTGCGTTAAAAAGAAATCGATATCGATTGGAAATCAAGCGGGACAAAGGAAACTAATTCCAGATAAGTCAGCAATCGATAACAATAATGCGTTTCAATAGGCGCCAGGAAATACGATTTATAATCCTTATCACGAGGTATCACCTGTGGCTAGTAATAACGAATCCGTTTTACGGTAGCACTGACGTCAATAGAACCAACTCTATGACAAAAAATCCTCTTTCTCCCTCTTTTCTCCTCCCTCAACATATCTCTTTATCTATTTATCCATCTATCTCTCTCTCTCTCCATCACTCTCGCCAGTCGAGCATGCACCAGCCTGCACTTGATTGCATAAACCGTCGTAAGTGGTAGTATGTTGTCCGCACTGTCGTGCAACGTCCTGAAATGCACTGACCTTCTATTGTTTGCCGACAAATCGTAGCTCGGCGCAAGTTTCACTTCTTGCTACCTTTTGCACCGGTTTGCCGATTCGAGGACGAAGTTGCAGCTCGCCACGGCTTCGCGCACCGGTTCGAGGAGAAAGAGAGAATTTCGTGCTCGTCTTGCGCGAGAGCCGACACGAATCTCGCGAGAGCGTAGCCGCATCGATGCATCTTGACCTTTTTCCTGGCCCTTTCAAATGTCATTAAACCAGAGGCCGGCACGATCCCGTTGAAAGAGGCCTTGAGTGGAAAATCCATTGCCTCACCGAGAGAGCTCTTCGCTCGGAGAAAATTCAATGCGGCATAAATAGTGGTTGCTCGTTAAACGCCGCTTTTACGATCCCTCACTTCGACGGCCCATTTCGTTAGAAACCTCGGGGAATTAGTTAATGGCATTGCATAATTGGCCCTTTCGCCCTCGAATACTTCTGATAAATCGCTCCTGCGTGCGCGGATTACTTTGCTACCTGTGGAACGTCTCATCGATGAATAACTCCTTCCACGGGTTACGTTCTGTACGGGAAGGTTGCTCAAGTTCGTACCCCCTAAGAAACAGGTCTATTAATTCTAAGTTTTATTAAATGAAGCACAACAGTTTCCGTCATTTGTAACTTCTACAAATTTTGCAACTAATTTATGTAAAAAGAACTTTAAAAACAGGTGTACTCAATTGAAGATAATTAACGAAAACTAAAATAGTAATATTGGTACGACCTACATCTTTGCGGAATCAAACTTTTCCATCTTTCCGCCGTGATTCCGTGGAAGTACAGTTAAGATGTTCTTGTGTTTTTTGTAATGGAAGATATGTGTCGGTGATTATAAAAGTGGTGTCGGTTAAAAATTTGAAAAATTGAGCATACCACTTACTTTGCGTTACACCAGCGCACATTGCAATATGGTGATAACATGGCAAGGAAGTTATTTGTTTTTTACTGTTCAATTGGAAAATTCTGGAAAAAAAGATCATAGGGAACGTTTTAATGCGGTTGTTACAAGACGTGGATGCGCGAGAAAGGCTTGTACCTGGAATAGTGAACGTAAAGAATCGCTTTCACCCCTATGTCGCGAAAGTTACGGTTGACATGAACTTACGATCTCAAACTCTCAATCAGTACGACCAACTTCAAATACTCATTGCCTCTAGGATATTTTTAAACATGTTTATTTAATATATCATAGATTCAATCGTTCGGAATCAATATTAAACTGTGACATCCAGGCAAAACGACCGTAGCAGTTAAAGCCAAAATACAGAAAAACAATATCCTCCCATCGCATCCATTCGTTAAAAGTATAAACACGTTCGTAGCGAGAGGTTGAAATAAAAAACATAGCGAAAGAATTTCCAATTAGTTTACAGCGTTTGTTTAACGGTGTAAAAGAGAGAAAACGTTTTAGGAAATAAACACGTATGCGTTCTTGAAATAACAAGAGCGCGATAAGACCGATTACCGGGAATACTAATCGCATTCGATTTTCATAGGTGGTTTATTTGCATCGCGTACGCGTACTGCAGCGGCGTGGGTGAAAAACTTGGCGATAAAGAGAAGCGTGGAAAAATTAACATAAAGATAAGCGCATAGTGGCGCAACGATATCCTCGTTCACTAGGGAAAGAAGAAACCGATTGCGAAGCCACCGGTACGGAGTTATAGCGCGTTTAACATTGCCAAGAATAGATGCATTAGTTAACACGCGCCATGCATTGCACACGCTTCTCCGACTCTCTTCTCCTTCATCGTTCTTTCGCATCGCATTCTCACCGCACTTTTCTCTCTTCCTTCTTTGGCTACTCTTTTTACATTCGCGGCGTACTTCTAGTTTCGCTCCTGCGTTGTCCCAATTTGTACTTTCGTCGGGATTTCTTTAGCGGTTTGGCTTCGGTAAACATTATAAATATGTCCGTTTTTCGTTCGGTACGCTTCATTTATTCTTGAGTCGACTTGGCATTCCATTGGTAACATTTTTAGTCGATGCATAGTCACTTTGGATCTTATTGTTAGTATCTTATAAACTGGAAGATACTTATCGTAGAATGTCTAAATTAGTAATCAATAGACGGTGAATTTTTATACATTTGCCAGAAATTTAACATTGCAATAATACATTGGATGCATGTAACATCAAAAAATATATCAAATATTCAAGTATGTCGTTAGGTATGATATTTAGCCAATGATGCAAATCTCTGTAAGTCCTATTCCTTTAATCGTATATGTAGAAAATGAAATTTGCATAAATATCCGCCGTCCAGTGGTCACTAGTACCGCGTCTCGTCATTGCGAGTCAATGGCAGTGTACTTGATTAATTCGCACTTGAGGCGCACTGCTGCTTAAATTAATACATATACACCCATTTCTGTTTTTACACGAACTTCTTTTACACGATTTTGATTTAACACGATTTGGAAAAAAAATTTAATTTTCTTTTTACACGACCTATTTTTATTTAACACGATCGGTCCAAATTCTAAGAAGAAAATTTTGCTTTACTGTGGCCTAGCCAAAACACAATCTTCTGTTTTTCCATAGATGCAATATATTGTTTACACGATTTTTTTTACACGTATTCTTCGGGAACGTATCTATCGTGTAAAAGCAGAATTAGGTGTAATATGCTTATTCTTTTTCTCACTTTTGCTGTTGGACTTTACATCTTCATGTTTGCATTTGTTAGTTGCCAGTACTCAATACTTCTCTTTGGAATTGCTGCTACAGTTCTAAAAAATGAGTCTGTAAGAAACATTGATTCCTTTCTCAAACTGCTACCCTTCCAAACAAGTCTACGTGACTCAAATCTTCTTAACGCATTATTCACCTTATTTCTTAACACCTCAACACCTTTGTTACGTCGTTTACATTCACCGTGAATTATTGCCAAAAATAACAGGTTTCCGTAAAACTGTGGAGCACGTTTCTATTTAACCCTTTGAAGACTAACGACGCATATACGTGGTCTGAGAAAAAATTTAATTATAGTTTATCGCTGCTTGTATACGCAGTTAGAGTTGAAAAATTGAAATACAACCGTTGAAATATGATTAAACAAATAGTAATTTGTAATGTATATACATGAACAGCCAAATTTGCTGATAAAAAGGTGGCTTTGTGTCGCAAAAAAAATGGTTGTCTCTCAATATTCAAAAATGTCTCCGACCGCAAAGGGTTAATTACAAAAATGCTCTGACCTATCGTGAAGCTTATGAACATTTGCCTAAATTTCTCCCTGTATTTTTAACATCCAAGTATATATAGTGAGGGACCAGAAACAAGGCACTTGAAGGATAATTTGCTCTGATTCGCCTGACGAATAGGGGCATCCCTTTCCCTCACGCATTTTCGATTTCGACGCGCTATTGGCCGAGAGACCCGCACATTCGTTGCGTCGTCATGTGAACGACGAAAGGAGTGTTTTATTTTCGGTTGTCATTCGTCGATCTCAGGTTTCCAGGACCGACATGGCGGGGATAGGTGGTGCGAGAGCAATCTCCCCTTCCGTCCCAAGTGCCTTGTTTCTGGTCCCTCACTATATCCCTTCTGGACATTTTATAAATTACCATCTTCTAAGAAACAAAACACTAATTCCCAGATTCTTTAAAATAATGCTACAAGTTCTAATTGTCAATGGTCCAATCAGCCTATTTTATCAACTACTCGTTAGAACTCCACTTGGCAATATCTCCGACTAAGCTAACGGATTAACACGTAAATGTCACCGGTATTTCACCAGTTTCTTCGTCTCTACCGAAGTGAAACTTTTTCTATTAAACTCTCAGGACTTTAACTTTTTGAGACCCACGCGATAATATTGACTGAATCACCAAATTCGTAAATATTACAATGTAAAGTGATATGAAATTTAATTGAATTCAATAGCGCCGGTCACCAGTGACCCCCATGGCATTCGACGTATTAAATAACACTGAAATACACACACTTTCTCCAAAGTAAGACCATCGCAAAAGTTTGTTCAGATTTGCGAGAACATCGCGCGAATACTTTATTGGCAATCGGCTGCTTCACTGGCGAGGACAATGTTCAATGAATTGGTAATCGAACATTTTGTCAGCCGTCTCATTAAACGAGTCGCTTCCACCTTTCGAGAAAATTCGAATGGTGCGAATGCGTATCTCGTTTGTGGGACGTGAAACAATGCAATACAAACGGACGGGCGCCTCGATGTCGCCTCAACGTTCCCTCGTTCTTCCCGTTGCTTTACCTGGAAATGCGTCTACACGGTCGTCGGTGTCATTGTCATTATTCTTGCGCGATTAACGAAGACCCTGTCAGTTGCACGCGTCCTTATGCACAAGTGCATTTATCCTCGTCTTTCGCCACGTGCATGAAGCTATCTAAATGCGAATTAAGCAACTGTTTAACCATGGTAGAATTAATATCGGTGTAATTGATTAACTATTTGCAAACCTATGTTAAGCTACAGTCGGGAAATCCTACCGCTGTTGTTGATTTTGTATCGATTGACAATTAACACTGAAACTACCAAGGCCGTCAAAATGACTGATTGCCAGTTTGTTTGTTTTTTAAATTCCGCAAATTGATAGGGGTGCCTTGAAGTAAATATTCCGCTTCTGTTTTATAAAAGCTACATTACTTAATTGATCATCTTTTTCACGTCTAGATTTCTCTTTCTTCAAAGTATGCATTCGGTATAATTGTTGTAACACCGATTTCATGTTTTTACCTAAATATTCCTCGATATTTATGGTTATTGGTGTCATCACGGAAGAATGAATAATTGACAGGAAGAAATTTCATAAAATTAACTTAAATTAAGTTTACTTATGATTAGCTGACAAAAAAAATGGAAAGGCGATTCGGAGAACAGAGGGATTAATAACGCTGTTGAATGCAATATTGGATTCTCTTTGTTGGATGAAACAATCCGTGATAGATTAAAAAGAGACACTTTCTATTTCGCACGTTCGATATGTACGAATTGTGCAAATTAATATGTCACACGGACGAGGTCTAAATTTATATTACTTTTCCTTTCTCTATCGATTAGCATACTTGAGAAATGTGACACGTTTTTAAAAAAATAAAAGCGCGCTGTAAATCGACGTGCGAATTTTCCGGTTCGCTGGAAATTAAATTAATACTTATTTACATATACTAGACATAATTATGTGGTTAAATCATTTGGAATATAAAATAAGTCATTGGGGGATACCTGTGTGAAAATTAATGGTTTTGCACGTTTACGAATAATTAGAGATATGTATGAAAATGTACTGTAAGACACGTAAATTACTCCAATTCGTAAAAATGAATGGAGTTTTGCAAACCAGTATGATCTCAAATAACAGTTGAAAAACTACTCTCGAAATATACAAACAGAGAATTGCAATACGGTCTAAACGTTCATACGATTCCCGAAAAAGATAGAAAGATATTATAAGACACGGAATCTTAAAACTACCAGTACACCCTCGTAATAATCATGATTTACTAATTACAAAATTATCCTTCCATCGTACAAACGTTAAAATAATCTCAACTCTCCCAGAATCCCCAAAGGAGCTAAAAGACAACAGAGAAGTAAATATAATTCACAAAAATATCTATATGAGCCTATAACAATTTCCGTCTACTAATTATAAAAGTGCCATTTCACTCTACGAAATGCAAGACAATCCGAACTCCCATCGAATTCTCAGGAAGCTCGGAAAACAAACAATTCGAGAGAAAAAAAATCAGTGAGAAAATCGAGAAACAGGTACTGAATCCTCGGAAAGTATTCTCGGAAAAAGAGGTAAAAATAATGTCTTCCTTTCCGGGACACCCGGTATGCAAACGGTACGAGCCGTACGCGGTGCGACAAAGTGACGATTGACGATGCCGAGATCCACCTTTGGTCCTGCGATCTCAGGGACGCGGGGAGGAGGGAAGCTACAAAGCCGTGGCAGAGAAGTGCTGACTGCTCGGGGAAAAGGAGCGCAAGAAAGAACGGCGGGAAAGAAAGAAAGAAAGAAAGGAAGAACCGAGTGGCAGAGCTTACAAGCGGAGAGGATTGGAAAAAGAGAAGCGAGGAGTAGCCTAGAGTAGCGCGGAGTGCCGAGGAGAGGAGAGAGGAACGGCTTAAAGCCATGGCGAACCGGTTTTCCGTATCTCCGATGACTCATCCTCCACGACGACGCTGCGTCAAGTGCATTTCCTGGCCTGGTGCATCCTAACCCAAACCCTCTTCCTACCTTAGCCCATTGCTCGCGGTCTTCCTTCTCTTTTGTATATCTTGCTCTTTCTGCCTCCCTTTCAAGATGGACCTCAGTGGTGCTCATAGAGACAGATTTTTCTCAAGTCCCTCGTCAATTTCTGCCTCCTCTCTTTTGTCTTTGTAAACGCTTGTTTGTTCTTTTGACGGCACCCGTTGAACTTCCATCGATTAGAATATAAGTTTTGGGTGATGAGGAATTGTTATGGCTATCGTACGTGATGTTTATGTTGAAAGATTCTTGAGAGAAGAGATGAATCTGACTCGGAATTGGAAGCACCTGTTAGACCGTGACTTTCTTTTCAATGCTATAGTTGACTCATTTTACAATTGTCTTTGGTATGGAAAATTAGTTGGTACTTTTGCTGTTCAAGTTAATTTAAATGTTTTAAACTTCTTCTTCTTTTTCTTTAATTTTATGCGTGCTCTGAAGTACCGAAATTATGGGTCATAGTGTGGCTTACTATTTGTGTAAAAAATTATTTTGGCATTCACATATCATTCTTTGGATTCATCGTGCTCATGTCAGGTACAACCTACTACTTTGGACGAGTATTAACTACATTTCAATTTGGGAAAATTCCCTAAAGAAGCCTTGAATCCAGATTCACGATTTCGGATCCAGAAATTGCATCCTCGTTGCCAGGATATTCCGCGTTATTTGTTCTTCTCTTCCACGTAACGAACGAGTATTAACGGCAGTGCAAGAAGCCACGAAAATACAGAGTACATATAATATGAATTTTCCGCGATTCCACCGTTTTGCATTTCGCTCCACATCAGACGTACTCGTAAAACCTACTTCCCTGAAATATGCGTTTTATTGTTATAATGAATTCGTGGAATAATAATGCTGGAGTATGGAGAAATTAAATTTGAAGCTTGATATGAATTTTCCTGAGTCTCCGCCGCTTTTCACCGTACCTCGTTTCATAAAGGTACATTTTCGCAAATGCCGTACTTTGACGGTACTTTTCGTTTATTTTTATTTTCGACGACACGATGCAATAACCATTTTGCACCCGCGGGAGGGGAATTGAATTTCGGGCTTAACTTCGAGTCCTTTATTACGAAAATATTTCTCTCTCCAGTGAGCGACGACGGATTCGTGCAACTATAGCCATGTAACTTCATCCTTTTTTCCCCCGTTTTCCGTCGAATATCGATATCGTTCGCGTACAAAATTGAATCTATTTGATTAGCGATCAAATATATAATTACAGACTGGACCACTGTATGGCAAAGTCATAAATTAGCTCGTTGATATCATGGGGGTCACCGGTGACCGGTGCTATTGAATTCAATGAAATTTCATGTGATTTTTAACGTGTAATATTTACAAATTTGCCAATGCATTCAATATTTAAATATTGATGTTAAAATGGTAAAGTTCTGCGGACAATGAGCATATAATTATTTGTGCCTTTAATGATTCTACTCTATGAAGATGCGATTTTAATAGAAACAGGTTTACTTCCGTGGAAGTGATGAAACTAGGAAAATACAGGTATCATTTAACGCGTTAAAGTCAGAACAATGGCTGTCATAACGTTTAATAATTACCGATGTTCCATTTTCATATTAAATTACATTCATTGTCAGTCAAATATGTCAGCATTCGAGAATTTTGTATCGATTCTTTGAAAGCAGCATTAAGATGACCTTAAAATTATGGAAAAATTAGTCACTTTGCAAAATTTTCTACTTTTAATTATGTGGACAAGTCCAATTAATGGTGCAATATTCAGAATCGTATTAACCCTTTGCGCTCCGAATTATTTTACTACATTTTCATTAAATACGCAAATATAGTCCCGGAAAATTGTTTACCGTTAATTATTCATTTTTATTTGACACTAGGAAGAATTGTTGGTACCGCAGAATATTTGTGTTAAGATGCAAAATGATCGTTGATTTCGAAATGTCGATAATTAGTAGATGAAACAAAAGTTGTCATAGTAAACTGTGTCGAGTGTAGATCGACATAGGACTGCAAAGGGTTAAAGACTTAGAAAACATTTTCCTATTTATGGTTTTAGGACCTCTATTATTGATACCCAATATCCACATTAAATAAAAGGTTCGAATTACGATTGTGGCGCAATTAAGTAATGCTAATCTAATTTGCTTTGCAGTAATGAAATACACTTTCACATGCAATTCACAAGGTAGATACAGGATATATGTAAAAGTTTGGGATATTCGTTAAAACAAACAAAAGACCTGAATAAACATGAGTTTAAGAACCATTCTTTTCCAAGTTACGAAATGTCTTTATCTGTGAGGTATTACCTCAAGGCATATGTAACGGAGTTAATGAATAACTAATGACAACACGGTAATACTAAAACGACGAAATATATTCTTGCGTTTAAGGTTACCGAATGATGTCACATGTTTATTTACATAGCCTCACTATAAATGTACGCACTTTTCTTTGCATAGGGTTTAGGTAAATACCAAATAGAGTTTGATATTCCGTTACTGGTTTGTAATAGAAAACATCACGCAACACCGAATCTTAATGATTTCTAAACTCATTTTTATTAAGATTCAAAGCACAGGACTTGTTTTAACCCTTTCGGTCCTAATGGGCTATATAAGTCCTAAAAGACGTTTAAAGAAGCCGAGTATGAATTATGAGCAATAAATTAACTACCCAGTGGGACATATATGTGCTGGACGCCAAAAAGTCCCATCTTTTGCTATAAATTGTTTAAAATAATACTTTCCAGTTCTTCGTAGTTAATACAAAAGGTATACAAAAATAGAGTGAATTAAATAATCGGGACTGAAAGAGTTAAGGCGGTACAATAACTTCATTTTCTCTGAATTTTCACAACTACACAGATCAATATAAAAATTATTCACATTTATCGTCACTCATTGTTAAACCAATTTAACACGGTATTATATGAACTAACGTAATTCAGTTGTTTTTTGTCATAATTGCTGATAACTCTCGATACTCCATGCGACTTTAAACGAACGAATTAAAAATTCGAAATCACTGTTTCGCGAGAATAGATAAGTTGCTGGCCCATTTTTCTCATTTCGACTTATATTCCAAAGCAGCAATAAAATTGAGTTACGCGAAGAATGTACGCGAAAATAGTACTTCCAATGGAAGAGGATAACTCATTCTGCAACGTTATTACAAAGTTCAAAGTACACGATGACCGTTGCGCGTAGATATAAGGTAGAAAAAGCATGCATTGCCTTCTACCAAACGGTACTTACGTTACTCTCTCGCTATGCATTCCGGTGTTAATGATGCTCGCATGATTACAATTAACTTGCTCGGTTGACAGCGTTACCATTAAAAATTCCCGTAGAAGGCAATACGACATCGCAGAGGGCGAGAGCTCTTTCTCAACTCGAATTATCGTTTAATTTAATGTTTCTCCTTTTGAGGACAGATTTTTCGCATAATTTCTATAATTTCCCTTTACTCGCCGTGTCACGGTCGGAACAGACCAAAATGAAATAGTATTCCGAGACGAAGTATGGTGTCGGTGCTGTTTGACTACGGGTCGCTGAGCTTTCAAAGGATGTTCTCGTAAATTAACGTTGCAGAAAGTCGAAATAATTTTCATAGAAGGTTCACTTTTCCCGTGCTCCTTACCACTTTACGCGAACGACAGAGAAGAAAAGACGAAGAGAGAAACAGGAGAGGACAGAAGATTGTCGGGTGGGGGACGTGGATTTATTTTTCACGATGCAGTTGATCGTAAATAAAAAACGAGCCGTCGCGGATCATTTGCCACGGGACGAAGGAGCTGCCGGAGGAAGCTTCCTCTAGAAGAGGCTAGGCTCTGAAACACTCTGGCAGTTTGATTTATGGCCGACGTACCGAGTTATCGCTTTGCCAATAGTGGAAATCGAGGAGAAGAGAGCACTGTGAAGTCGAGGGTAAAAGAAAAAGGGTAGCGGAGATGAATCGATGAACGCGAACGCTCGCTTACACCTTGCTTCGTTCTTCTTAATCATTGCTCCTCTACGATGCACCGGCTCTGTAGGGATGTATACCTATATGTATATCCGAATAAATCCGATCTGTCGTCAAGAAATTGATAATGTTATTCGACTAGAATAATGGACGTTTGAATATTACATTTCAGAGAGTTTTCAGCGATTATCTGTCATGCTTTCTATACTCCTCTGTCTTGTAGCTTCTCCTTGTCTGTGTGTTGAATTTTATGACGAATGGGATACATTCATTAATCGTAATCTGTCGATTTATGAACTGTTAAAGAACAGAGTAATTTGTTGACTGTCAATACATCAGCTTGGCATTTACTGGATTAAAAGTGTTCTTTAACAGATTTGGTGTCATGAATTAAAGTTTATGGATTATTAATCAGCTTTATACTGATGTATGTGACTAATGCATCTACATTGAGACATTTTAATCGAACGTTTATAAAAAAAACATGGAGTACTATATATCATCATTGTAAATGAAACATGATACTTGGCTTCACAAATTCACGGTGGCAGGAAATGTATTAAGTTTTTCGGTCTCAAGAAAACGTTTGATAGAATCGAAGAAGGGTGGCAAGAATTCCCAGTGACCGCTGTCTCTCTGAGTGGCTTTCCACGTTCGAAAAAGCGAGGGAAATGTCGAGAACTGGAGGTGAATATGAGCATAACACAGAAGCGACGTGGGTTAATTTGACATTAAAAAAATACTTGCGACAACGACGTCATTTTAGAACTTATATGACGTTTCATATATTAGACTCGTGGTAGCCGACATAATAAAGTACGACGACATTAACACGTTGAATGGCATGGGGGTCACCGGTCACCGGCGCTATTGAATTCAACGAAATTTCATATGACTTTTAAATTGTAATATTTACAAATTTGCCAATTCATTCAATATTTAAATATTGATGTTAAAATGGTAAAGTCGTGCGGACAATGAGCATATAATTATTTGCGCCTTTAAGGATTCTACTCTATAAAGATGCGATTTTAATAGACACAGGTTTACTTCAGTGGAAGTGATGAAACTTAAAATTTAAAATGCCTTTTAATTTGTAATATTTTAAATGCCTTTTAAATTGTAATATTTTCGTATTTGTTAATTCAGTCAACATTTACGCATTGGTCTCAAAAAGGTAAAGTCCTGTTGTCCATATATCTCTTTGTGTCTTTATAGTTTCTGCTTTGTAAAGATGTGATTTTAATAGAAAAAGTTTCACTTCAGAAGAAATGAAGAAACTAGCAAAATTGCGATGGCATTCAACGTATTAAATAAAATATTACAAGTAAATATAGCAGTAAGAGCAGAGTCAATTCAGAAAGGATTTTATAAAAAGATCAGTTATAATAAAATTATAAAAAGACGTGGCTAAGGGTGTTGATATTAAAGCTAAAATTTCTACATATTAGCTATTAAAATTTCGCTCATATTATAATAATTAGTACCGGTAAATCCACTTGCCCTGTTTACGAACTTACCGATTGCCTACTTCACCTTATACTCCAAAATTAAGTTTCTCACGATCGGTACACCGATTTCAAGAAAATATTATTATTCACCCTGCCGTTGCTTCGAGACGTAACAAGTAAAATTCGTTTTCTACGATTTCACTTGAAATCCTTTCCCTTAAGATCAGTCCCTCCCTTTGGTAAATCCTCGAAATAGGTCGGTTTACTCGATAAAGTCGAACGGCGCAAGAAAACAGGGAGAACGCGACGACGGAAGCATGAACGATAGTAATTCGTTCAATTTTTTTTCCCCCTAGAGAAACAATTCGGTCGGGGAGTCACGATAAGAACCCATAGCTTAGAAGGGAACGAAGCGTATTTACCATTCCAGAAACCACCCCACGCATTCGTCTTCTACCCCCGTATGGGGGAACACGTACATCGTAGCTTCGTAAGATTCAAATTAGAATAAAATACGGTGACAACGGATAAAACGTGTTTCGCGTTATCTACCCAACTCTCGCGTTTACGTGGAACTTGACCGCAGGGTTATACTGTGCGAAATTTCTGCAATCGATTCGCAAGTTTGCCAGCCTCGGCGAGGATTTAATAGAATTATCGGAAATTTACTTTTGTCGATTAAATTCACCATGAGAGGTATTTCGAATCTTTAATAGGATAGATTTCACTTTAGCAATTTTTCATTGCGATTAATTGGGCAAATTCGTGGTGCTCGATGGAGGATATGACTTTTGATCTTTTCTATCTTCGATGCTAATTATATTAGCGATTGGTGAATGGAATATAGGATTTTTAATAATGTAAAATTTGGGAAAAAAGAATCCATGGCGTTGGGGTTGAATAATTTTGGAAATATTATATTCTATCTCGTATTAACGACGTTCCTGGAGAATATTCTTAAGTGATCTGATAATCTCGTTAATTTGGAGGTTAAAAATAAATGAATGATAGAGGGTTAACTTCTGAGGCAACAAAAGCTACAAAAAGAGATTGCCATCAGGATAGGCTCATTATATCCTATGATACCTTGAATTTTTTTCTCCTTCGAATCCTTTTACATTTAAAAATTTGTCGTGTTGAAGTCGTGTCTCGAAATCCACATAAATTTGTAACCTCAGTGATGGAACGATCCTACTTAAATCTGAAAGTATGAAAACAAACGGTACCCTTATCCCCGATGATTTTTCGTCGAGGTAAAAGTTCCCCGCGCCATTTTTATCGCCCTCACGGCGGAAAAGTCGTCATCGGAGCGAACGAAGAAGATCGGAGATTGCTTCGTAAATTCTTTTAATACTCAGCCTTCTGCTCGGTAAAAGTGCAGCCCCGAAGGGGTGACTTTGCGGATCGAGGGTGCCGAGCAACAAGTGTGATTCCAAGGGGGTGCTTCAGGGTCGTTACACGGCAATGCTCATTGTGGATTTATCGATCTACCGTGTTGAAATAGCATTTATATTTAAATAGGAGGACTACAGGAACGTTCTTTGAAACTTTCAGTAGCTTTTACGTACCACTGAGAAAACTTATTTTAAACCGGAATATCATCTTGAAATGGTACTACAATTTTATCAATATTGTCATGATTCAATCACGAAAAGGAGTAGTTAATAGTGTAACTATGGACCAAACACCCAAACAATATTAATTATCCTTCCTTCGTTTAACAAAACATCTATAAACGCATTACATCTCGCCGCTTCGAAAACACTGACCGAAACAATTAATTTCACGATCGTGCACTTTCGGCGAATAAATGGCGCGGAAGGAAGAAAGTGACGAAGTGCGAACAAATGCGGCCGGCGTCATTACGGGGAAAATTGTTTGCGGTATGCGCTTATATATCCCCATAAATCGGCACGGCTCCGAACGAGGCACACGGTCGTTTGCAATAAACTCGTGGTCTTCGCAATAAGGGACGCTGAGCGTCCCCAACAGAGGAGAAGTACCATCGAGGGTGAAGGGTCGTAATCTATTCTGCCACCCTATATTACCACCGAGGACGGTACGCGTGACTATCGAGCCCTTCCCTTTCCCTCTCACCCTTTCTCTCTCCCTCACTCTTTGACTCTTCTCTCTTGTTCTTTCCTTCTCTCCCTTTATCTCTCATACCTCCTTTCCCTTTTTCTCTTTTTTTCTCGCTATCTCTCCTGTCGCCTATCTCCTCTCTCCTCGTCCTTTTCTCTTCATTTCCATCGACTTGCCGATTTCATCCACCGAATCTCCGGCAATTTTTTTCGCATCGCCTGTCCTCTCCCCGGCATTCGTTATTAAGCGTGTTGGAAGAATCTTTTCGGTTTATCGCGCGCCACCTCAGCACCGCTTGGCTTCGTGTTGTTCTTTCAAGTTATCGCCTTCTTCCACGTCTCTGTAAAGTAACTAACGCGCTCCACGGACGATACATAGCTCGCAACTTTCGCACGATTCTCGATATTTGTTCGTGGACTTTCCTTAATCTGCATATTAATAAGTAAAATCTTGCAGTTTTTCTACATCGTTATGCAAATGCCGAGTTTTCTGTAACTTGTTTCAGAACCCGTTTGAAATTACGGATGTACCTCGGATGCATTATTTATGTGACGTACAGACGGAGATTTCGTTTATAGGTTTTATGCTGCATGAATTTTTATGAATTATTTTAACGTGGAAATTTACCGGAAAGTCGGAGGCATAAAGTTAATTGACGGAATTGATCGGTCCGATTTTTAACCCTTAAAAGGTTTCATGGATTAAAACTCATCCCATTTATATTGTTTTTCTAATATTACTAACAAACCGAATTACTGGTAATACTGATTTTTCCTGTACATTTATGGCGTCACTAGGGATACCATTGTCATAAAAAAGTTCACTTTTGTTATGTACTTCGTTAACTGCACAACGCCAATGTCACCATCGACATTTAAGGAAGGAAGATGTTGTATTTGTACAAAGAAACAAAATAGAAAATACACTGTGAGATGTGCAATATGTATCAACTTCATTTGTAAAAGGCACCGCAATATTGTTTGCAATAACTGTAAAACATAAATCTTTTAATTTTCCTGAAATATGTAATTCTTATAATATATCTAATCTTATTTACATGCCTTTATTAGATTCATAAAATAAAATCTATTTACTAGGATGAAATTTCACCCATGATACCGTTAACGTGATTTTTTTAGATGATACCTTTTAAGGGTTAAGTGCGTTTTCGCTTTCTATTGCGATTATGATTGACAAAGTATAAAGAACAAACAAATCTTATCTCTCATTGTCAGATATTTTTTCAAGTTTGAAATGAGGTTACTGCTCAATTACGTGCATATTTTTGAAACGACGGACGCCGCTGAAATTCTATATTTTCAACAACGTCGTCCACTATTTATTAAAGTCAACATCAGACACGCCACTTTTATTCCCCATAGTAATTTATTGCTACTATTAATAAGAATATCTTCCTTAACCCCTTGGCGTACCAATTTTTTTGTGACTGTCACCGCAATAATTCAGACTTAAGTAGGTAAAATAAAAATTGATCAGTGATTCTTAATAAATCGTATAATTTAGCGTAATATTAATATTGTAGAGATAATTCTATAAAAATAATTAACCAACCAAATTTTCTCTTCGCAAGCCGTATAATACAAAGTGCGTCAATACTTCCCCTTATACATCTTAATCCCTTAACGCACAATTTTATTACTGCCAGGAAGAAAATGCAATTTTTTCTTACAGATGATTGGAACTTATGTTTATCTTAGCCCATTTTTATTTAATAAGCAATCTTTTCAGATTTCTTAAAATTTTCCCCGATTCATCACGGTGGATCAGAATTCCGCAAATAACGCCTCCCTTGTATGCCACGGAGATGCGGATTAAGGGGTTAATATGAAAAGTTAACGAAAATCATCGGCAACGATCACTACCATGTTATTTGGACGCTGCTCGTCAAAACTAAACGTACATTAACACGTTGAACCCCACCGATATTTCGCTAGTTTCATCATTTCTACTGAAGTGAAACTTTATCTATTAAAATCACATCTTTATAAAGCAGAAACCTCAAAGATACAGATAGATATATATTCTGCAGAATTTTATCATTTTAACGCCAATATTTAAATATTGAATATATTAAAAAATTCGTAAATGTTGCAATTTAAAAGTCATATGAAATTTCATTGAATTCAACAGCGCCGGTCACCGGTGACCCCCATGGCAGTCAACGTGTTAACCCATTGACTGTCAACTACGAGATATCTCGTAGCTGCACTATAAGTTTGAATTAATAAGTTAACAATAATGGCTGAGCGTGTATAGAAATTTTGGAAGAAAAATGTCCTTTGTATCATTACAAATGTCGAGATTATATTTTTGATTAATGAAACCAATGTTCTAAAAACTTTCTGTCATCTTCTCAAATTTTAACAAGCAAAGGTAATATTTGCTTAGTTTTCCTGGCAGTTAATGGGTTAAGTACCTTGAAAGATTTCAATGTTTGTCGTTATTTTACATCCGACACGATATCTTCGAAACTGCTTAAGATATTATTATATTTTGCAGTATATTACAATATACTTTCATCGTAAATGGTTTTTAAAACTCATAATCAAACGTTTTAATTGACCATACGTCTACTCCGTATTATTAAGGGCATTTAAATTGTATCTACAATATGAAAAATTAAGGGTTTTTAATCGAGCTCGCCATGAGTCTTCGCTATTACTTCTGCGTGGCAGTGAATGGGTTAACAGTATTCCGTATGTCGCCAACGATATCGCGAATATCTCGTCGTCTCTTGCGCGTATCTCCGAGAAAGATTTTCCAAGCGAGCGAAGGGTTTCCGATAGAAAGAGAAGACGTCGTCGTGACGTTAAAAATGCGAGCACCCGCGGCATTAATTAAGGTGTGAAAAATATCGTATCACGGAAGCGCCTCGTAGCGTTCTCTCAGACACTATCTCGCGAGGCTGCCTCTCCTCTCAGCGTTGAAGGAATTTTCAAATATTTCCGGCCAGACGCCCGATAAATTCTCGGCGCTGGAAAATATTTCCGATAGCCGACCGACGATCTGCCCACCTTGCGGACCTCCTACACGGGGAGAACACTCCGCGAGAGCTGTTCTGGAAGATACAGCCGGACGAGTACACCCGAACCACCCTCGTTGGATTTAAATTTCAACGTAGATAAGATAAGTCGCGACACCTTGGATTTTCTCCCCATAAGGTCGGTGAAAGGCGAGAGAGAGAAAGAGTTTAGGTACGGAGGAAAAGAAGAAGAAAGAGGGAAAGAGATAGTAGAAGAACGAGAATAAAAAAAGAGAGAAAGAGAGAATCGGCCTAAGTACGTACTTAAGTGTGTGTATACTTGGCGCGGCCAAAGGATCAAGGATCTCTTCTTGATTTACAATTCCATCCTTCCATCCAGAGTGCTTTCATGTTCGTTCTTTGAACCGCAACGTCTTTACCCAACTCGAGAGTGTCGACGTTTAAATAAATAAAAATTCTTTCAGAACGCCCCCTCGGGCAACGTTGAAATGGTCAGGCGCTCTTGAAAGGGATTTTTGTTTTTAAATTATATAAATGCGTACTTAAGGTAAACGAGTGGAGCTCGAACCTGGGCAACGGCGTTTACGAGGTGGCAGATAAAATCTCGGAGTAACTTCCGCTTCTAGCGCAATGCCCTGTACCGTTACGGGAGATATGATAGAGGTTTCTCCGCGTTTATCGTCGGCAATAATTCAAACGATATTGTGCTCCTATCTGCACCGATCGTCTATCGTTTGTTTCGCGCGTATCAGCTTTCCTTTGGGAAACGGATCTAACACCGTACAGGGTAAATTCAGAATTAAATGTATATCCACGTACACGCGAGCGATTAAATTTAATTTGAATCATGCGCGAACGCGATGCTCCCTTCCGGGCTTTCCATGTTTCTTTCATGCTAATTGCATTTACAACTTGCAACTTTGCTCGCAATTATCTTCCTTTATTTCGCGCGTTCTCATTATTCGACGTTAATTCGACGCCTCCGGATGCTTCGTCTCGCGGGACGCGATCTTTCGCGATGCCACGTGTCTAGCTTAGTTTGCATTATCGAGGCTGACACTTAAATAAAACTAATCGCATCTCGGAACGCTGATGCGACGACGAGCACCTGCGATTGATAACGAGCCAGATCGCTCATCTTCGCTTGCTCGATGTTCTTGCTATCTCTATCGTAGATTACCGACGTTATTCTACAATCAATCGTGATACGAGGTGGAATCACGAGAATTCATCGCGGAACTTATAACGCGACATTTCTCGAAATGGCTAGATAGCATAATCGTTAAGACGCTGAATGTCACCGGTGTTTTGCTAGTTTCTTCAATTCTACTGAAGTGAAACTTTTTCCATTAAAATCACATCTTTACAAAGCAGAAACTTTAAAGACACAAAGAGATATATAGACAGGACTTTACCTTTTTCAGACCAACGCGTAAATATTGACTGAATTAACAAATACGTAAATATTACAATTTAAAAGTCATATGACATTTCATTGAATTCACTAGCGCCGGTCACCGGTGACCCCCATAGCATTCAACGTGTTAACACATCTGAAGCGGGGGTTTTCTCGCCAAATTTTCACCATATAGCGGACGAGTTTTTGCAATTCGCGTGCAAAATTATTTCTGCATAATAGCTATTACTTTCGAACCATGGGTTATTTATTAATAAAACTTTCAATTTTCTTTTAAAAAAGAATTTCTTTATTTACTTTGCTTTGTCGGCTCGCGCGCTTTAATAATAATATGAACGAAACGAGTTTAGACGTCTCCCGCTTAAGATGTGTTAAGACGATTAAACGGTACATTTAGAGAATTGAATTGGATTCATAATTGATGAAAGTATGAAGTGTTAGAGGTATTGTATATAGACGCCCCATAAATTAGCCTCTTAACACTATGCCGTCCGGTGACACCACGTTGGTGTCACGCTAAAATTTTAAGACAATTGCCTATTTTATTGCAAAGGCGTCGCGGCTATCTCACAATCACAAATTGTTGCAATGTATCGCTTGTATCCTGTAGAGGCTGCAATACGCTACATTTCCTCGAAAATTCGTGAAAATTGCGGGACAGAATTATAACTTATTGTGATTAGTAAAACGCGACGTCTTATGAGTTCTCGGCAAATTCGAAAAGCGCCGGCACCAAACCAAAGAATCTTGATTTATCGCGCGGACGGAATAGCGTTAACGAAAATTTAATCTAAAACCAGTATAATTCAATTTTGTCGAATTCTTCAGTATTATCTCTCTAAATACAAAATTCCAACAATTATCTGCAACCGTAAAATTCTCAGTAATTCGTCTTAACCGTTTCAACACTGAATTTTATTTCTTCAGAAAATGACTAATTTTTAGCAGTGTATATTTCGTGACACAGGAAATCGACTAAAAATACGACTGAGAATGAAATATATTTTTTTTTATTTCAAGAGTTTTCAGATTTTCAGCTGGGATAGCATAGATCCCAGTAGTATGTTACTGCTGGGATATTTTTATCCCAGCAGTAAATATTGTCATATAAACAAAATAATATACGAAAATAAATCGTACAATAATAACATGAAAACAATAATAACATGTTTCGGATATAAAATATCCTAGTAGTGTTGTAAGGGTTAAACGAGATAAAGCTACACGGTTGATGTTCTCCATAGAAAGCACAAAAATGAGTTACCCAATCTCAGTTCCCATCGCTTACTCGTGACCATCGGCTTCTAAAAACCCGACAAAAAAAAAGAGAAAAGAAAACTTGTGAAAGCACGTTTTAACCAAGGCATGGCAATCTCACCGACAAGAGAATCCTCGCAAAGGGAAGCGCCTCCAAGTGGCTCGGTTGGAGCGGTTTCGTCGCGCGAAGACTCTGGGCAGCACCGTAGAGAAATTCATCGGCGCAAAGCCGCCCCGAGAGGGTGATTCACGAGTAAGTCGAGTTCACGCACGTGTTCCTGGCACACGTCTCTCTTACCTTGGCGAGGATCCAAGTTCCGAAACGCGCGGTGGCATCCTCTCCGCGGTGCTTTGCCTTAATTATCGGAGCCGATGGTTCGCGGGAAATTTACGAGGTTGCGCCGTTTTCGCTCGATCGCGAGAACCGAAAACTTCCTCCGACGTACTCCTCTCTGGGATTCTTATTTTTCCCTTCTTAGTGCTGCATTATCGCTATTCACTTTGCCGTGGAAATTTACGAGCACGTTTCTTTTCGGTAAACGGAAACGTATTTAGTTTGGCAACGGGTGAAAAGAAACGGGCGGCGTAAGTGACACGTAAAAAGTTGCAGTCTCGGCCACTCTGGGGACTATTACATATCAGGGGTATTAGTTTCGTAGGATATGGAGCATAAAATTATAGTTTCGCAGGATGTTGTTATTATGGATCGTAGTTACCTGTTCTACCGCTATTTTATCAGTTGAGCTCGTATTTAGAATGTCGATCGCGCGGTTACACTATCGCGATCGTACAGTCATACGGTTTATTATCGTTGGTATCGGATAGTTGGAAGTATGTATTGCGATCGTAATACTATCTCTGATAGATAGCTCGCTAAAGTCGGACAATTAGAAGTGAAAATCCTAAGCATCGGCAAGCACATAAATGATATCTGCGACTGCGGCGATCGTTTTGGTGATTTGACGCTGATCAGTGCTGTATTTCCATTTGAAATTCGTGGCTAAGAAAAACAGAATGCCAACGGCGGCTGATAGATACTTTTTGAATTCACAGATTGGACTCGAAATCGTATCATTGACAGATTGGAAAGTTTCGCTAATTCGAAACCTGCTTAAACCTATAGGTCCCAGGCGAAATAACTGCAGTGATTAAATTCGAAATTACAAAACAACAAGCATCGATCTGGTGAAAGAAGACTTGTCGGCGCGGACGAACGTAGAAAAAGCGAATGAGAGCGGAAAAGAGCGCGATAGAGTACTCCGAAAGAACGGGTCAGTGAACGCATCCGACAAATAGAGGGAATTAAAAGTAATCACGCACATATTTACGCGGCCGATGGACAGAATGGTTGTGCCAACCGCAAAAATGTAACTGCATGCGAGCTGCAGGTGTATGCACTCGAGCGTCGAGTGTGCAACCAGGGTGGCAGGAGCGACGGGGGATGAAAAGCAGGGAGAACGGGCTCGACGGTAGCGACGTGATCGCACGTACAAATGGCAGGAAAGAGCCGGAGAGATTCGAAACGGGAGCGTCGACGACGAGAGAGAAAGAGGGAGAGAGAGATGAGAGAGGACGGGCTATGTATTCCCAGAGGGAGAGAGACGCGCACAGGTAGCATCGCAGTTGAAATTTTCCGATCCGCACGTGCAGCCTGCCGCATGCCGGGGATGCAATTCGCAACGTTAACAGTTATTTCGGCGCGCGCCGGAAATCCGCTTTCGGGTTGCCCGGGATCGCCGAATGGAATTCGACGATATCCTTTCCCGTGCGCTTCTACACTTATCTCGTTAATTACGACTCCATCTTATTTCTCTCATCGAACATCGACACTTCTCTTTCCGCTAATTCGGGCTACGTTGTTCCCCGGGACGAACTTTCTCGTGAAATTCACAACGAACGAGTTCCACGGTTCTACGGATCTCCGTGAAATATGTCCGATTCACAATTACACCGATCCCTTCGCGTTTGACCCGCAGTACCGTTAATATGATAATACGGTGGGAGCTAATTATTAAACTCTAATTAGCGGCAGCACCTATAAAGTCGAATACGGCGTTGTTTGAACTGCAATTAACATGAAAGTTAGGGATAGCCGCGTAGCACCGTACAAGCGCAAATGCGTGCGGCGGGAGGTACGCGCGTGTTTCGGTTGTATTCCGTTGTGTAACAACTTCTGGATAGGGTGCTCGCGGTATACGCACACCTACGCGTCCTTCGTACCACCTACGCGCATACGCGTGTGCGCAGGCATGTACGCTTCGTACGCGGATCTGCGGGAGTTTCGCGATTACATATCATTATTCCGCATGGCTGCTCGTGCTCCAACCCCGAGCTATGTTTGCAACTAGATTACCGTTTGTAACGTGTCTCTATCTTTCTCTCCTTTTCTTCCCACCCTACCTTCGAAGCTTCGAAACTCCCCCTGTCTCGTTCTCCGCGTAGTTCTCTTTGTCCGTTTCTCTACAATTCTCATTTCCTCTCTCTCTTTGCCACTGTTTCTCCCTCTTCACTTTTTTCGCCCGTTTCTTTCAATTTCTATCTCAATTTTTTGTGCTTATTTTCTTTCCTTTCACCTTTCTCCTTCTGTTTCTCCCTCTGTCGCTTTTCATCAGTTTCCTTCCATATTTTCTCCTCTATCTTTCTCCGTTCCCTTTTATTTCCCTTTCTCTTCCTCTCTCTCTTTCTTTCTTTACACACACATATACGTATCTACACGTTCTCCCTCCGTTTCCGTTTCTCCCTTTTTCCAGCCGTCCTACCTCCCTCTCCCTTCCTCGGGCTCACTCTCCTACTTGCCGTCTCTAATTATTTGTTGCACAGAGGCGAACCTGTTCGCTTCGCACTCGAGAAACACGTTTGAAACGTATTTCTTGGCGTGGAAAGAGAGCCCGCGATGGAGAAGAAGGAGGAGGAGGCAAACAGAGGGGTCGACGGTAACGGCGCGGAGAAATACGGTCTTTGAAGGCGATAAAGCGATTCGTGCACACTGGCTATCGATCTCCACGAAACTATTCCTTCGTGACGCGTACAGAGACGCGGGGAAAGATCTCGATGAACCGAGAGATACCATGGCCGCGCGTAATTACTCGGATACCCGGTCACTTTGCATCGATGACGTCGGGACGTTTAGCGTTTTCCTTCTCGGAGATTAGCCCCGGAGAAAGTAAACGGGGATCACGCGATGCTTCCATCAGCAGTTGTGATCCGAGGGTCCAACGAGCTAGTCGAGAGGCCCGTGTCGTGTTCCATTAGCGTGGAAGAAAAGCGAGGAGTTAATGAGCGCAATAACGTTAAAACGCTTAGCTTCCTAACGCTCGTTCACCTCCCACGGTGTACGTTCCTCATTATCTCGTTCGAATTTTATCGACCCATCGTTCCATCGATAGCCTCGAAAAATTACCAAACACCCAACACTCTGGCCGTTCTAAACTCCCGACGCAATCTCGCTAATGTCACCGTCACGATTCCGGCGCATCTGCGGCTTCCACGGATTCTTCGATGCGCGAGATTCGAGGCTCGAGAAACGGCGGATAGGGACGACGCGTCGTTAAGCAGTCTCGATCTCGAGGACTTTTTTTCGGGGATACCTTTGAAATTCTTCCTCGAAGTCGAGGTGCTACCCGGTAGACGATCGGATGGCGGTGGACCGGACGGCCACAAAAATGGCGAGTCGTTAGCAAGGCAGCCAATGGCTTCGAAAGCGCGACGGTCCATTGGCGTCGAAAGCGCGGAAGTAGAAGCGCGCTCAACAATGTTACAGTCGAGCGACGTGCCTTTGGCATTGGAGGTCGGAGTCGCCACTATTAGATTGAGGTTCGGCGGTGGGCACGGCCGCCGCCGTCGCATCGGTTTACAATATCGTAAATCGCTCGCTAACCAGTTGGCCCCGCGGTATGCTAGGAATTCGGCTGGTACTCCGGTACTCTCCTCTCTCTCGTACACTCTCCCGTTCTCTCCTCCCTCCTCCACCTCCGTCTCTGTCTCGTTCCGCCGGTGTATATTCCTCCAACAGGAAGATACAGAGAGAAGAGAGACGGAATACTCCCCGCTCGATGCGGCCGAACGTTGCCGTGCACATCGTTTGCAAGCCGAGCGTCTCCGTTCTTGCGGCCAAATGGCCAAATTCACTCGACGCTGCTATGCACCCTCGAATGGACCACGAGATATTCCTACCTGCAAACCCTTCCACCATCCTTCCACGAACGATCGCTCCTCCTTCGCCGGTCTCTTCCGTCGCGAAGAGACTCGCGATTAGCCTCGCGATCTCTGGACCATCGACAACGCGATACTTACGTTCTGACATCGACGTATCTGCACGATTACTTCCCTCGACAGAGTATTTCCTTCCACCCGGCGTACTAAACTGTACCGTAGGAAACGTCACGTCTGCAACGATCGGCTGTTGTATCCCACTTCTGACACCAAATTTATGTTGTATTCCGTGAGGAGTTTTACAACAGTTTTATTTAACGAAGAATTACTTTCGCGTTTGGAGTTTTTACAAGTAAGGATAACGTCGTCGCAAGGTACCGACTGCCAGCGATTCAAGACAATTGATAATGAATTCTGATGATTTGGAAATGAGCCGAGGTTTTTAAGGGCTCGGAAACAGCGTGATGGGAGGTTCGGATAACCACCACTTCTCGTGATTAGGATTCCAAAGAGCGGCCGTTTTCCCTGTGACTCTTGTTAAGACTAAGGTCCTTAAAATATGTTTTACAGGACAAGCGATAACAAGTAAATAAGATTTCTCGTTCGGATCCTTAATCACGTTTGAAGATATTTGTCGTTCTATCTTATGGAATTAGGTCGGTATCCAACACGGCTTAATTGGTGGAAATAATGAAACGATTCGATCCTCGGTACGAGACCGGTAAATCAGATTATCGGATTTAACGCGGAAACATCAGCACGAATGGCCGTCGTGCGTTCTCTGCAAACGAGACGCGCACGTTATTGCGACTCCGTTGACAATTAAAGCTATCTCGAAACGATCCGAGATAATTTCTTATTCTCTATCGTTCTGGACCAGGACTTTAATCGATTCCTTTCTGTTACCGCGTATCTTTGATTAGAGAGAGGCACAGCGGTAATTGATCGCCTTCCCGAACAAACGCGTCAAGTCCGCTGGGTCGGAGTGCCTTTTATCATCGGCGTGCTTTGTCACGCTCGTCCTGTTTCATTGGCGCGGAACGAACCAAAACGAGCGTAGCATCCAGTTTCGAGTATCGAGCCTTTATTATTTGACCGTACATGTGCGTGGCGGGAGATTCGAATGCCCGCCGGCAGACGTTACCCCGGCAGATTTTCTCTTTGTTCGGTCGCGCATGACGTAACGGGAGCGCGCACGCTATTCTGTCGCTTGCAATTCCCCCGGTTTTGTCGGCGATGATAACGTAATTCGGCCCGTACGTAGGCAACGCGGGAAAAGAGAACGTAAATGCGCCAATTGCCGCATCGCTGATTCGAGCAAGTACTTTTTTTTTCCTGCGTTCTATGCCTTCGTCGATTATCGTTGTTTCCCTTGAGGCTGGGACGTGAGTTTCACGTGGACTTGGAAGTGGCGCGGATTTGCATAGGTATTATTTAGGGATGAGATTCTCACGCGTTACCTCTAAGCTTACATTACTCGGCTAACATGCTACAATATTACACTGACGTATTCGTTTGGACTAATTATTATTATTGACTGAATCGAAGAAACGCAGAAGTCTATCAAGCATCGAGAAACGTTCAGAATGTAGAACCTTGTGTTTTTAGACGGGATTGATTGGAACGAGCAGACAATTTTCTTTCTACTTGTTCGGTTCAGCTTGTTATTAGTTTGTCGGTATCTTATATCTGCAATATTTCCAACGCGTTCCGAGAATACCGTGATATATGAAAAGTTGAAAATTTCATTCGCGAGATAACTACATTAATTATCACTCGCCAAAATGACCTCTTGCTCGACCGGCGTACCGCGTACATCTCGTAATTTAATTGTCAAATAAGCACAATCACCGCGAGCAATTTTAAAACGTTAATCCCCGCGTATTACATCGCTTGGAAAGCAGCGACACGCGCTTTACACCCCCGTACGTGTAGAAATGATTGCTCGTTACGAAAATACTCATCCACGATCACCGGGATGGAACAAGATAACTCAACGTAGACCGGCTAGGTGTGGTCGCGTATCTTCCGACAATTTATTTAATTATCCGTACGATTCTGTGTTGTTTGCAATTCGCGCCAAGCTCCGATGGATACACGGACGGTACGTTATGCGAATGTATGGTCAGAATGGTACGATGTAGAACGCAATTAGAAAGATGTAACGTCGATACTCTCTACGGCGCTTAATTCGCAATTACGACGGTGAATAAAATTTAACGGCATCGTACGTACACTCGCCGATTCGGCAAAGAACGGATCACGTTTTTATTTCCATCTTTACGTCTTCTTGTTTCACGTCTCAAGGATAATCAAAGTTCGAGCCTTTTCTCCCCTCGCGAATCCAGTGAGCGCAGCTTCAAAAGCTGGAAGGCAAAGCGAAAGGGAGAGGGTGAGAGAGAAATAGAAGGAGAGAACCAGAGAGAGAGAGAGAGAGAGGACTTCGTGCGAGGGTAACGAGCACCGCCATTTTGAAAGCGACGGGAGCATGGCATAATTACTGCCTTTGTTTCGAACAATTTATATTAAAATGGAAAGCAATCTGCATTTGCAAATTAAATGCGCACCGTGCTTCCCATTCGCGCGGTGTTGGTGGGGAAAAGCGTACGGGGGTGGATTATCGTGATGAAGAGGCGAGCCGGCGGTGCGAGGGGTGGAGAACGGTTACCTGCGGGGTAGATCGTGTAAAATCAAGCGGATGCCTCTGCCGTGTTAATTGTGTGCGGGTAATCCATTGCCATCCATCTCGTACAATCTCTCATTCTCTCTTTCTCTTTCTGTTCCTCGGTCCCTCTCCATATTCCCCTATCCCTTCCCCGATCTCTTCTAGTTTATCTAAATTGCGAAAAACATCGTGGATCGAATCCCTCGCGGGCTTGTTTCGTCGATGATAGTCATCGACAAAACGTTCGTACGTTGCAACCTAATATCATACCATCTACAAAACAAATTGATAATTTTAATTTTCTTTTAACTTTTCCTGATATCCCTCTCGACTATCTTAATCTCCCTTGTTAGAATAATATTATTCCCGCGAGTGACATTAACCCTAAACCTATCGACGTTATGTTTAATGAAATTTAGATATACTGAATAAGTACTTTGGAGAAAGAGAAATCACTAGGTGAAATGGATGATTAATTAATTAATTTAGGTTTTACGAGAAAGTGAAATATTTATTTCATGGCTCGCCTATTAACACATCTTAAGCGGGAAACGTCTAAACTCGTTTCGTGCATATTATTATTAAAGCGCGGGAGAAGACAAAACAAAGTGAATAAAGGAATTTATTTTTTAAAAAGGAACTGAAAGTATATTAAAAAATAACCCATAGTTCAAAAATTATCGCTATTTTATGCAGAAGTAATTTTGCACGCGAATTGCAGAAAATCGCCCGCCGTATGGTAAGAATTTGACGAGAAAATACCCGCTTAAGATGTGTTAAGTAATTTTTAGAAAAAATTGGCAACAGATCATTTTGGCCGGATTGGTAGATTCAGTGTTAATGAAATAGACAAAACCAGGAATGTCCTCGCGTTCTTAACTAATGAACCCACAAAATTTGTATATTTCATTTTACGGACCGTTGTTCACGTTAAATCCATCGCAGCGATTCTTCGCATAAAATTTAACTCGATGGGCTAACTCAAAAATATCTGTCAGGCTTTCCCATAAGGTCTTCAGGCACCTAGTTTGCAATTCTAAACTGTCCTCCAACCACCTGCAGGTCCTTCCGCTGCGGTGGTAAAATCTTCTGAGACACCCTTCAAATTAGTCGTCCAAGTAATTTCCTAACCGCAGTCGATCTACTTTCTCTTACGCGTCGAGTGTACCTCGACTACTTACAATTTCATTCTCGAATTATCGACCTTTACAATTATTCCCCCGTATAAATCCACTCAGAAAGGTTTAATTAGAAATTTTCTCGTTTTTTTCGAAGGCCTTTTCGTTTCAAAAGAATCGCGAACGCGAGTCGAGGAAATTCAAAGTTGAATAGCGGAGATAATAAAACGGTGCAAAGGGCGAAGGGAGGAGCGCGAAGAGCGTTGCTCGTTCGGCGAAGTCGACCAATTAGCACGCTGATCAGTAAGGCTAATGGAGGTCGTGTTCAAGCCGCGGAACGCTTCTTGACTTCTGCGCTGGTAGCGCATCGAGATATTTGAATTACACCGTATGTAACGAATGCTCGCATCACTCGAATACACGCGTCCGCACAGGTGCGCCGACCTACAGCGCACTTCAAAAGTAACTTTGCCGTAATAGGAAACTCTTTGCAATTAACTCGGCATAAAATCCATCGGAGTATCCCTCTCAAACCCTTTCGGTAAGAAGAGTGGCCGTAGTCACCCTTTGCCGAGTATCGTTCCTATTCCTGTCCATGGGACTTCCTCGATATATTTTTCATCGACTAAACAGAAGGGAGATGACCGAATGCCTGTTATTTTTACGAGATCAATGCGATATTATTGAGTTACTTGTCTCTACTGTAGGATCGTGAAAAAGAAGGAGAGGCGCGGTAACCCATCCAAGCAATGGTCACCGCCTGCGTTGCTTAACTCGGGAGATCTCCTGGGTCGGCGCGGTTCCACTGCGCCAGCGTCCTCTCCCTGGCGTCACTTCTTCTTCACGTCCTTTTCTCCTAAGATCTTTTTAGGAGTGTACCGCCCCGATCCCACACTACTTTGGTTCTGACCACTATAATCTTTTATCCTATGGTCGACACCGGATTTCAGTATGGTACCGGGACTATGTGATGCATGTTATGTAGGAAAATTCTGCTCTTGCATTTTACAGATTTACCTGCTATAATTCTGGAACGGTAAGAAGGCAGCTGAGGGGTAATTTGCTCTGATTCGCCCGACGGATAGGGACATCCCTCTCCCTCACGCATTTCTGATTTTGACGCGCTATTGGCAAGAGAGACCCGCCATTTGTTGCGTCGTCATGTGAACGACGAAAGTACTGTTTTATTTTCGGTTGTCATTCGCCGATCTCAGATTTCCAGGACCAAAATGACGGGGATAGGCGGTGCGAGAGCAATCTCCCCTCAGCTGCCTTCTTACCGTTCCAGCATTATATAGCCCTTTTACTTTGAACGTATAGTTTTATTTGGCTTCCGAATCACTGATGTTATGATACACATGTCACACAGATAAATCAAACGCATGACACTTCAATGAATCTCCCAGCGGTGATGAAAACTTGAGCTTAGACTTACTAGCTTCCAAAAGTATTTAAACTCCATTGAAGGATAATTCTAAGAGTTGCAACAGTGAGTGCACTATCAAATCTATCAGGGACAACATTGTCTCTCATCGCCGTGGCAACTTCTACTTACAATCAGTACCATCGCAAACTGTAGTCCGATGCACCTAAAGCATCGCAAGATTATATTATTCCTCCTAGCCGTACCTCGTACCATTTCTTCTACAATATTCACATCTCATCCTGCAAGTACATTTACTTACAACTATGCAAATACCTCTTCACCCAAGTCCTGCCAGAGTGAAAGTATTAATAATCTCCACCCATTGAACCTATCGGGAGGCACGTTTGTCAACGGCCATATCAAGTTAGCAAGTGATTCCACATAATTGGTATTAGAGATGCCGGATCGAAACAAGGGTAACAAGAGTGGCGAGCCGTTGGGTTCTAAGATGAAGACGATTAGAAAAGGTTATCGGCGTGGCTTCTCGGATGTTTCCTCTTGGCGAGCCTTGGCTGCATTCACCTTTGTGACTATATCACGCCGGTGTACGTAGCTTCCTGATGCCGCGGGCATCGTTCTCGATGTCTCGATGATGCCTTAGGCTGGCTTCACCCTCGAGATTCCTTTCCGCGTAGAGAAGAGCGCTCCTCGAGACCTCGCATTCTTTCGTGGGTACTCGCCTTTATACCCGGAAGTTCGCCTTGTCGTGAATTTTTTTACCGGTTAAAAAAGAGCCAAGTAGAGGGGAATGTATGCGGAGGCAGGCAGGAGGGATAAACATTATTTTATGTCGTAAATTTGTGACTTTATGCTACGAGATATTTGACAATCGTATCGAGTGTTTTGAGCGTCGTTGGTGGATGAATTTTGCAAACGTCTTGAACCTCGGTGGACGCAGTGATATGGCGGTTGCGAGAATAGAGTTTTTGATTTCTGAGGTTTTTGATTTTGGATTCTAGGCATCATCTCTTGAATATTGTACTTTAAGACGCTGAATGTCACCGGTATTTTGCTTGTTTCTTCATTTCTACTGAAGTGAAACTTTATCTATTAAAATCGCATTTTTACAAAGCGGAAACTTTAAAGACGAATAGAGATTTGTAGACAGCAGGAATTTTTCCTTTTTCAGACCAACGCGTAAATATTGACTGAACTAACAAATTCGTATATATTACAATTTAAAAGTCACATGAAATTTCATTGAATTCAATAGCGCCGGTCACCGGTGACCCCCATGACATTCAACGTGTTAATACGTGATACATTTCGTTGCCTTAGCGTTTTGGAAATTAACGAGAGTTAGATGGGCGAAATGACCATTTCGCTCAGGACTGAAAATACATAAAGGGCAAAGGGAGAAGTTTCTTTCGATACTATCAAAATTTTGAAAGGGGTTTACGTTCATAGCCGAGGATTTTGCCAAATAGCGGACTTAAATTGTACCGCTCCACTTAAATCCCAAGATTGTACAGTTACCAATTTAAAAATCGCGCTTTACCTCCCATGACTTCCTAACATCAATTATTTCTCACAAATTTTTGAGAAAATTCCAGTGTCTTCAAATATAATGCAAACGCTCCTCAATCTTCTAGCAGAAAACATTACAAAATTTCCAGCAAATTTTGTGTATCAATTTCGTTTGCATTTTACATCGCAAAAGACAGTAATGACACTTCCCGAACGAGATAATTTCTCTTCGATTTAATAATCCAACTTCAGTCGCGCGGAACGAATCTTCACGGCCTGCCGATTTACTTTCTGCTAGATTTCTTTCCGCGACTTTTTTCCCGCCGCTCGTAAAGCTACGCTGCGGCGGAAGGTAGGGGATGAAAAATACGGAGGAAGAGAGGAGATAAAAGAAAAAAGTATCTATATTACGTGGTGGAAACGAGACAAATAAACTTTTCGGCGCTCTTGCGGCCACGCTCGCTTTTTTCTTCTTCGTTCCGCGTTTTTGCGTAGCTCTCTCAGCGGCGCACGTTATTGTTACCGTTTACATGCACTAGCATTTTCTCGCAAATAAACTACCCGAACAATATTATGGTGATTCTTACTTCGTTGCGCTTTAAGAGTCCATCCATATTTGTCAGAAACAGCTGCCGCGTTATTCTTCTTTATAGATACATTATTATACGCAATTTTATCGTTCTTTTCGCGAAAAAAATTCAACGCTAAATCGAAATCATTGTGGTTATATATCGAGCTATGGGCGACATAAAATATTCTGTTAATTTTGCCTTTGAAGTTGATAACTATTTCGTTTGTTTAACGGCAGTATCCCACGGTGTAACATTTAACTCTGCAATTACATCCCTTTGCGCAGGTTGACGAATTTATTTATAGATTTTTTTTTCACAAAAGCTTTATTTGTTATTATTTCTGAATTACATATAACAGGGAGGTTTATCTGGAAAAATGTCTGAAATAATTTTTAACTAGTTAGATGCATAAAAATATCTTTTAAAATTGTGTGTGAAGTTACGAGGAACTCATCTACTGGATGGAGTTAGAATTTTTTAAAAACGTATCCACTGTTAAAATTCTTTATATATATAAACGAGAGGTTACGATTTATGTTAGGTGTTAATTCTTATTGAGTTATTTGTCATCGAGGAATAATTTGTTTTTCATGTCTTGTATTAGAAAAGCTGTTTAGTAAAAGATTGATTTTAAACGATTTTAACAATACGAAACGAAACTTCATGGAACGGGCAATCCACGTAAATTACGGAACAGGTGTGCTGCCATCATCAAAGAAAGCTGAATATTAAATAGCAGAGAATATTTTAAATAACTTTACCTATAAACCGTCTGAAAAAAGTAATTCGAACCTCAAAGGGTGAAAAATGAATTTCAGGGAGTAAATCCCCTTGAAATATCTTCATTTAAAATGACGATAATCATCCGCTCGGAATCGTCGATGTAAAGCCATATTTTTCACTGCAGAATTTCTGTAATAACATAAAATTTCAGTCGGAGTTTACACGCCAGTGCGATCACGGTGTTTCATTATGAAAGGCATCCATCGAGTTATCGTTTTCCATGCAACGTGAAAGTTGTAAAAACCCTGGCGTTACCGAGTTACGTGGTTTAATTTTGTAATAGCATTACGATAACGAAGTCCTCCAACTATCATAATTTTATCTCGCTTCGTAGGGGTGCGCAAAACTCGTTCTCCTTTTTTCCCGCCATCGTTTTTCGCCCCGCTCTCGGAGCGGTCTCTTTTTTCGATTTTTACTGTTTCACTAATTTCAAGCCGGGATTAACTTTTCGAGAAATTTTCTGTTCCACTTCAGGTACGCGAAAGTACGGGAAAAAATTACTCGGAGAACTTTCGCCCCGAAACATATCAAGTTGAATAATATTTAGTCGATGGAGTAACAAGCGAACTTTTTTTTAAAAAAATACGGACAATGAAGTTTTTGTTTTTTGACAATCGCTGTGCAATCGGTGTCGTTCAGCGGCGAATAAAAGACTCGGATAAAGACCTAAATACGTGGAAAAGGCTGCAGTCTGGCAAAGGAATGCTTTTGATCATTTTTCAAACATTTCCTGCGGTACGGAGTCGACTTTAGTGATTCTGCAAAAAAAAAAGAAAGGGGGGGAGGTGTTCCGATTGATTGCAGCCATTGATCAAACAATTGAAATTGTAGCCATTTTACGAATGTTTGCGCAGTGCGGACCCCGCGTGGAATGTTTTCGATCAAATTTTCCGTGAACTGGTGAAAACAAATTTTTAGTTTCGAGATTGTATAACCGACAAAAAAATATATCCGAAATGTGATATTCGCATTCACGGGGCATCTCCACAAATTCGCAGAAACACTCTGACCGCGGGCTCAGTAAACGCGTTGCATTTTATCTTTTTTTTTTGTTAAAAACCCTGCATTGGGAACAGTATCGCAATTTTCCGTCTTGTTAATTACAAAATATACGTGCATAGGCTAAAAACGTATTTAATTCGGTCCACGATACACCGAGGCCGTAGAATTCTTAACTTTACGTTCAACATACATCAAAGTGAAGTGAAAGTGTTGAGAGACAATGCTTTCAAAACCCCGAAGAGCGTTCTACAGATATGAAAATCGAAATCCTCGCGCACTGCGTTTCTCGATGGTTCGACGATACAATTTTTAACGCGATAAATTCAAGACTCGAGACGTTCGGCGAGAAAAGACGAGACAAACACAACTCGCACGATTAAACGACCTCCTCCTGGAGACGTTTCGAAGCTCGAAGGACCTCTCGATCTATTTTCGAGCCTCTGGCTACCCTCGGTCGCGATTTACAAGCCTGCAAATTGATTTATAACTTTTCTTTTTGCTCTCCTCGCATCTCATGTCGGCTCTGTATAATCGGTATTCGCGAATGTCGCGAAAAAACGAATCGACCGTGTAGTTTAAATTGATCTCCAGCTGGTCGAATGAAATTGTAACGCAACAGCTTGCACCCTCCTCCCATCGAGACTCGCTGATGCGGGTTGAGATTAACGATTTGTTTAACGATGCTAATACGCGACATCGAGACAGAGTCGAAGTGCAGTTATTAACTGTCGTAAGATGCGACGTTAAAAATACCTGACATGGAATACATGAAAAAACGCAACGTTAACAAGGACTGCAGACACGGAGCCTTGGGATTTTGATGATGTTCTTGTAGGCGGGCCGATGATTGCAGCGACTGAATGAATGTCTGAGTGGTTTCGTTTTTGAGGATTTTTATATTGAGGCTTGCACGATGCACGATGTTTTGGTCATTTTATCTATGCATCTATTTATTTAGGTATTATGGATTGGCCATTTTGGGGAGATAATTACTTATAAAACAGAAGAAGCTTTTCTTAAAGCGAGTCGAACTTAAAAGCTCTGAATAAATAGATAGAAAGATAATTATTGAATAGAATGATAAATCTTTACTTAACAATAGGTTTACGAAAGCTGCCAAATTGACGGGTTCATACTTTTTTTATAAGCATTTTTCAAATATATAGAGAAACAGTACAGTAGATATTTCTAGTGTGTTTTATAATACTAGAATTACATAACGAATTATTATCTTTGCCGCTTGATACCTCTTTTTCCAAAGTCTTCATTTAATATATTGCAGTGTAACAGATTTCACTCTCGTAAATCTAGTGTTAAGAAGGTGGAAGCCTAAGAACGAAGTCATTCCAGCTATTCGTACTTGGACGTTAAGAAAGAATTCGAATCATTTCCAAAATCAGGCAAAAATGCATAATGTAACCGAAATAAATTTTCTAACGCCACTTTCATTCAGGTATTTCTCCAAAAAAAAATCTCCACAAGTCAAATAACAGCTAATGCGTTAAACAGTTTACATCTGATAGATATAATTTACTCCCGATAAATCCAATCGAGAGAATTCACCCACAATTTTTCGTGTCACAGTGTCAGACTGAAATCCTGTCTCTATAAACGATATTTCATCGCATTTTTTAAACGCCTCGAAACCGCGTGCAACACGAGCCCCGTGCAAATTGAGAGTTTAGTTATATATATATATATACGTTTCAGCAGATTATTCTTTCGTTCCACTAAATCACCGGGGTTAAATGTATTTCAGGTTAACGTAGGAGGTTCTCACATTCGGTATCAGCGACGCTGAATGCTTCTAAAATTAGGACACTAAATTTAGGTCAGGATACATTTCCCGTAGTACAGGGTGGCTCGTCGTTAACGACCGTTCCTCTTAATTACTCTCGATAATATATACTTTCGCGGGCGCAGAAGATACATACGATTATCGTTCGTATCGTTTATATAATTTCAGTTGAATATGGAAAATCATCGAGGTCCTGGTAACACGTATATTTATATGTAATATTTCGTTCCTGAATTGTTCGCCTCCACGCTTTCCGAAGATGCTCGCAAGCGTGACGAGTTTAAAGTTCGTAGATTATAACGCGCCGATTTCACTGCAGAAACGCGTGAAAGTCAGGACGTCCGGTCCTTTCGCGGCAGACGTAAGAGTTTACTTGCATACACATGTTATTATGGTGTGCCACGGTGGCCGTTATTTTTCACGTTTCTCCGGCAAATCGAAGAGAAACTTTCAAGTATTTTTAACGATTCTAGGAGATCAGAGGGGAATTTTATATCTGTTTAAATTTAATGATTATTTTAGCTTTCCCAAATGAGCACCGTTGGAGTCCTAAAACGAACAGATGTTACCGTAAATATTCACGTTAAGGTTCAGCAAGGTTTTGAAGGTGTTTTCTTTTGAATTGATTTTCATTGTATCTTCTTTCTTTTTGTGGAATTTGTAATTTTATTATTTATATATCTGTACGTTTTATGGGCATATTAACTTTGTGATTTCAGCTGCGAATATGTTTATGCGATTTTTGCGTTTATTTGTGTTTTAGGTTTTTTTGTGAAATATATTTGTTGTATTCGATTGTGTTTACTGAATCGGTGATTCGAGAAACAACAGTTTGCGAGAGTGATATTAAAAACTATGCAAGAAAGAATTCTATCTTATTCTTTCTACTTCAACTACATACAATTCGTCCACGCTGTTTCTCTACTCATTGAACTTTTGAATTTTGGCAATTGCATCGCTTCTCTTACGTTTCCGTTGTGCACGTTTAATAACAAAGCATGCAGTTGCTAATGTTTTAAGTTCTTTGGCGGAATACTTTGCATATGTTTTTCAATTTTGCAATTTTAATCGAAAATATCGATCCGGAAGAATCAGAAAATATTACGGTACATCGATTTATTTAGTTTTACTCTCTGATACGCCAGAGAGAGAAAAATATATCACTTTCGCAGTGCCGATAGAATTATCGGAAAAAGAAAATGGAATTCGGCCGTTTCGTCGACTCACCGATTCATCTACGGCGCAACTCTGTTAACGAATAATCGACGATCGCACAGATTGCCATGAATCTCAACATCTCTTTATATGTACGATCACTCTCTGCATTATAGGTGCACCCACGTCACCGTCATCCTGACCTGCCCGAGAAATCCTCATGAAAGACTGGGAACTCAGTACTCAGAATAGCATCGGTATCGTAGCCATTTATGTTTTTATTTTTTCCCCTTTAAACGGGCCGCTATTAACCGCGACTATTTTTTTTAGAGCCTCTTTCTCGTCTTTACACTTTATGCCTCCTTCAATTTTCTTATTCGAACGCCGTAACTCGATGGCGGTTATAGTTGCAATGAATATAATCGTGGGGGCTATAGTTGCAACTGTAATAGCTGTGGCGGTTATAATTGCAACGGTAATAGCCGCAACGATTATAATCGCAACGGCAATAGTTCCGATGGTTATAGTTGTAGCAGTATTTTCTTATTCAAACGCAGTAACTCAATGACGGTTATAGTTGCAATGAATATAATCGTGGCGGCTATAGTTGCAACTGTAATAGCTGTGGCGGTTATAATTGCAACGGTAATAGCCGCAGCGATTGTAATCGCAACGGCAATAGTTCCGATGGTTATAGTTGTAGCAGTATTTTCGTATTCAAACGCAGTAACTCAATGACGGTTATAGTTGCAATGAATATAATCGTGGCGGCTATAGTTGCAACTGTAATAGCTGTGGCGGTTATAATTGCAACGGTAATAGCCGCAGCGATTGTAATCGCAACGGCAATAGTTCCGATGGTTATAGTTGTAGCAGTATTTTCGTATTCAAATGCAGTAACTCAATGACGGTTATAGTTGCAATTAATATAATCGTGGCGGCTATAGTTGCAATGAATATAATCGTGGCGACTATAGTTGCAACTGTAATAGCTGTGGTGGTTATAATAGCAACGGTAATAGCCGCAGCGATTGTAATTGCAACGGCAATAGTTCCGGTGGTTATAGTTGTAGCAGTAATAGCCGCAGTTGTAGTTACATCTGTAATAGCTTTAACGATTATCAGTCACCACGGTTATAGTTGCAACGGCGACAGTTTCAATGGCAGTAGCTACAAATATAACCGCGATGGTAGTGGTGGGTGGTGGTAATGGTGGTGGTGGTAGCGGCGGTAGTGATATTACTATCGCCATTGCGGTGAAGGGCGTATCGAATCAACCTGCAATCGGCATACCCGACAATGAAACGACTGACCTGTATTTTTATGAGCAGTCCACCGACGAAAAGTCTATTTCGCTTTATCGTAGATTGCGTAATTCCATTTCAATGATTTATTCGATTCTTTACCGTATCACGCAGTACCCGTTCTACATGATTACTCTCTTTGCAGTGTCCGATAAAAGTTACCGTAAAATTCATTTCTAGCTGTAATACAAATCGCGTAATTCGAATTTGTTTACATATTCAGCCGTGACCTTGTATTTTGAGTTGTAATCGTTACCTTTTGGCGGCTCGAGAATATCTGCCTGACGTTGTCATTACGGTTAGCAATTACCTTGTTTCCGTGGAAACGAGAGATTTTATAAAGCATAATGGCAATTCGATTTTAATGCCTCGGTACTTTAAAGTTCGTTACTCCAAATGCGTGAAAAAAGTGTCGTACTTTACCAGCAAAAAGTTACATTGCAATTCACTGTCATGCTCTAGCAGCAAAAACCAGCAAATTAAAATACAGCGGCTCCTGTCAACGCTAACGCTTCCGTTACGGCGTTCTCCATCTGACAATGAGAGGAGACCAGGAAAACCGGCAATTCTTTTACGTCATAAATACAGGATGGTTTGCAACCAGTGCAAGAAAGATGTACTTACTCTTTGTTTAGAGTATTTTTTAACCCTTTGCGGACGGAGACTTTTTTGGATATTGAGAAATAAGCACTTCTTTGGCGATAAAAACCCACCTTTCTATCAGAAAGTCATAGTGTTAATGTATAGTCGTTATAAATTATTATTTGCGTAATCATATTGCAAAGGTCATATTGCTATTTTTTAACTCTAACCGCGTTTACTTGCATCGATAAAGTATAATCAGATTTTTCCTCAGACCACATATATGCGTCCGTAGTCCTCAAAGGGTTAACTCTTTGAGGCACGGGAATTCAGGAAATAAAATGACTCATGTTGCACAGACAATTTTTTTTGATTGATAAAAGTTGGGTTATATTTATTAACACTTGGACTGCGGGTATATTTCGCCGCCAACTTACGCGTGCAGCGGGCGTTTTCTCGTGAACCGCGCGGGAGTTTGGTCATTCAGTAAAATCGCAAACTACTTCGTTTTTATCAACGAAAATTTTTTATTTGACACTTAAGTATATACTCTATGATTATTTTAACAAAAAAACATTTTTACGAAATCACAAAATACACGATTTTTAAAGTTTACCCGCTATCCACCACAAATCTACTAAATACGTATTTTCACTCCAGTGACAGACTGCGAAAAATGTAAAAGTACGTTGCCCGCAGTCCAAGTGTTAACAAAGTTTTATAATAATATAAATTTTAGAGGGGAGACAGATATGTCCCACCGTGCATCTTCATACATCAAAGAGGTGGGTTAATCACCTTACATAATCTACTCTTAAAACATCCATAAAGCTATACGAAATTCTTATCCTATGAAGCCAAAAAGAAAAGATCTTTCAACATCTAAATACAAAGACGCGTAAGTTCACCCGGCAGCCCCCTCGAAACAACTACCACTAAGCACGAAAATATCGCAAGTCACCGCAACACCCTGCATTCACATCCGCAACGATAACGTTTACAGTCTCCAACAAGCATCGCGAGTACTCGGATTCCAGCCACGACAAATAGAGTAATCCTCCTGAACTCGTTGGACTCTTAACGCGATCGCCACGAGAAGGCTCGGCGGTAATTGTCCCTCGGCTGTCCCCCTTCCGGTAATTTCGTCGAATCGATTGCCGCGAAACGCGGTCTCGAATCGAGGAGCCGTGTCCGCAGGTACGTAGGTGTACACGGCAAGAGCACGAAACGGCCGTCCTTTCCTAGAATCCGCGACACGCGGCAGCCTCTCTTTCCTTCTCTCGTATCGCCCCCCTCCCCTCTCCCTCGAGTCTTCCAGCCTCCCCTTCTTCCTGGTTCACCCCTCCCCCGGTTTTCCTGAGCGGAGAGTGGCCGCAACCGCGAATTACTTCGCAATTTCCCGAAATTGCGCAATCCGTGCAGGCTAATGGCCACCGAGCCGTTTCTGGCCGAGAGAAGAGAGCAAGAGGGAACGATAGGAGGAAGGGAGGGATAGAAGGAGCGTGAGTTCCGAGGGGGTTGCGCGGCGGCAACTCGGCGTGCTGGAATGGGGTGAGAGACGGGGGCAGAAGAGGGCAGACGAGGAAGACGGGGAGACCATTAATTAAGCAAAATCATAAACCCGCCTCGGCCGAGCGTGGTTGCATTGAAAAATATAAACGCGAGGCCCGTTACTTTCACGAATGAGATCCGACTGTTTGCGCCGCGGTGCAATGCTACTGTTACCACCGCGTGGCACCCATTTCCATCGCGGTGAAGTTCGCGTAGGGGGATTTCATCGGTGTTACCATTGTCGTGTCGATCTACTTGGGTTCGCGTTTACTCGAGATCGTTGAGAATTTAAAGCTTCGGTGGTTTTAATCTCTTATGGCCCTCTTCTAGCGTACGATAGATGGTAGTTTAATTGTGAAGGTTCTGTGTTATCAAATCGCGAGGCGTTAAAGTCCACGGTGCCGTCAACTTGAATTAAATTTCATCCACCCTGAATAATTCAAAATACGAAGGGCCGAAGGAGAGATGTCAGTTTATTGATTTATCAAAATTTCTTGCAACATTTGGATGAGCTGGCATGCACGTGCGCAATTTGCGTCGGGGATAACACACAGGTTGAACGGTCAATGAGCTTACTGTTTCGAAGCAGGTTTGCATTTGGTCCGGTTGCATTTCTAGATACCTTAACCGCAATTATATTTTGATACTGGCGTAGACTACCGTTTTCCCCAATTTCATTTACCGCGGGAACGTCATTTCGAACGTCCGAAACAAAGGTTATAGCTTGTCAATCGCATATTTATGGCGAACGGAGGACGAGAAGGAGCGCGTTACGATTCCGCTTACTGGGGAGGAAAACGATGCTCGGTAACCGAAGTGTACCGTTTCTATTTTACTGGGACAACGGTTGTTAATTAAGTAAAAGATAATTATTCGACGTCCAGGAACAACATCGCGTGTTGTCCGACGAAATTACGATCTTTGCGATCGCCGGCGAAGAGACTGTTTACGTTTAATTGAGGCGGCGCATTATTTCGTTGTTCCGAACAGTTCTGGTTGTTCCGACTTATTCGAAGTGAGAAATGTAGACTGTTATTTTCGAAGAGGATTTCGTAAGTATGATCAACGATTCGAATGTTAGTTCCTGCCTGAGTGCGAAGGATTAAATAATATAGATAGTTTTTTGCGGTTTGTCGATTTACTTTTAATAAGACACTTGCTGAAGGGAAATTAATTCCTGAATGGATCAAATATCGTAATCCTTCATCAGGTTTGGTTAAGATGAAAATCTTTGGTCGTTCGAATTTAATTGCCAGCCTTTTTTTCAGTGTCATTATTTCAAGATTTATGTACTTTATAGACATACGATTAATGTTAATTTACTTTAGAGTTTCTCTACTCAATTTTGATATTCAATTTTTAGAAGCTTAAAAAATTAGTTTAACCAAAGGCTCTTCTTGAGACACTTCTTTTCGACGTCGCTTCCATCGACATAAGAAAATATAGTCATGTGGCGAATGCAATTAATTTTAGTGTAAGACTTAATCAGACTGTTTTCATTTACCAGTAATCTCACTGTGTGCATCGCTATACCGAGCGAGCTGACTTAATTATCTTCATCGGTGCTGCAATCAATTGTGCAATGTTTTTTCGACACCGAATTGTATATGGGTTCTTTGACCCGAATAGATTCACATCTGAGCAGCAGCACCCTTTACTAAGCCATTATTCATTATTTCCTGAAAATATACAGAACGTCATGTTGCCGTTGGTGGTGCAATCAACGTGAAAAAGCAATTGAAAATATAGAATACAATTTTTCCACTCCGCGTTTCCTTTTTGAGAAAATCAACCGTTAATATATGCCAGATTCTTCTAATCCCCCTTGTTCTAGTTTTGCACTTGATAATTAACGTTTAAATGCACACTGTTGCAAATTTGCAACATGTTTATTTTTCCACATGTAAAACGCTCAACCTCAAGAATAATACATGAAGATTCATAATTGCATTTTTGCAACTATGAAAAATATTGAAAGAAAAGAAAATTTGGTTGATTTTGATTTTTTGTATTATTCTTTCTCATTTCCGGGGACTATATATGAACCGAAAGAAATTAATTCAGAAATGGAAAACAAATCATGCATTTACGGATTAAGACTTTTCCTGCAAAATATGTTTCAAAAACGAAGTTTGTATTGACAAAATTCTATTGTACATTTTTTAACTTATTTTTCCCACTTAGAATTGCCCCTCTACGTGATTGCACCGCCAATTCTCTGACTTTCTGCAGCAGCTCTCTCTCGAATTTCTCCGGAAAAAGAACATCGAAACATCCCCTGTCTCTTAACATTCCACGATGCAGAGAAACAACCCCTTCGTAAAACCTACAATAGCTCCCATAACAAGCGCGGAATTGTTCCAACCGAATAACCTCAAGATTTTACACCGGAGGATGCGTAAAACCGGAGGAAAAAGTTTAATGTCCCATAAACAAAACGACGGCCACGGCGCGGGCCAGAGGAAACGCAACCGACGATTTTCAGTCTCGTCGACGTGATCCATCGCGATGTCTCAAAGCCCACCGGAAGAGAGCCAAGAAAAATATCGGATCGTCCTTTCCCTCCTCGTTTCTCATCCACCGTCCTCGTTAACTCGCGACGCGTGCAGACCAATTATCGGCGCGGCTAATTGCTCCAACGATTTCTTGCGATAACTTCATCAACCTCGTGCCGATCGGGACCAATTACAGATTGCGCAAACACATCGTTGAGAGGTCGCAGTCGGGGGAGAAAAGTAAAGGCACCGCCGAAATGCCCGGACTCTCGCTAAACATAGAAATCTTTCATGATGGCGGCAATAAAAATATGCCAGAGCAGGATATTCTTAACCCTTTGATGACGACGGACTTGAGGCGGCCTGAGGAAAAATCTGATTATAGTTTATCGACGTATACATGGTTAGAGTTGAAAAATTGAAATATAACCGCTAAGATACCATTACACAAATAGTAATTTATGCCTTCTATACATTAACACTAGAACTACCAAACCAGTCAAAATGACTGGTGCACAATTTTTTTCAAAAATTCTCCAAGATTATAGGAGAGTCATAGAATAGATATTCTACGTGCATTCCATAAAACATAATTTACCGAATCGATCATCTTTTCCACCTCTGAATTCCCCTTTTTTCAAAGCACTTATTTAATATATTTAAATATAACAGATTTACCGCCGGTAGTTCTAGTGGTAACACTCTGACTTGCTGATAAAAAGGTGGCTTTTCATTGCCAAATAAATGATTATTTCTCAATGTTCAAAAATGTCTCCGTCCGCAAAGGGTTAATTCCATGGCAGACCTATATTTAACCACGTTCCTGTATACCACCGAAAATTCGACGGAGGAGTCGTTGATCGTGTAGGGAGCATCGTGGAAAACTTAGCGATTTTAAAGATACTCGGTCATCGGATATCTCGCGTCGATTGTAAAAGGACGATCGGATATATCGGTGAGAACCTCCCGAGGTCCTCCGGTTGATAAGAATTTATTCGCAATTCTTAGTGTCGTCTCCTATATCGAAGAGAATAAAAGAGAAGAGATGTAAGAAGGAAGGAGGGACGTAATAGAACGAGGGAGAGAACAGGCGCGCGTGTGTCGCAATGTCCCTTAACGGCTGACGGCTGGTGGAGAACCGGTCGACCTCGATACACCTCGGCCCGGCTCGCCGGTTCTACACGCGATAATATATGTATTCTTGATACATATGTATCGTGCACGAGCTGGATTTTGCACAATCGTCCGTCGAAGCCACCGCCACCGGCACCGACTTAACTCCGTGCCGTGGAAAATCGGCTACATTGAACCTCGCTTAAGTAGCGTATCCCACGTTTTTCTTTGCCGCGCGATGATTCTACCGCGCTAATGATGCTTTATCGTAATCTCGTATCGTGGCGTTATTAAGAGGAACGCGTGTACGGTAATAGCTCATTGTATGCTCCTCTGACGCATCCAGGTGGATTCAATTGTAGTTTCTCCGAGGGCATATCGTGAACGAGGGAGCGAGTCGGTAGAAAAATCTCCGCATGGATTTTCCGCTGGTTTTCCGTCGACTCGCCCGAACGAGTTGCTCTCGCGATATTGAGAAACGTACTCGAGAAATCTGTTCGTCGAGCTGTGCTGTTTGACTGTTACGAGGATCGAGCGACGTTCAAATCGTTGATATAGCTGGCAAAATTAGTGTAGTCCGGCGGTACGAGGTAAGGGGAGACTGTCGCTCGCACCGCCTATCCCCACCATATCGGTCGTGGAAATCTCAGATCGACTAATGACAACCTCTCGCGATATTGAGAAACGTACTCGAGAAATCCATTCGTCGAGCTGTGCTGTTTGGCTGTTACGAGGATCGAGCGACGTTCAAATCGTTGATATAGCTGGCAAAAATAGTGTGGTCCCGCGGTACGAGGTACGGGGTAAGGGGAGACTGTCGCTCGCACCGCCTATCCCCACCATATCGGTCCTGGAAATCTGAGATCGACTAATGACAAACGAAAACGCAACATTTCTTTCCTCGTTCCCATGACGACGTAACGAGTGTGCGACTTTTTCGACCAATAACGCGTTAGAATCGAAAATGTCGTCAGAACGGGGGATGTCTGTATCCGTTAGGCCAGTGGTCGGCAAATTGCGGCTCGCGAGTCGCATGCGGATCTTTAGCGACCTGAGTGTGCGACTCAGCAAGTCGGCTACAAAAAAAGTTGGCAATAAATAAGATTATTATAATGTCTGGGTGTATTTAATGTTTAGTATCTAATTTAAACAGACTCCGAAAAACATGGTTCTTGATAGGTTCTTGAAAAAAAAATTGGCTCTCAAAAAAATGTTAATCGTCCTGCTGCTAATTTTTGGCTCTTTTGACTAATGAGTTTGCCGACCACTGCGTTAGACGAATCAGAACAAACTACAGGCCGAAGGACTTCACTATTTTTGACAGCTATATCCGTGGAAAATTCTTGCTGTTGATACTGCACGTAACGTCTGTTTTTTTCGTTGTACTTTCCGAAATTCTTGGAACGTGATGCTCTTGTAACATTTAGAAATGCGTTCGCAGTGGATTCGTAGGGGACTATGACAATTATCGGATTAGAAGGCATTTACCCTCAGCTATAGAAATCATTTTTAACTAATGGATCTGTGGTCACTTGACCGATTGCTGATTTTAACCATTTAAACTCGGTGCCACCCCTGACGTTATCTATCAGCAACTCGGCGGTATTTTACGATTTTCTGCATTCCGCCATTTCGATAGGAAACTTCAGGGAAACATGAATTTCTTAAAATATTGCGGTGCAATAAGGTCATCCTCCGTAGTCACTAATAAACTCGAATGAGGGGACATTCGAGTGATATGCTAGACTTACGATGTCCCCTCAAATGGGACATCCGAGTGCAAAGTTTTAAGCTTGAAAAATTTCCATCGCATGTTCAAAGAATTCTTGACTCAAAATTTGAGAAAAATATGGAAATTATATCTTTAATTATAAATATGAACATTGCTTTCCACGTGTTCGGGCGGCCACGTAAACGATCCGATCCAGTGCACGGAAAAATGTCTCCGATCCAGAGGGAGTGACTCGTAGCAAGAAATCGAGCATGGAGAAGAAGAAAATCACTCCTTGGTCAATTACGTGTCGGCATCGGATGGAGTTTCTCTCTCGACGCGTTTGCACTCGGTTGGGTGTTCGCGAGTTCGTAATGCACTTATGGCAACCGTGTATATAGATACTTAACGATGGATCGATTTACCTGCTTTCGACGTCTCATAACGACAGCGTGGTCTAAGTCGGAAGACAGGGTGCGTTCGCGCGTTGGAAGCGTGTTTGGGTGCCATTAGTGTCAGTAAAATCTTGTTTCATTGCATCAGCCGTTGGAAGTTAAGCTATCCCCGTCCAATGATATTTGTCCGGGACTTTTAATTACCGATAAAACGTCTTTATTTTCGCTCATCCTCGTACAAACCTCCCTCATGCGATTCATTTCGCCCGGCTACTTAATAACCTTTCGCAATTACCACCTGCGGTACTTGAAATTACGTTTGAATTTCAAGCGACGCGAATGAACCTAATTGCGCAAGTAGATTGTGACTAAATCGCGCGACACCATATTCGATATCGCCACGCGTAATTGCTTGATCGATAGACGATATTCGCGAGCGCGAATTCTCTCGAATGCCATAAATCTTGAAGGCGAAGCTCCCCGAATCGCGAGGACAGAGAACGTCGTCGGATTCTCGTTGGAAGGTGAAGTTATCGCCGCGGTAAGGATACGTATAAGCGACGGTCGACGCGATATCGGGAATGGCGAGTCTTATTACTCGTAGGATCGCACTCGCAGGGAGCGTGAGAAGAAAAAAAAACGAGACAACCACCGACGAGCGATATAACTTTGTAATCAAACAACGCGGCGGATACTGGTTAAGGTTCGAGACAAGGCTGTCGTTGCGCGCCGACGATTCCCGGCACACGGGCCTCTGGAAAATCCGGTCGAACCGGACGGAGGGACGGTGCGCGCATGTCGCCGCGTCGTTCTCCCGCTGAGATCAAAGGCAGGCGAATCGTGACAAAGAAACCAATCAGGCAGACGTAGGAAGAGCCAGAGAGAGAAAGAGAGAGGGTCAAAGACAAGGAGGAGTGATCTTCCTTCTTCCACTGGCACTGAAATCACGCGAAGGTGTACCAATGATCGTTAGTACGATCGAGTTTCGAGACGGCAAAAAGGGAAAGTCGTTTGTTTGCCCGAGACTCTCTTAATGGCCGTCTTCGGGCGAGTTCGTAATTGGCGCGTCTGCACACAGCTCCGGTTCTCTCCTTCGCTCTTTCTTATCGTCCCTCTCTCTCCCTCTCTCTCTCTCTCTCTCTCTCTCTCACTCTCTCTCTCTCTCTCATACCCCCCTTCTTCGCCCTTCCTCCTCGTATTTGTCCATCGTTGCACTTGTCACCCTACTCTTTCCAGTCGCTGCACTTCTCGACCCTTTTTCCGTCGTACGACTTTGGTGCCCCTTGGTCTTACCCGCTCTCGCTTACTTCTCGCGAATACTTCAGTGGAAACGGTTCGCGATTCTACAAGGAAATCCCTCTGTTCGTTTAAACGTCGTTGCTTTGTCGCTGCCGCCTACAACGTCTTCCTTTGACGTTTCCATGTCCGACCGAGGTCGTCCGTTTCTACTTGCATCGATACCCCGTTTTCTACGCTCGTCCATTCTCTCTCGTCGAGCTGATCCAGTTTCCGTTTCTTTGCATGGGACAATGGCGAGTATTGCCGACAATGTTACGGACAACGCGATTTATTTTATAGAATGTTCTTAAGAAGGTGATTACTTCGGGGGTTTCGGACCTTCGCGTACAAATTGAGAAGGGTTGATTCTGTTCCTCAATATACTTTAAAAACTTTGAATGATCTTTGCACAGACACAAAAACTGTCAGTAAAGCTATATTAACCCCTTGCCGTACCATTTCTTTTGTGACTGAATGCGCACTAACTCAGAATTAATCACTGAAATTACAATCTATCCATGATTTCTGATACAGCGTACAACTTAACGTAATATTACTAGCATAGAAATAATTTTATCGTATGATGACCCACTGATACTTTTAATTTAATAGTTTTTGACAAATTTTTAAATTTCCATTTCTAGCGTCACGAGTGTCACTCGTTGTTGTACGGCAAGGGGTTAAACTCCAGCATATTTGATTAAATACAAGTTGATACCATTGTATATCGCCCCTAGTCGTTGACACGCAGCTATCACCATATAGACACCTTAACTCGGCTCCCATAGCCGTCGTCTGAATTCTCAAACCCCAGGCATAAATCTTTGGCATCCATCAATGTCCTAAAAAATCCCTCGTTCAATGGGATTTCTCCACTAACTGCAAGTCCGTCGTTCAATAATTTCATTTCCACGTAGCAATCAAAGGGTTTAACCCCTCCGAAGAGACAAGTTCCCGGTGACGAAAGTGGCAGTCGCAGCGAATGTCCCTTTCGCACGCAAAAGAAAGTCCGCGCGTTCGATTCAGACCTAGCGAAGGATATTGTGCGTGCACGGCGTTTGCACAGCGAGAGCATACATACTGTGTGCGTAACTCGTAACTTGTGTTGTCGCTTACGAACGCTCGGCAAACAACGCGAGAGCCGCATTTATGCGCCAGTGTTACCCACCTACCGTTACATCGTAACATAACTTTCCACCCTAGACACCCTGGTCGACCCTCCGCCAAGCCCGGCTCTCCCTCTTCTCTAGCCTGCAATATCCTCAATGAAATTAGCGGTGCTCCAAAGTTAGTCGAGCTCGCACGACAAACGATTTTTCGTGCCGTTTCGTCTTTACGACGCTCGCGTAACGCTTCTCGCGTATAGCAGTGAATTACAGGGAGAAGTTAGTATTTGCTTTCTGCGCAGCAAATGAAATATTTATTTGCTTATATCGACGAGATACAGATTTTCTGTAGTTAAATGGAATCGAAGAGGTTAATGTGAATATTTAATGATGTGGGTATTCAGATTTTGAAATGTCTGCTTTCCGGATGAATCGTTTCAATATTTAGTAGAGTTATATTTAATATGATAATACAATATTTGATAAGATTTTTTTTTATGAAATTAATTAGTTACATTACATGAATTATGATTAATGGAGGTGAATATGTGAATTTTGTACGATTTTGGGTGGATTATCAAATGTGAATATTTACAAGGAATTGAAGGCACAATTTAATATATATAAATGCATGTAACACATGCATACTTCTTGCCGAAGACGGAAATATGTTTGCAAACACTATTATATGGGAGTTTTAGATTTAGCAATATTCCAACATTATCTCCGTGGATATACGGATTTAAAAATTCAGATGTTCCGTGTGTCGTTTAACAATCCAAAATAATATAAAAACTCTCGAGTTATATCATTTCACTGTATTGAGGTATATTAAATATATTTCTATCCATCGTGGCAAATTTAGAGATAAATACAAAAGAAACAAAGTTTGTATTTCTGTCATTCTGCGTTAGGAATCCCAATATTTAGAAATCGCGCGATACTTTAAAGTCAGGTATCAGAATACTGAATCAGACTTCCTGTTTTCTACCATTCGAATTTTCACAAACTTCCACAGAAAATTAAAATTTGTCCGAGTTTCGTGCCCCCAAAGATGTGATTCAAATTCGTTAATAGAAATTTCGAAAACTCGGATCGGGGGTGCGCAAACGCGATGTCGACTTACGGAATAATTTTGCTGCTCAAGTGCTCGTGTAAACCCATCGCATTATCGTTCGGGGAGCACAAAGGAGCAGAGCAAAAAACAAACAAAGGATTTTTTTCTAGCAGACGAGCACCCTTTGTGATTTAATCGCGAGTTTTGAAGCACGAGCGTCCCCTATTTAGGCTCGCTCCACGTGCTGCTTGCAAAATCCACTCGAACGTTACACAATACACTTCTCGTGTCACCTAATTTTTTCTGCCCCCTCGTCCTTCCCCACCGATCCGGGAGAGTGTGCTCCGAATCGTTCGCGATTTTCCTGAATTTCCATGGAAATCGGTGATTTTCCACGTTCGAACGGCCATTCCTGCGGACGGATTAATTACGTTTGAATAATGCATGCGACATTAATACATTTCTGCCGATCGGCTGGCCGACCGTGCACAGGAATAGAAGCAAATTGACACAATCCCGTTGTTCCGTTTTTCCTGGAATTAATTTATTTAAACGCGCACGTAACGCCGCTTTCGTTCGAATATATCCGCGAAATTCGCGCTCTCGAAGCCGACGCATATACGCGCCGTAGCTAGCGCGTGGAATAATATATATTCCTCCTCGTAAATCGGTACGCCACGCAAACCGATTACTTTGCCGCGGTTTTCATTTGAATTTTATTGCCTGGCTCTATCGTTTTACGATCGCTAACACTTGCTGCACGATCGCTCCCAGATTTTCTCCAGCAGACAATGGACGTTTCAGGAACTCGCTACTAATAACGCGACTCTGGATAACTCGTTGCAACCATAATAAAAATAACGATGTCTATGGTCTGAGGGAATCCTTCGTTTCGTATCGCGATCATCGATTCGATCGGTTGATTTTTAAAGAATTTTTTTCTATTTATTATCCTATCTTTAACTGTCGAACTATAAAGTTCACTTCACTGATGTATGCGCCGGTAATTATTAGAATAATTTAGGCAAAAAATATGAAAAATTGGACTAGATATATAGAGGAAAATTAGCACGACATCGAGATTCGATAATTCTAAATAATTTTTTTAAGCGCAGAATTCGCTGGGTGCTTTGCGCGGCAGAGAATTCACAATCTGATTTTGCGGGGATTGATCTCAGGCACGAAAACGTGGAAAGTTTTGTGATTAGAAGATGTAGGTAAGCGGGTCGTGAGGTGTACACCGGTACCGATGGAAGATGACCTTAATGGATTGTTCGCCGAGGGGAAAATCATGCTTCGTGGAGCCGGAGGACTTTGTACCCTAACTGCAAGTCACGATCCAACTGTATAGTCACGTTTAAGAAGCTTTTTTTTTCTTTCGAGTTTTGCATGTTCACTTAATTCGAGGCATTTGTTGCGCGTTATGCTTCGATTACGATTAATCGAGACAAATTGAATATTTTAATACTGAATTACTTTGGGCCGAGAGGATAATTCATACCGAGAAAGTCTCGTGGAAATATTGTATTTTCTTTTATTTCAACTTTAATTTTAATATGTTCTCTTAAAGATTTGATTAAAAATTGGAATATAAAGGGCATTGTTGTGGTCAAGATTGTCTTTGATATTAAGATTTATTTTTAGAGCTTGCAGTGCTCACAGATCTCTTTATCTTTTTATGGCATAGACTCTGTGCATTGTTATTTTTTTTTTAAATTTCTCGTGGATGCATAAAAAGTCTGCGGTGTAATTAGAACGACATTCAAGTTTCTTGAAGCCCTCGATTACCAAGTATTGGTGCATTTTTAAACTCGTGCATTTTTGCGAAACCCCCCGACATTTAAAGGTCGACTTTACCGTTTTAACATTTATCAATTCAGAGACTGTAATAATGCTGTCATTAAAGTACACTCCGAGGAAACACGTTACAGTCGTTCAAGCATAACTGACAAATAAATAACAAACGGCACATAACTAATTAAACCCACTGCAATTCGGATGTGGCGAATTATTTGTAACGTATCAAAATCACCCATCGTCTTCTCGCGTTCTTCTCCAACTTGGAGAACGGTAATCCTTTGAAATCCGGTGAAAGTACGGAAGAAACGGGAGTTTTTGCGATCCATTGGCAAAGTCTTGACAGATGTAAACTGCTCCTTTCTTTTTAACGATTCCCCGTTGCATCGTTATATCAATCCTGTAAATTCCAACGGTACAAGAAGCACCAATGCGTTCGCCAGGATACATGCAATCCCTGTACAGTTTTTTTTTCTCTCCAATCATCCACGATAACGTCGATCGTACGTTCTTACGAATCAAAAAGGATAATTTATTGACAAGCTCGAGAAAAAAAGTGTAACTACATGATGCATGTACAGAGACAAGGACTATTACCTATTTGTAGTTTAGTAGTTTCGTAATGGGCACGATATCCTTCCAGACAAGGATCCTACGTACACTTCCTCATTACTGCGGTGAATCAACGTCCATCCATCGTCGCGTCTCTATTACGTACACCTCCGCGTTATTTCGTAATGATTCCCTTGCGCTCGTGTCGCTCCGAAGGAAAAATACACTTCCGTTTTCTTTTCGCGAAACGTTAAGCTCGTCCTACTCGCTTCGAGGCCTCCTTTGCTGGACGTAAGGCGCACACTTCTCATGGAAGACTGTTGCTTTTAGAGATGGTATCTTATCTGATGCAATTTATGTGATTGAACTATTCATTTTTGATGATTTTATTAATAGGTCTTTCGGTAGAGTCAAAATAAATGAATAATTGTTTAGAATTATTAAAATTTATAACTATGAAATTCCGTTGATCTTACGAATGTAAATGTAGAACTTCAACGTCTCTTTCTATGTGTCTTGTAAAAGTTCAAGGACAAATTCAATCGATTTTCTTCATTTTCACCGTTTTCCTGGTATTTCTAAATGTATTATCCTGTTAAATAGTCCTTTGCTCGGGTAACGGATAGCGTTAATTTTTCAGACAGATTGTAACGCACTATTAAAATTTTGTATGACAATTATCATTAGCATAGTTATGGCCAATGACGTAAGGAAATTTTCATTTTTCACGTTTCTGAACATGAGATATCTTAGGATCGCATTTTAAGCAACGCAAGTCAGTCAGCATCTTAATGTTCTTCGTGACTAAGCTTTTTCAAGCGATTGTTCGTATATGTCGGATGAACTACCGATGACCCACGGTATTATAAATGTTAATATCACCCTCCACCTAACGTTTGTGCAAATATCAATTTTATCAACGAAAAAGTAAGGTGAATACGTAGGAAATTGCAAATGACCCGAACGGAAAGTTTACAGTTGATCCTCCATGTCCTACGAGTCGTGGAATTCGTTTCGCGCAAATACACGATTCATTTTCCGTCTTAGCTATTTCATCGCGAATGAAGAACGCCGTAAGAATCTTCTTACTGATTTGAAATAATTTAAAAAAAACTGAGGGCTGTTAATGCATCTTTAACACTAGATCTACGGGCGTGAAATCTGTTAAATTGCAATATATTAAATAAGGACTTTGAAAAAAGAGGGATCAATCGGCGAAGATGGTAATTCGTTAAGTCATTATTGTATTATAAAATACACGTGAAATATCTACTGTACAGTGTCTCTATAAATTTCAGAAATATTTATAAGACAAATAGGAATCCGTCGAATTGACGGATTCCGTAAATCTAGTGTTAAGGAAAACCTGTAATCCCCCAAATATCCGAACGTTCCGTAGCGCGGAGAACGCGAGTCTCGATGTTGGTAACGGAGAAATCGCGAGGAAGGGAAATTTTCGTAAGGCGAACGATATTCCTGTCTCGCCGTTGCACGAGCGAGGCGAAATCTCTTTCCGCGTATGAATCATCATTATGTTTCTACGAAGGCACGGTAAATTACAAATTGCATTTCCTCGCGCTCGACAGCCTGAAAGCAGCTGCCGCCCCGATGCGTAGCTCCTCGAAATCTGGACTCGCTGTTCTCCGCCGGCACGGTGGTTGAATATAACCGAGAAAGGAAAAGGACGAATTATCCTGTCGGAAGAACCCCGGCGAGGGCTTGTCATTTCGCTCGGTGTACCGTGTCTCTCTTTCTCTTTCTCTCCTCCTCTTTCTCCCTCTCGCCACCTGTGAACGCGACTTAATGAATCGTAACCGCATTACCGTGTTGCGCAACCACGCGTGGATTACCATAATGTCTCGAGGTGACTAAGAACTCCCATTCCGTTCGTCTGGAACATTAGCGCCTCGAATCCGACTCGTGTTTCGAGTATGGACGAATAAAAGTGGATACGTACGATAATAGGCAAGTATAGTGCGTTGCTAGGAAGAAGACCGACTGGATGACACAGTGTTAAGAGAAATACTCTGCACGGTGTGTTCGATCATGCGATTTGATTGATACGTGTAACCCTTTCCGTTAATGAGACGGTAGAATTGAAAATATGTGTGAAAAGGAGCTGCCCCTTTCATTGCGACCGAGGTGATGCGTAGTTCTGTTGCTCGTCTTCTTTATACGGTATAGTGCCTGCGCATGTATAATGCAGAATTAGAAAGAACACTTGCAGAACGGTAGAAGGGCAAGCGAGGTACTCTTTATGCTTTAACACAATCACGTTCCCTGATAAATATATGTAACCGTTAATATTGCATTAAAACTTAAAATATGTATAAAAAAACCATCTACACTCTTTCACTTTGACCAATTGCAGTCGCATTCCTCTCTTTCGTCTCATTTCCAGCGACACACAATACAGAAAAATGTATACAATTCCGTTGTGTATTCTGAACTTCCGCGTCGGGTATGCAATTTTCAACGGCACGCGAGACACGGTAAAGAACCAGCTGGCACGTTTCGATGGCAGATAATCGCGAGAATAATTAACCTTCATTGACGTTGCAATAATTAACGGAGGTGATTGTAATTAGACTATACAAATTACACGTAATTTTCGGTCGATCGTTGTTAAGTCGACGTTAAGCAATGTCCACGTAGCACGGTGAAAATCCTCGTACTCGTTTTGCAAGGCAAAATTGGCGGAATTCTTGGACCACTTCGTGGTTCCATTATACCGCATCCACGGCCGGTTTCAGATGGGTTTTCTTATTTTCCCGGACGAATGCGACGAGTACGAAACCAAGAGTGTTACTTGGAGTGTGTCTTTAATGGACACTCAAGGAGCTCGCGAACTCCGGAGCGAGCAGTCGTGGAAAGAAAAGAGAGAATTACGGAGAAGGAGGGAGAGAGAGGGAGGGAAAGAGCGAGAGAGTGAGAGAGAAAGCAAGCAGGCAGGGACAGAGAGACTGGAATATTAATAGAAGATTTCTGTCCTGACTAATTTACCGCTTCCGTTAGCCCGAAGTAGACTCTCCGGGACTGCGCTGCTTCTTCGACGTCCTCCTCCTGTTACCTCCGTGGATCTGTAAACGTCGCGCTTTTCTCCTCCTTCGGGATTTATCACGATCGATTTGGACAGACGAGCGCGAACCGAAGGAATATTTAGTCCAGTGACTTTCGTCATTACGAATCCTTACCTTCTGAACTTTCTCCTCTTTGAGAAGACGTTCCCCATTCGGAGTACCATTGACTCTCGCGATCTCATGTTTCGCGTTGAGCACGGTAATACCGGCAGATTTCTCCGTCTTTATTCGTTGGGATGTATAGTTTTTAATACGTTTCCGGCCAGGTGAAGTTGAATGAAATTTCTTGCCAGGAAAGTAATTAAACTTGGAGTACGATATTGTTGACTGCGCTTTTATTGTTAAAATGACATTCATTTTTCTTTGCCGTTATCTGAAGGAAGACATTACTACTAGCACTGTCTTCATGGATAACTGACGTGGTAGGAAATGTGTTAATTACTATCGAATATAAAATACATTGGAATGTAAATCTCAGTTGTTTTCTTAGGAAATCGTATAGCATGGTTTTCAAACTTGTCTCGTTTTATATTTATTACATTTTCGCCTCAGTTTTAGTGGAATAGGTGAATTGAAGAAAAAAGATTATTGTCATTCGCAAATTTTTCATAACGGTTAATAATATCACCAATGAATTACTGTATAATAGCACAGTACAACTCTGGTACAAGTAACAATACGATAGGCAAACTTTACAGACATAACAGAAAGATCTCATTGTCAAGAAAAATTCTTTTCTCATTGTCTAGCCCAATGATGATCTGTCGCAGATTTTAAAATTATAGTATAGAAATTTTCAATTTCAGTGTTCTAACCCATTCACTGCCAGGAAAACTAAGCAAATATTACCTTTGCTTGTTAAAATTTGAGAAGATGACAGAAAGTTATTAGAACATTGATTCCATTAATCAAAAATATAATCTCGACATTTTTAATGATACGAAGAACATTTTTGTTCAAAAATTTCTATACACGCTCGGCCATTATTGTTAACTTATTAATTCAAACTTATAGTGCAGCTACGAGATATGTCATAGTTCGCAGTCAATCGGTTAAAGACATAATATTTATGTGAGTCCTTATTGAGTTTTACAATAAATTATATTGACCCGCCAAAATTTACCCTTTTTCTTTCACCCGCGCTTAAAGAAATGTTGCTCACCACTGGTTTAGTCAATGTATTTTCATCTTCAATGATTATCCTGATGTCTCCAATAACCTACGACGATAATCGAATTCCAAGTCGTCCCGCAGACAAAATGATCCCAAACTGAAAAAAATTAAATTTACACCAGATTCCATCACAAAAGTCAACACTCCACCTCCAAAACCAACCGCAGATACCCAATTTATCGCGAAATCTCTCAGCGTCGAACATCCTAAAAAAAATTCCTCGGTGCAGCAAACCTATTTGAACGCATTTACATGATTTCTTCATCGCGAAAATCCGGAAGCATCGCTCTCGAAGGCTCGCTCGCCGTTTCACGAGGGGTTCGAGAACGAAAAACGAATCACGTCGTCCCGTTCGGCCGAGTAATTGCGCGTCACATTATTCAAACGATCCGCGTGCGCGCGACCGCGGTGTTTACACGCGTTTGCGCACACGCACTTATGCACAACGCGACGCGTGTAGGTGCACCATGAACCGTGAGTAATGTGCATGCAGTGGCGCAGGACTCCGCAGAAGATTTCAATTCGTAGAATGCTGCTATTCTTGCGATCGTCGATTCCCATTGAATTTATCGTTCGATTGCGTTAAATATAATAGTGATCTCAAAGTATATCCAGATAGAAACATATAAATAACAAGATTATTTATAGTATCGAAAAAGATTATATCAGAAATATTCGCAATCTCAAATTGTCATGTTTCTAGTTCGTCAAGATTTTATGATATGATCCGTTTATTTTGAAAGTTGCATAAGTTGCTTTCTTTGTAAATCAAGGTATTTACGTTTCACGTTTTAACGTATTTAAAAATATTGATGCTAATTTTCGATATTTACTTGCATTTGTTAGCATAGATATTTTCTCTCGGTACAAATAATTTCGTATAGTCATTGAAGAATCAACATTTTTTAATACGGTAAAGTAGCTTATGCCACTTTCAAAATAAGCGGCTCATATATTGATTTGGCCTCTTTACTTTTCTCGTCAAGTATTATAAGCTCTTTAAGTATCGGGTACTTCTTCTTGTCGCTGTACAAAAGTAGGATATAACGAGCTAGATACTTTATTCAAATGATCGATTATTTTGTCTTGCAGTGATTCGATAATAACTATGTAATATATATAATAATGTAATATATATAATATAGTATATATAATAACAATATATCTATGCCAATTGAGAATGAGTCTTCAGAGTCGATGGATTATACTCGGTCGCGTTCTTCAGCTTCTTTCCACATACCTACCGTTACGTAATCGTTAATTGTCACTGGAAATCTAGAGATTTGAAATCTCAACACGAAGGATATATTACCGTTTCCTTGTAATTCCTCTGATTTACAAATACTTCATAAAAGTGGAACGCATCGACACCGAGTCATCGCAATTCATCACCGCGGATCATCGTGTTTCACTCGTTTTATCAGACATTTTTGTAACCTTTGAAATTGCAAGAGCACGTACGATGTTTCGGTTACACGCGAACGCAGCAACCCGGATTTTCCACGATTTCCGACACGCCGTGTATGAAACGCGCGAAATCGGCGCGCGAAATAATTCGAGAGATAAGACGGGAATCGAGCGTTACATGGATTTGTCATTGTTGATCATTTTTCTGGGAAATATAACAACCGATAAGTTCGATATAAGCGTTTGTCCGGTATTATTTAAACAGGTATATAATGCTTTATCTCCCGAGTACGATAACGGGCCGAAACGTGCCTCGTTATTGCAGCCTCGAGTGTCCATTGTCAAGACTTTCTGTGACGGTTTACAACTCCTGTCTGACTCACGGCTCGTTTGCTTATCTCAAGCACGTATTTTAATTCGCGACTTCGTACGATTACCAGCCGGTGAGGTAAAACAACCATTTTGATTGCGCACGTCTCTTTCTCCCCCTTTCTCCCGTTCCCTCGCCGTCGCTTAGATAAATACGCGTTAAAGAAAGCAAAAACGAAACGAAATTCCTGGCGATATTCGTAATCGCTCGAAATTTAAATTGCGAAAATGGAAACAGGTCACGTTCTCGATCGCACGAACCGCATTGTAGGGCGCGATTGTTTTAACAATTCTTCTCCGACGTGATTTTATTGTAAAAAAACAAGAATCATAGATTCTCGAGAAAAAAAGTAAACGTCGGAAGAGCGAAAACAAAATGCGCTTCGTTTGTATTACTTTCCCGGGTGCGCTTCAAAGATGCGCAAGCACGCTTTACCGTTTAGTCGCTCGGTATTTTTCGTACAAATGTTAGAGCCACTCGGGCGATTTCCAAGTGTACATACACCGAGACGATGGACGCAACTCCGAGTGATTTATTATGCGCGAGATGCGCCACTGCGCCAACTTGGCATAAAGACGAGCTGGCATCGCTTTATTTCATTCTACGGCCACCCTTTCCCCGGTTGCAACTTTATTGCGTATTTCATTTGAGCCGCATGCAACCGGCCTAAAGAACTCTCGACTGTCCTCGGAACGCGTACAAGCTGAAATAATTAAAGTCCTGGGACTTCCGGCGTGGTATCATTAACGGGCTTCGTTTAAACGGCACTATCGACGCTTCGACGGTCTTCTGTGCCAAAGTAACGATTGGTTGACAAATATTTCAACGACGCTTGCAGCATAGGTGATTGTAATTATTTGAGATAGTTCGAGCTGGTGTTTGTATCTTTCTTCGACCTTTTAATGGTTCGAAGTAATTGGAGTAGAAAGAGTAATTTGGAAAGCGATAGACATCGAGTTTCATTTCAACCCTTTGCGGTCCGAATTATTTTCTCAATTTTGTAGTGAGCTATATGAAATGAATTTCACAACATTTTCTATCATCGGTTATCTATAGTTTTTTAATTATAACAGTAAATATAGATTCTCACGGATATTTAGGTAACATTACAAAAGCATTGTGAAATTGGATAGTCGATTTTAAATCGTTAGAAAATAAAATGAAGTGGAAAGCTATGTCGATTATAGCTTGATATAGGACTGCAAACGGTTAAGTCTAGGAGCGAATGTTGAGTGCCAGACAATTATTCCAGTATCTATATTAACTCATTATCTTCCATGGTCCCCATTTGGGGATTTATTCATTTTCTAAGTCTTTTAGCATTCAAGTTAGATATTTGCCATACTTTTGAGATTAAATGTATTCAAGACAGTCTGTTTTAAATGTACTCTTAAGCAGTAATTTTCATGAGTTATTTTTATTTTCACACCACGATAATACTTCCTGTAGAAACAACCAAACCAAGAAAAATTTGGCGAGAAATGAGTTAATCTGTCAGTAATTGGGGAGGATGGTACCACGGATGAAGTACCGATTTTTCAAAAAATGACCCACTACTCAAATTCCCCTATCGAATAAAAAGGCGCAACAGTTTGGCAGATACTCTCAACCATATGCGACCATATCCTCAAATTACAATTTAAAACCTGCACCGATAAAACGATAATCCGTGAACATCTACAAATTCTCGCAACTCGATATGCGCAAATTATAAAATCTATATCAGTATATACGAGAGAAAATGACGAAGGCAACTATCACTTTTAACAAATTCCCCAAATTTAATTCAGCGACATCTGCCTGTTCTCTCGACGGTCCTGGAAATGTTGGCAGAATAAGAATCGCATCGTTGTCGCCGGCGATCGTCGATCGAACGCGGAGCAACAGTTCGACTCTGACCTCCTGCGTTCGTAAATGTCGAAGCGGGCAGCAAACCGCAGAGAGGTATCGAGCTCCCTTCGCAGCCTTCCGTATCCACTAACTGAATTAACCGGTCGCTGGTATACCGTTGCAACGTGTCCGACGTGTGCGTAGAAACACGCGCACACATCGCCGCCGACGGATCTGCGCGAGCTGCACATATCCTGCATATGAACGCGGCCCTCCGGGCGCAATATATTACCGCGTGCGATGTCTCGTGCAATTTACGTACGATTATGCAGATGCGCCCGAAGCGCGCCCACGTACGCTGCACTGGTGCGAGGGAGAGAGAGAAAGAGAGAGAGAGAGAGAGCGAGAGAGAGCGCGAGAGAGAGAGAGAGTGGGTTCGCAGCTGCAGTGGGTGAAAGAGAGCGAAGTAGAGAGTGAGAGACGCAGAGAGGAGGAACACAAAGCTAGAGAGAAATTGAGAGGGAGGACGGAAAGAGCAGAAGAGAGAGAAATTGAGAGAGAGGGTGGAAAGAGGGAAAGAGCAAAAAGAGAGAGGAGGGAAACAGAAAGAGAGGAACGAGATAGACGTGGAGATAGACGGTAGCAGGGGAGAGATTGAAGGACGAGTGGTATCTACTTAAAGGGGGAAAAAGAATAGAAGAAGAGGGAAATAGATAGGTATTAGATTAGAGAAAGATTGAAAAGGAAAATGAAAGAAGTAGTGGTGGAGAAAAAGTAACTGGAAGAGAAAATTGAGAAAGCTGCAGCTAAAGAGAAAGATAACAGAAGTCAGGTAAACAGCGGATAGAGAGAAAGAGCAAAAAGAGGGAGGTGGGAAATAGAAACGCAGAAAAAGCAAGAACAGAAGGTGAGAGAAAAGGGAAAGAGAGAGGGATAGACGGCGGGAGAGAGCAGAAAGAAATAGCATTAGAGGAACGAACGGATAGAGAGGCAAAGAGACGTTGATCAACAGATGATGCGGCCGATCAAACATACGCGCGCCCGATCTTAAACTGCGCTTATATTATTCCTGCTGTATTTACACATCCGTTGTTATCTTTTACCATTAATCATCAGTTGCAACTTACTATGCCATTTTTCCGGCGTCTTCCTATAAAAAAACTTCTTCAACGTTAAAAGTTATAAGTCAACCGTTACGTTGGTATTTCGCGATGAAAAGTATGTCAGCATGAAACTGCCAAGTGTCACGTTGATATTAATCCCAGAATGAGATTTATCGAATTAGACGAAAATATCGGGTATGGCTTCTTTTGACGGAATTACGAAGTGCCGATGATTTCGTCACTGAATAATCGTCAACGTGATACCGTCGTGAATTACATTTCTTTTTAAATATTTCGATACTATCATGGAAATGCCTCTGCTACAGGGAAACTCCGTGTTTTCTGTGAGAGTTCAAGAGAGGTTCTTTGGAACACGGCGGTAACTTTGCGGTAATCAAAGTGTTAAGTTCTCTTTCGTTCGATTAATCGGTTAAATTGGTCGGTAGTTAAAGGCCCGATTGGTAGTTAATTAAAGCGATTGAAGTTTATTCTGATCTGATTCTCGGCTCTTTGATCGATAAGGAAAGTTAATGGCTGGAGGGTGGTGGATGGGTGGAAACTTCGAAACTTCTTCGAATTAAATATCCTCGGAGTTTTCCCAATATTCGAGACTGCACGGTGGAAAAACATGGAGGATTTAACCGGTTTATACGATGCGATCGATTCAATCGTCCGCCGATAAATTTCTTACTATATTTATCATCCGGAAATACATTGGAATTCGCTGTGATTTTATCCCCTCGGAATAAGTGATCGAAATTAAGTGGCAATTAAAAATTTAATTCGCAATTACTCAACTACTTGGCGCACGTAAATTTCCCAAATTCCTTCGAATCGTTGCCAATGACGTTTCCAAACTCTCAGTAAGAGGGTAGAGTTAGAAGTGAGGGAGGAACGAGAGGGGAGAAGCTCCCGTTGAAAGATTACCGAACTATATAGCCGACTGACTCTCTACGATCGCGCGACTGACGTCCCCTTAATTGCATCCTTAAATTTACTTTCGTTTCTCGAAATCTCGACAATTGGTTAGGTCGTTCCAATTACTTGGCAATTAAAAAGTTTCTCACTAACTGGTCAAAGTACACCAACTTAATTCGCGCTCACTTCGCCGATCGGTGAAAGGAGACTGCAGCTTTGCCGTGGCATAAACTCTTACAAATTGGATGCGGTACATTCAACGATTCCTTCCTTGCTTGTGTAAACGAAACTTCATAGACACTAACTATGTATCTATTGAAACAGAGATATTAATTTGGCCCCCAAAACGCCGAAAATTCTTCCGGTAAACGTAACTTTTATATATAATGAACCTATCTTCATAAACTTCAACTCAATTTAACGCGCCACGCTTTCCACAGTTTCGCTTGCAGGAGACTGCAAAGCTTACGTTAAAATCGGTAAAAAATGACGTCTACCGATTAATCGTGCAGCTATACCAATCAAAGGAAACAGAAAAGTCATCTCGGAATATATAAAACGTGGCAGGTTAACACGTTCGCGGACGGTAAAAATTTCAGTGAGCTGCAAAAATAGTCAGTCAAGTATTACACTTCTAACTTATACTTCTAACTAGACAGAGAAAAAATAAAATAGTACGAAAATACTCAATGAATCACTTGGCCATCACTTTAAACTGTATAATAATTACAAAAAATTAAGGTTATATCAAATTAAATGAGTTATAATTGGCTTTATCATTTGGCATTGCACGAATGCTATAGCATTCATGTCATTCTACATTACGATGAAAATGGATGTTATAGCATTCACGTCCGCGAACGTGTTAATGGCTGACCGATCAGAAGTTGCAAATCGTCTTCGCTTCCCACGACGAGAAGAGACGAGAAGATCAGAAGATACACGCAATTTGATCTTGAAGTCCGTGCGTCGATGCGAGGTCGCCGACCCAGAAGTCTACTCTCGTAGGCCGATCACAGAGCCGATGCATCCGGTGGCACGCGAAGCGGGCTTTTTATCGAACACACCGCGCGTTTATTCGCAAACACCGCGTCCGACCAATCTCACCGCGCTATGGAACTGCGACACGAGGCTGTCGCGTGGACTACTCGTTCCTTTCAAATTAAATCCTTAGAATCTTCCAATTGTAACGGCTTTCTCTTTATCTTTAGTATTTTTCAACATTATCTGTCGTGATCATTCTGCTCGGGATCTTTAATTTTAAGCGAACTTCAATGGTATTGAGGGTATAAGCCGTTTATTTTGAAAGTGGCGAATATCACTTTTTCATAATGAAAAATGGTGATTTTTCAATGACTATATGAAATTAATTGTGCAGAGGAAAATATAAGTATCCTGAAAGAAGAATTTCAAGTTAATCTTCTCGGAAGTTGGCATCAGTATTTTTGAACATCTTAAAACGCGAACCCTTAATATTTCGATTTGAAGATGAATGGGCTTATGCTACTTTCAAAATAAACGACTTATATATTAAAAAATGTTTTTTAAATGTTTATTATCAAAAAATTGATAAAGTTCTCGGAGTTATCGGGGATTTTTACTGGGAGGAGTTTTTAACTCAACATCCACCGTAACCTTTTCAAGCAGTTTACTTATTTTGAATTTCTCGGACCAAGGCGGGAAAATAGATTAATAGCGATGGCGAAATATCCTTTCTCTTTTACTTCGGAGTTGTTACATATTTTCATTTTAGTTAAAATCAAAGGAAGGATCTATATACTTGTTGCAAAACGTTAAATAGAGTTTAAAGGAGTTTGAAACTGTATTGATGGGCTTGTCGGTAGATTTGCTCTGATGGACAAGGGTTTGAAGCTGTATAGTTGGTAGATGTGAACGATATTTTAAAAAGTTTCAGATTGTTTTGTTCAGTTTGCATGCAAATACCCAAGTCGAATGGGAATTCCTCGATATATCAATATGTTTGGAACCTGCTTTCGTCGTGTCTATTTGAAACGAGCAAACGTTTATCGTTGTACGTATGAAGTTGTTTATAAACTTCTATGTCGAATACGGAAATTCATTGTTAGAAGGACTGACGCCGCAAGTAAAATGTGTGCTGAGCGTTTGACGGTCAAAGTCTCTGCGCTGCGGTGTTTGAATATTAAAATATGATAGTCCGAATGAAAGTACAAAATCACTGTTGACGCATTCTTCCCCCTCTTTGAAAAGGAGACGCATTTCAGGCCAAAGTAAAGTCGATTACTAAATCTACCTATGTTATCCGTAACTTTAAAGCAATAAAGTTTCCTATCAGAACTGAAAAACCGCAGACCGGCATAAACTACTTGAAAATATTACAAAAACTCTCATCCCTCAATCATAAAATAATATCGCTCATTTCCCATACAATTTCCAATTATCAAAATCCTGCCCACATTACCTAACAAAAAACACCCTTGAATATTGCAAAACACATGTCGCATCAAGGGCAACAAATCCATCCAAAAAGAAACCACAGTGTGAAAATTTCGTTAAATATTTACAAATTCGCCCATAGCGCGAACGATACGATTTAACCGCGGTAAAATTCACCAAGGGAAAGTTTCCTTTCGGGCTCGAGTTAGGATAGGTTTGCGCGAGCGCAGCGCAACGTTCTAGCGATAACAGGAAGGGAGTCTGAGGGGAAAATACGAGCGGCAGATAACAACTGGGTATGTACACGTGTAAGCGTGCGGCCCATTAATCCGAGCGTGTCGCATTGATCTATCATTGTCCTGCACTCGAAGGGGGCGAAGAGAAGGAGGAGGCAGGGGAGAAGGGTGAAAGAGGCGGGGGTGATATACACATCCGAGGTTGATACATAATAGATCGCGAACGCAGCCCGACTGGACGCAAATAGCGTCTACGAGCCGCGAATACAAGCGCGAGACTGCGATACGATATTGTATACACCCGTGGCGCGAGTACACTTTAAATGTAGCTAGAGAAAAGTCCAGTAACCCAGTTTCTCCGTGCCTCCGGTAATGCCGCGACGATGAACGGACTTGGGTAAATACTTTGTATAACGGGTGACTTCTTATCCCTCTTTCGACGCTCGATGATAGAAATCGATATAAATACGAATTAATAAGAACCATTGCAACGCGTCGATAAAGAATTCTGATCTTTTTAAACGTTCTATCACAGATGATAATTCAAATGCCTAATACTTCGGAATTGTAATTATCACCTGTGGTAGACTAGAAATTCGTTCGCATTTAGCGCGCTATTTCGCTCGATGGTTACGAGACAAGATGGATTATAATAGCGGTCAGTAATTAGCAGCACGATGGCGTAGAAAATCCCGAGCTGCCGGATCGCGGTACGAATACAATCGTGCCTCGTGTGGGATTATATAACTTCATCGAGAGACACCCGGTGGTGCACGGCGGCCGGTTATGTACTTGCAACAACCACGCTTACTTCTCGCCATTTCTATTCCGCGCGTTTCTCTGCCTTCCCTGTCCACGTGCACCGAGAAGCGAGCGTGCGTGCGCGCGCACGAGCCCAACTAGCGGTTTGCGGCATTGCGACCAGTTCTTGAATGAGGCTGCGTATGGACTCCGGCGTCGTTTACAAAACCTGAATCCCGCGGCTAACACCGCGCCGTCAGAGCTCATTGCAAACCGGAACCGACGCCGAAAATGTTTTCGCGTTGGATTATTGCCGACTGGCAGATTACTTTCGACGGTTTAGAAAGGTTTAATTCAAAACCTCGAAGGTTTAATTCTATTTTTTCCTGTGGTCACGCGATGTTTTGAGACTGAGATTTAAATACATGTTTTAGGCTGTTTGTTTCTTTTTTACCTTAAGGGTATCATGGGAAGATGGATGATTTGGTGATTATGTAGAGTTTTCTTTTGTACGTGGCGATGGAGATTTGTTAATCGTGGAAAGTACAACTTAATGCTGTGAAACTACGGGATATGGAATACCGTTGACAAATTTGAGGAATTTCGTGAAAATGTTAACTGTCACGATTGAAGAATTTCACCGAAGCGATCGATTTGTCACTGCTTCGATGTATCGATGAAAGTAGTTTGCTCGTTACGCTCGAATGAAAATAAAGTTAGCATTTGCAGCCTTTGATCGACGATCGTACGTGTATCGCATAAAATCCGATTTGTCAATTCAAACAAGCGTATTCGTACGTCCGCCTTGAAACATTTCCTTTTATCGATTATAAGATCACACTTTGGATATTTTAAAAATCCTTGTAACTGCGAGATTGATTATGAACAGGAGCAATTTTTTCCGCCCATTTCAACGAAAGGACCTTTCGAATTCGCGAAAAAGACGTAGCTCACAAGGCAACAAATTTACGAGGCAAAAAGAAGAGTTTATTCGAGCTGCTCGAACTCCGGGGGATTAAACCACCCTTGATTTTAATGGTAGGCGAACTTTAGTGCTCCCCGAGTTTGAAGTTCTAGGTAACTCGATTAATGGATACTCGGTTTGCATGGGATTACTCACGGCCATGTAATTGAGTCTAATTCACACCGAAGCTCGTGACTAATGATAAAGGTAACTCGCTGAAATTTAACGACGCACTTCGTTACTTCTTACTTCGCCTTAATGAGTTATCGATCTCGGAAATGTAAACTTGCCAATTAAATGTTAAAATGTCAACCGCGATACACTTGGCATTCGCCATTTTCGGTGCGCGATAAGTAATCCAGCGGAATAATTAACGACGGTTCTCGTAATAAATGATAATGCGGTAATCCTGCATGGAAATTAAGAACGCTCAAGTTGCTCGCCGATGATTTATTTAATGACATAATACGCTCGGGAGACGTAATGCGAGTTTTTGCGATTCGAACAAACGTTTCGCGATTTAATGAGTACAGTGGCGTAGGAATAAGAGAAGATGATGGTGTATTGCGCGGTTTGATTTGATTCTAGATTAACATTAAGATTTGTACTTGACGAAGTGGTTACTTTGTACATATACGTGTCTAAGTTTTCTTTTTTATTTTGTTTGTTTAAAGTCAAGTGTATTTCTAAGGTTTAATAACGATTACAGCTAAATGTAGCTGTATCATATAATCTTGGGTATTATGATGCTATGTACAATACTTACAAGTATAAATGGGTTTTTATTTTCGCAGTAGTAGTACTAAACAGTACTTTCCGCACAATTTTGCAAAGATTGTACACCTAATTCTGTTTTTACACGGTAGATACGTTCCAGACAAAACCGTGTAAAAAAGACATGAAGTACATACATAGAAAAAAGGGGATTAGTTTCGTATCCTTCAACACTAAAAAATAGTTAAAATAAATTTATTAAAAAATTTATTTTAAGAATATTTTAGATTTTTTAATCGCGCTAAATCGAATGAAATCGTGTAAAAACGGAATTGGGTGTATACTCAAAATCTATACTAGATGAATTCAGTATAAATAATACATACGAATCTATTATATACCACAATTATGAAAAATGAATTGTAGAAACTGTACTGCATACAAAACGTCTAAATTATTATTCTTTCTTCATTTTTGACCTGGCGCGATCTTGAAAATTCTTTTATAACAGATCGTCGAATTCACGTGGGCAGTTCTTTCTCTATAATTTCCTTCCTACACTCAATTGGAGGGGAAAAATTGAAAACAATCTCATATAAAATAGCGTAAATAACGGCAAGTATGTATCGGAGCAATATTTTCATTCCTTTATATTCTTTCATTGAACTTATAGACAGACGACCGCATAAAACAGTATATTCTGAGGTTAACATTGCTAAATCTTATTCCTCCTGACCGCCGTGACTCGTAACGAAACTCCGATACTCCGTCCACGAGCGCGCAAGAATCTCACGGTTATGATCCTTGCATCAGCCATTGCAACCGATAGTTTCCACTTTTATCCCACCTACATGAACCACAATGGATTTGTAACACGGATCTCCTTCGTGCGCTATTCGATGCTATCAAGCAGCTGAGAAATATATTCGATTTTTAAGTAACTTCAAATTCTGTGCAAACTACTTTGGAGGACACGCTGACTATAAATATAAAAGCTTCGAGTCAAGATACAAAGGCTTCAAGTCAATTAGTGCGCCCTGTTTATTAATCGTAACACTGGTGACACCAAACTCAATATAATTATAGAATTTAAAGGAATAATTTTCATTAGAAGAAGCAATGTTTCAAATTACAGGCGGCCCTCGACTTTCGCACATTCTACTGTAGCATAATTCGCTATTTCGCACATTTTTAAAAATTCAATTTTTTAATCATTTCAGTCGATATTGCAAAAATTGTTCGTGAAAGAAAGAAATTCTAACAATTGATATTGTTATTAGAGGTTCTCTAATATTACAATATTGCCTCTATGTAGTATTGCCTACTAGAGGTTACAGAATCTCAACTTTACAAAAGAAAACACATGAAAGCGCTTAAACACTCTTCATTATCTTATTTATTTATATATTTGAAATATATAAATATTTTAAAATAAAACTTTTAATGTTTTTTCCATATCCCTCTACTTTCGCACATTCAACATTCGCGCACATTTTCAGGAACCAATTATGCGCGAAAGTCGAGGACCGTCTGTATATAAGAAGAGTGCGATACTTTTTGCAGAAATTACGTATGGGACAAAATTAAGAAACGGTATTTAATACTACTTATACTAGCGATACTACTTAATCTACGGTATTATTTACACCACGGTACTACTCGTAGTAGGGTAATACTTATACCACGAACTTCATCTTATTACTATCCTCCAAGACTACTTCCACCATTCCAAATACCGTTCATTACCACCGGCTCTACACGCCGTGCTGGAAACGTAGACTTATCGTTTCAATCGAGATCCAAGTTTCAGTATTAAATTCAAAGCAAGAAACACCACTACCGTTAAATTTCCTGCAGATATTATTATTTCCGTGAAACAATTTCGCATGCGAATGAAATTACATATTCGCGAGCGAGATCTTCCGCGATGGTTCCGAAAAAAGAAAAGAAAGAAAGAGGCCATCCGCATATGTACAGACGTATCGCTACCCTTTCGAAGGATTTCGAGGAATAGACGTGCGTATAATGTACAATATCACGGGCCGGATGTCGTGCATTAAGACGAATTAGAGTCATTTATTTAGAGACAAAAACCAGAAGGATAATGGCTGACTACTCGGCATAACGAGTGGTCCGATAATAAGGTTCGTTCTGGATGCGTTATTCCACGATCAATCCTGGGCACACCTTACTCCGTTCGCTAGGAAATATCGGCTCTTTGTAGCTGTTTTACGATTCTCCGTGGAGATTATTATCATCATTTACGATCACCCTCGATCGAATCTTCGTTCTCCTTTTCATTCGTCCGCTCTGGTTGTTTTCGCTCATCGTTTTGGAGCGACCTCGTAACAAAGAGGAGCCTTTTACACGAAAAATCATTCTTGGTTCTTCTTTCATTTAATTTACGTGTTTATTACTTGTGATTTAAGATAAAAACAATCCAAGGGGTACGCATTTCTTCCACATTCTAAAACTTTGCATACCGTCGATTTTTCTTCATCGTTTTGGAGCGTCTTCGCAGCAAAGAGACGAGTTCTACTGTCAAAATCATTATCGATCTTTTGTTCATTTCGTTTCTACCTTTCTTACGTTTCATATTTTACAAGAAAGTGATAAATTTCCGCTTCTTTCGAACGGTACTTCCCCAAGTAAAAGATATCGTTTTCCAATCTTTTTCTCGCACTTTTTTTCACCGTGTTTCGAGGAACGCGAAAAATAAGTTTATGCACGCGTGTGCTCGCGTGCACCTTTCGCGGTAGGATGTCTTATCACGAAGAAGAATAAACCGTTCTACGAATCGGCCTGGAAGAATCGCCCGAACATCAGACACGAATATCTCTCGAAGTGTTTTCAGTTTAATCGAGCTGCACCTGTTTCGTTATTCGAGCCGCCAACTGTTTTGCACGTGTGTTGAAATAACACGGCTATCGCGCTACGTTACCTACCTAGAACTGCGAAAGAGAATATTCGCTGTTGTTGAAAATCCTCGTCGACGCTTTGCACCTCCGATTCTATCGTCGTTGCATTCGATGGTTGTTAAACGAATTGCGTTTCATTTATCAACTGACTGTGCAAATCTGACGAGAAACGATTGGAGTAGGGGAATCACTAGTTGGATGAATGAACTATCTTGTGTTGTCCACCCTTGAGCAAAGGGAAGAGGGGTCTTCTTCTTGCAGTGCGATGGTTTAACCCTTTGCAGTCCTATGTCGAGGTATACTCGACATAGCTTTTCACTTCATTTTATTTTCCAGCGATTTAATATCGACTTTCCAATTTCATAATGATTTTGTAATATCACCTAAATATCCGCCAGTGTCTATAGTTATTGATATAATTTAAAGAAATGAATAACCAATGATAGAAAATGTTATGAAATTAATTTCATTTAGCTCACTACAAAATTGAGAAAATAATTCGGACCGCGAAGGGTTAAGGCAGTGGTCGGCAAATTCATTGGTCAAAAGAGCCAAAAATCAGCAGCAGAACGATTAAACATTTTTTAATAGCCAAATTTCTTTTCAAGAACCTGTCAAGAACCATGTTTTTCGGAGTCTGTTCAAACTAGCTACTAAACATTAACGCCTTGCCGTACAATAACGAGTGTCACTCGTAACGCGATAAATGGAATAGGAAATTTTCAAGTTTTTCAAAAACTATTAAGTTAAAAGTATCAGTGGGTCACGATACGACAAAATTATTTCTATGCTATTAATATTGCGTTAAGTTATATGTTATATCAGAAATCATGGGTAGATTGTTGTTTCAGGAATTAATTCTAAATTATTGCGCATTCAGTCACAAAAGAAATGGTACGGGAAGGGGTTAAATACAACCAGATATAACAATGATCTTATTTATTGGCAATATTTTTGTGGCCGACTGGCCGAGCCGCACTCAGGACGCTAAAGAGCCGCATGCGGCTCGCGATCCGCGATTTGCCGACCACTGGTTTAAGGTGACAATGGAACACTAAATTGGTGATTACGACTTTTATTGGTAGCATAAGATCGTCCGTGTAATCCAGACTCCGTGATATTCCGGGGTTTTGGAAAGCATATGTGCTATGGTACAACTTTTTCAAAATAGGCCGGTGCCTGGCAAGAGTTAAATATTAAATAAAAGTTAAATATCTTACAATTAGTTCGGAGACTTTAACACTAAACCTACCAAGCCGGTCAAAATGACCGGTTCGCAATTTTTTCTAAAAATTCCATAAATTGACAGAGGAGCATTGAATTAAATATTCCACTGTTATCTTATGAAACCTAAGTTGATTATTGGATCATCTTGTTCATCTCTTGCTTTCTCTTTTTCCAACGTACTTATTCAGTATGTCAAAATTTGAGTAGATATAACGTCGGTAGTTTTAGCAGTCTTTGCAAACTTGGAAATCATGTCACACCGTTGCACTCTGTCGGCTCTTATTCCACGCCTGTGAAATTAAACAAAACAACCTCTATTTTTCCTCGAAATGTTCTCTCAATTTCCAATATAATTCAACATACCGTCGAAAAAGAGGAACAAGTTCAACGTCCTCAAAATTGCATCCTCCACTTTATAAGTACCATAATGCAATATCTCGCTTCCTCGATCCTCCATTGTACCGTTAATCGCAAATTCACGATCGCCTCGAATTAGGTGCATAAAAGTACGAGGAGACGGAGGGTAAAATAACTCAATTAAAGTAAAATAGTTATTAAAGCGAGGGGTCGTCACCGGGGGTATCGTTTAAAGTACTCGGCAGCGGTAGCTGCGAAACTTCCTCATTAACGCGCTTATTAAGATCGCACGACGATTAATTTCAAGCTCGGCGAGTTATTCGCGACAGAAAGACAACAGAATTTCACGTAGCCAGGCCGTGCTCGGCAATAATTTCTCACGGGGGCCGCGCGCGCACGAGTCGTTGTCGTTGTGTGCATTTACCTGCACGATGCTCGGCCCACGCAAAACGCTTTTGCCACCCAATATATACGAGCCATTGTCTCGGGAATCATTATTGTTGTGCAATGCTGAAATTACGGGCGGATCCTTCGCTTTGTGCGCGATACGGCTCTCACGGGAGACACGTTATGTACATTCTTAACGCGTCTCCGTCGACAATTGGCAAATTGTTTATCATAATGGTAATCATTTTTTCGCTCGATAGTATCCATTGTTGCGTACCTGGATTCTCGCGTGCGATAAATTTTACTAGATCCTTGTGCAAGGTAACAGATATCGCGGAGCGCTTAATCGCCGTCGACGATTGTACGCGCAATTCCTTTGACATTCCGTGATACCGATATTTCGTGTTATTTAAAAGCGAAGGCACGCGGAACAATCGTATGGATTAAATGATGGATTCTTTTTTTTCATCGGATGCCGTACTTTCTCTGGCTAAGGTATTTTAACAATTTTACTTTTATTGTCTGCTTGCACCTTCTTTACAAAGAGGTGTTCTTGGAGATTTTGTAGATCTTCTGGTGGAGATTGGTAACGACATTGGTACAACTTCGTTACATGGTAAATTAACTCCGGTTAATGAGTATGATAATTATGGAAATGGAGAAACAAATTTTTTAATCACATCGATTCGAGGATGTAGCGGTGTTAAATAATATACGAACAAAACCAGAAAGTAAATGTATACCGTGATGTATCTCTATCTTCTTTGAAGAAAGAGTCTTTGAATAGTGCGTTGAATATTATAAATCGGCAGAAAAAATCTATTCAAGAATGTACTGTAACTAGTTTATTATTTCTACGTGTAAATAACAGATGAGTTTTATCAGAATAGTAGACTACACTTTAAAAAAAAAGACATTTGCGTCAAAGTTCACCGTTTGTTAATCGCCAGAAAGATAGCTTACAAAAGGATACACAGCGATGCGAGAATGAAGTCAGAGAACAAACGTAAGAATAGATGGTATATTATCTTAAAGTTACAATATCTTACAAAGAGGTTGAACACGCGATGTGTATACAGGATCGGCAACAACCATGCTCGACCTGGTTTCCTGCAGTATCAAATTTCGTATCGAATTCAATCAAACTTAAAATTTAATAACGATTTTGCACGTACGACTGAAGTATCCCCGTACACGCGATAATTCCAGCCATCGAATCAAACCAACGTATCCGGCGCCGGATAGTTTTATTAAATGAGTTTCCATCGATCGAGAGATCAGGAAAACACATTAAACCTAATAATTAATATCAGGAATTACTATATAATTAATGCAATCGCCAATAAATTTCAACGGTCGCTCCTCGTCGACGACGAAGCGCGAATGATGTTCTTTTAACTTTTCATGGTTTTACGGTCGAATCCGCTTCTTTATAGCCTCCTTTGTGCAACTTTATTGGGCCGTAAAAAGTGCGCGATCGGTTATAACGATTTTCGATCGTCGAATTACGTCCGTATCGTTCGACGTAGTCTATTCGCTCGATGAAATAACTTTGGAAATGCGAGAAGCTCGATTGCTCTTGTCGCGTCGTGGAACAACGATCGGCCGGTATCGCGTGATTCACGCGTATCGCGTCATTAACGACCGGTTGCGCGACGCCGCGACGCACAATCGTCTGTAAATAGATTTACCTGCAACACACCGGCTTCTCGACTTATCTATGGTCAGACTGTCACCGTAAAATTCGAGCCGGATTCTGCGATCTTAGTTTTTGCGGCGATTACGCGCTTCAGGATATTCGTGTGCGACATACCGATTGTCGATCGAACAACGAGAGATATTTGGAGAAGAGACGGAGCCGCGTTTTGTGGATTCATCGATGGTAAAAGTAGGGGTATTTATTGATGAAATCGGTATCGTTTCTGTTCGGAATAAATGGGACAGATTTTTGAGAGCGGTTTAAAACAAGATGGCAGGGAATTTAACCGGTTAACTGCGTTGGACGTGTATACACGTTAATCCGAAGTTCTACTGCGGTAACCTTTTCAACACTGAATTGTCAATTCCTTATCAACTAAAAATGTAATCCTTCCACGTTTTGTTTCCCTCTTTTCATCAAATGTATAGCAGAAACATTTGCCCAGCGCTCGACGTGTATAGAAGTCATTTCTCGATTTTAATTTCGCTTCGCGCGAAGGGTTTTTAAAACTAAATTCCGCAGTCAACTGGTTAAATGTATCTTCATGGTTCCTGGAATTTTGGTTTTGATTGTGATTACAATGAAGAATCATAGTTTCGTGGTGGGCTCTAAATTACTATGGAGTTATACATGCTGGACGAGAAACACATTTCATACGTAGGGGGAGAAATTGTGATCTTCGACAACTTAACCCTTACAACACTGCTGGGATATTTTATATCTCAAACATTATCATATAATTTTCATGTTATTTTTGTACAATTTATTTCCATATATTATTTTGTTTATATGACAATATTTACTGCTGGGATAAAAATATCCCAGCAGTAACATACTACTGGGATGAAAACTCCTGAAATAAAAAAAAATATATTTCATTCTCAGTCGTATTTTTATTCCATTTCCTGTGTCACAAAATATACACTGCCAAAAATTAGTCATTTTCCGAAGAAATAAAATTTAGTGTTGAAAGGGTTAAAGACCATTTGCAATCTGGTACGTTCTATGTGAACTAAACGGGTTCTCATTTTGTCAATTCACTGACGATAATCACGACAATACTGTCGTCGAGATACAAGCAATGTCTGTCGCTAAATATTCAAATGCTATTCTCAAATCGGCGATCTAACAATAAGTTGGCGTTAAAACTCCAGGCGAGATATGCACTCGGGAATTCACAGATCGTCGACGCAACAAGTAAAAGATCCGAAACTGTCGTCCCAGTTTATTTGCTCGGCGATATGAATTTTCTTTTAATTCGCATGAAAATGAATTCTTGTCGTGAATTCTATAGAAAAATCAAGCCGGATTCCTCTGTGATAACGATTGGCATCGGGTGTTTTACGATTCGTATCGACGCGTCCCGGGAAATCCGCTGTCAATTTACGAGTCTGTCGATCCACCGACGTAAAACGTCTCGCGCAAAAATGAAATGTGGGTCCGTCTTGTCGATTCATTAACGATAATACATTACGGTTGTTGTCCCGTATGCGGAGTGCATTACTGACATTTCTATGCGGAGAGAAAGGTATCGGATGTCGGCATAAATCTCTGCGCGAAGTACGTGCATAAATATATCCACGTGATCGCGCACACAGCGAAGGAAAAATCTGTCTCCTTCTCGTTTCTTTCTCTCGTTACGTCGATCCACGTCGGCCCACGTGAAAACCTGCCTTTTATCTCGGCGAGATACGCGCTCGAGCCAGTATTCGAAATAGGGTTTCTGCACGGGGAAGAGGTTTTCTATAACCATCGAAGAAAACGACGAGATTGAATTAAAATCTGAAGTTTCCTTGGCATTGAGTTCGTTCAAAGTGGAGGGAGGATCTTTTTTTTCAAAATATTTCGTATATCGTGGCTTTCATTCTTTAGAATTTCCTTGAAATAAAACGAAAATGTGCAATGAACTTACTAATTGTTCACTATCTCACTATCTATATACAATTTATTCAATGTAACGCTTCGTGCATTACAGTATTGGTTGCCCGAGAATCATTCAAAATTTCTGGGCAGTATAGTCAAAGAATCTATGATAAAAATATGCAATATAACGACGATCAAGTATTTGACGATTCTAATAAACTTCCATTAAAATTGTAAAAAAGATTTTCGAACCGTGTCTAAATCTTTCGACGATAAATTTTATTCCAACTAAAGGAAACATTGAGTTTTGTTGCTTTAAATCCTATTTGAAACCATTGGTTCCCGCCAAAAACGACAATACAGCTATTACCAGTGAAAATTATGAGCGCAAGTAAAATGTGCAAAGATAACAAACAACCTGTTTGCCTTCCCCTTTTTCGAGAATAATTCCAAGTATTTTGAAATTATCACTTACAGACCGTCCTTTCCCTCGATTTTCCACGAAGAGCAAACCCATTCCCGATATTTTCGTTGTTTTTTTTTATATTCCGACGTTCCCGATCCACGAACAGAACGTTTCCTCGTTCTGAGCCAAATTCTCTCGTTTCAACGACTGATGTTTTTTGTGTGCATAAATACGACGAAGGTATGCGATGAGCTCGCGAATACTGACGTACAACCGATGCAAAACTTGCCGAATCCCGTTGCATCCGGTCGTGCCCGATGCGTCCAAGTTTCCAACTGCTTCCTGCGTCTGCTTCGCTCTGTGTCTTTGCCTGTTCAAGTATTCTCGTGACAGGATTTGACGTTGCAAAGGATGAGAGTGCCAACGGTTGTCTGTATTTCATACTCGCCCGTTATTCCGTGAAAATTAACGGAAATAACGTTCCTCTTATGTTACGACTTATACACCTAATTCTGTTTTTACACGATAGATACGTTCCAGACAAAACCGTGTAAAAAGAGACATGAAGTACATACAGAGAAAAAAAGGGGATTAGTTCCATATCCTTCAACCCTGTAAAAAATAGTTAAAATAAATTTATTAACACATCTTAAGCGGATATTTTCTTGTCAAATTCTTACCATATAGCGGGCGATTTTCTGCAATTCGCGTGCACAATTACTTCTGCATAAAATAGCCATAATTTTTGAACTATGGGTTATTTTTGAATATACTTTCAGTTCCTTTCTAAAAAAATAAATTCCTTTAGTCACTTTGTTTTGTCTTCTCCCGCGCTTTAATAATAATATGCACGAAACGAGTTTAGTCGTTTCCCGCTTAAGATGTGTCAAAAAATTTATTTTAAGAATATTTTAGATTTTTTAATCGTGCTAAATCGAATGAAATCGTGTAAAAACGGAATCAATTTTTTTTCTAGACCGTGTTAAATCAAAACCGTATAAAAAAAGGCCGTGTAAAAACAGAATTGGGTGTGTTACGTTCCACTTTGTTCGGTACAGCTAGGTAAATATTAGGAATTTTGTATCGTTCGGAATTTGTCGTTTATTGTATTCTTGGGGCCGATATTGTAACTATTATTCATCCACGATGGTTTTTTCTCCACTTTGAATGCAATAGGCGTGTATGTACGCTTCTAAGATTCTATCGATACATGTGAATTTATCCTGAGTTGATTTAAGTAGTCGGATGAAAATTGTATTTTTTATCATTATCGTCATACCAGTCCAATTCCTTCATCTTCAGTGTTCCCTTCTCCTCAACGTACAATCACCACTCTACTTTCAGGCGCGAAAGTAATTTTTTATCAGATCACTTCAACGATAACTCGTAACCATTCGTACCACAAGCTGCAACATCATGATCTCGCAATCTCTACCGCAACAAAAATCATAGACACTTTTACAAAAAAAGTTTCTAATTCGGTATTAATTAAAATCAAACCTCTCTATCGCGTAGCTTTATCTTTCGGTTCATAGAATCCCCGCAAAAATCATCCTCTCTCCGCGATAACTTTTTATCCCACGAATCCATGAATCTCTAGACTTTCTCTTAATTCTCGATTAACATAAACTCCAACCAGATGTTCGCGAGAGGAAGGATAGATAGGAACATTTAACGTTAGCATCGAGAAATTGATCACCGAACCGACGTCGTACGGTGGCGCGCAAACTCAGAAACGGAAGCAGCCAGGCGATGGGCTTCCCGCGATAGGTCAATAAAGCGACTCGTTAATATCAAGGAAACACGTATCGTCCCAGCAACTTTGACATTAATAACTGACAATAACGATGCTGGCCGTTGACGTTTAACGGCTGCTACCGAAGGGACGTACAGCCCGTCGAGTCACACTCGGCCGGCTCTAATTGCTCGATTTAATTGCCAGGACGGAATTATCGGCGCGGTTCCACGTCTCCGTTTTGGCACGGAGAATCGCGACACCCGTTATACCCAGGAGGCCGTGACTCCGCGTGAAATTGAGCCGGCAAGTAGTTACCTCGACGATCGATCAATTACGATTTCTCCGCCTTTCTCCTCTGCCCTTTACCTTTACACTTCTTCCTCTCGCTGTCTCTCTTCTTCTTCCTTCTTCCTCCTTCTTTTTTCCGCCACGTCCATCCGATCCTCGCGAGCTGAGATGGGTATCGCGGTTCCATTGTTTAAAATAATGGCACTTCGCAGGATCGGGTGTGTCGGCCGTTATTATCTGGATCGTACTTGCTCGCCGTTTTCACTTGAAGCATCGAGTTTCGTAGATGAATGGAGATGAGAGACGGGCTTGCGATATTGACCTCGGAAGCATCGAAAAATCGGTGTACCGTTTTTCCTGCCGGGCACGGTGAGCTGCACCGGAAGCTGCGAAAGTCGTGTACGGTGATCGTGTAAAGCCGGTATTCCAGACGTTCTCTTTGTATGTTAGAGGCACAATTTTATAGTTAACACTAGATTTACGGATGTTGATTATATACCTATTTTTACTGAAGTGGGCCAATTTTACTCAGACAAGAAAATTGAAGTTTTTTGCAATGAAAATAGTTCGAAATCAATTTGAATTAAAGATTTGTTATTAAAAAATTCATTGGGGACATTTGTTCAAAAAATGGATTTTATAAAATTATATTATTTCACTAAAAATGCTCTGCTCACGCGCGATGTATAGATCGAAATGATGGCAGAAGTGGGTAGGTAAGAAAGATAATGTAGCGGAGTAGCGAAAAGAACTGAGGATGATTGTTTGTATGCGAGGAGAGACAAGTTAGAGGAGAAATAAATCAGGTGCGGCTTGTAAGCCGCAAGTTGCTCAGGTCTGATGTTTGCTATAAATTCCATGTGTTACGCGATTAACTGTTAAATAACTTTATGAGTCAAACTGGCTCACAACCGTAAAAATAGGTATACCACGTTCGATAATGCGAAATGAAGGGGTCTGCGGGGGAGAGGAATCAACATTTACATATATTTCATTACGTAACTAAAAACCAATATATGTTTTTAAAAAATAATATTTAAGTTTTATATATGTATAGTAATCAAATTTTTAATGAGTCAAATTGTCTCAGTTCGTAAATGTAGTGCAAAGTCCGAATTAGGATTTGTCGGTGGTGTCTCGTAGTTCAAAATTGAACAAGAATTTTTTATTTTGTAGACGCTTAAAAAGTTCTGTTACCTATCTGACGTTGGATTGCACATTCAAATTTCCAGTTACGCTTCAACTTTTTAAACTCGACGATTAATAAAAAATAGCTTGACTTCCTGCGCCGTCCAATAACTGACATCTTCCTACACATTTCATGAGAATTTCATAAACAAATTTCCCATTGCAATTAAAAGGCGAAGTGCGAAGGTCTATACTCAGGCAAAACTGCCTCTACACTTTTACATTTAACCCCTTGCCGTACCATTTCTTTTGTGACTGAATGCGCAATAGCTCAGAAATTAATTACTGAAATAACAATCGATCCCTAATTTTCGATATAGCGTATAACTTAACGCACTATTAATAGCGTAGAAATAATTTCATCGTATCGCGACCCACTGATATTTTTAATGTCATAGCTTTTGAAAAACTTCAAATTTTCCTATTCCATTTATCGCGTCACGAGCTGCACTCGTTATTGTACGGCAAAGGGTTAACTTGCAGATGACTTAGTAGTAAAAAAACAAATTAGCGATTGGACATTAGCTAAGATTTTTTTTTACGTCGCTGAATTAAGCTTGCGGTTTTTACAAGTCCTTAAGTGTCATTCTCTTAAGAGAATCTCCGTGTCATCGTTGCGCTCCGTTGAAGATCCTGGCCGTGAAAGGAGCCCGTGGGTTTTTACTGGCAACTTATTCCGCGACGGTGACGATGCGCTTGTTATTGTTTAATTAATAAGCACGACACGGTGCTCGAATCGGCGTGCTTTATCGGGGGCATTGGGCGATACCGCTGACGATGGCGAATGCGCACCGTCCTTGCCGCGAATAATCAGATGTATGCGCTTGTTGCGTCTCCGCTAGTTTTTCGACGTCACTACACAGCCAATAAATTTGAGGTTGATTACCCCTCTTCGAGGCGCGGCGCAAATGCAGATGAGCAAATATACACACACTCGCAGAAGGTGCAGCGTGCACTCGGAGTCGATGGTGAGTCACCGTATGACATTTGACCCCCACCAGTATACCAGTTGCCTCGTGGTGCATTCAGTGGTTCTCAATTTGGCTACTTTTTAATATTAAACCTGCTCACTGTAATATTTAGTCGTTTCACGTAAATTTGTTGAAAGATTGTCATATTCTGGAGAATTGTAGTGAACTAGCGGAGAAATTGTTAGGAGTTTGTGTCATTTTTCGAGGATATTTGAGACTTTTTTTTCTTCATTTTTGAGGTAGTTTTAGTTTGTTTTAATTTGTGGTATGATATTAACCCTTAACCCTTTGCAGTCCTATGTCTAGCTACACTCGACATTGCTTTTCACTTCATTTTACTTTCTGATAATTTAATATCGACATTCCAATTTTATAACGATTTTGCAATATCGTCTGAATATCCGTCAGTACCTATAGTTATTGCTATTATTAAAAAAAATTGAATAACCAACGATAGGAAATGTTGTGAAGTTAATTTCATTTAACTCACTATGACATTGAAAAAGTAATTCGGACCGCAAAAGGTTAACGCTCCGACTTTTAATTGTGAATATCGACTGGCAACTTCAATTTATTCTCATCATACTTCGACTTGCAAGTTTTTAAGTGTTTTAAATGGTACAGTGACGTGTAAAAAATAATATTAAAGTCATTCAAAACAATCTTTATTCATCTCTGACTGTCTTTACTGATCGCTTGTAACTGACTCACGAGTATTATTTTTTATTTGTAAACAATTACCGATAACGACCCAAAAATACATTTGGAGTAGAGCGTCGCACATCGGTGGTCCCTGAGAGGCACACTTGGAGTGTTAAGGGTTAATATTAGGTCGTACACCTCAGGTTCAGGTTTGCTGGATTATTGGTGTTTATACAGTTGGGATAAGTCTTTTAATCTATCCAGTCCTGAATTAGGTTTGCTTCGCTTAACCCATTGACTGCCAACTGCGAGATATCTCGTAGCTGCACTATAAGTTTGAATTAATAAATTAACAATAATGGCTGAGCGTGTATAGAAATTTTGGAAGAAAAATGCTCTTTGTATCATTACAAATGTCGAGATTATATTTTTGATTGACGAAACCAATGTTCTAAAAACTTTCTGTCATCTTCTCAAACTTTAAGAAGCAAAGGTAATATTTGCTTAGTTTTCCTGGCAGTGAATGGGTTAAGTGCCTTGAAAGATCTCACTGTTTGTCGTTATTTTACATCCGACACGATATCTTCGAAACTGCTTATAATATTATTATATTTTGCAGTATATTACAATATACTTTCACCGTAAATGTTTGTTAAAACTCATAATCAAACATTTTAATTGACCATATGTCTACTCCGTATTATTAAGGGCATTTAAATTGTATTTACAATATGAAAAATTAAATGTTTTTCCTCGAGCTCGCCATGAGTCTTCGCTATTACTTCTGCGTAAAAATGCTCATAAAGGTATGAACAAATTTATAAAAATTCTCATTTATGCAATAAACCATCTTTAAAAGGCCAACGACGTCATCCGTTCCTTGGTTTCAAGGATAGGAAAAGTATGTTTACTCTTATAGAGCGTTTTAATAACGTAAATGAAGAAAACGGTAGAATAATTTAAACAAAGTGGTGATAAAGATGCGATATTTGTACGCATCTCAAGTGCGTTTTTCTAAAAGATGAACTACTTGGAAATTTGCAAACATTTTCATCTGTCCATTATGAGATAAATATCGTACAGCTGAAGTGGTTGCAAATCGAGAACATAATCTTACTAGGAAAAAAACCTGATCAAAATATCATGTGCAGTTAAACATCGTGAAATACTATTTCATAAAAATTGTAACTCCTCTAATTATATTATAATTGAACATAAAAAGATCCATCTCCGGTATACTGTATATTTTATTACACTTCGGAGTCATTAACTAAATATAAAAAATAGGCGTCGAATAAATAACTCATCGGAATAAAAAGATCAATTCTTAACAGTGAGACAAAAAAGTACACGTATTTATCGATTCCGCGTTATAATCGCTGCATGGCATCTGCATCGACGACAGAAATTTCTAATTAAACCTGGAGGCGTGTGAAAAAATCCGAGATCAGAGTTCCATCGGAGACGGTTGTCGAGGAATCGGCGATATTAGCATCAAGAAAGTCGAAAGGAGCTATTCCATTAACTGTACACCGAAACGCGTCAACATCGCGGGAATAACAGCGTTAAGAAATCTCGTCTCTCCAAACGAGAGAGGCTTAAACGGGTGGGGGAATGGAATAAAATAAAATGAAAATCGCAGAATCCTCGGAGATCTGTTTATTATTTTATCGTACCGTTTATCCCGTTAATTTATATGGTTATCTCGTTTTTAACCTTTAACGGTTAGATATTTATAGCGGCGTTAAAATACGCTCGTAACGTAAAAGTGGAGTCGTAACTGGGACTCTAAAGAATTCATATCTCCGCGTCTTTTATTGCTTTCGTGTCATACTCGAGCGCTTTCTTACGCTCTTCTGGCCGCTTTAATTAAATCAGCCGCCCGGTCTCATATCGGTGGACGTGCGGCGAACTTTGCCGATCGATGACGACGAAATGTCACTGGTACCCGAGGTGGTATCTAAAAATACAGCATCGCGGATGAAAGGACAGACGGTTCAATCGGATCGTCATGCTGCCTGTCAACCTCCGTTAACCTCCTGTCCCTCCTTCCTTTCCGTCTCTCCATCCCTGTCTCTCTTCCTCTTCTTTCTCCATCTCTCTATCTGTTTGTCTATCTATCCGTCCATCTAGTATTCAATCTTCCTATCTATTTACCTCCATCACCTCTCCATCTCTACCTATCTCTCCTTCTCTCTATCTACTTCTTCATTTATCTCCCTCTCTTTCTCCCTTCCCCTACTTATTTCCTTACCCGTCCTCTCATCTCGCTGCTCCTTTCTCTAAAAGATACAGAACGCGAGACTTAACGATCTCGTTCGCGGGCAAAGTGCCAAAAACAGAGTGGAACCCGTGCCTCTTCGAAACGACCCTCGCCACTCGACGGCCCGCTCGACCTGTCGTCTTCGACGCCTCCACTGACTTTCTCCTCGCCCTAAACCTTCCTCGTCGGCTATCCTCCAAGATCGCCGATACAATTCCGTCAATGGGAACGACCCGAGTGATTCCGATCACCGAGAAATTCTATCGAATCGTTGCCTTTTCTTCGACTTACTTCGGCCCCCCACTATCGTTTCAACCGATCACCGTTGCTTCCATTCGATACTGCCAATCGTTACCTTCCGAGAGGGAGACCTACTTTCGGAAGACGATTCGATGAATCTACTTCTCGCAAATATTACAATTCTTCTTCACCATAGAACATTTCTTCTCGTCACTGTGTTACGAAGTCGGAAAGTCGAAAATATACAAATACATCATCGTTGGCGTCAATCCGACACGACTGCGATTATACGCTCCAAAACATTTCGTGGAATAATGCACCTTTTTTCTCTGATATAATTCAACGCGAGTTTAAATTATCATCTTTTGGGACGTCGTAGTTGGATCGAGAAACGGTTTAATTTAAGTAAGATGTGTTATATACTCACCATAGTTCCGTTCATGGTACGTGTTCGTTGTAACTGCAACTTCATCCATCCGCTAGGTCAGTGGTCGGCAAACTCAGTAGTCAAATGAGCCAAAATCAGCAGCAGGACGATTCAAATTTTTTTGAGAACTAAATTTCTTTTCAAGAATCTGTCAAGAACCATGTTTTTCGGAGTCGGTTTAAACTAGCTACTAAACATTAACACGTCGAATGCCACCGGTATTTCGCAAATTTCTTCATTTCTACTGAAGTGAAACTTTTCTATTAAAATGAAATCTTTACAAAGCAAAAACTTTAAAGACAAAAAGAGATTTATAGACAGCAGGGCTTTGTCTTTTTGAGACCATCGCGTAAATATTGACTGAATTAATAAATTCGTAAATATTACAATTATCATATGAAAGTCATATGTTGTATGAAATTTCATCAAATTCAATAGCGCCGATCACCGGTGATCCCCATGACATTTAACGTGTTAAATACAACCAGATATAATAATAATCTTATTTATTAAAAAAATGTGGCCGACTGGCCGAGCCGCTTTCAGGTGATTTGCCGACCACTGCGCTAGGTTACCTGAATTACAATACAATTCGTTTAAAACGTTTCTTAACTCTTTTAGTGCCGGATGATATATCGTCGTTAGCAATACTCCTGAGGACGCGCATCATGGGATTATTATTTAGTTTTGTCATATGATATTAGTAATTTTATTAGAAACAACTGAAAATCCACGATTTATGATTTATGTTAAGTGTTCGATATCTAACCGTGACTGCAGGCTGATTCTTTTTCTTTGTGACTACTGTTTATAATAAACAACCGATCTTTTCATTTTTCTTAGCAATATTAGATAAATATTATTGGTACAATTTTCAACAAATAGTGAAATGCATTTATTCTTAATTTAATTAATTTATCCAATCGCCACTAAAAGGGTTAATGTAACCAACAGGTTACGAGTTGTTTCAGACGTTTCTACTTTAACTCTTCCCATATGCATTTACTTGTTTACTCGTTGATTCTAACATATTATTCTACAATTATTTATTTACTCCATTATTGAAAAAAGGACCAAGAGCTGGTAAAAGTTATTCGTGCGGCAGCTCGACCAGCACAGCTCCAACGGGCACAAATACGTAGTCCTAGCGGTATAAAGGAAGTAACGAGAACCGATTCGGAGTCTTTTGAATTATTTGCCTCCCATTTTACGCGTAAGAGGATAAAGTTCCGCGCCGTGGATATTATGTAATCGTATTAAGAGACGGCGTACGTATGTTCGCAACTAGAAGAGGATCATAAGCAGCGGAACGGGAAAAGGAGGCGGGATTTCGAAGCCTCCGTACCATTTCCACGAAGTGGATTCTAATTACGACCGAGGATGATACACGATTTTCTCTGCTTTTACTCTCCTCCTCCACCTCCGTCGTTCCCCTTTCCGCTTCTTCATCCTCTTCCACGGCGTTCAATCTCTGTCCCATAGGTCCTTCCCGAGGAAAAACGAATCTGCAGCTTTGAAGCCCCTTCTTCCTCATGGTTCTCCTACCTTCTTCTTGTTTCCTCCCTTTTTTTCCAACGCGTACGCACCGGATGGATTACGTTTCCGTCGACTTTACTTTTTCGCGTGTACGGTGCGACGACCTGCCGGAGAAATCTAATTTCGCGTCAGCTTCGCTCTTCCGTCCTTGGATATTCTGTATTTTCTGCTTGGTCTGCACGGTCGATCGATGGAATCGGTGAGAGAATGCAATGATGCTGATATCAATCGTATTTCATTTTGTAACTTTTACTTCCGCAATTCTTTTAGTCGACTGTTTGAAGATTTCAACCCTTTGCTGTGTCGTGTCGAACTGTACTCACAATCGGTGTGATTTGCCATTGTAGTTTCTTTTTTATCTAGTTAATTTTGCCTTTGTATCTTTATTGAATTTTAGAAGAGAAACGTTTATTACATAATATTTGTTGCTAACCGAATTGGCAAAGGTTATTCACTTACTAATAGAATATAACCTTCAAAGATACCGAATTAAAAAGTCTTCTAGGAGATTAAAGGAAACCTTGTAAATCCAAAGAGACCAAAGAGACCAAGGAACACCGAAGCGTTGCGGTGTGAGGATTCGATGATGCTGTACTTGGTGAAGAACGTTGCAAAGAGCGGTCAATTTTCCTTTGATTTTTACCGAGTCTAAAATCCTTCAAAGTACATTTTAAAGAGAAATCAATGGGGAAATTGGGGAACAGTAAATTCCAGGTTAAACCGTGGTTCGCTCTATCTCTATTTGCAATAAGTTGCTATTGGAACAGTTCAAAGTACAACAAATTAATGAATAATATCGATACTCCGTGTCATCAGTTCATGAGAGATCGTACAGAACGCAATGTTCGTTTCAATTTGACCAAACAAATTGTAAGAAAACAAATGTTCTCACTATTACCAGAATTCCTAAAATTTCCATTCGTTCAGAATAAGAACAAAGGAAGATAAAAAATGTTGAAGATGCATAAAAGCTATTATTATCGACCATCTCCAACTGCTGGATCGCTTTTCAACTTTGATCTATATATAGATGTCTCAAGAAACACGATTTCAACGCAACAGATTAATAATATCAGTATCCAAAATTATGCAATACGATGATGATTGGGAATTTCACCCTAATGATCGATGACTAATAACAGACCGTGATCCTATTTCGCTTTGCTCGAGTAAAAGCCCACGAAGGGATTATAATGGCAATAGGGATGGAGTACCGGATCCCAAATAGCAGTCCCGAGTTAGCATCCCTTTTGTGTTAGTCCTTGGAAACTCCCACATGATTCGCGTATCACATCCTCCGCGGTTTACAAATAACCATCCCAATCCGAGCTGAAAATATGCAAACAATTCATTTTGCACCATCGCTAAACGCGTAACGAGGAATCACGGTTGCTGTGAGGGTCCATCTCCGATTTCTAAATAGCCCATTGCAGTTGTAATTTCATCTTCGTCAGCTTTGAGAAATTTCTCCGACGTGAAACACCGTATCGTAGTCGCGATGGTTCAGAATTCACTAAAAATTATACGTTTAACAATATTATCATAGGAACTAATATGAAGATTGTAGAAACAATGTTCCTACTTTGTAGATAGAACTGTGTAAATATTGAAATGATATCATGGTCTGTCAGACCCGTCCAAATTGAAATTTCCTTCGCTAAGAATTTCACATAAGAAAATATGAAATTAACACTAAAGCTACCGACGTTATATTTATTAAAGTTTAGATATACTGAATAAGTACTTTGGAAGAAGAGAAATCATTTATGTGATGAAATTTATCATTTATTTATGAAATAATATAGGTTTTATAAGATAGGAATGGAATATTTACTTCATGGCTCCCCTATGAATTTAGGTAATCTTTAGAAAAAATTGGGAACCGGTCATTTTGACGGGCTCGGTAGGTTTAGCGGTAACAAAAGAAAAATGATTTTTCACCATCATTAAGTGACCGATCAGAATAAAATCTCTTTTGAACATTAGATCTATCAAAGCGGTCGAAATGACTTATCCTGAATATTCTGTAAATATTCCTGAAATTTCGAACACTTTCTTTTTTCCAATTTTCTAGTTTTTTTCGCTTCATTATTCCCTTTCTTCTAAGGTATTTATTTGGCATCTTTAACACTAGATTTACGGAAGCCGTCAAATTGGCGGGTTCCTACTTGCCTTATAAACATTTCTCAAATTGACAGAGAAGCTGTACAGTAGATATTTCACGTGTATTTTATAATGAATAATAACTTAACGTATTACCATCTTTGCCGCTTGATCCCTCTTTTTCCAAAGTCCTTATTTAATATCTTGCAATGTAACCGATTTCACGCCCGTAAATCTAGTGTTAAATATGCTGAATTAATCGTGAATAGATCTAGTATTAAACAGCCACAACCTTTGATAAAATGTTTTCCAGATATATCGATCCGTCGATAATTAGAAAGCCACCTAAAACCGTCAGTGTCCCGCAAAATGATCCATCGGCTCGAGTAGGCGAAATAGGAATACCATACGTAGGACACGGCCGACAGTGAGATTTATTCGCGAGTTTGTCTGTTTTCACTTGGTCGTCGAGTGGCCACGAGAGAGCCCACAGATGAGACGAGAGGATACGTCGTAAAGGCGGGGGTGCTCATGGGTTGAACGTCCGCTGCATCGAATATAAATAGCGTTCCCGACGTTCGTCCACCTCCTCCGTCGTTTCTTACCCTTCTGCGTGCACTTTTCTTCGTCCGCTTCTTACTCGCTTGACCCGTCTCGACGGTTTCTACGAACGTTCTGCAACCGCGCGGATGTTATGAAAATTAAGCGTCATTAACGAGAAATTACCGGCAGATCGGGGCATCCGATAGCAGCCATGGGGTAGAGAAGTTTGAGGGAAAATTATATAGGAGAACGGTGAGGAAAGGTGGCGAGAGGAATACGAGACAGGCGGAAGGTGTGACCGAGAGGGATGAGTAGAATAAGCATGTGCAATGAAGGGAAGAGAGGAAATCTGATAATGAGTGTGTGTACGTGTCAGCGTATGAACGGATATTTAAGTGAACGAGACTGACAGAAATTTAAAAAGGTATCAGAAATTGGAGACTCAGCGAGGATGAATGCGTGAAGTTAACAAGTTAGAAAAATTGGTGAACGTACCATCGATTACCATAATTTTTAAATCCATGGTTAATATGTAGAAAAGCACTACTTACTATGATACAGTAAATCCGGCAAATCATAGCTACTTGAATTTGGAATAATCTGGAGGCAATATAGAAATCATTTATGTTTGAGCTTTTAACACTAGAACTACCGGCGTTAAATCTATCATATTTAAAAATATTAAATAAGTATTTTGAAAAAAGGGGAATTAAGAGGTGGAAAACTTGATTGATTCGGCAATTTATGTTTTATAAGATGGACGTAGAATATCTATTCTATGACTCTCATATAAATTTGGAGAATTTTTGGAAAAAATTGTGTACCAGTCATTTTGACTGGTATGGTAAATCTAGTGTTAAAGTAATGGACTATTTTAACTCCTTGTCGTACTATTTCTTTTGTGGTTGAATTCGCAATAACTCAGAATTTATTGCTGAAATAACAGTCTATCCCTGATTCCTAATATAGCATATAACTTAACGCGCGATTAACCCCTTGCCCTACGACTTGTTTTGTGACTGCCTCTGCAATGATCCAGTATTAAATTGCTGAAACGAAATATTATAGAAATAATTTTATCGCGCTGCATTTCATTGGTATTTTCAATTTGATGGGTTCTGCGAAACTTGAAAATTTCCTATTTCATTTATCGCGCCACGAGTGTCACAGGTTATCGTAGGCTAAGGGGTTAATAACGTAGGAATAATTTGATCCTATCGTGATCCACCGATATTTTTAGCTTAATAGTTTTTACAAAACTTCAAAATCTCCTATTCCATTTATCGTGTCACGAGTGTCGCTCGTTATTATACGGCAAGGGTTGACCAAACAGTATTCTAGCAGCGGTCATCTCTAATACCGATGGATAAGCAAAATTTGAATAGCGAACCGTGATCGTTCAGTATTTCTATAAATTATCAATAACTATTGAAAATTAATATACAAATATCAGGAATATCCTCCAAAATCGTTTTCCGTGATACCTGATATAAAGTGTCTCTGTTGCATCCATTTTCTCAATATTTACGGTTTCACGTCAAAAAGTTTCATCGTCCACGCGGTGCCGTTCGTAAGGATGCAGAATTTCCAGCGATTTAAACTTCATTTCCGGAAAACGTTTTGTAAGTCGATAGAACCGTCCCGGAAAGACGTATGTGAGAAGTTCTTGAGCTCCCCTCGTTGTTAGGCACTTCCAGCCGGCTGTTAGAGCCTCTTCCGTATTCGGATGGGCTGGGTCGTAATGATCTTCAAGGATCCTAAGGGCTAACGGGGATAACGGGGACTTGTAGACGACGAGGGAAACATGTGTTCGTAAACCGGGGCTAATCCTGCGTTAAAATGGTTTACATCGAGTTCCGACGTGGCCCATGACAAGCTCTATTAAATGAGTATTATCTAATTGAAGCGGTGCGTCGTATTCGCTTTTCAACGCTCGATTTGACGATGATAATTATTTTCATTTGTCATTTGTTCTTTTTACATTTGCAGAATAATTTATGACGGTTCAAAAAGTATATCTAATTAAAGCTGCACATAGGTATTGCTCTGGAACTCTTGATTTAACGATGACAATTATTTTTATTTGTTGTGTTCCTTCTTTACAATTCTCATAGGATCGTTTGTGATAATCTAAGAATTTTTCGGAATTAAGTGGAATAATTTATCGTTCTCAAACGCTCGATTTGACGATGATAATTATTTTCATTTGTCATTTGTTCTTTTTACATTTGCAGAATAATTTATGACGGTCCAAAAAGTATATCTAATTAAAGCTGCACATAGGTATTGCTCTGGAACTCTTGATTTAACTATGACAATTATTTTTATTTATTGTGTTCCTTCTTTACAATTCTCATAGGATGGTTTATGATAATCCAAGAATTTTTTGGAATTAAGTGGAATAATTTATCGTTCTCAAACGCTCGATTTGACGATGATAATTATTTTCACACATCTTGAACAATAGGTTACAGTATAGTGATGCAAGAATGTTTGCAAAATGAGACCTTTGATGAAAAATGACAGTTTAACAGACAACAAAGTTAAATCGACAATGTTATATGACCTTGTTTTATTTATAACTTCTGTATCGAGATTACCAACTACTTTATTACAATGCTGGAAATTCTGCACCACGAATTTGTCGATGAAAGCTGATACTTTAACGGGGAATGATACGAACTCAATATCGAAATTAATTAACGTCATTTTGTTTGTAGTTCTTGTACCGTGTATTTTATTGCAAAGCAAATTTTGCAGCACGAATTCCTCGATGTAAAATGATATTTTAACAGGCAAAAAAGATGATTCAATAACAGGACTATTTAATATCCCTGTCTTCTTTATATTTTCGGCAGCAAATATATTTTATCGCGAGTAAAATTCTACAACACGGATTATTTGCTAAAAAAAATTCTGTAGTAAAACGTGATTTTTTTTATTTGTATAATCCGTACCAAATTTTTTATCGCAACTCGTAAAAACTTTGCCAAACTATAACCCTGCTAAAAACTAATTGGTTAAACACGTCATGATAAATCGAGATCGTCTGTTCGCATGGTTATAAGGAAAGTTATAAACAGTTCAAATAAAGCTTAAACAAAACAAGTCCGACAAAGCCAACACCGTTAACTACCATATTCATCATAAATAACACATCTTCATTAAATACCAGCATCGCTTTAACACTAGAACTACCGGCGTTAAATCTATCATATTTAAAAATATTAAATAAGTGTTTTGAAAAAAGGGGAGTTAAGTGCTGGAAAAGATGATCGATTCTGAACAGTTTGGTAGTTCTAGTGTTAAGACGTTTAATACCGACCTTCCCCAAAATTATTACGTGTTAATAGCACATACGAACAGCCCAACTATCCCACCGATGTAACGCAAATTGCACCGTTAATTGCCGCATTATAGAGACAACGACATCGTGCTAACAAAACCTGCATTCCCCAACGAAAAGGAAGAATCGAACACCAGCTGTCTTTCATCACAATTCAAACGTACAATGCAATCTTGAATGCACGTTAATCGTCGATTCCAAGTATACGCCATTTACACGAAACGAAACAACATCTCTCCCCCCGTTCCCCCTGAAAATTCCGATTTCTTTTCCCCCGTTAAATAGTTGCCGGAAATCGGGACAGTGTTCTCGCGGAAGTTTCCGCGGATGTAGCTTCGTGCCGATGAAGTTTTCAAGTGGGCGACTTAAGCCGCCACCAGCCAGCTGTACCGACTCGGCGAATTATCGCCGCGAGAGCACAAGCAGCTCGTCTGGTATGCCAAAATCGATAAAGTACATCCACCTGCGCCCTTTGCCTCTCGTCCACCGTGGAAATTCGTTTGACGTAAAACAGAGACCGGGACGAACGTCCCTTTATCGTGGTTTTAAAGCGCAACTTAACTACGTTCGACGAAACTTCCCTTCTTTCTGGACTTAAAACGATCAACGAATCATCCTCGGAGATACTGTTTCTTTTGTGATAGTCCCGTTGTCTGGTGGAATTGAATTAACGTTAAGTTTCTTTAAATGGAACTACGATGGGTACGGAGTTAATAATTGGAGACTATGTGGGTGGGTATGGAGTTAAAGAATTGGACTCCCAATCAGTGGGAATTAATATCAATTTCTCGTTAGTTTGGGGACGATTTTTCCTTGGCGATATGTATATCACATCTTTCGTGATTCTGGGCTCACTTGAAACACTAAGTCCTAGGCGAAATGACCGTAGTAGTCGGCAAGATACAAAAATAAGTTAATGGGTCAGACTTGCACAAAAAGGGAAAAGAAATTCTTTCGAAATTGACCAAGAAAGAGCGGTGTTTATTATCGGTCACGAAAACGCGGAGGAAGAATCTCATTGGTTGTCGGAAACGCGGCAAATACGAGTTAAGGACGCGTCCCCGACACGAAAGGTCGCGTGTACCTGTCCTCCGCATCGGGAACTGGGTTAACCGGTGCAGAATCTTCGATTTAATGGTCCGTAATTAGGATCCCGCCTGGAATTAACATCTACGAACGAGAAGCTCGAATAAGGACGATTACTGTAAATTTCTCAGCTTTACCGGCTACCCCGTTTCTTTTTCTTTTAATTAAACGCTCCAAGAATTAGTAGGACGCTGTGAAATATAAGGGTGCCACTCGAAGTCACGATGGTCGTCCTTTTTTTCTGCAAGGAAAATGTATATCATAAATTACGGGAAAAATGTGTAAATCTTGTTTAATTCGTTGCTAAAGTCGCGAGGCACTTAATTGCATTACGTTCTTTCACAAGCGATAGCTGGTTACCACTGAAACGACAGACAATTTTTGCATATTTGCAGAAGGCAAATAACGAGCAACCTCGTCTTAACCACGTGCGCTAGAATGACGTACTGTGCGCATCGTCATTTATCCACGCCAGAACTGAAAATGACGTATCACATATGTAAGTATAATACATACGTCGTGCATCTTTTATCAGCTGACAATGAGTATGTCGCTTCGCTCGACGCTGTTTCATTTTAACGTGCATTTAACTACAATTAAAAGATAGTTAAAGCATGAAGTATTCAAATTCCTTTCCAGCGTTTAATGTCATCCAAAACGTGTACACGATCTTCTCGACGAAAATAGTGGAACATATAAGAAACTATAAACTAATATCGTCTCCGATAGGCTGCTCGAAGTAAAAATGTCCAACGACAAAAGGTCTGCAACGAAGCAGCACCTTGACCCCGAGTTTTTCCACGTCTTCATTTTCATCGTCTTTTTCGAGTTGTCGAAACTCCACGGGAGAAGGAGGAGATCGTGGAAGCCTCGAAAGTTTTCCACGGGTCTCGAGAGAAAGCCGAGGGAAAAGGGAGATATCTGCTTCGATCTTTTGTTCTCCCGGCGTTCCTCCTTGCCCTTCTTTTCTCTTCGGTTCCCGAAGGTGCTGCTCTTGAAAGCCATCGAGGTATATGCCAGCCGAGGAGGATCGTCTGCTCTTCACTCCTTGTCCTTCGTCCTTTGATTCGGCTCCGCCTCGATTGACGGCAAGCGCAACAGATCATGGTTCTCAACTTGGAAGCAGTTCCGCCTCGGCTTTCAAAGGCGAGATTGTTCCCTTAGATTCTTTCGTGTTAGCGCCTATTTCTTGATTTCTTCTTGCTGAGCATAGGCTTTTGGGATTTTTAGAGTGCCACTTCGAATTCCCTGAGGCGTACTACAACTGACTTTTGTAGGAATCGGTGCGAGGTTGATGTTCAGTTATTGGGGTTGGATGAAATTTTGAAAAGAATTGTATTGGGTTGGTGCATAATTATCAGGCGCTTCTTTGACGTGCTACATTTCAATAAAAATTTACATTATTTTATAAAGGGTATAGCAGGATAAGGGGGTCAAAAGTGCCCTTCAACCGATTTCAATGGGGACGGTGTCATTCGATAGATAATGCTCGGCGATTGATGTCTACAAATTTTTAACCCTGAATTTTGACCGGAAGGGTAGTTATGGGGAAAATTAAAAAAACGGGTTTTTGGCCCTTTTTCCCCATTTATTGAGGCGTAAAAAATCCAAATAAATTCTGACATATTCTGCACGGTACCGGACATATTGGAGAATTTTTTCAGATTTTTCCGTCGAAGTAGCTAAGCGTGAAAAATCGGCAAAGTCAAAAAAAACGGAAAAAAGAAGATTTCGTATCGAAATCTTCGAGGTACAACTTTTTGGTTTATATTGTAACAATCTAACACCTACGATTGTTATCCCCAATTTTTTTCAGATTTTTAAACCACCTGCGTCATTGTGAAAAAAATCGAAAACCGATTTTCGGGACGTATTTTGATCTAAAACGCAAGAAGTAATTGCTATTTTTCCATTATTTTGATAGAGTATGTTCATTTTGTGCTTTTCAAAGTTTCTGCATACAAAGCAATTGCGAGTGAATGTAAAGGATTGAATTGATTCAATTATTCGTAAGCTACACACTTCCTTATCAGCTAAAAATACGAACGTCCTTTCAATAGCAGCGATGGCGCAGTCGGTAGAGTTCTTGGTTGCGGAACCTCTCGAAACTTTTTGTCGCCGGTTCGAGTCCCAATGAGGCAAAATAATTTTTTTTTTTTTTTTTTAATCATTCACTGCATAACAACAAATAATAATTATTTTTCAATTTTTCAATGGTTTTTAAACATTTTTAAATACTTATTCAATATGAAATATATGTAAAAATAATTATGGAGCATATTGTTTTTTTCATTGATTCGTCCTAGCCACATCTCGTTATTCTTTTGTACATTGAACGAATATTAGTTTACTGTAACGAGTGCAAATATGTATTCAATATTAAAAGGATCCAATTGTATATTCTGATGAATTGTAATGAAGGTGATGTCTAACGGAAAGAAGCGTCTATTTCTTATTAAACATTCTTATTTTTGTATTTACCGCTTCTCCATTTATGCAGAGATCATCCAAAATGGACAATGAATTGAAAGAAAGAAGGTATATTGGGATTTCATCCGTTATAATGCCTTTACTGGTTTATGCAAATCAACTTCTTCAGCTTTAGGTTTTGTGCCCCATTGCAATCGTGTTTTCCAACCACTTTAAGTACACGAAAACATTAAATTCAGTTCAGAAGGTTTTATTGTTTTATTACACTTACTCCAGTATTATGTACTCCCTTCAGTTATCTAGTCCGCAATTACCTGCGTAGCGTGTAGGTAGCGGGCAGGTACCGAGTTGTACCTTTAGAACTGATGATCATTGTTTTTAAATTATTGACTGCATAAATGTTATTAATACGTAAATGAATATTAATGTAAAAATACGAATGATAGATTATCATTTGATGATTAGGCTACAGTATCTAGCTGCGGAATACTTGAAACTTTTCTCTCGCCAATTCACCTCCCATGAAATATAATTAGAAAACAAATGTTTTTAAGTATTAAGTGGATAACAATTGTTAATACGGAAATTAATATTAGTGTGAAAATATAAATGGCATGCGATAGATTACCTTTTGATAATTAAAAGTTGAAACACGTTTCGTGTGGCTTTAATCCTCGTCACTATATACATTAATGATGGGCACCACTTCATTTTTATTAAATATTTTTGTCAATATGTCTGAAGGCCTAATAATTGTCGATAGATACCGTGCGTGCGACAGGTAGTATATTATTGCAGCAATGTGCGAACAACAACCTATGGTACGGTTACCACTCGCACATTCACAGCAATAACATTTGATGCCCGAAATTCCAATTATATTAGGGGTATAGTTAATGAAGCAACGATAAGTTCTTTGATTAATGTGGCGTGATCGGACGAGGCATTTAAGAATATTGAGGAGTTGATTTGCATAAAACAGTAAAGGAATTATAACGGACGAAATCCCAATATACCTTCTTTCTTTCAATTCATTGTCTATTTTGGATGATCTCTGCATAAATGGAGAAGCGGTAAATACAAAAATAAGAATGTTTAAAAAGAAATAAACCCTTCTTTCCGTTAGACATCACCTTCATTACAATTCATCAGAATATACAATTGGATCCTTTTAATATTGAATACATATTTGCATTCGTTACAGTAAACTAATATTCGTTCAATGTACAAAAGAATAACGAGATGTGGCTAGGACGAATCAATGAAAAAAACAATATGCTCCATAATTATTTTTACATATATTTCATATTGAATAAGTATTTAAAAATGTTTAAAAACCATTGAAAAATTGAAAAATAATTATTATTTGTTGTTATGCAGTGAATGATTAAAAAAAAAAAAAAAATTATTTTGCCTCATTGGGACTCGAACCGGCGACAAAAAGTTTCGAGAGGTTCCGCAGCCAAGAACTCTACCGACTGCGCCATCGCTGCTGTTGAAAGAACGTTCGTATTTTTAGCTGATAAGGAAGTGTGTAGCTTACGAATAATTGAATCAATTCAATCCTTTGCATTGCTTTGTATGCAGAAACATTGAAAAGTACAAAATGAACATACTCTATCAAAATAATGGAAAAATAACAATTACTTCTTGCGTTTTAGATCAAAATACGTCCCGAAAATCGGTTTTCGATTTTTTTCACAATGACGCAGGTGGTTTAAAAATCTGAAAAAAATTGGGGATAACAATCGTAGGTGTTAGATTGTTACTGTATAAACCAAAAAGTTGTACCTCGAAGATTTCGATACGAAATCTTCTTTTTTCCGTTTTTTTTGACTTTGCCGATTTTTCACGCTTAGCTACTTCGACGGAAAAATCTGAAAAAATTCTCCAATATGTCCGGTACCGTGTAAAATATGTCAGAATTTATTTGGATTTTTTACGCCTCAATAAATGGGGAAAAAGGGCCAAAAACCTGTTTTTTTAATTTTCCCCATAACTACCCTTCCGGTCAAAATTCAGGGTTAAAAATTTGTAGACATCAATCGCCGAGCATTATCTATCGAATGACACCGTCCCCATTGAAATCGGTTGAAGGGCACTTTTGACCCCCCTATCCTGCTATACCCTTTATGAATGAAAATATTCTTCTATTAAGGGGACCGGAAAGTAATGTCGTTTTTGTACATTAAATTCAAAGAAATAAATCTGTAACAAGTTTTTATTTTTAATGAATGATGTGATCACCCTCGTTGTCAACAAACTTTTTCCATCTAGGGTGCAAATTGTCAATGTCGGATCGATAGAAATCAGTTGGTTTTTTTGCAAAATGTCTGGAGAAACGACATTCCTTTCCGGTCCTCTAATACTTTTAGGTTATAGAAATGCGTGTCGATAATCATACTCATATTCGTTATATTATGCTGTACCACTTTGAGAAAAAAAATGCGCGTCCACATGTTGAGCGTCGTTTTGTCGAATGCATTACTAATAAGGGCTGGCAACTGCTTCCACATCCGCCATATTCCCCCACAGAAGCGCCTACCGATTACCACGTCAATCGGCCGCTAAAAAACTGGCAGGCGAACAAAGTTTATGACGATTTCGATAACTTAGTGGCGGATGTCAAAGCATGAATTGCCTCCAAAAACCGTGAATTCTTTGCACGTGGAATCAACAGTCTTCCAAGCAAATGGGAAGCAGCTATTGAAGTAGATGGCGACTACGCTCTGGATTAATCATTTAAAAATGTTACTGTTGAATTTTTATGTTTCCTTTTCATAATAAATAGTGTTCCAGAACGCCTGATAATAGCGTTTAAAAATGCCTGATAATTATGCACCAATCCAATATGTTGGAAGATATAGAGATTTTAGTCTTGTCTAGTAGCGTTTTAGAATTTTTAATTACAGTAGGGAAGCTGTAATTTCCTGTTAAATTGCTTTCGTGCTTTGTTGAAGAGACCAACGCATTGCCTGTTTAATGAATTTCCGATGATCTTTTCTGTAGTTTTAACCGATGTAAATGGCGCTAGTATGTCGAGTGGTCTTTATGAAAGATATAAATCTTCTTGTAACTCTAAAATGAATTTAATCGCATTGATAAACCGACTCTCCATATTTCAAGTGTCACTTGAGGAATTAAAATCCACAATAGCTTCACGTCAAGCGTAAAAAATGGCACAAATTAATAGGTTAAATTTGTTCTATAAATACAGTCCAATCGTTCGACAACTTTGGACTTTCAATAACACATAGTGCTACAAGTAATATCGGAAGATCGGAGCACAAACTTACAATACATTACCATAAACTCTCGAGGAATGATAGAAATTTAAAAATCAGACTTCCTACCGTCTTCATATAGGTTCAAAAACAATGATCTCACTGTCAGAACATCAGTGCACCAACATTGTCTCGCAAGGGAACATCCCGAAGTGTAAATCACCAAAATTTGGTGAAAGTATAGTACAATATAGTTTTCATGAAAATACTTGACACCTATTTTTTTTTATCGGCAATCGTCCACGTTAAAGGGGTGAAACTGCCCTCAAGCTTGGGGTTGCGAATCCTATTTTATCGAATATCTCGGAAACTATTGGAGATGCGGAAATTTTGTGCAAAATGAAAATTAACGTCTTTTGATGGCGAATTCGATGGTGTAACATTTTTTAAAAAAATCCGTTTGTTTAAATAACATGTTAAAGATACAATCGAAAATATAATAACTTCTTTTGTAAGACAAACATCGAGTTTATGATTTATCCGTATTTCATGTTTGACTACATAGTTTGTACAAACAAATATTCAAGAAAATGGATTGACATTTAACTAAAAAAATGATGAAAAAGATTGCATTTTCAACATATTACTTATACAAACGGACTTTTTAAAAAAATGTTTACACCATCGGATTCGTCATCAAAAGGCGTTAATTTTCACTCTGTACAAAATTACCGTACCTCTAACAGTTTCGGAGATATTCCATACATAGGTTTCGCAATCCCAAGTTTGGGGGCGGTTTTCACCCCTTTAACTCCTTTCACTACCATTACTTTTGCGACTGTGCGTGCAATAATTCAGAATTAAATTGCTAAAATGAAAATTAATCAGTGATTCCTGATATATCTTACAATTTAACGCAATATCAATAACATAGGAATAATATTACTGCGTTGTGTTCCACTGATATTTTCAATTTCATCATTTTTGGGAAACTTCAAAATTTCCTATTCCATCTACCGCATCACGAGTGCCACTCGTTATTGTAGGCGAAGGGGTTAACGTCGATGATTGCCGATAAAAGAAAGATATTATGCTGGAACAGTCAGAAGGCAGCTAAGACGGAAGGGGAGATTGCTCTCGTACCGCCTATCCCCGCCATGTCGATCCTGGAAAACTGAGATCGACGAATGACAACCGAAAATAAAACACTACTTTCGTCGTTCACATGACGACGCAACGAATGGCGGGTCTCTCTTGCCGATAGTGCGTCAAAATCGAAAATGCGGGAGGGAGCAAATTACCCCTCACCTGCCAACTTACCGTTCCAGCATATTACATGCCGGATATTTACACGAAAACTATATCACACTAAAATTTCATCAAAATCGGTAATCTACACTTCGGGATGTTGCCTTGTCAGAACACTTCTAACTGTTCGTAGAAGCATCCAAGAGAATGCTCGGATGACAATTCGTAATCCATTCGATTAGACCTAACCACGGTAAGTTCTGCTCGTCCTTTCCCGATACTACGACGGACGGCGGGAAATCGGAGGGAAAACGTGTACCCATAAGATAATGCCGTTCTATCCGCAACGAGGGCTCTCGTGTCATCTCGCTAATTGACGGATCATCGTCAAAATCCGGGCGACGAGAGGGCACATTGTTGGCTCTCGTATTGCCTTGGCTAGGTCGCGTGTACATCATCGGAGGCCATGGAGACTACGAGAGCGTGCTCGAAGGGGTGGGCATGGAAGAAACGAGAGACAGAGGAGACGACGACGGGAAAGAGGAACTGAGAGGAATCGAGAGGAGCCGAGAGGAACGCGAGGGGCTGCCGGTTCAGCTGCATTAATTAAACTAGAGGAGGACAATGAGCCTGTCTGCCGGCTCGCTTGCCTCGCTGGGTAATTCACGCCTCTCACGGGAGAGGCACCCTTCGACTTTGCTTTCCAGTTTGAACCTTCCTATGGCCTTAATTACCTACGCCCTTTGCCTTCTCCTCTCTCTTCCTCTCTCTCTCTGTTTTTCTTTATTTTCACCATCCTCCCACTTCTCTCACTACACGCGTCGCACCTTCGAGTGTGCAGCGCTTCATCCTTTTGACATTCGTCGGGGAAAGATTCCCTCCAGATGGAGATCTCTCGAAAATTTCTTCTCCCATGGACTTCAAACCAGTCGGCAATGATTCGATGAAAATATCTCGCCTCGTGTCTATTGTTTACGGTGAAAATTCATCGACTTATCGTTAATCGTAGAATGTAACCCTCTATAGGCCGAATTTCCTGTAGCACCTGAAGATTAGTTGCACGATGGCACATTAGAAAATCATAAAAATACTATTATAAATAATAGATTTACCTTGATTTTGAAATATTGAATTGCAAAGAATTCCATGATCGTTAACCCCTTGCCGTACAATGACGAGTGACACTCGTGACGCGAGATATGGAATAGAAAATTTGGATGTTTTCCAAATACTAGTAAATTGAAAATATCAGTGGTTCACGATGAAATCAAACTATTTCTATGCTATTAACCCTTTCGATACTATCGGTGACTATAGTCACCCGCCGCCTGCCGCTGGCTGGGTACTAGCGGTGACTATAGTCACCCACCAAAATTTCACAGAAAGAATTGATTTTTAGATCATATTTTGTAATTGGATACTTTTTAAATACAACAAGTTTTTAATTTTCATGTATTATATGCATTACAACTTCAATAAAGATGTAATTATTTATATTACGCCACTAGCCATTAAAAGTTATTCGTCCGGGCCGGAATTGCTTCGCACAGTGTTAGCACACTCGCGGAAAAGCACTCCGTAGCGAAAGGGTTAATATTGCGTTAAGCTATACGCTGTATCAGAAATCAGAGGTAAATTGTTAATTCAGCAATGAATTCGGAGTTATTGCGCATTCAATCGCAAAAGAAATGGTACGGCAAGGGGTTAAGAACTAAATTGTAATATTTGGTAAAGTTAAAAAATTCACTTTGAAGACTAAGAGCTTAGTCTTGTGTTAGTTCAAAGTTACACGAGCCCATAGAGGGTTGAAAAAACTTCTCTCCTCCGGGATGAATCCCTCGATCTACGAGTGGAGATTGGCGAATTTTGAAACGATTTAAACAGAGGCCACGTCTTCTCGTAATCCGCTTCGTCTTGCGAGAAGCCAGCCGAAGTCGCGGGTATAAAGTCAGGCGAATAGTTCGAAATTGAAGACGCTAATTTACACACGGTTTCGCACTCAGGCCCTTGCCTGCCAAGTCTCGCTTCTGCTTGCTCGCTTGCTTCTGCTTATTAACCCGCGCGAGTTTACGAGCCGGCTTCTAACGACTAACAAGGTAAACAATGTTTGGCAATTATCTCGGTGAAATGATCCTCGTGAGATGCGGCTGCTGCTGGATACAGCATCCAGGTAAGAAGAGGTCTCGATGAGGACAGATACGCTGGAAACGACGGATACCTGGAAACCATGCTTTTCGAAATCTCTAGAATCGATCGAATTTTAGATATGTCCAATTCGATTGTCTCTCGATTGCATCGACTGTGCAGTCTTTAAAGTTTTACTTTGGAATGGAAATTTCAATTATCTGTTATTTTCCAATCGAAAATTTTCCACTCTTTGGAGATATTCTTGGATCTACGTTTTTTTTTTTATAAGATTCCACACTTTGTTTTTGTATCATATTTTTAATTATTTGAAATTATAGTTTGTGCCTTCATTATGGTTTTTATCTATTGTTGGAAGGTTTCGAGAAGTTTCGAAAAGTCTTCAAATTAATTGAAATCATAATTGTGCGATAATTTGATGTATCTTGAGATTCTCTTCTGGCAGTGAGTATCTTGCTGATAATTTTAGTCATCCTATCCAGATGTATTCCGATTATTCGAAACAGTATTCAAAGACTTTCCCTTTCGCCGAACATCATTTTAAACTTCAGCTCTCCGAATCGAACGTTTTCACTTTCGCCGTTCGCTTTTCTAAAACTTTTACAATTGTATTCTCGCCAATTACCTAACAATTTTGCAAACTTTGCGCTGCTTACTTTACGCTGCCTTCGGCAAAGTTACCAACAATATTTCGTTTGAAATACTGTTGTTGGACACCGACTCATTTTAAATATTTTTGTAAGATATTAGGTGGACCGGAAAGTAATGTCGTTTTTTTACATTAAATTCAAACAAATAAATTTCTAACAAGTTTTTATTTTTAATGAATGATGCAACCACCCTCGTTATCAACAACCTTCTTTCATCTAGTGTGCAAATTTTCAATGCCGGATCGACAAAAATCAATTGGTTTTTGAGCAAAATGTCTAGAGAAACGACATTACTTTCCGGTCCCCCTAATATATTCCGAAGTGACTGTGATCCCAAACAGGATGCCCTACTTATTTTCAGTCATATTTCGCTTTTCTAAGCATTACAAACTTATCAAGAATCGTCATAGAAATAATATCCGCCGTTTCGGAATTCGAGTTACAAAGGTCAGAGTTTCCTAACCTCCCACCACAATAATTTCGAATCCTTAAAAGGACAGTCTAAGGCTCGCAGAGAACACAGTCTTTAGTTTGTAATTCTACTACGAAGATATACCATCGGCCTGCATCTCTTATTTCGTTTGTATCCGTAAAGTCTCCATTCTTTTTCTTATAATAAAATTCTTGGACACGTATCACGAAAACACCATTATATTGGGTTGGCAAGTAAAGTAATTTCGGTTTTGTAATATAAAATGAAACTCAATTTTATTTAACAAAGGATGAACTTTAGTTAATTATACATGTTCCATTTTGTTCGATAACCTTTTGCCATCTTTTAGACCAATTTATGATTCCGCTCTCATAGAAATTCTGACCTATCAGCAAAAAACTGACCCAGGTGCGATTTTAGGCTAAACATTTGAATTAATCGTTTGGTTCCTCGGAAGCAGCTCGAAGTACACAATACCTTTGTAATCCCACCAAATTGGCAGCATAACTTATTTTTGATACAATTCAGCTTTCAATGTGTGTTTGTATAAAAAAGTAATGACAAAGTAAAATATGTCGAAAATGTTCGTTTTTACACTCCATATTAAAATTCACGCTAAACTAACAATTGCAAACAAAATGAAGCACAATTTGTTTCTAAATCCTGTCAAAAGTGACAACTTTCAATTTTCAGAAGCAAAAAATTATAACATTGTCAGAAGTCCTTCAAAACAAACGTAACGTTAGCTATCGACGAAAACCGAAATTACTTTCTTGCCAACCTAATAAATTTAGTGTCAGAAGTGGGATTCCATCACTGTCATTCTGCTCCAATCTAAATGTCACCCAAGTAAATACCGAACACACAATATCCTTACAATAGCACCAAACTTAAAATCAAACTTGTAAATAGTCCGTTTAATTGCGATGCCGATTGCAGTTGCCAAAGTAATTCATACGTCTGTTCCCATAGTACTGTAAAGCAGTCGGAGAAATATAGTCGGCAGAAAGGTAGGGACGATGGAAGTAATGCCCCCATTAATATGCTAAAAAGAGAGCATCATGACAATAAGAGTGGATTACGATTCCGGACCACCGCACTGTAGGGAATAATCGAGAGGCAGATGGAGAAAGAGAACGAGAGAGAAAGATGAGAAAGACACACAGGCAGAGAAAGAGAGAGAGACCACTGTCTCGAGCACCGAACCCGTTTACGTCACTCGACTTAATCTTCCTGTCATTTTATCGACTCGACTTTACGATACCTGATTGTCGATGCAGACGCATTTCCTGTTTTCCTTGCACGATCGTTTACGGATAATGCGCGCTCCTGTAATTACACGAATGATACCTCAGCGATGGTACTCCGTATCGACAGAGATACACGCTCCCTCTCGTCGTCCTCCTCCTCTTCTTCTCTTCTCCTTTCGTCCTCTCGCCTCTCGACGGTTTCTTCCTCGAGATCGAAACCCACACGTAGATATCCACCGACGAATGCATGCAGCCTCACACCGACATCCGTCTTATGCAAATCGATTAACGGTGCATCCACGCGCTCCCTTCGCGACGTCGATATTACCTGATAAATATTCACCGTCCCTCGTGGACCGCCGATTCTCTCTGCTTATCCTCTATGATATTTTGAATTACCACGGAGTTAGATCGGGAATCGATGAAATAATTAATCGTCGACTGTTAAAAGAGAAGCGTGTGGTATCTTCGTATCGGGGAAACGTCGTTACGATGAGTCATTATTTAAATTGGTGACTCAATTGATCTGCAAGGTTCAACCGGATTTTATTTAACACTAGATTTACGGAAGCCGTCAAATTGACGGGTCCCTAATTGTCTTACAAACATTTCTCAAATTTATAAGGGCGCTGCATAGTAAATATTTCTCGTGTATTTTATAATACAATAATGACTTAACGAATTACCATTTTTGCCGCTTGATCCCTCCTTTTTCAAAGTCATTATCTGATATATTGCAGTTCAAAAGATTTCACGCCCGTGAATCTAGTGTTAACCATAGCAATATGGCGGAATGCAATAGCAAATATGAAATGGTTGGCTTTCCAGTAGTGGATGAATGGAAGATAAGATGATGGAGATAATTACGTGGTAAAATTGTGGAAGCAATTTGTTGAAACTTTAAGTGGTCCGTCGCGGTACTCGACTTTATTATTTTAACGGTATGAAATGCAAATGGTGCAAAGGCGAGATAATTTGAAATTGCGAACGTCAATTCGATTTTGTCGTTTACCTGAAATTCGCGTTTCAGGTAAAAGGAATTTTCGTAGTTTCTCGTCAACCGATTCTTGCCATTGGTTACGAATCATTATTGAAAAAATATTTTAAACAAGATGAGAACTTAAACGAAAGCGAAGACTGTCGATCGGTGACAAAGAGATCGCAGTAGTTGGAAAGAGACGAAGAACGCACAATAATCCGTTTCGATGCTCAATGACGCGACTCGATCGACAGATCGAGCTTCCGAATCGACGCGACGGAGAGAGAGGTGATGGCTGTCGTTTCGTTGAGAAGTTTTTTTTCGCCTTCCGACGACACCAGAACCAGAATTGTACGAGGGGCAGAGTCGAAAGGAAGATAGGAAGGAAAGATGGCACAGAGAGAAACAGGGGCAGTCGATGAAAGATAGAAAAAGACGGAGAAGAGAAAGAGAGAGGTTGAGAGGAAGAAGGTAGAAACAGGAAGAAAGAAACGAGAAACCGGTTGTTGCCTTTCCAGCAGCTGTCTTCTGGACCATCGAGAAAGATCGAGTCTTTCACAAGAGAGAGGAGATACTCTCGTCTCGAGACGATCCTCCCCGTCTGGACGAGCTCGTTTCTGAAAACGAGGAGGCCAGTTTCGGTATCCCGAGTACAACCTCCTCTTCCACCCGCGATCTTATTGCCGGTGTCTGTCTTTCCCCTTTCTCCCCCATAAGCCGAGTCTGTTAACCGTAAACCGACACCATGGACTAACGTTTCTTCCCGCGGAAATCAGCTGTTCGACGAGACGGCCGGCAAAAAGCGCGTCTCGAGGATCGTCTGTCGATGTCTCGCGTAATCGATCGTTTCCCAACCGAATTCGCCGTGCTCTCGTCACGATTTCAGGGAGAATAAATAATAAATCCTTTCGACCTCGAAATTGGAAATACCACCCGCCGGGGAATCGGTTCGTAATTGCATCGGCACAAAGCGCGACATTCGTTTCAAGTGCAACGAAACTGTTAAAAGCGGCACGGTATTATGGTGAAAATTCTATTTGAAATTTAAATCTACACCGTCCGTAAACCGAGTCGCGTTTTGATGCCTCGTGCATCCTCTCACTCTCTCTCTCTCGCTCTCTCTCTCTGTGCCCGAAAGTTATTCGTTTCAATGGCTACGTTGAAAGTTATTTATCGTGTAGCAACCTCGTCGTTTCGGAGCGTTTGGAAAAATTAGCGAGCAACGAGAGGATGATTCTCCCTCGGCTATCGCGCTTTATTCCATGTTTTCATCCTCTCGACTCTCATTATCTCCGCCTCGTTCCTCCCGCTGTTCTTCGTTTTTCACTCGTTACCGGTTTTTCCTCCTGCCGTTGCATTCAGTTATTTTTTACCGCTTCGTCTTCATTAGTATCGTCCTCTTCCTTTAATTCTCTTTGCCCCTTCCCTTCCCCCTCTTATCGTTACAGATTGCATTATATCTCTTCACTGTATCCTTCGACGCTTTCCATCCTCGTCTGTCCTGCCGGACGTGCCTCTCGTCCTTTCCTCGATCCTTCCTCCGCTCATTATCTCTCGTGACTTCGCATCGTTACGTTGCCCGACATTTCCTCCCCGCTCTTTCTTTGTCTTCTTCGTCTCGTTTCCATCGCCGACTCACTTCGCCGTTCTCCAGACGCGGACAATTTACATCTTCCTCGCGTTCGACTTGGCGAATTATTCGTCGCCCGTCAAAGAGAGGAGAAGGCGAGGAGGACTACCATTCTATCGTTAAAGGAGGCGCATACGGCTCGTCTTGACATTTCCACGACGAGATTCGCGAAGAGCTTCTTCTTCTTCCGTGAGCGTCTCGAGGTCTTATTATCGGGGTAATGTCTCTGCGGTTTTTGGCGGGAGATTGCGTTATTTGTCATTAAAACGGTATTAGCTCTCGCGGTGGCGGCTCTTGATACGAGATTATTTCTGCGTACAAGGTGCACGATATTAAAAGCGAATTTACGACGATACGACAATTACGGTGCTTTGAAGACGAGCTCCACGGAGAGAGGCTGTCGCTGTTGCGTGGAAGAAGAGATTTCTTGCTTTGGAATTTTTTTCTGGGCGCTGGTATTTGTTGTTATCGAACTGCAAAGAATTTTCTTGTTCTTCGTTTTTCGGATTTAGTTGTTACGGCTACTTGTATTCTCTATGTGGAAATACAGAGTCGGAATGTAAATCATTTTCAATCGTCGAGGATATAATATATTGTATGATCATTTTACAGAAGAGTAATGTTAACCCTTCCAACACTACTGGGATATTTTATATCCCAAACATATAATTTTCATGTTATTATTGTACAATTTATTTCCATATATTATTTTGTTCATATGACAATATTTACTGCTGGGATAAAAATATCCCAGCAGTAACATACTACTGGGATCTATGCTATCCCAGCTGAAAATCTGAAAACTCCTGAAGTAAAAAAAAATGTATTTCATTCTCAGTCGTATTTTTATTCCATTTCCTGTGTCACAAAATATACACTGCTAAAAATTAGTCATTTACTGAAGAAATAAAATTCAGTGTTGAAAGGGTTAAGTATGAAACCACGTTATATACGCTGCCGGAATTCAACGTATTCCGTCGTCTTGTCGACGATTTTTTTACCATCTCGATGATGCAAGTCCTGCAGCCTCGAATACACAACCAGGACCGATGACATTTAGAGAATGCCGTAGAACCGCTGAAAATTTTCGTTCTTAAAGTGTTACCGTCGCTCGCCCAATAAATAAACGTCTTGCGCAAAATCCAAGGAATAACCAGCAACGTGACATTAGGCCCTCTCTAATTGTAAGTCCATTTCTTCTTCCCGTCACTACGACCATACGTTCTATGTCCTACGACTCGAATATATTCGTATCGTGGATCGAAGACAATTACTTTAAACCTGTCTTCGATCTATCACTGACAACAGGCCGCGATAGAGTCGATTTTTAAACCCAGTCTGACAATAAGAACACATGGCCTCTTTGGTGCTCCGTTAAACATTCGCCGTTAAAATCTTTGACGATTTATGACAGGATATTTCGCCGCATACATTACCACCGGTCAGAATTGTTTTTGCAACGTTTAAATCGATTCCCTGGGATTTTCCAACCAATGACTTTTACGTCTCGATGTCGTTTGCACACAATCGCTTGCTGCGATTAATATCGACGCAACTAGCTCATTCCTGGGCGAGTAGAAAATGCGATGGAACAAGAGGTCTCTTCTTTGACGTGAAACGTGCTGCCTTGGTGAATTTGGGTCTCCATGGGGGGCATGGACGTGACATCATAGCTTGAGTCAAGAATGGGTACAAGTGCCGTTTTACTGTATCTCTACATGATCAAATATGATGGTAGAATTCACATGGTCCTTTCTTTTTCACGTATAAACTATAAGTGATTTCTCGCAGGATCGAAATTCACCTAAAAATGGAGATTCTAAGTGAATTGACCAGTGTGAAGCTGAAATACAAAAGGATGATAAGTAATTTCTGTATTCCTGGGGTAATTATTAGGGAGCTGCGGTGGATGTGGAGTTTTAATGATCAAATTGATATGGTCCTTTCTTTTCCCACGTATGACGTTATAAGTGATTTCTCGCAGGATCGAAATTCACCTAAAAATGCAGATTTTAAGTGAAATGTTCAATGTGAAGTTGAAATACGAAAGTATGATAAGTGATTTCTGTATTCCTGGGGTAATTATTAGGAAGCTACGGTGGATGTTGAGTTTTAATGATAAAATTCACATGGCCCTTTCTTTTCCCACGTATGAACGTTATAAGTGATTTCCTGCAGGATCGAAATTCACTTAAAAATGGGAATTCTGAGTGAAATGTCCAGTGTGAAGCTGAAATACGAAAGTATGATAAGTGAATTCTGTATTCCTGGAGTAATTATGAGGGGGCTACGGTGGCTATGGAGCTTTAATAATCAAATTCATATGGTCCTTTCTTTTTCCACGTATAAACTATAAGTGATTTCTCGCAGGATCGAAATTCACCTAAAAATGCAGATTCACAGTAAAACGATCCGTGTGAAGTTGAAATACGAAAGTATGATAACTGATTTCTGTATTTCTGGAGTAATTATTAGGGAGCTACGGTGGATGTGGAGTTGCGAAGATATGAAAGGAATAAAAAAAATTATTAATTCATTGGCGTGGTCACTGTCCTGGAAAATGAGGCTTTACAAGAACATTATTTCAACTGTTTTATGGTTGCTCAGGTTTCGCTTAATATTCAGACGTTTTTCATGTTACTCATTATTCATTATTATATATGATATAATGTTATTTGTTTATTGATAATATCAACATTATGAATTGACGATGACAGAGTTTCGCCAGGGGATCATACCGGTAAAAAAAGTGCGTTGAAACCAGGCCTTTAACCCTTTGCCCTACAGCAACGAGTGACACTCGTGATGCGGTAAATGGAATAAAAAACTTTCAAATTTTACAAAACCTATAAAATTGAAAATATCGATGAGACGCGACACGACAAAATTGCTTGTATAATATTAACACATTCGCGACCGCTGACGTGAATTCACGTCTTTCCAAGTTCTGTTCGTGGTTGCCGCTGACGTGAATTCGCGTCATTTTAAATTCCATTCCTGATTGCCGCTGACGTGAATTCACGTCCTGCAATTTTTGTTTCTGAATGCGGCAAAAATTACACGCTTTCGATAATGACCGCTATCTCAGTGAGACAAGTGAGAATGTCTCAGTTGGCTCACTAACTGTAAGCCGGCAATGATAAAAATTATAAAAATCTTTTTATTTTAAACAACACATAATTGCAACATTGATATTTCAAAACAAATTTTATAATTTTTATCCTTGCTTTAACAATACAAGTTTGCAGCAACCAGCGTCAGAATTTCATTATTTTCGCCAGTACTCAGTATGAGAAACGGAAAAAAATTTGCCGGTCGTGAATATATTAATTTAACGTTAAATTGTACGATATATCCAGAATCAGTTATCAATCTTTATTTTAGCAATTTAATTCTGAATTATTGCGGGGGTAGTCACAAAATAAATCGTAGAGCAAGGGGTTAATAGATAAAAATTGAAGCAATTGCAGCAAAACGAATAACAAAAAATACAGAGCTTGAATCTGAAGAAGAGAATACTAAAATTTAAATTACCAAGAACTCCGGAGGGGAATGTTGACGTCACAACAAGTCGTAGAACAGAACAGTAGAAAAGATCGAAGCAGGCAGGAACTCGTTAATCGACCCTGATAAGAATTTAAAATTATGCTAATCTCAGGATTCAAGGTGTAAACGGGGAATCTGTCGTCCCGGCAGATTCATCGCCAGTAATTTTCGCTCTTACGAGTTTGCGTAACGCGCTCTCATTTTCTACGAGTATAATACGGTTACTGCTTCTTACCTGAACGACAAAGGCCGGGCAGAGAATCGTCTCATTCGTTCTTCTCGGAGAAGCATTCAATTATTGACTTCAATTCGGAGCCAGGACATTAGCATACCGCTGAATAATTCATGCACGAACGGTTAATCCGGCAATATGTAAATTAATCCCACTAATTGCGACCGACAATGCGGACTCGTTGCATCGAGCCGATTCGTCGAGCGATTTATGTACATATTTCGCGAGTTGGCTTTAACGAGCCTACGAGACGTTTTCGCGACTCGAGGGTCCCGATGGAGAAAGAAACGGAGACAGGCTTTGCACGGAGTCGAGAGACTTTCGCGGAGAATACCACCGCGAAATTACTTTACACGTAATTGCCGAGCGAAGCGATTCGTAAAATCGGCATCATCGGCATCGAGAATGAGAAAAAATGTGATTGATACGACGAGAGAGGAAGAGAGACCATCTACGACACATCCGATACGTCCCAATGACTTAATGGAAAGTCTACTTCGGAAGGGACGGGTCCGAGGGTACACGTGAAATCGCGGAAGTATGAATATTAATTACGACGAAAGAAACTGTGAAAATAACACACAGGACTGACGTTTAATTAATGCTCCGTGCGCAGATAAATTACGCCGGCCTGGTATAATGAGAATCTAGCGTTTTAAGTGCACCGGGGCTCTCTTCTTGCCGCGTGTATACAAAATGATTAAATAAACGTGCCGTTGAAATATGTAGCTTCTTGCGAGAAACAAAAACCGTCGTTGAATCGAAATTGCACGCATCAAAGAAAAATCCCAACGTCAAAAGGGGTACAATTAATCGTGTCGCGGCCTGGCTGGATTATCCGTGGGACTTAACGGGCGAGAGTGCGGACGTCAGAAAAGGGAGGGCAGAGAAAGAAACGGAAAATTAGTAAAGTCGCGTTAAGTGAGCACGGGGGGAGGTTACGAAGGAGGAGAAAAAAAAACGGGCACGATAAGTCTCGCTTTGGACGAGATGGAAGGGGGGGAAAAAAGGGAAAGAGGATGGAGAAAATTGCGGCTCAAGGACGCATAATTAATTCTCTGTTAACTCTCGCGATCCCTTTCAGCGCAAATTGCTTCAACAAACTACTTCAACAAATTATTTCGTTCTAATTTACCTCAGACACCTAACGAACTAGCGCGCTAGTAGCAGCCAGTAATTGCTTCGTGGCTCTCGCTAATCGCTTTCGTGCGGCTGCAAATCTCACGTTAAAAGAGCACAGTCATTGCACGAATTCACGCGCTGCCAGGACGGATGACCTCCCACGAGCCGCGGGCCTGTTCTTTTCTCCGTTCGTCTCTCATTCCCTCTTTTCCTTTTTTCTTTCCTTTCTTTCCTTTTCTTCGCCACTTCGCTATGGAAACACCATTCTGACGGTCGTCGAAGGCGAAGAGAGGGGAAGAGACGGAAGGAGAGACGAGCTCGGAAAATAAGAGTATTGACGGTAACATCATCGAGCTGCCGAGCCTCGCTGGAAAGCCCGCTAATTGAAGAGCACCCGGCAAGTGGTCCATTCGACGCAATTCTTACCGCGCTCCCTCTCATTTTTCTCGCGATATTGCAATTAACGAATGAAAAATGCACGTACGTAGAAACATGAGGAGGAAAAGTGGCGGAAAAAAGCCGAATCAACGGGGATGATTTGTACGTAGCGTTAATCGCGACTCCTCTTCAACCGTCTTGTCTTTGTTGTGCTCTTCGACGTTCCTTCTATTTTCTTTTTTTCTTTCGTCGCGCAACTTTCCGGGTTCCCACGTATTGACGCATGATTACCGAGTTTTAATTTGCGACGCCTCGTTGTGTCGATTCAGCCTTTTCGTTAGACTCTACAAGCAGCCTCGCTTCTCCTTTCCAAAATCAGCCGTTTCGTTAACGCTTCGAGCATACACACCCTGTCGTGGAATTACGAGGATAAAGTGAGGGGCGGGTTGTGAAATTATAATAGACGAGCAAGTTACATTCCCGCAAGTCAGTTACAACCAAAGTATGAATAACTTTTCAAAAATATGAGATTGAAGAAGACTCGAACAACTGTCTGGAAGCATGTTTCAGGCTGACGTCTGTTTTACTAATTTTTGGTCATTGAATATTTTCTTCAATCGGAGCATTTAACACTAAACCTACCAAGCCGGTCAAAATGACCGGTTCCCAATTTTTCCTAAAAGTTACCTAAATTGATAGGTGAGCCATGAAGAAAATATTCCACTTCTATCTTATAAAACGTAAATTACTTAATTAATGATCTTTTTCACCTCTTCGTTTCTCTTCTTCCAAAGTAATAATTCAGTATATCTAAATTTTAGTAGATATAACTTCGGTAGTTTTAGTGTTTTTGATTGTCTCCGACTTTTGAGCATTTATACCAAAAAACGCCCAAAACACTGTGCTTTTTCCAGCTCTATCGCTTAACTCGAACAATTTCTTCTGGTCCTGAATTCATTTTTAAAAATCGTCCTTAGATAGGTACATTGGCAAGGGTAAAAAACTATTTTCCAAGAATCTCAACAACAGTGTGTTTCTAACGATACTTAAATCAAAGAGATGTCAAATCCAATCATTAAACAAGATAATTTTATTTTCAATCATTGCTACCCCCATTCTCTCCCCCTAATGCCTTTCAATTTCGCTGCCATCAAAATGCAACGAGCCGATCTATCGCAAGTTCTAATTCGAAGGTTTCATATTCCCAATTTCAACCCCGTTCCAAAATAATTTATCACTGGGAGTGCTAATCTTCAAATACCCCTTCTTACTTTTATTCGCAATATTAACCCCTTGCCCTACAATAACGAGTGATACTCGTGATGCGATAAATGGGATAGGAAATTTTCAAGTTCTACAAAACCTATGAAATTGGAAATATTAATGAGACGCAACGCGATAGTATTGTTTCTATAATACTAATATTACGTTAAATTACACGATATATCAAGAATCACTGATCAATTTTCATTTTAGCAATTTAAAGCTGAATTATTGCAGATGTAGTTACAAAATAAGTCATAGGGCAAGGGGTTAACATTCAATCTTCAAACAATCTTACCGACAATGCCCTTCTAACAACACTTTGACTAACAAGCTTATCAAAACCAATCATTAAACAAGATAATTTCATTTTCAATCATTTCTACCCCCGTTCTCCCCTTCGCTTCCTCTCGATCCGTTTCTCTTGGTGTCTTCAACACGCAACTCCAACTCGACCTACCGCAACTTCGAACTCGACGCGCATTTCCGCGGAAGGCTTCGAGTGCGTTTATTATTTTCTCCCTCGTCCTCCGCTTCGAAGGCGCGTTGCATACGCACGTTTTCTCTCCTGCTCGCATTTGCGAGATGAATCACGGCCTGGAATCGTATAGAAACGCACAAGTGGACATGTACGAGCAAACGAGGCGCGAATTAAGCTCGATTTTTTTTCGAGGGAGCAAAAGAGAGTGAGAAAAAAAAGCGAGAGACACGAGGGAAAAGAAGAGGGAGATAGAGGGGGATTAATTACTGTCATACACCGAATGGATGCACCTGTGGCCTCGAAGCAAGCTTTTTCCTATCGGCTGCTTCGGGAAATTAACCTTCCATGCCTGCCAGTTGAGTTCTCGAGTTTTTGCTGCCACTTCTTACCTTTTCTACGGAAACAGGAAAATATCGGTGAACGAGAAATCGCTTTCCATCCTGCTCATACGTTTCTTTAGCCTGTGTCTAGAATGATCAATTTTCTGTTTAAACTTATTGCATTTACGGACTTCTTCGTATCGGACTAATCGAAGTTTTAGAAATTGGAAGGCGCATAGTTGCTCGATGTCGCGAGAAAAGTAGGTTATAATGAGTGATAACAAGTTATAATGATATTCGAATTCCCGTCAAACAATTTCCTTTATCTTAACACTTCATCTACCGGAAACCTATTAATAGGCTCTCTGTTTATCAATACTCATTGGCTGACAGTCTCTTAATCTGTTATCACAGATGATAATAAAATAAAGTTACGCAAGCCTCGGAAGAACTGAAATTAAAACGACATAATGAGTATTACTCCACATTTTAATTTTAATGTTACAGAGCTCTCCAAGTAGGTATATTCACTCGTGCATAATGTTCAGAAGAATGAGCGGTAGATAAGGTGTTAACATACCAGGTAGATAATTATTTCACCAAAAAGGAACGAAATTTTTCCTGTTTGGAACCTATTTAAAAATCTCAGCGAATGCACACAGTGTCGAATAATTTCTAGAAAAAATAACAACGTCCTCAGACCAGATGCCGCGATAGTTCTAAAACCCACGATTTCAACGTCAATGTTCCTCCCTCGGGCTAATCATCGAGGCTTTCCTAAATCCGCCGACAGAGCACAGTCACTTTCAATTTCCAACTTGCTTCTGTCCCCGTCTCGACAAAACCTTCCGAAGACCCACGATGCGAAGATATCTGGCACATCCAAGAATCGATAGTTCTCGTTTCACGCAAAGGTCTAAGAAAAACTTCTTTACGTAGTCTTCTTACGCGCCGGCAACCCTCTTTCGCGATTAAATCCCTTTCCCGTTACATCTTACATGCCGCTGTGTCAAAGTGGAAAATGCACACTTTGTCCTTGTGCTAGGCGTACCGTGATCACAGCGGATCTTATTATGGCTCAGTAACTTCAAGATAAACGTCTTTAGAATGTCTCGCGTTTTAACACTAATCCTATCAACCCGATCAAGATGACCGGTCCACAATTTTTTCTAAAAATTGCCCAAACTGATACGGGAGCTATGAAGTAAATATTCTACTTCTATCTTATAAAACCTAAATTATTTAATTAATCATCTTTCTCACATCTTGATTTCTTCTTTTCCAAAGTACTTATTCTGTAGGAATTAAACGGGAAAAATCAAGAATGTTTATTTCAATTATCAACGAATAGAATATTAATATAACACAAATAATATAATAAATAACGACACAAAACAACTCGGACTACACAAACAACTCAATTATTAATCTCTCTCGCGCAATTCTCTCTCGGATCTCACAGAAGTCTCCCAGAAGTCTCTCAGAAGTCTCTCTACCAATTCTCAATCGCGCATATATTTATACATTCACACGGCATACTCGTTCAACACTCGCACTCTCGTCATCAGCTGTTTGCCATAGTGATTACCGATCGATAGCTCCGGGGTCATTGGCCTCTAAGGACAAATGAAGATCCTGTTCCCGAAAGCTTCTCGATGGTTCTACGCATTCAGGGCAAACAAATGATGCGCTACATTCATAACTAGAAATCCATTCATACCACAATTCAGTATATTTAAGTTTCAGTAGATACAGTATCCGAAAAAAGTATCCATACACTGTGATGACAGGATGTTATAAATTGAAAGAGATATAGGTCTGAAATTCCCTTATTTTAAGCTTTTAGTTAACAATTCTCCGATAGATGACACCTGTATGGATACTTTTTTCCCACTGATTTATCTTCCTATGAAAGAACATTGTTTTGTATCTCATAATTTTTGTTTAAATCTTTATAAAATACATATCATTTTAATGCTGGGTTAATTCGCTACGTCTCTACGTGCTTGATTTTTTCATTCGTATTATATAAATAGTATTATTACTGTCTAAACTGAAACGCATCACAGTGTATGGATACTTTTCTCGGATACTGTATAACGTCGGTAGTTTTAGTGTTAACGCCTTTTAATACGGAATTCTACTCTGGCTCTCTCTCTCTCTCTCTCTCCCCCGCTAGCCGCGGGAGGGCAGGAACTCGCGATTAAGTCCGATTCGTCTCGGTCGATTTACAAAGTCCGCGGATAGTGCCCCACAGGCACGAACCCTCTCTCCCTACTTCTCGCCGGGGTAGCGCGTATAATCGTCGATAATATCGAGTCGGCTCGTGCCAGAACCGATTAGAATTCTTAATGGGTCGTATAAAAGGCGGGTAGGACGACGGCGCAAGCTCAGAAGCGTCGCCTCTTAATAAATTTTACGGCACGGTAACTTTGCACGCCCGACATCGAGATAATAATTAATTTCCCGGAGTATTTTCCACCGCGATATCTCTTTATGCGAGTTAAACGTGAATTTAATTATATTATATTAAACCCACGCTTCCGTCGGGCATGCTGCAATATCTCGCCAATGATAAATTCAATCCCTCTCGCAAAGCTATGGGAATTATAATAGCCATCGATTTGCGCTGCCCGTATTTAGCGGACCCTCGACCGCGTACGTTCGCGTTTCGTATCGACCTATTTCGACGGGCCACGTATCATCGTGCAGTCGACAGAAATTTCGTGACCGTGGATAATTTTCGCAGTTGACGATATTTATTAGCGTCCGATCTCGAGGATACCGTGATGCCGGAAGAACGGCGAGAAGGTGCAGGCAAACTACGATTTTTGAAACGATGACGATGCGCCAGGGATGTAAGGCAATTGCAATGCGTTCCATCGGAGACGCGCAATTTTTATAATAAAATGATTGTATTTGTAGGACGGGTGAAAATCATATTTTATGGAGTGAATTTTGGAGACGAAGTTTCTAGTATATTAGCAAATTAATTGGATCGTTGAAGGAGAATGCAAGCTTGTTATTTGAATTTTCATATGGGCTCGTAAAATGAGTTACGCAATTTTTCATTAAAATTCGTGTCTTTCAGCAATGAAATACGTGTCCCTTCTAATATCACGATCACCGATCTTTCATCCTAGAAAGAAAGATATACAAGCTTCTATTCAGAAAAAGGTGCTGCATCCTCGACTCTGCGAAACCTTTGAAAACGAATAAACGCTCGAAAAGAATGGACTCGAAGGTTCGAGTCCGTTCGCCGGAAGCAACGAGGAGGAGTCAGTGTCGCCAAAGGCTCGTAGGTGGATCGTCGATGTGTTTGTACGTGTTATAGCGTGCGGTACGGGCAACGTAGGGACAAGAGAGGCGATATATAATGTTCCGCGATATTAAACGGGACGCATTCCAGCGAAGCCACCCTCTGGTCCCTGCTATGAATGCTTCTACGACCCCGTCTCCTGTCTCACCCCCATTTCCCCTGCAACCTCACTCGGCAACCACCCACGAGAGCTGGCAGACCTGGCCTACTCGACCAGGGCCACCCCCGAATGGTTATACGCCAAATTTACAGCTTAGCCAGAGCCACCACCACCTACCAGCACGCCATTTACTACACCCTCGGGGACTGGGAACCGGATACGACGCTCTCTGACGAGTTTGTTCAAGAATAAAGCCGCTCAGAATGTTCGCGAGTGTGTCACCGATGACGCGTTAGTTGAAGACGGAAACGAGGAGGTTATTTTTCAGCAAGGAAAGACGTTTAGTTGTATAGACATTCTTCACACGAGATTGGAAACGTAGATGTTTCTCGGTGAATGTTTACGTTCTATGGGGTTATTTGAAATTATTCAAAGGCTCGACGTCTTAGAAATTCGAAGCACTGGCGAACACTGAAAGTCGCCGAAGACGGGAGGAAATGTAGATGTTTCTGAAATTCTAAAGTCCCATTGCGTTGCAGCTACTCTTCTTTAATTGGAACGTTTAACAGTACTGTAAATGACAGGGCAAAATGAGAAATCCATCCTACCGAGCTTAAGGGTAACTGAAAAATTTCGAAATATCTTCGGCGCAACAACGCACAAGAATAAAATCGCGCATCCGAGGTGAAGTTCTGCATTCCGAACGAGTTATCTCCGCCCTCGCGTCCTTTCTCGTGCGGACGTTTAAAACCGTTCTACTCAGAGTTAAAAGGGAACAAGAAATTTAGCTATGTCGGCAAGCTGCGCCGGTGGACAAGGACGTCCGTGGTCTCCCATGGCCGGGAGTAGCCGGGACATTCCAAAATACCTTACCTCCTTGCCTCTCACCCTCCTCCCGTGTCTCCTTCCTTCCTTCCTTCCTCCCGCTTCTCTCTCTCTCTCTCTCTCTCTCTCTCTCGCTCTCTCCCTCCCTCCCTCTCTCTCTCTCCGCCAGAGTTCCTGCTCGCCCTATCACGACTGACCTGGCCATTCCCTATCCTTCATCCGCGCATTTCCATCCCTCTCCGGGTAACCCCCCTCGAGCGGCGGGCACCGAATGCAACCATGCGTCATCCGCCATGATCTATGCTTTCTGCCGTCCCGGCATTACGCTCGCAGCGTACACGCGACCATGTGAGAGCGTGTGGGAGCTACCATACGGGCAAACAGGTACACGCATTTACATAAGGACGTACACCCTCTGGCTGGCCAGGACGAGATATATGAATCCACCGGCTGTGTTACGCCCGTCAACCCTGTCGCGCGCGCGTGCGCTCTCCGTGCGCGAATGCGCGAGTGGCCGCGTGCGTGCGTGTCTGCTTACAACTGCAACCGGGACTCGCGTCTCTATTAAAGCTCCGCTCATTTTCAGTGCTTGCATATCGTCCGTCCACCCGCACCCTCACACCCCAAGTCCACCCCTTCGCGCGAATATTCAGCGACCGCGTGACCCATGGTGGTGTTTTTGCATAGCCCGTGGAGAACATTGTGTTTCTTTCTGCTGTTGCAAATGCTATGGGAGATTTGGAGGGGTTCATGGATGATGGGTGGTTTTTGAGAGGTTGATTTAACCCTTTGGTCTAAGTGTAGGGGAGGAGAGGGCTGAGGAGAGTGACAATGAGGCGGGTCATTGATTAGGACAGATGGCAGTTTAAGGGCTTCGTGTGGAATCGCGTAGGGTGGATAAGAAGGTACGGGGATTTGGGGTGGCTTTGTGGTGCTTTATTGTTTGTTAGGTTTCACGGAAGTTTGGTAAGATAACTTTGGCATGTCGAAGGAAATTTGGTTTGCATGTATCGTAATTATGTAATATATCACATAGAGGTGTTTTGAAATATTGTCACGAACGCGATAGTGTATGTTATGATGTATTATACATGAGGAAAATGGTTGTATTCTGTTAAGTGGAAAACGAGGAGCTTCAGCAATGTAGATATTAATTTTTAATGCAGATCCTTTCTGGCGTCAGGTACCTTAACACTAGAATTACCGGCGTTAAATCTATCATATTTCAAAACATTAAATAATTACTTTGAAAAAGGAGGAATCAAGAGGCGAGAAAAATACTCGATTCGGTGATTTATGTTGTTTCAGATGGACATAGAATATTTATTCTAAGACTCTTCTATAAAATGGAGAATTTTTGGAAAAAATTGTGTACCAGTTATTTTAACTAGTTTGGCAGTTCTAGTGTTAAAAAGCACGCGTTGGACCGGGTGCTCGACACTTCTGGCACATTCGATATCCGATACCTGATTCTTTATCTCAATGTACTCTTCTGCAATGTCATATTACAGAATGCGGTATTGCTGCATACAAAAATGTCTCATATTTTGCAAAACATGCAAACTAATATCCACTAAAATTACATAGAGTTCCCATAATACAATCCGGGTTACGCGTAAACGACAATAAAAAACCAAGTACTTCCCGTTTCTCGTAGTCCATTAACCCTTTGCCACTCTGTTATCGCCGCAGCGGCGACATTATAATAGAAGCTGATAACTCCGTTGTCAGGTAAAGCCGCTGTATTTTTATATTTCTTTATATCGCGAAACATTGCAAAATGTATACGCTACTTTCTTAATGACAGAGCAACATTTTCAATTTTCCACAGATGTGCACTCGCACATTGTAAACAGTCCTGAAGTACCTGTTAACTCACAGTAAAAATGAGTCGGAGTGCAAAAGGTTAATTCGTACCCACGAATAATTCGTAACAACGATCTTCCCCATCAAAAGCAACTACATAAATATCGCATTCCTCTTAATTCACTCTCATACTTCAAAACTTCGCACGCTTAAGGTCGCGCAAGAAATACTTTCCGCAGCTTCACGATCCCAGCGCGCCCACAAGAATCTCCACGTGGCGCGACTACTTTTTCCATTCTCATCGAAATAATCGCGAAGATCCCATGTAATCCGCGATTACTCATAGTAAGTACGAGGAGCGCAAGAGAGGACGAGATGTCCTCCCGTTTTCGGGGGTTCGTTACCACAGCGGGATCCGGTCTCACGGTCGGATCCGCGGGGCAAGGGGCTCCTTCCGGGGGCTTAACATACACACTCCACCCCCGGTAGGCGGAGTGTACCGCCTACGAGCTACCCCCACCGCTGGCTGCGGCACTGATACGCGATATCAGCGAACACTTGTTGCTCCGACGTATAGAGATCCTGCCCTACCCACGCCGACGAGCGTTCCGCGGCGCGCTCTTGCCACGATTTTTCACGTGCTGATTTTTCCACCTCCTCGCTTTCACCCTTTCCCTCTCCTCTCGTCGTTCCTCCCTCTCTCCCATCTCCCTCCCCCTTCTCTCTCTCTCTCGAACTCATTCGGTATTTCTTTCTCCCTTGCTCTCCCTCTATCTCAATTCGTCTTTGTTCGTCTCTCGCTGTATCGAGCCTCCCCTCTCGCTTTCGCGCGTCGAGTTTTCGCGCCCCCTCCAACCCCTTCCAGCACCCTTCCGGCGACCTATCGCGGCGCAATGATATACCGGCTTTGAAAACAAGCTGCCCGCGGATTCCGTCACGCGGGTGTGCCTCGAGAGGGAGAAACGGAGGTGCAATACTGTAAATCTTCGTTTGTAATTTTTACGGGACCTCTTGCCTCATAAAACATTCGAGATATGATCTAGTTTCGTGTAGAGTAACGCCGAAGGGCTCGAAGGACAGAGGGGTAGAGATTTAATTTTTTTTTCTTGCTTGCTGTTGTGAGAAAGAAAAGGGGCGGAGGGGGAAAGAGGAAGGAGACGAGAAAGAGAGAAAGGAGAAGGGAGAAGTTAGGTTGTAACCTTCGATCATTTCCCCTTTAGATACCCTCGATTATGCACCATTGAGCATTACCGATCTCAGGAGACTAACAGGTTGGGGATATCTGGTTTGTTACAGGCAGTGCGGTGGCTGCAGCCGACACCATTTCCGCGCCGTGGACTCCCGCGAGTTCCGGGCCGCCGCCCGACGCCAACGGCTCCGGCTCGGATACGAAGAACCTCGACGTTGGCGAAATTAGCGATGTAAGTTTGCCGTTTTTATTTTAATTAATGTACTACGATTCTCTGCAATGACCGGTGCACTACGAAATTTCAATTGATATTGGGGAAAGTCACTTTTAACGCATCCTCTTTAGTCGATTTTGAAATGAGGGTGTTTCATATTATAATCCGATCATTGTTCTTTGTAGTCGAAGAAGACATCTGACGGTCTATTGGAGTAAAAATTTATACTTAACGTTGCAGAATTTTTTCGAGATAATTACAGAATGATGGTAAAAGTGGAAAATTAAGTTGGAAAACAAAGTAGACTGATAACGAGAAATATTATTTTGAATGGAATTTTCATTGGATAGCTTTGATGTATATTTGTAATGGAAGTCGTATTACTCTGCCGACGTGATTTAAGGTATGGCAATGCTTGATTAAACGATAATTGCAAAAAAATGGTAAAAATGGAAAATTAAGTTGGAAAACAAAGTAGACTGATAACGACAGATATTATTTTGAATGCAATTTTCATTTCATATCTTCAATGTATACTTGTAATTGAAAGCATATTATTTTGCCGATGTGATTTAAGGTATGAGAATACTCAATTAAAAGGTAATTACAGAAAGATGGTAAAAATGGAAAATTAAGTTGGAAAGCAAAGTAGACTGATAACGAGAAATATTATTTCGAATGGAATTTTCATTGGACAGCTTTGATGTATATTTGTAATTGAAGGCATATTACTTTGCCGACGTGATTTAAGGTATGACAATGCTTCATTAAACGATAATTACAAAAAAAATGGTAAAAATGGAAAATGAAGTTGGAAAGCAAAGTAGACTGATAACGAGAAATATTATTTTGAATGAAATTTTCACTTCATATCTTCAATGTATATTTGTAATTGAAGGCATATTATTTTGCCGACGTAAGAATACTCAATTAAAAATATGTTATGTCGGAGATCTTTTGAAATTTAAGATAATTCGACTGATTTCAGAATATATTTGTTTGCGATGATTTTTTGCAAAAGATATAGTACGCATGGAAAGAAAGTTTGCAGTTAATGAAAATGTTTTAATCATTTTCCGATAATGTCCTGATAATTCTTCTTTCTGGGAATGTTTTTCGGATATCTTTTTTCAGACTGTTAATAATGACGTAATAGGATGTACGATGTATCAATTTTATATAAAATATTAATATCTTCTTGTAAATTAGGATATGAAATTTCATATTAAAATAAAACTGTATTATCGCGTAATGTTGCCGATATTTATGTAATTGGAAGGAACATCCAGGTGATGTTAATTATTCGGGTCATTTAATACACAGTCGATCACATATCACATTTAATACACTGCGGAAAATATTGTTACGAACATTACGCTCTCGTATTACTCTTTTGCTGACCGTAATAACTGTTTATCAAATAAACGCAAAGAGTGTAACGTTTATTGAAAACATTTCACACCATAAAATTTCTTGTTTCCATTAACGCATTAATAACTAAGTAATTACGTCCCGAAGTCGACATCCGAAACGACATTAACCTACCATAAATAAGCGGAACTGAAATCTGACTTCGATGACCTTCCTCTTTCCACTAGATGAATCATATTAACTTAATCATAAACTAAAATCTCTTTCTCCCTCATCACAGTTAATACTAAAACAATGATCAATCCAATATATTAAAAAAACAACAGATAAATACGTTGAAACAAATTAAAATAAATGCAGTACTAGAAAAAAATCAGTCGACTTAATCGTCAACATTTTACCAAACAGATGTAAAAAATTAATGAAAAACCAGTGGAAAGAATAACCAAAAATTCTCTAAAAAAATTAGGAGTCAGTACTCCGATAACGTCAATCAGACCTATTCTTAATCACCATCTTTATCCCAACAATTCTTAACACGTTGAATGTCATCCGTATTTGGCTAGGTTCATCATTTCCACCAACCCCAAACTGTTTCCATTAAAATCACATCTTTATAGAATAGAAATGTTAAAAGTAAGAATAGTCATGTACTCGGTAATACTTCACTTTTCTAACTGCAATATTTTAAATTTGAATATATTAGTATATCCGTAAATAACGCAATTTAAAAATCATAAGAAATTTCATCGTATTCAACAGTGCCGGTCACCGGTGACCCCCTGGCATTCAACGTGTTAACACTAGATTTACGGACGTGAAATTTGTTATATTGCATTATATTAAATAACGACCTTGGAAAGAGAGGGATCAAGCGGCAAAGATTGTAATTCGTTAAGTCATTATTGTATTATAAAATACACGTGAAAAATCAGCTGTACAGCTTCTCTGTATATTTGAGAAATGTTTATAAAACAAGTAGGAACCTGTCAATTTGACGGCTTCCGTAGATCTACTGTTAAACATTGTTTCCCAAAGAATATCAATAGACATCGTTTACGTGCCGTCGATCCTCTCTTTCCACCATCAAAACAACACCACCCCCTCGATTCTATTTTCCCGCTTCTTTCCGCTCGTCCCGTACAGTCTCACGGAAGGGAAGAAAAATCGAATCCGACCAAGAGTTTTTAAACGTCGATCCAGTCGTTCGCTCTGGATTGCGTGCTCGGCAATATTATATCGGGGGAGGAAACGTGACCGGAGTTCTTAGAAAAGACAGCCCCCGGCGGCACACCGTTCGGTCACCTCGCCGTCTACCTTTCGGTACTTGATCTAATGCGCGGAGTAATCGTCCGTTTCTCGCCTCTTCGTGCAACACGGAGCTCCTGAATTCGTTGAAATTCCACCTTCGACTTTTGCCTCGTGACTGCTGCAAAACCGTTCGTGTAGGTACACGGGGACGCGCAAAAAAATGATTACACCTACGACCGAGACGACGATGGCCGAGCGTCCTACGGGGGCCTCAGGGACCGAATAAAAAAAAGAACAGCCGCTAGAGAGAGAAAGAATCTTTCGAATCGACGAAAGAAAATCGACGTCCGACTGCTCGGCTACGTTCCAGGCATCGTTTCGCAGTCCTCCGGCTTTTGTTCTTGAGAGAGGTCCTCGAGGTCCAGCCACGTCTCACGATGAACAGATAGATCGCACCGCGGAAGAAATCGAAGATAAATGAACTTTTCTCGTGTGACTTTTGTCGTCGTTGCGAAGGGGATTCAGATAGAATGCTACGACTGAAGACTTAACGTTTCTTGCACCATACGAATGATGGGAGTAGAAGGCAATATTTTTGATTGTGTTATTAGGATAGATGATGAAATTGCAAAATGAATTTGGATAGGAAATGATTAACTTAGGAAAATAAGATTCTCAAAAACAACTGTGTCTTTAACACTAGACTTACGGAAGCCGTCAAATTGACGGGTTCTTGCTTGTTTTATAAACATTTCTCAAATTAACAGAGATGCTGTACAATAGGAATTTCACGTGTATTTTATAGTACAATAATTACTTAACGAATTATCATCTTTGGCGCTTGATCCCCCTTTTTCCAAGCCATTATTTAATTTATTGCAATCTAACAGAATTCAGGCCCGTAAATCTAGTTAACCCCGTGCCGTACCATTTCTTTTGTGATTGCCTCCGCAATAGTTCAGAATTAAGTTGATAAAATAGAAATTGATATTTGATATATCGTATAATTTAACGTAATATTAATGTTACAGAAATAATTTTATCGTGTCACGTCTCACTGATATCCTCAATTCGGCAGGTTTTGCAAAACTTGTAAATTTCCTTCCAAACTTACCGCAACCACGAGTACCACCCGTTATTGTACGGCCAGAGGTCAATTTCTAAAATAATTCTAAACTATCTCTACAATAATCCGATGAAACTTGCAACGATAAAACAAATATGATACTACGAAAGTGCCTTTTCCCAAGAAACGAAGTACATTCGATATGATAGATGTAATGGAAGTCGAAATGTGCGATTAGGAAAACGTGGAGTTTCTTTCGTCCTGGAAATTCCGTTAAGCCGTTTTTGTTGCACGCGACGATAGGAGGATTCGTGAGGAGAAATCGGAGAGTTATTTACGGTGATAGAAAGGCTATACTGGGCGAGGGTCGAGTTATCGGTAAATCGTGGTGTTTGTATTTTTCAGGACGAGAAGGACTTGTCGGCAGCGGACGCGGAGGGTGTGTGGTCGCCGGATATCGAGCAGAGCTTCCAGGAAGCTCTCACCATATATCCGCCATGCGGACGACGCAAAATCATCCTTTCCGACGAAGGGAAGATGTACGGTAAGTCGAGCAATTTCCTGGCGAATCTCTTTTTGATCCGTTCGTTGAAAAAAGCGCGCACGGAGCGTAGCCCGGGCGTTTTATCAAGAACACGCATCGGCGAAAGACGTACGTGCGTGTTCGCCGATTGTTTCGCGATAATTTCTTTACTTGTATTAATATTGAATGTCTCGACGATTAATGCAATATATTTAAAAATCAATGCTTTGGAAGATAATAGATGCAGAAGGCAAAAAGTTTGATCAATTTAACTGCTTGCTCGAAAATAGAAGCACAAGCAGCATCAAAAATTTCAGAAATATTGGCAAAAATGGAACGGGTAATTTTCACTACCTTGGTAGATGTGATAAAGCATTGTTATCGCGGAAAAATGCTGCGTTTATGATTATTTTTTAATATACGGATCTTTAATGGGCTTGGGCTATGAATATTAATTGTAGCAGACGAACCGACGTATCTGGAATATTTTTAAAAATTTAATAACGATGAGTCTTCTTGAATTTCGAAAGATTTACATATTAAGGATATTTTTCTAGCATAGAAAATGATTGGTTTGTCATTTTTTTCTCGAAATTACAAGGTTTTGAAGATGCATAAGGTTCCTAAAAACGTCACAGAATAGTGAATAACTTTTACTTCCGGGGCCTAAATTCCTGAATTTTTTCTTACAACTCACTATAACATCTTCTTTCATTATAACGTCAATAGTGTTACAAAATGTTGTCAGTTTACCTACAGATATAAGTCATTGATATTCTTCTATAAAAAAAAGATCCAGCCTACCATACGACCTTTCTGAAGAACCTTCGAAAGAAGATATTCATATCTTGTAATAAAAGGAAATTAAACTACTCTCTTATATTACACAATTTAAATAAAGAAAACCGTACATTCCTCCGAGAAAGCAGAACAAATTTGACGAACTATCGAGAAAAAAGTCGAAAAATCGGCGTCGTTACGTGTTTCGCTCTTTGACAAAGAACGGCAAAGAAAAAGGTCCTTTCGCGAAGGACTCGCGGATGTCTCTCCTCCACGTACGCGACGGCGGAAACGTCCGGACGGACGTCGTTATTGCTCGATGCTGAGGTCAGTCTACGTGACCGACCAGATATTGCTTGGTACGGCCACTGCAACCACCCCATAGTCACCACCATTAACCGCCATGAGCTCACCACCGACGCAATAATACCGAGCCTCGGAAGATATGCACCCTACCTCCTCGTGGCTTAACATTTTCCACTCTTTTTCGCGCCTTTTATTAATTCTCGGCCATCACGATTTTCCAAGTCCAATTCCGTCAAAATTAAGAATATTTTTCTAAACGTATAGCTGAAAAGTCCGTTATTCTCTCCTATCACTAAATTTACTATTATATTTTATCTACAATGGAAGAGGATTACATGAATGGAAATGCGGCGAAAATGTATGAGCTGTTTATTTTGAAAGTGACACATCTTTATCTTTAAATCAAGATATTTGCGGGTTTGCGTTTTAACATGCTTAAAAATATTGATGCCGACGCTCGAGAAGATTTACTTGTATTTCTTATTCGGGAACACTTCTTTTTCTCAGTACCTACAAATCACTCCGTGTATTCATGGAAAAATCTATTTTTCATTACGGTAAAGTGACTTATGCCACTTTCAAAATAAACGGATCATACCTCTTGACGCCTTTTACTTAACTCGATCAACCATTTCGCTGCGCTACATAACTGAATTACACGTCAGCATCCATAAAAATCACTATCCTTCTCGTCTCTTCATAACAGCATCACGAGCATCGATCACTCCCAGGTAAATACATAAACGAAAGACAAAAATCCGTATAAAATTCATCACGATAAACTTACACCTACAATCACGCTCGATTCTCGCTCGGCGTTAAAAATGATTGCCTCCCCGTCGAGAAGAAAGAAACTCCAAAGTCAATTCCCTTCACCCTACCGTCACTAACCCCCTCTCCTCACAGTGGAAAGTTTCAGATAGCAACGAAAAGCATAGACCCCTCGCTTTTTTTCCTCCTTTTGGCAATTCGGCCTCGTCTTGGATTTCCCGCGCTTTTCAAGCCGAGCCGGACCGTACCGGCTTGAATCCCATTCGTTAAGGCACAATGTCGCTTAATTTCCGAAAGCACTCCGCAGGAAAAGCAACCCCCCGCCGGCTGGCAATTCAATCCTGACCCGCGGCCGTTCTATAAAAACGAAGCTTAATTTCGACTCCGCCTCGCCGACAGTGAGCTCGCGAATGAAAACAAGGAAACCGACAATCGGACGGAGCCGCCACGCCGCCCGGACCACCCGCAACGTTCCCTTTTACTTGCACGCGAATTATGGGGAAATTAGTTTAGCCGGGAACCCCGTCGTCGAAGCGGATGATTCGCGAGACTCAACGGATCCCCGGAGGATCGGATTGGAAACGGGACGATCCTCATGGGACGCGATAGAACCGCTGAGATTCCGTGTATCCGATCGGGGACCCGTCTTCGATCGGTGAATGGTCCCCTTTGATCTCCCTGTTGCGTGGAAATCTGTCATTTGACATGCTGCCTGCTGGATGGGAATTAATGGTAGCGTTTCGTGGAAAATGACGGTAGAAAATGTGATTGGGTTGAAGGGAGAGTTTTATGTGAGTTTTTGAAATTCTATTAACCCTTTGCACTCCTATGTCGAGCTACAGTCGACACAGCTTTCTATGGCTCTTAACGTTTCATCTACTAATTATCGACTTTTCGAAAACAACAATAATTTTGCATCTTAATATAAATATCCTGCGGTACCTACAATTGTTCCTGGTATCAAGTAAAAATGATTAATCAGCGGTAGACAATTTTCTAATACTATATTTGCTTATCTGACAAAAACTTAGTAAAATAATTCGGAGCGCAAAGGGTTAACACTATGCCGCCTGGTGACACCACGTTGGTGTCACGCTAAAATTTAACACTAGAACTACCGGCGTTAAATCTATTATATTTCAATATATTAAATAAGTACTTTGAGAAAAGAAGAATCAAGAGGCAGGAAAGATGGTCAATTCGGTCATTTATGTTTTTTGAGTAGGGCGTAGAATATTTCTCCTATGTCTCTCTTATAAACTTTGAGAATTTTTTTATAAAATTTTGTACCAGTCATTTTGACTGGTTTGGTAGTTCTAGTGTTAAGACTATTATATCGCAAAGGTGTCGCGGCTATCTCACAGTCACAAATTGTTGCAAAGCATCGCTTGTATCCTGTACAGGCTGCAATACGCTACATATCCTCGAAATTTCGTGAAAATTGCGAGACAGAATTATAACTTATTGTGATTAGTAAAACGCGACGTTTTATGATTTCTCGACAAATTCGAAAAGCGCCGGCGCCGAACCAAAGAATCTTGATTTATCGCGCGGACGGCATAGCGTTGAGTTTAGATTCTTCAGGGTTTAATGTGTAAACTCTAACAAGTCTTTTAGTGCTGACAATGAATAATTTCGACGATTAGCTTGATTGCCAATACCTTTTAACCCTCTGCACTCTTTAGTGTTTTCTTACCTACCAACAACTCCTTAATTAAATTCAAAAATATATAAAAAAGGATGGCCTCAGTGAAAAGTTGTATTGCAACAGAAATTGTTATTGTTATATTAGTATTATTATTACAATTATTTTAGAAATTTGGTTGTATAAAGTCGAGTCTAGCTCGACATTAACCCTTTGCGGTCCAAATTATTTTTTCGAGTTTGTGGCGAGCTAAATCAAATTCATTGCACGACATTTTCTGTCGTTGGTTATTAATTTTTTTTAAATAAAGCAAGAACTATAGGTACTAACGGTTATTGAGGTGATGTTAGAAAATAAAATGAAGTGAAAAGCTATGTCGAGTATAGCTCGACATAGGACTGCAAAGGGTTAAAGTTGGCGTAAAAAATGTAATGTCGAGCCACACTCGACATAGAAGTGCTAAACGTTAATGTGATTCTGTAGTAAGTGTTTTATATATATGTTATTTCGGATGTGCAGCTGTCGTTAATAATACAGTATCTACTTCCCTTTTATTCCGAGGTTCTCTTCCCTATAATACACCTAAAGTCCACCATTTGATTTGCAAAAATTATTGCGTTCCTTGGTAGTAAACAAAGTTCACCTGCCTCCTTTATTGCGAAATCGCAGTTCTATATTCTGCATTATGAAGTAAAAAGTTTTATATCAATTTTTCTTGAAAGTCTATTCACATCGTGGTAGGTAGCAATTACTTAGCTCGTTAAATGCCATGGGGGTCACCGGTGACCGGCACTGTTGAGCTCGATGAAATTACTTATGATTTTCAAATTGCGATATTCACGGATATGCTAAGATATTCAATATTAAAATATTGCTGTTAGAAAAGTGAAGTATCACTGAGTACATAACTATTCTTACTTTAACATTTCTATTCTATAAACGTGTTAAACTCCAACCACCATACTATTATACCGAAGTATTCCATACACCGAAGAAAGTTGAATTCAGATGAAAGAAAAAGTGCAGAGTCTAACGATTCCTATGCAAGCAACGTGTCCCAGTACCCACAAATAGTTTCCATGGTGGACTTTAAATGCACCAGCAGCGAAAGGGTTCAGCCATTGACCTGAATAGAGTTCGGTTTTGACGCAAGAAACACGGCGATCGCATTTCTGTTTTGCAACAGTAAAATATTATACCGCAATCGGTTGACCACGCGAATCCGGACAATTGTGCATGCATCGAGGAAACCCATCGAAACTCCCATATTTCTCGTGTTTACGCGGGGAAATCGTGTTTCTGAAATAATAAACCAGAAATAGGCCCCATGCCAATCGAAATGACGTGGAATAGTCTACGAGATTCGCGATAAAATCCGTGCCGATATCGATGCAAATTCCATAATGTAATGCCGCGAGTACGAGGCACATTTTAGCATAAAGTATACACGAGGAATCATATTCGGGGATTGCCGTATTGAATTCGGTATGGTGGCGCATATTACCAGTCTGCCTCCTATATATTTGCCATGACGACCGTACTTTCACGGTAATCCGCGTATTGTTTTTGGCTTGTAAAACACGACAGGGTAAATCGTAATACAGAGCGTGGACAATAATAATTCGAATAGGGTAAATTAAAATATACACCCGGCAATATTTACACGGGGATTCGTGTATCGGAAATGCCGTGTAATTTAGTCGGGAAAAATTGAAACGTTGCATCGTGATTTTTTAATTCTCTTTCCCATGGAGCGCACTTTACATCCAGCCGGCCGGAAGAATTTTAAATTAAACATTTGAAAAATACGCGCATAATATTTCGCTCGACGATACTTCTCTCACTTTTTCCCTTCGTATTTTTTTTTTCACCGAGCAGTTTCGTGCGATTCACGCGGGAAAAAAAGTGCTCTCATTTTTATTTCATCGACAGCTCCTGCAAACGTATAACGATATTCACGTAATTCGCGAATGAAACTGTTGAACTTTTTTATGCCGTTTAAATATGACGTCCGACGGTAATTGGTGAAATGTTCACTGATGGATTCTACGTTCTTTCTCTTTTGCTCGGCGGCCACTTAGAAATTCCATTCCTTCGAGAGCTTTTGATGGCTTCGCGCTCCTCTGACGTTCCATTGATTTCTTAAAGGATGGAAGATTTAACGGTAGGTTCATAAGCCGACTGTTCGCGAATTGAATTTTATCTTGCGATGAAACAATAGAGAAAACTGAGAGGATTAATACAATTTTCAGGTCAGATTGTAATCGATTTAACGAATTTAAAGAGACGCAAATAATTTCCCCGTCGATAAAAACCATGTCATCGATCGCCATCGAAAAAGAGCACGATGATAAGATATCACCTTGCATACCATCATGCAGGAATGATGCATAAATATGCCCTGAATTTATTTCACTCAGCGTAATATATTTGTTATTATTGGATGCAAAGGAATAAACAGCTTTGTGGCGGATGGCCAACTATTATATAATTCCTATAATATCTGATCCAGTAAAGAGTATTTCGCATTGAGCCCTTATACTATCAAAGAATTCTATTATGGCTACCACATCTCATTACGATGTGTACCGCATACATTCATTCGTTTAGATTTGAAAAATAACGCAATTAGTACCTTAAAAGCATGTTAACACATTACCGACCGCTATTGTTTGAGCATTCTGCCCATTTTAAAGGATTTGTTTCGGCTTAGATTGCCTAAAGAAAATTACAATGTCTTTGAAAATTACAAATGATTCTCACTGACTCCTTAACACACTTCCACTATAATAATAAATAACAAATTAGTGATTGCCGTGGGAACCGATTAATCAACTAAAAGTCTAAGCGTTGGCGACAAAAAGCCTATTTATAGGCTACCGGTCGGTAAAGTGTTAATCGCAAGATTATTATACTGAACGAGATACTTTCTCACTCCATATTTTTAGTCTGTGATCACGACTCAGAAAGGTAATTAGTTGTTATCCTAAACAAATGAAATACAGTATTTGTAAAAAAAAGTAGCTCTATCTGGTAGCCGCAGTTCAGAAATCTAGAAATGAGGTATCGTCAGATTAACCTCTTGACCTACAATAACGAGTGACACTCGTGATGAGGAAAATGGTACAGGAAATTTTTAAGTTTTACAAAACCTATGAAATTGAAAATGTTAATGAGACGGGGCGCGATAATATTATTCCGGTAATATTAATATTACGTTAAATTATACGATATATCAAGAATCATTAGTCAATTTTTATTTTAGCAATTAAATTCTGAATTATTGCGGAGGCATTTACAAAACAAATCGTAGGGCAAGGGGTTAACACGTTAAATGCTATGGTGGTCACCGGTGACCGGCACTGTTGAATTCGATGAAATTTCTTATGATCTTTAAATTACGATATTCACGGATATGCTAATATGTTCAATATTAAAATATTGCTGTTGCAAAAGTGAAGTATTACTGAGTACATAACTATTCTTACTTTTAACATTTCTATTCTATAAAGATGTAATTTTAATGCAAACAGTTTCGGTTCAGTGGAAATGATGAAACAAGCGAAATACGGGTGGAATTGAACGTGTTAAGATACTCATTGTCAGAGGAGGAACTTACTAAAAGGTTAAATGACGACGAAGCTCAAAATAGATACCGACCACTCATAACATCTATGAATTTTAGATCGGACCGATGTCATTTTTAACACCAGAACTACCGGCGTGGAATCTATTATATTTCAATATATTAAATAAGTACTTTGAAAAAGAAGGAATCGAAAGGAGGGAAAAATGATCGATTTGGTAATTTATGTTTTATTAGATAAACGTAGAATATCTACACAATGGCTCTCCTATAATCTTGGGTAATTTTTTGAAAAAATGGGCCACCAGTCATTTTGACTGGTTTGGTAATTCTAGTGTTAAACTGTTGCAGTATTATTGAAAGCCAGTGCACACGAAATGACACTGCAATTTTGATTTTTAGATATTTAAAAAATTAGAAACAACGTTACCGTAAACGTCGCGCCATTCAAAACCACTTTACACGAGGTATCAACCGTATAAGATCGATCTTGCATCAGGACGACGGAAGAACGTCGGCGACGTCGTCGTCGTCGCTCGTCGTCCGCCGGATGAAAACAAAGGATAACGAGGCGCGAAAATCGCTTAACGCGATTGGCCATCGATCCTACGGGAAACTTATCTTGCCCGTTGCTCACTCGCCGAGCCAATAAAGGTTCCCTCGGCCTTTCCACGGGATTAAATATCTCGGGGCAATTTACCTCCTTCGACCTCTTCCTACGTCCTTCTTCGTCCTCCCTCCGCCAACCTCGACGTCGCCTCTTTCCTCTTCCTTCCTCTTCCCTTTTCGTTTTCTTCGCTTTCTTCGTCTTCTTCCTCCTCTCTTCTTTTTCCATCTCGACGTCGACGTCGACGCCCACACCGAGATTTCTCCACGGAAGAGCGATCGTTTCCGCGGCGAGGAAACGTAAAGGAGAGGAGCGACTCGAAAAAAGCGAATCCGTTCGGCTTGAAATTTTATTACGCTCCTCTTATTGCGTCCTTAGCCTCGGTCGACCTGGTTTCTTCTTTTTTTTCCCCTGCCTTTTTCTTCTTTTTAATCTCGAGGAGGATTTAATCGTAGTTCGACTCGATACTACCCCTTGGAGGACTTATATATTTCGAATTTTCAGTGGGATTCAATAACCGCTGGTAATCCTACATTGACGAATCCAGGTTAATTTCACGATTTCATAGGGTTTCGATCTATTAATCTGATTTGAAAAAAATGTGAAAGAGGCAGTGGATGACGTCCTCATTCTGATAATACTGCAAAGTATTGAAAAAAGATTTTACTTCCAGAATGCTGGTTACGTGAGAAAATTATGTGGAACTGAATGAAGAAGGTACATAATTGCACATTCTTGCACTTTGTACTTGAGCTGGAAGGTTATTTAACTCGAAAAAAATCATTGTTTGTTAGCCGTTCATCGTTTTCAGTGCAATTATAAATATGGGTTTCCATCTTACAATTAACTAATTTTTTACCGACTTATTTTCAACTTTAGAAAAAGGCTGCCTCCTTTTCACCTGTATTTTAAGTATCCATAGCAATGACTGAAGTTAGACAATTTCACAAAATTAATGACACTCAATTAATGGCAAATTGAGAATTCAATCAAAGCACAAAGTGTTAAGTCCCAAAAATTATCATCTCCTTTGTCTGTGATGCACATCGAAACATTTTTGAATTCCAATAATCCAGAGCTGTTCTTGCAAACCTCAGTCGTCCTTTCAAGCATTCAACTTCGATGAAATCATCAAAGTCACGATAAAATTTTCTTCGCAGGGCGTATTACAGATAATTATCACCGTCAAAAACAATACCGGGTAGAGTTGGGGGGAAAAAAGTACACGATTCCTCGGATCGATGTTACGTTCTTTTTGCCGGACTTTGAAGAGGTTCTTCCACAAAGCGGAAAGAAGCCGCGTCTCTTACCGCAGGTCCTTCGTCCCCATGTCCGGCATCCAATAAACCGACAAAAATAAAAGGATGCGCGCTCTCTGGAGCATGGAAGAGCGCTTAGAGGAGCGTTTAGGTTCTTGCTTATATACCGAAAAAGAAAAAGCCTGCTCCTGCGGTCTCGGAACTCGGGAGATCGTCTTCTGCTTTGCCGTGCAACTCCTCGCGCGGGTCAATGTTCCGAAGCGAACTCCATAAATATCGTTTTCTTGCAAATTTCCTTCTATACCCTTTTCCCCATGTTTGCCTGCCTCCTTTTCCATCGTTGTTTGCCGAGTAATATCGCTCGCTTCACGTTACACCGATTTCTCGCGAAGACGGAAGATGTTGCAGGATGTTTCGTAATCCGTAAGAATTTTATTTTCTTGCGGTATCCCATTACGAGGAGCGTGTAAAAGGATGATAAATAGAGGAGAATCCATGGAAATTTCCTCCTGGATTAACCGTTTAGGTTCAACTTATCGGTACGGTTCAGTGTTCTTGAGGTTCGATGAATTTTAAGGCCGATAATGTCGATAGTTTTTGTCTACGTCTTTGTTCCAAAATACCAAGTAATATTTTGTCGGTTGATATTCAGTCGATTTTCATGGGAGAGAAGGGGGTATTTCATAACGGATTGTCCCCGGCTTGAATTTTATTATCTTACTCAATCGCATTACGGGGTGATGCAAGAGCATGATAAATGGAAGAGAATAGATGGCAATTTCGTGATACATTGAAATTGATTTCTAACTGGGTTCGACCTTAACACAGGGACAGGATGAAACAGATATTGCGAAAGACAGGTATTTGAAGATAATACTTCCTACCAGTTTTCATGCATATTTCTATTAATGCAGTGTCTGTCACGTGGATCACAGGTGATAGATGGACATTGGGACGTTGCATTACATGTATCAAGGGTACAGGCGACCCTCGACTTTCGCACAGTTTACTTCTGCACAATTCGCTATTTTGCACATTTTTAAAAATTCAATTTTTTCAAGATTTTTGTCGATATTGCAAAAATTATTCATGAAACAAATCAATTCTAACAATTGATATTGTTGTTAGAGGTTCCCTAACATTATAGTATTGCCTCTAGTATTGCCTACTAAAGATTACAGAATTATTTTATCAACTTTACTTTAATCAACTTTACTTCAAAATTACTTCAAAATTCAAAATAAATCAAAATTACTTTAATCAACTTTACAAAAAAACGTATGAAAGCGCTTAAGCAGTTCTCATCATCTTATTTATACTGAGAAATAAATATTTTAGAATAAAATTTTTAATGTTTCTTCTATATCCCTCAACTTTCGAACATTCAACATTCGAACACGTTTCAGGAACCAATTATGTGCGAAAGTCGAGGGACGTCTGTATTATAGTTTTAACCCTTTGCAGTCCTATGTCGAGCTACACTCGACATAGCTTTTCACTTCATTTTACTTCCTGACAATTTAATTTCGACTTTCCAATTTTGTAACGATCTTGTAATATCACCTAAACATTCCACAGCACCTATAGTTATTGCTATTATTTAAAAAAATGAATCACCAACGATAGAAACTGTTGTGAAATTAATTTCATTCAGGTCACTATAAAATTGACAAAATAATTCGGACCGCAAAGGGTTAATACTTTGCATTGAATGGTTAGCGAACAAAATTGTAATTTTTTCAAAATTATCAAAAAATTATAATTCCCCACAGCTGAAATTTTCATCAAAGAATTCTCTAGAATCTGCATAGATTTCTTAGGAATTCAATTTTCAAACAAATTGCGTATTAGATTTTTCGTCTTATCAGGAATCTTCTCCATCCGACTTCGGTATTTTTTAACAGTATACAATGAATTTCTGCATAAGCAAACTTCTTCAACGCGAATTCTGTCCACATGCAGCAGAAATGGCAACAATTTCGTTCATACAACACGATCCTCATACAACACCCTGTGTAAGAAAATGCCGCAACTTCCCATTTACCTAAATCAAATTCAACACAGCTTATTATCCCTACCATTACCAATTTTTCCACTTCCTCTCTCTATAACCCAATTGCACACAACGTATAACGCACTAACCGTTTTACACGAAAATCCACCGAACATCAAATAAAAAATAATCTACCGTACTTCGCGGCTAAAATATTCTCGTTAAAATCCTTGCCAACCTTTCGGGAAATTTCGAATCCATCCGCATTCTTGCCTTCGTCCGTGAAATTAACGTGAAGAAATGATCACGCGACTCGTCGAGTCAGGACGGATTTACGGATGTCAGGATCGCGGAACCGAAGCGACGATAGGAAATGATTTCACGGATAGCTTTATTCTCATCTTCCGCGAGCGAGCGAGACGAGGCGGACTAACACGAGGAATCAGGTAGCGCGCCGTTTAAACTCGAGCGAGGCTGCACCGCCTCGGGACGTATTTAAACAGATAAATCGTCCGTTCGCGAACCCACCTGGTTTCTACCGGTAGCCGGTGAAACGTTTCATACAGGGTGACCGGGAAATTCCATTCTCTAATCGTGTTGTGGGAAAATCTCTTTTGGTATTTGTTAACGCTAGATTTAACAGTATTCCTACCACGACCGGTGAAATGACCGTTTTTCAAATTTCGATTAGAATTTCCTATATACAACGTAATTGAATCGCCTTTAAACTTCACGACTTTTCCTCAAAAATACGTATAATACATTCACATTATAATACATTTTTCAATATTCACTTCTTTTTTTACTGTTCATTTTCTGGGGGAAAATTATCATTTGACAAATTCACCGGTTGCGGTAGGGAAAGGTAGACGTGAAGTGTCGGTAGGAATAGTGTTAATCCAATATATTTCAAAGTGTCCGATACATATGAGCCGTTTTCTTTGAAAGTGGTGTAAGTCCAGTTCATATTATCACTAGATTTACGGAAGCCGTCAAATTGACGGGTTCCTACTTGTTTTATAAACATTTCTCCAATTTACAGAGAAGCTGCACAGTAGATATTTCAGGTGTATTTTATAATACAATAATTGCTTAACGAATTGTCATCTTTGTCGCTTGATCCCTCTTTTTACAAAGTCGTTATTTAATATATTGCAATGTAACAAATTTCACGCCCGTAAATCTAGTGTTATATAGAGATATTTGAGCCGTTCACAGCACAAAGTGATTAACTGCACTTTTTGAATTTTTTTAAATTTAAGTCTCAAAACACTTGATTAATTCCTGAGTTTTTACGTTTGGAATAAATTTTCGTAATAATAACGATTAACACCAGTAAATGACGAAGTTTGTTTGGCCATCGAATAATAAATAATTGAATTTAGATGTCAATCTTATTAATTCCAAGGCTATTCCGCCTTATTCATTTTATACTTCGTTAGAGGAAAGCTACATGCGATTATATATTCTACAATACTTACTTGTATTTATATTTTGAAGAGAATTTTGAAATGTATACTATTTCATCACGCTTCTCCACTTTAGGTTTTATGGAGTTAATTGATTTGACAAGTGAATGGCTCATTTAAGGGTTTGTATTTGAATGGTTTGAAAAATATTGGTATATGTAATAGGCTCATTTTATATTTTTTAAATATTAAATTGATTTAAGCTTATAATGTGATCGTTTTTAAAGTATTAGTTAAAAGTGAAGTAGAGAAATTATGTAGTATAATTTTTGAACTAAATATTGTCTTTGCGGAAAGTGGACTTACACCACTTTCAAAGCAATTATATTTATAATTTCAATAACAACGTAAATTTATATAGACAAAAGGATGAAAATTTTGAAGGATTGTTTTGTGAATTGTTTATAGATAAAAAGCTCATAGCAGATTGCATTCATTGTTATCATTAACTAACTTCTTGTCAAAAATGGACTTACACCACTTTCAAAGGAAACGGCTTATATGCTAGTAGAAGGGAAAAAATGAAGCAGACAATAGATTTTATAAAGTCAATTACATGCAGCGTAGAAGATAGACGCAGAAAATTGAAAAAGAGATGGCGTTAGAAATTTCAGGAACATTTACGAAGAAAGCAGAACAACTCATTGACTACCTTGGTAGATCTAGCGTTAAATGACGGTCTTGCCGAACGCGGTGAACATTTTCAGGCTGAATAAGTAAATAGATATTCGAATATTTATGAGAGTTAATGAGATTTAACACCTTCTGTTTCGATTCCTTTTGGAATCCTTAGCTCTACACCACTCACAATCAGTTTGTAAGTAATGTCTCAGTAGCGTCAAGCATTTAATGCCAGACCCACCGGTAAAAGCTCCAATTCTTAACACTAAAGCTACTGACGTTATATCTACTAAAATTTAAATATACCGAATAAGTCCTTTCAAAAAAGATAATCAAGAGGTGAAAAACAAGATTAATTACCTTAGTTAGATTTTACAAGATAGAAGTGGAATATTTACATCATGGCTCCCCCATCAATTTAGGGAATTTTTAGCAAAAATTGAGAGCCGGTCATTTTAACCGGCTTGGTAGATTTAGTGTTAATCACCATACCCATTATAACCACGCTCTAATGGACTTGTCATCATCAAACTTGAAATAAATAACTCCATTAAAGTTCATGTTTCGTCCAAACACTTTCAATAGAATATTTCATTCACCCACAAGTACAAGAGCAAAAATCGTTTGGTATCTCTAAAGCAAAGTCAAATCAATACCTCGCAGTAAGATGATATTTTTCGTCTGAGAGGTATATTCAATCTCGTTTCTTAGCTCTCGCAATCAGATTGTCAAAAGCCACGCTACCGAGTCCGATTTTCGCCTACCACTCGAAAATCGCGGATCACCCGATAGATTCTAACTTAGAGACACGCGAGGATACGGCGGTACGCCTTGGCATTTATCTGATCGGCAGTAACACGTAGAGACGTCTGTTACGAGCGTACTTGCGAGCACGTTCAGCCGCTCAGCCTTATGGGGCACCGTGTGCTCTCGTACGTGTGCCGGCGTATCCTGGTTTATGGGTCATCGAGGCGAGCCACTCCGAGAAATCGTACCACCAACCACCGTGGACGCCATGAATCATGCCCGTAAATCGGTTCTCGGGTATTCCGACCGGTTGAGCTCGTTTCCGAACAGTCATTCACCAATTTCGTGTCCCTCGTCGCTGAATACCCGCGCAACGGAATACCTCTTTGATCGTTTCGTTCGATGCGAAATCTTCTCCGGGTTCTTGGCAATTCCTTTTTTAAGTGCATCCGATCCATCGTTTCACTTTTTAGAGTGGTATCGTTAAGAATTTTTGTAAGTAAGAAGCATACAGGTAAAATGAATGTACGATGTAAACGCCGAAGGGCTTGTTTACTTATTTCTGTAAAGAATATAATGTTTAGGCTGTGGATGTTTATGCATCGCTGTGAAAGTTAAAAATTCGACGATGAGTCAAATCAGAGATTTTTCCTTTATTTGCATCATCGCGGAAAAACCTTGTGTGCTACGTGTATACACCCTTAGTGAATTGGATCAGTATAATTGTAAGTTTTAGGCGGATCGACTAGTATATATAAATTGGAAATGCAGAAAAAGAAATTTTTTCGAACGATGTGTAAAAGTGTAAAAACAATAACTGCGTCAGTGATTGGGAATTTTCTGCAAACTTTACGTCCTAAACGAAATATGGTCATGAACTATTCTAGCGATGATGGTTAAAACCGAAATAAAAAATTCTAGGGAACTTGATACTTTATAAACTTTCTAACACGTGTCATTACAAAATGCGCTATCTTTAATAATTATCAGTGAATAGTCCAACAACCCTATACAACAAGTAACCCACAACGTCAGCGAAACTCAAACTCCTTTTAATTTACCACCACAGTGTCCACAAATTAGCACAAAAATTGACAAACCCTTAACTCTTTCTTTCCAAATTCTTAACTTCACCTACAACAAAAAGCAAGCATATACCACGGAGAAACTGTAATATACTGAGGGACCAGAAACAAGGCACTTGGAGGGTAATTTGCTCTGATTCGCCCGACGGATAGGGATATCCCTCTCCCTCACGCATTTTCGATTTTGACGCGCTATTGGCAAGAGACGCGCACATTCGTTGCGTCGTCATGTGAACGACGAAAGGACTGTTTTATTTCCGGTTGTCATTCGTCGATGTCGGGTTTCCAGGACCGAGTGCCAAGTGCCTTGTTTCTGGTCCCTCACTTTACCATAGAGGCCTATGGTGAGTAAGGAGGTAGACGCTCGGAGTTCCCTTCAGTGAGCCCGAGTTCTAATCGCCCTCCGTCACTTCTTGGAATTTTCCCCATGTGATATGTATATCAGATCTTAGTGGTTCAAAACCCACCTAAATTAGCAGATCCTAGACGAAATAATTATAGTAATTATTCAGAAAAATGCAAAAGAAGAGAAAAGCACGGAGGATATCTCGGCGCGATGGACTTTTATATTTGAGTGTTCATACGGTCGTCCGGTTGCCTGTTGTGTGAAAATCTTCCTGATGGGACGATGCTGTGCCCCGTAGCGGTGCACACGGTAAAATGAAAGAAGAAGAGGGAGAGATAAAGAGAAATAGAGAGGGAGGAAGAGGACCAACAGGGTGGTACGGGACAGACGAGGTTGTGCAGAGGGTGGAGAAGGCAGTGTCCAGTTATTGACCGGCGGAAGGAGGGTGTCTCAGCCGCCTCCGACGCTTTCCCTCGCAATTCTGAAACCGTCGTCTTTCGCCACCGCGAGTCTACGCTTAGCCGAGGAACTTACAAAACCTCGAGAAGAAATCCTCTTGGAGAGGATGTGTTTTTTAGAGCTTAAAGCATTGCTGTTAGAATTACACCTTTAAATGGGATGTTTCTCATGTTTTTCGATTAGTTTCTGTGCGGGATATTTCGTTATGACAGTGATGAACTTATTGATCGTTCATCTTGAAGCAATGTACATAATCGTAATCGATTATTCTACAAATGTGCATAATCAATTACCAGATTGTAAAGTCGAAATTAATTTCGCAGTAAATTAAGCATGATAATAAAAAATATCAAATATCAAAAATATGAAATATGCAAGTATTGAAATTACGTAAAGAAGGAAATGGAATATAAGTATATCACGTAAAAAAGCAGAAAAACATCCATGCTCCGTCAATTGGCAGTAATAAATTTATGTAAAATTTCACGTTGCTGTAGAATGAAATTTTTTGAAACAAATAGTACATTTTCCCGGCTTCACATTCTCCATCCGGGATGTTTACTCTTTTTTCGGTGCTTTGTATTTTTCGACCGCAGGTTTAATGGAAATTGAAAAAAAAATTGCTCGCGTTCGACAAAATAACTGGGCGTTGGCGGGCTGTTTTTATGCCGGTATGCTTAAGCCACTATGAAAAAAACAGCTATGGAATATTCAGTTTTGCAACCGATTGTATGCCTGCCCCTACAAAAAAATACCATTACGTCCATTACGTTTGTACAGGGTGTATGAAATTTATTTGTCACGGCCTACCATGCATTGTTCTATACCATTGGATCGGTGGACATTTGCAAAAAAAAATCCCGCCGGAAAATTCGCAAAAGGCTTGCAAATCGAGGTCAAACTTTTTTATTAGCTTATCGCATTCGTCTCGTCGCGTAGGTGAAATGTCTGAAAAGAGCCATAGGGTCAGAAATGAACCGTTTTCTTGCAAATTAATGTTAATGTTCCAGTTCCGTTATACGCTTTCCGATCGGTAGGACGACCTTGGCGGGCAGAAACATAGAGAAAGGAAGCACACAAGTTACCCTTATTAGTCGAAGTGTCTCATCCAATTATGGCACGCTGAAAAGTGAAGTCACAAAGGGCCGCATGGCAAATTAATTACCATTCTGCGAAAAGTGTACCTTGAAAAAGACAAAGGCATTTAGTTGTTTGAAAACAGCCTCCGAAAAATCGTGAAACATGAAGTTCCCATCGTGCCAACAATTAAATACCATTCGGGATCCAAACAGATTGCAGAAGAATCAAATATTCAGTTTTACAAGTAAATACCATCACGTCCAGTTGGTTTTATCTTATTATTGATAGAACGAAAAGCCACCTTACTTTATTCGATTTAACTTTGGATCTATTAGATCAAACTCTAAAAGACGAGTGTAGAACGACAGTGGCTATCCATTTTAACAATAAGTTTTGTAATTAGACATTGTTTTTCTTCCACATAACCGCTAAATTACTAATCGGATGGCAGCTGCCGATAACAACAATCATCTTTGCAGCCACTGTACGATTAAAAACGAATTACAAGGTGCCGTTACCCAATATTAAAGTCCACCCTGCACCGAACCTTTAAATCGCAACCGCGATCCACTCGATTTTGCAAGAGCCGAATAAGACTGTTGTCGAAGGAAGAGTTATCGTCGGATAAGAGGTCGTCGAGCCGGCGAGAGAGGAAGTAAGTCGACGAAAAGAATTTCGAACCTTAAAGAGATTCGGAAGCGTTCGGTGCTCGCAATTTCGATCGGTCTTTCATCTTGCCGAGGCGATGGCCAGTGGTCCTCGAGGGGATCCTCTTCGTCCTGCCGTAAGGACATCCACTCGACTCCTTTCGTGCGGGGGCAACGATTGCCGAGGCTCCTCCTTCCTCGATATCCGATCCAATAATCCGATGCCGAGACGTCGTTGGAGCGTGAAATTATGGGCATTGACACGCCACCGTGGATTCTCCTGGGGGGATCGTACGACGTTCAGGTTGAGAGTACGCGAAACAAGTCGCAAAGAGACGAAAACCTCCCGGGGGAAACGGCCATCCCCGATTGCCTCTTTTTACCTTTTCCAGGCTTCTGATTAACGAGTACAAAGACGGCGGACCGTATCCTCTTTCAAATTAAATGGAATTCATCTAAGTACGTCTTGTATGGTACTTTCATTTATATGTATTCATTGATGAGATCCTTTAAATTTATATTGTTTGGAGTCCTTTGAGACTTATTAACCCGTTGCACTCCTATGTCGAGCTACAGTCGACACAGCTTTCTATGGCTCTTATCGTTTCATCTACTAATTATCGACTTTTCGAAAACAACAATAATTTTGCATCTTAACATAAATATCCTGCGGTACCTACAATTGTTCCTGGTATCAAGTAAAAATGACTAATCAACGGTAGACATTTTTCTGATACTATATTTGCTTATCTGACAAAAACTTACAATTAGTAAAATAATTCGGAGCGCAAAGGGTTAACCCTTTGCAATTCTATGTCGAGCTACACTCGACACAGATTTCTACGGCACTTAACCCTTACAACACTACTGGGATATTTTATATCCCAAACATATAATTTTCATGTTATTATTGTACAATTTATTTCCATATATTATTTTGTTTATATGACAATATTTACTGCTGGCATAAAAATATCCCAGCAGTAACATACTACTGGGATCTATGCTATCCCAGCTGAAAATCTGAAGCCTCCTGAAATAAAAAAAAATATATTTCATTCTCAGTCGTATTTTTATTCCATTTTCTGTGTCACAAAGTATACACTGCTAAAAATTAATCATTTTCTGAAGAAATAAAATTCAGTGTTGAAAGGGTTAATGTTTCGTCTACTAATTATCGTCTTTTCGAAATCAACAATAATTTTGCATCTTAACATAAATGTCCCGCGGTACCTACAATTGTTCCTAATATTAATTACAAATGAATAATCAACGTTAGACGATTTTCCGAGATTGTATTTGCTTCTCTGACGAAAAGTTAGACAAATTATTCGAAGCGCAAAGGGTTAAACCTTTGCACTCCGAGTAATTTTACTATGAGCTACCAGCTATTCCAGGACTATTTACATGGTGCGACTGCCCATCAGTGGAAAATTGAAAATCTTTCTTCGTCATTAGAAAACAAACGCATACATTTTAAAATTATCTTTTACAATATAGAAGAATATAAAAATACACCGGGTTTACCTGACAACGGAGTTATCAGCTTCTGTTGCAATGTCGCCGCTGCGGCGACAACGGAGTGCAAAGGGTTAAAAATGATATTTCGTACACAGGAAGGCGGAAATCACGAGCTTATGTAGAAGAAATTAAATGCTCATTGTTCGGAGTAATCTAGGATTCGTTAACAATAGTAATTCATATTTAATAAGAGGAAAATTTCGAAGCTGGTTAGGAATAAATTAAATATTCATTATTCTACATTATACAGAGTTCGATCATGAGTTCAGTCAGCAAAAGGAAAGATGACACCATAGATATCAAGAGAATATCTCTATCACTCTACTAACAATAAGTTACCTCCGCAATGGGGGAAGTCACCCTCTACTCACCAATAATCCCCATACCCTGTCGCATTCTATTTCCCCAACTGTACAACAGAAAAATCACCAAATCCTCTCACAACCGATTTGCAAAAAAAACCATACCAAAAACCTATCGTATCGCTTTCAACCAGAGAACTTAACAGTAAACCTACCGGCTTTATATCCGTTATATGTAAATATACGAAATAAGTACTTTGGAAAAAGAGATTTGAAGAGGTGAAAAAAATGATCAGTTAAGTAATTTTTGTTTTATACGATAGACCTAAAATAATTCTGTACGGCTGCCCAGTCAGTTTGGGGAATTTTTAGAAAAAAACAGAAAGCGGTCATTTGACCGCCATGGTAGGTTTAGTGTTAATATCGTAATTCCTCGATCAAAACAGCAAAAAGTATTGCAATTAAAAATTACAAAAATAATCGACATTGTTTCTCTTAACCAGTTAACTGCGGTGCCCTCGTTCGAGAGCGCGCACCGTTTTGTGTCGCCAAAATCGAGCCATGACGAGTATACTCGTCAATCACAGAGTAAGTTGCGCTGGTAAGATATTGGATCAAAAAGATGGGTTTATTTTATAAAATTGAAAATTTTATTACTAATATTTACTTATTTGATTAACATAAACGTATATTACATACATATTAAACTAAAAACGCAATAAAAATTAAATATTATACATATAAAAGTAAGAATTTACACAGGATTATTTAAAAAGGAACCCTATTATAAATCAACTTTCTGACTTTTGCCTTTGCCCCTTTTAGGCTAACATCTAAAAAACGTTATCATCGCACATAAATAAATTCGTTATGCGAACTGGTAAGCTGTTTCAACCGGTGCATACGGGGACGCATGAGTTCATCTCAAATAATTTATATTTTTTATTTGTTTGTTTTATTCCGGCATGGCCTCAAAATATTCTAAATATCTTGAAATTTGAGAATATGTTTCGTTTTTCTCAAAAATTACAATTTAAATAGCCAATGATCGCTACTTTACACGCATGACGAGTATACTCGTCAATACACAAAATCGTGCCACTTCTCCATGACGAGTATACTCGTCAATCACAATTAACTGGTTAATGACAAAAAAAAATCATCGAGATCCTCCTATTTCGTATTAAATCCTTGTCAAAGGGAATGTCTAGACATCTTCGCGAATGTGCGATAGCGGTAGTCGCACGAAAATGCGCGCGCGTGGATTAAACGGAAGCGGGCGGCATAGAAAGTCACACACGTACATACACGTGCACGTATATACACGTACGTACGCCGGAGCGCGCGCGCGTGCAAGCAAGGAGGAGAGAATAGGACGACGAGGGATGTAATAATCTGCGTCCGCATTGTCCGTCTTCCCGGCATGGCCGAGTCCTTTGACATCTCGCGGAGTTTAATTAAACTCGAGCGTATAATAGCTCCCCGACGAGAAGACGACCGGAGCGGAGGTCCGACGGCGTTGTCCGACGCCCGCTACCGAACGCAGCATCGCGTTCTAACATTTCTCCGCCACCTTCGTCGTTTTGTCTTCCCGTGGGATATACGATTACGTCCTGCAAGACCGAACAGCGACCCGGGGTTAATATTGCTTCCGAATTTTCGGATCACCGTCTACGATCGTTTTCTATGACATTTCTTTTTTGCGATGTTTTTACTGGGACGCACAGTGTAATTTCACCGATCTAGCTGGACAGAAGTCAATTTTCGTAATGGGCCATATGTATACAATGTTATTGTAAATCAATAGTAGAATGTCCATATAAACAGAAAGTGTAAAGATCATTCCGAAAAATAATCTGCAACAATTAATTAACAGTCCTCAAAGTTGCACTTTCCGTACATTGCTTTTATACGCTCGTATCATGCACCAGACATTTTCGACAATTGTTACGTAACGGTAGGTGTGAATCGTATTTGTGTATATTGTAGGAATTAAACGAGAAAAATCAAAAATGTTTATTTCAATTAACGGCGAATGGAATATTAATATAACACAAAGCAAAACAACACAAATAATATAATAAATAACGACACAAAACAACTCGGACTACACAAACAACTCAATTATTAATCTCTCCCGCACAATTCTCTCTCGGATCTCACAGAAGTCTCTCAGAAGTCTCTCGGAAGTCTCTCTCCCAATTCTCAATCGCACATATGTTTATAACATTCACACGGCATACTCGTTCAACACTCGCACTCTCGTCATCATCTGTTTGCCATAGTGATTACCGATCGATAGCTCCGGGGTCATTGGCCTCTAAGGACAAATGAAGATCCTGTTCCCGGAAGCTTCTCGATGGTTTTACACATTCAGGGCAAACAACTGATGCGCTGCATTCATAACTAGAAATCCATTCATACCACAATATGTATTGCTATTTTCATTTCTTTGTGATATGTTTACAATTCTTTATTTTATTTTGCTGCGGCGGCAACGGAGCGCAAAGGGTTAGATATTTGTTGGAAGATTACATACATCGGTTGTCATGGACATTTTTGATACTAATTTTTTATATTGAATGAATGTTACGAATATAAAATTGATTTTGTTTTCGTTGTTGTTAACGAACGATTTAGTTGGTGTTTGAAAATTTACACGTTGCAGAAGGTTAATTCTTCATCCTTTTAGATATTTAACTGAAAGGGTTGCAAGACTTTTCAGTTTCACAGTCTTTTATGATTTTTACCTGGAAGTTATTTTACCATCGTAACAATTTTAAGAATAAATAAAAAAGTAGCTACTTTGGATAATTTGATTTTGGAAAACGTTATTGTGGTGCGTTCTTCCGATAAAAATAACTACCTATATAAATTACTTTCAATGTATAATGTATTAAACTGAAATCCGAATATTAATGCTAAGTATAATATTTTTTTTTCTTTGAAAGATCACTTAGGATTGTTATTGGAAATTGAAACATTTGAAACGTTATCAACCGATAAAAACGTCGTTATCCTACATTTCTGGCAAAACAATGGCCACTTCCAGCAACTGATGTGAAAGAAAGGAGTTGAAAGTGGATTCCCATAGTAAGGACAAATCAGTCCGATATCTTAATTAACAACATTAAAATTATCTTTGATTGACACTCTTAAAATTGCAAATTCTCTGTAATTAAACATCTCAACCGAATATTCCTTTACAAATCCTCCACATACTTCTTTATAATCCACCTAAAAAATTCCGCGAGCAAGCAACGCGTTAAAATAACTTTCGAACACGAAACTTTGAATTCCACGTCCGTTTTCGTTTCAAAGACCGGCCGAGAGTAATATCTTCAGTTGAAGCGAAACACTTGAAACGTCAGTATCCGATAAAAGCATCTTTCCCGTGCATTTTTCGCAGCAGCGCTCACCCTCCTCGAAGGCGAAGGAAAAGGGGATGAAGGCAGGATCTTTCGGCGAAGAAAGCGGCCAGATATTTTAATTAACGCAACAACGTCGTTTCATATTTGCAGAAGCAAGAGCAGCCGCTTTGGCGTTCCGCGACGTAATGAATATTAATTCGTGAGAGTTATCCCGCAACCCTCTTTCCAGCCGCAGAGGCCGGTTTTTCCTTTCGAAGCCGAGGCATCGCAGCCATGCCTTTCTTTTCCCGCTTCTTTGAACCCACTACCTTCCTTTGCATCCTTCCTACGCTAATTTAGAATGCTACGGGATTCTGCAACTGTAATCTCTCGTTTGCCTTTCTCGCAGAGGACAAAACGCAACGGTGTAAAAGACTCCCCCGAGGAATCTACGATAATCTTCACCCTTCCGAGTAAAGATCGTTTAGAACCGAGTATCGAAAAATCGACGGATAATCGAAGCACCGATAGGAACTCAAATGGGGGAAAAAAGGGGGCGCGAATAAGGCGTGCTCAAGGGGGATGAAAAAAAAATCGTGAACCGAAGTGCTCGTTTTAATCTTATAATCTCGCAAACGACAAAGAGGGAGGGGAGGAGAAGTTTAAAGGGAGAGAAAACTTGAGAGAGCGAATATAAGGGAGGAGGGTGAAGAGGAGAGTTGAGAAATCAAAGAGAGGATAAAGGAACGAACGCGGGATTCGCGAGAAAGAGAAAAGCCGTGGGTGGAGAGACTCGAGAAATGGAACGAAAGGGGATGAAGAAGGAGAGGAATAGGAGCCTTACGCAAAATATGCACTCACTCGAAAGATCGTTTCAAGGTTTACGGAAGGCGTATAATCCCGTTTATCGTCCTCGTAAATCCGGGGATATACACTCCTTGGTTTCGGCCGTTCCCTCAGGTTCGGCCGGCAGCGGTCCTTCTTCTCTCTCTCTCTCTCTCTCTCTCTCTCTTGCTCTCTCTCTTCTTCGGAATGGAGAAACCCGGCTGGTGCTTTAATCCCTTTTCGTTTTACGAGCGCCTTTTACGAGCCGTCTTACTCGACCGCTCGCACCGATATGCAGGTTTTGGAAACGAGCGAACTAACCTCCGGCGAGCTTGTATATTCTAAGGTCACTCTTGGGATAGAGGATAGAGGATAGTGGAGATGTATGTGCAGAAGGAATTGAAACAACTGAGGGCACGTTTTATAACGGACGCGGAACTCCAACGAGGATTAAGTTTCGACGGTGTTACTACGTTCCCAGGTAGAACCTCGAGCATTGATAAATTTCTACGTTTTCATAGGTTCTTAAATTCCCAGTAGATCCGGATTTCTTTCTCTGTAGATTCCTCGTCTAAAGTATCAGAGTTGTGATGAAAATTTGAGAATGTTGGTTATTGCTAACTTCTACGCTTGACACACGCCATATTTATCAATTTTTGTAACTCAAAAGCCAATTTTGAACGATAATATTGTTATACAATTTAGATTATCTTTTTGCCAATTATATTTCGAAATAACAAGATTTAAGGAAATTATTAACTATATTTTACGAGTGGTTTGTTACACGTGCTGACACGTTTGAAAGGTCGTGAATAATTCTCGACAAATCCGTGGCTGTCTTCGTAAAAACCATGTATCGTTGCTAAATGTGTTACAAGTTGGTGTATGAAAAAGACAATAACTCGCATTTCATACCTGTCTAGAAATTCCATAGAATTGCCAAGCATCTCGTACTTACTGATATCAAAAGACACCGTAAGAGAAGAGGTTAAAGCATTTTCCAAGTAGAAACGGTAAACCACGTTCCTTCAACAAACGTTAGACACTTCGGTCTAATTCGATCTTCGCTGAAGTATCTATTACGATTTGTCAAGAAAGAATTTTTCATTCTCTTAGGGAACTTGTTCCCAACTTTTCCGACGTTTCAACAAAGAAGTGTCGCGAAGGTACAGGTTTCTCAAATAGATTTCCCATGTTACGAATACTTTTCAAAGAAGGAAAGGGGAGTTTCTTTCTCCTTCCACAAAATCACCGTGATGGTGTAAAATCATCCGGCTTCATATAGCGAAAATCATTCCAAAGAACGACGGAAGTGTGCGCTGCGTAAAGGAGAAACATTCGTATGGGATTTTTTTATTTTTCGGCATCGACTGCTATGGTTATTTCACTTAAAATCTACTGTTTTTGAAACCACTGAGACTGTAATATAGATGTGGCATAGAAAAAATTTCCCATAGGTGACGAACAATTCGAACTTGAGCCCAGAATCGTTCGTTTATGCTGTCGGATTATCTGAAATTATTCGTATAATATTTAAAAAGTAAATTTATTCGAGAGCACACAAACCAAACTGTAATTTCCATGGGAAATTTTACGGGGACGAATGATTTAAAGACGAGGGAAATAAACGAAGACGAGTGTCCACCTACGTCGGTTGAAGAGAAACTGCTTCCGGTGCAGTTCGAGTATTCTTCTCGAGGAAACGGGTTGGCGTGAATTTACTCGAAGACTCTATTGTGTCGCGTATTTTTACCATTGATTCCAATGTATTGTTTGAACGATGGATGGGTACGATGATGCGAAACTCGAATTGTATTCTGAAGATTCTAAAAGAGAAGCACACTGAACCTCGATAACTCCAATTTTAATAAATTCAGAAATTTTTATCGAACGAACATTTTCATCCTTTTTCTGATCCGTTGTGAAAACTGTACAATTAAAAATATAAATTTTCGTTGAATCAAATTTTCGGAAATTCACTATTTCTTTTCTGCTTAAAAGATTTAATTAATATTCTTTGCAAACTGTTCTAAAAAATCATTGTGCAAAACAAATTCGACGGTGCGTTAAAAGCGTAAAACATTAATCAGTATTTGAAACGACTAAACTTTCTGTAGCTTGACTTTTATTTGTTAACACTAGAACTGCCGGCATTAAATCTATGATATTTCGATATATTAAATAAGAACTTTGAAAAAAGAGGAGTCCAAAAGGGGGAAAAGATGATCGATTCGGTGATTCATGTTTTTTGAGATGGACGTAAAATATTTATTCCATGACTTTCATATGAACTTGGAGAATTTTTGGAAAAAATTGTGTACCCGTCATTTTGACTGGTTTGGTAGTTCTAGTGTTAAATTACCTTAGCTGGAAAACTCGACAGTATGAAATCTCTGTAACTCCAAAATTCTTTTCTTGAAATTCGAGTTATCAAGGTACAACTATAATTCTTCATTCAATTCGAGTCGCATCGTTCCAATTTTACAAAACTCGCTCATCCCTCTCAAAAATACATAAAATCCAAGCGATTCCCCCACATAGATTTACCGAGCATCGACTCACTCCGTTGACACCGAACGTTATACCAACCTCCAAACTCCCCGGCTGATAAATTCTCGTCGAAGATTTCAAAACGAAATGCTGAAAGAAAAATTTCGTTCGTGAAAAATTCGATATGTGACTCCCGCACCGGGGAATTCTGCCGATCTGAAATTCTCCCGCGCGTCTACGAAACACGGAAGCTCTCGCAATCACGACAGTAGCTTGCCATCCCGCGGACGATCGCAAGTTCAATGTAGGGTCGTGGAAAGGTAAGGGCGTCCGGATAAGTTGTGGCTGTAACTGGAAAATAAATTTTCTCCCCGTAAAGTCTGCCGACGCGAGGGTAGGCACGTTCGCCTGTCGTACGGTCTTTGTGTGCGCTTGCATCGTTCGCATGTACGATGGCGAACGTGTGGTTGCAAATACGTCGGCAACGGCACTTTTATAAGCTTCTATTCAACGCTTACTGGGGTTGTTTATACGAATACTGTCTTGGTGATGGATGGAGGATAGGGATGATTATTTGAACGTGCAGTGTCGTTGAAATGGAGAGGCATGGAGGAGGACTTTCGTGATGAAAGTTAAACGATTTCGAAAGCGTCGTTTTAGATTTCGAACCAGCGAGACTATGATATACTGAATGAAAATTTTAGAAAATTTCTAGAAAGGACGAAAAGTCTTGGGACCACAAATTGGGGGTACGAACCTCTAATTCTACATCCAACACAGTTTATAAAGAACATTGTACAATATTATGACGGCAGTAGAATTTTCTTAAATGGAATTTCGTGGAAATATTAGCAACAATTTGAGTTTTGTGAATGAAGCTAAGGAAGATAGGGAAGAAGATTCTGAGTAGAGTCGCTCAAGGGGTTTAATATAAAGTGATACATACGCGTTAAAAATGGCGCTAATCAGTGGATGTATACATCTATACTGAGGGACCGGAAACAAGGCACTTGAAGGGTGTTTTGACCCTTCTATTTTACTCTGATTCGCCCGACGGATAGGGACATCCCTCTCCCTCACGCATTTTCGATTTTGACGCGCTATTGGCAAGAGAAACCCGCATATTCGTTGCGTCGTCATGTGAACGACGAAAGAAGTGTTTTATTTTCGGTTGTCATTCGTCGATCTCAGGTTTCCAGGACCGTCTAGGCGGGGATAGGCGGTGCGTGAGCAATGCCTTGTCCCAAGTGCCTTGTTTCTGGTCCCTCACTTTAACGGCATGTGGAAGAACTTTTCTCTTAAAGGCGATTTATTATAAAATATAATTTTTTATAAATGACCGGTTCCTACTATTTTTAACACTAGAACTACCAAGCCAGTCAAAATGACTGATGCAGATTTTTTTCCAAAAATTCTCCAAATTTACAGAAAATTCATAGAGTAAATATTTTAGTCCATCCCAAAGAATATAAATCACCGAATCGATTATCTTTTCTGCCTCTCGATTCCTCTTTTTCCAAAGTACTTATTTAGTATATTAGACTATAATAGATTTAACGTCAGTAGTTCTAGTGTTAAAAAATTACTTAAATTGATAGAAGAGCCACGAAGTAAATATTCCATTTCTATCTTATAGAACCTGAATTACTTAATCAATTATTTTGTTCGTCTCTTGAATTCTCCCTTTTCGAAGTACTTAATCGCTGTATCCAAATTTTGGTAGATATAACTTCGGTGGTTTTAGTGTTAACATTGATTCAGTATGTGTGCGTATGAGATTCAAATCAGATATTTGTTATCGTCTGACATTGTTGATCGGTGCTACTTGGTAGATAATTCTCTATTTTAAATTTTACTAACCTAAGAAGTTTAAACAGAGTAACGAAATGTTCGCCATGAAGAGATCATAAAGAACACCGTACACCGTTTCGGGACGGTATTGACGGATAACTAAATCATATTCGGTTTCCGATATTAAATTAAAGAAAGTAATTCAATAACCAATCGAATTTCAATTCTCTCGACGAATGAAACAGATTCACACGACATTGCGTGCATCGAACGACCAATACGCCAGAAGCATAACCGCTCCCATTGTTTTATATGCACGTGATTCAAACGAAACACACGTTCCGTATAACCGCAATATTAAGTGGACGGATCGGTCGATCGCAAAGAATTATTGGAATTTAAGCTCGTCGATGCTCTCACGTCGAAGCAGAGCACCAAATTTCCACGGGAGGGAAGTACTCCGTCGGTCGAGGTCGCACGAAAATATATTCTCCGAGGATCCCCCGAAAATTGCGGCCATCTCTCCGTCTCCTCCCGTGAATCCGTTTGCCGCTCTCTCGCACTCATAATCGCTTGCTCGTGCACGCGACACGAAACACACGGGTTTACCAACACACGCGTGATTTCCGTGAAACGTGGACTCACTGAGTTAGCGGCACGAAAGTACGAGGGATGCTTGAACGAGGGTGGCGGTGCCTAGGGTGGCCCCGGAGGGTGGCTCCAAGGGTGGCTCGAGGTGAATCGTCGGCAGGAGGAAAGTAGAGTTAGCGAGAAGGACACGCGTACGATATAGTAGATAGTAGGGACGTACGTACGTACGAGCGAGCGGAGGGTGAAGAAGGGAGAAAGGCGACGACTCGTGGGAACGAGAGGCAATGTCAGAGGTAGAGGTCGAGGAAGAGAGACAGGAAGAAGGTGAGACAGAGGGGGAGAGATAGAGAGAGCAAGAGAGAGAGAGATAGACAGCTAGAGAGAGAGAGAGGAAGAGCAAAAGGGGGTGGTTGTGTGTCGAGGGCTTACAATTCCCCTTCGCCGTCCGTCCTTCCCGTAGATGGGGGTCGGTAGGGGTGGAGGGTGGCGAAACTATGCGAAGAATGTGCAATTAGTGAACAGAGCAGGAGGTGCAGGCGCGGGTTCCGGGGAACGGGACGGCGTACAGGTCCCGGAAAGGGAGCGAGCGCGGGGGTTGCTCGGGCGGATCTGGTATGGTGTGCCATGACGATGGATGCTACTAGTGGTAGTGGCGATGTCAAGGGTGGTAGTAGTGGCGCGACGTTGGCGGTGATGGCGTTGGTAGTGGTGCTGGCGGCGATGGTGGTGGTGGTGGTACCGTAGCACCGAAGAAAATGGAAAGAAAGGAAGATGGATGGAATGGCGCCCAGGGATGATAAGAAGAAGAGCGGACTGGGTTGGTAGGGGTTTCCGAGGGTTTTCGAAGGGGTTTGCGGGAGGTCGTTGGGGTGGGGGTCACCGTGTCAAGATGCGAGAGGATCCTCCTTCTGGCGCAAGGACACTTATCGACTTCCATCGTCTCTCCCCTCGTCTTTTCGTCGGCGGGATATACACGCCCATGAGGAAGCGAGGGAGAAAGAGAGAAGGTAGCTTTTGGTGTATCAAAGCTTTTGATGCTTTGTGTTGGTACCACGGTATTTCTTGCTGAATGGTCTTACCGGATCAGCTGGTTGACGACTTACTCAATGTCCGGATGCTTTGTTTTGCCGTCTTTCGATGTCTTTGTCGACGGCGTCGCTATTGAAATTCTTCCTCGGGGAAACTACCGCTCCGAGCGTTTTACCAACATTTCCGATCCTATTTAAATTCGACTTCTTAACGTCCCACTTCTTTGGTACTTTTAAGCACGCCGTAAAATTAGAACTTTGATCGTGCGACCGGACCAGCTTCTTCGTGCAGACTTTCCGAGTAACTCGGGACACGAAACGATCGTTAATACCGACCCCGAGGCAGAAGCTATTTATACGCGTTTATTTCTACGATTCTAAAGCGTTCAAACGGAGAACGGTGTGAATGGAGCTTTAGGCTCGCTCTTCGAGTAGCTATCCTTCGACTCGATCGGACCGCTTGACGGTTGCTAATTGGCTAAACGAGCTTAAACGCACTTCGGCACTTGGAGGACCGGCATGGGGCACTGTTTGTGAACCATCGATTAACGACGGTACTTGGTGGTAAAGTCCAGAATACCCCGAGGACCATTGCAACGCCAGGTCCTCGACATGTCAAAAGCGACCCCTTCCGATGTCGGCCAAGTACCAAGATCGTTGCTTCGTGTACCTTTGCCCGTATCTGCAGGGTTATGCATTTGGTGCTTCTCTCGTAGTAGCGGGTAAGTGGAAATAGATTGCCAAGAAAGTTCGCCGCCTACACCGTGGATTACTGTATCAATTTAGAACATGGATGTTCATATTCAACGTAAATCCGATACCTCGGGAATCCTGCTTCCATCCTGTTCCTATTTCTCAATGATCCAAATATAAATTCTGAAGTATAAAAGATACAAGGAAATAATTAAAATTTCGTAATTACTTAGTTTACTCTGTTTCCCCGTAAAAGAAGCAACGACATTTTAAAGTAACTCTTACGTTACATGTATGGCATTCCGTTTCATGAAACATTTACACAAAATCTTCTTCCCTCGTTGCACCCCAACCTTCCAGCTCCCCTTGAACGTGTGAATTCTCGCGTTCGTCGTTAAAATTTAATGAACTTAACACTGGCTGCACGATGCGTCACGGTAAAGTCCTTAGACGCATACGAGTAATTATGGATCGGCGCGCAAGCTCGGTTTAGCCGGAGAAGTTCAACTCTCGAGGAGTACCGTATCCTCCGCGTCAGCGCGTTGGTGGAGAACAGATGGAGAACCAAAGCGCCGTGTCTCGTTCCTCCACCCACTTTTTATCCACCGATTTCTTCCAGCGTCGCTCTTCGCCAGCGTAGTTAACTTAAGGCAGAGTTACCTCGTGGATGAGCACGTATCGGGTTTCGCGAGTCATTGTGTCGGATGGAAAAATTTGTCGCAAAAATTCGCGGCCCACGCGATACTCGGCGCATGTTTCGACACGAAAGAAAAGTATAGAAATTGTCTTATTATGTAGGACATTTTTTCCCAAAAAAGTAGGATGCATTGTGCGATGTCTTGAGATTTTTAGATGTAGTATAGTTTCTATTGGAAATGGGTGTTTAAATAAATTAATATACTTTAAATTAATATTACTTTTATTATAAGGCTCTGAAAGAATCCTTCTAGTTTAGTAATATAAACTGTTTATGTTACTCTCCCCTACACTGCAGAGAGAATCTCCTGTTTGGAATAGGAATTCCTAGAACGTAGAGTCATTTTTGAACTCATTGGTAATATGTAATATTACTTTGTTAAGAATATTCAACAGTTTCAATACAATTTTTGAGAACACTCGATGAAAATTTCGCTGATAGTTTAAGAAATTAGAAATTCTTTTCCCTTTAGTTATTAGCGTCAAAATGACTGGTACACAATTTTTTCCAAAAATTCTCCAAGTTCATAGAAGAGTCATAGGATAGATATTCTACGTCCATCTTATAAAACATAAATTACCGAATCTCTCATCTTTTCCACCTCTTAATTCCTCTTTTTTCAAAACACTTATTTAGTATTTTTAAATATGATAGATTTAACGCCGGTAGTTCTAGTGTTAACAGCAACTGCAGTTTAACAATTTTAACTGCGGGTTATCACGATACGATGATGATGATTAACCCCTTGGCCTATAATAACGAGTGGCACTCGTGATGCTTTAGATGGAATAGAAAATTTTGAAGATTCCCAAAAATGATGAAATTGAAAATATCAGTGGAACACAACACAGTACAATTATTTCTATGTTATTAATATTGCGTTAAATTCTAAGATATATCAAGAATCACCGATTAATTTTCATCTTAGCAATTTAATTCTGAATTATTGCACGCAAAGTCGCAAAAGTAATCGTAGTGCAACGGGTTAAACGAAGACTTCAAGAAAATTGCCCTCATCTCACCGCTTCGTCCTCGAAGCGCCCTTAATTTACGACGAAAATATTCTTTTGACATTTCCCAGCCAATTCAACGTTCAATCTCACATTATCGTTTGCAATAACTCGAACACCGCTCGCCTCATTTCATTCCTCCTTTTTGCGTAATCGTAATCGTCGAAAGACTCCCGCAATAGCAACACTGATTGCTCCTGGCAGCAAGACGCCCTGCAACGGAAGAAGAGCAAACGCCAGCGCTTCCTTTGAGTCGTTGCTTTTAATTCGATGTACAACGGAACAACTAATTATTTCTCTGATACTTATTTCCATAATGATCGTACGGCATTTCAGCCGTGTTGCGTATCCTGGCTATATCGATATACAAGAGGGTAGCTTATCCCGGCATCGCAAATGGGCCTTCTTGTAATAAACTGTGCTTTGCGCAAAGCCCTCCGTGGGTTTCTGCAGCTCGATCCGCGCGCGAGCGAGAGAGAGCTGAAAGAGGAAGAGGGAAACCGCTCCTCGTGCTCGTTACTTCGAGTTCGCGATCATAATGGCCCTTCTTGTTAAATTGAGCATCAGCCAAGTGATTTACGTTGATTGCTCGTCGCGTCGCGCATCCACCAGCTTTCTCTCTCTCTCACTCTCTTCCTCTCCTACGTCTCTTCTCTCTCGTCATCTCGTTCTCGCTCGGTCTGCCTCTCTCATTCCGGCATACATTCATCCTGCCTGGCGTTTATATCGGTAACTTTCCCCGATGGAGCTACGTGCAAGTAGGTACAAACGTATCGATCCTCGATACATTCGATCTCCTTGGATAAGGATCGTTCGCTGATTTGACTCGAGGTGGAACGGACTTCGAGGAGTATGACCTCTGCTTCTTTTGCTTCGATCTTTGTTGTACGGTTGCCGATTTCCCCCTTTCTTTCTATACTTTGAAGGTAGATGATTCTTCGGACTTCACGTGCTGACTTCTTGTAGGTACAATCATTTGTACGTGCTAATGGGATACTCGGAGCGCGATTTCATCCTCGATCGCACTGGGACGATATGGCTGCGGGATAATGGCTTACAATTAGACAGTAACATCTTAGATCACAATCTCGAATTGGTTATTTTTTTGAATATTTGTGCTGTATGATAAAAGTATAACTCTTGTAGAAAACGATCGGTATTCCATCTTGCAGAAAACCAGCATGGTCTTGAATTTAGCGAGAAGCTTCTACATTTTTCGCTTGTGTTTCAAAGAATCCAGTAAACGAGTTAACAATCGGAACGATACAAGTCTCAGTTCGAAGGAATTCAAGCGTTAAACGATGAAATGTAAAAAGCAGCTGGATAGAATCGTTCTACCAACCCCAAAAACGACGAGTTTTGGTCCGTTTACTCCAGAAAATGTTCTCCAGCTTCGGTTATTTCAATAAAGGCGATTGTGGTCCTTAACCTCTTATTACGAAGAAGACAAGGTGAATGCGCAGAGAACAGGGCTCTTTGTAGCTATCTTTCCAAGAAGATGTCTAAGCCGACACAACCAACCCCCTTCGAAGAATGTTCGGCCTTCAAAAACAGAGAAGGAACGCGACCGGCACTGGCGCGTGGTTCATAGCGGGCCATTTAACGGTCTTTGCGAAATTGAGTCATCACGCGGTTCGCCTGGAATCTCGAATATTTTCCTCCCGATGCTTCAGGCTTCTCCGTACCCCTACCTTCGTCTTCCTCCTTCACCCTCGTGCCTCCTGCCGCCCTTCTGCTTCGCCGTTCCTCCCTCCTTTTCCGCCGTGTCGCGAGTTATCCGCGCGCAACCACCCACGCCCGTCCGAAAACTCCCCGAAGATCTTCCCGTTCTTCGGGGAAGATCAACCGAATCGAAGGATAGATGGAGGGTGACTGTGGTAACGGGGATGAGATATGCCACTTTACTCGGAGGAAATGGGAAAAAATTGAAGAGGAAAATTGTTTATCGGGGACCAGGTTCCTGAGACTCCATTTTTTCGATGATAAATCCGAATACTTATGAGATGTCTGCATTCTTTCTTTTGGAAAATCTAGCTTTTTTCGACACTTTAGCCGGTCGATTTGCGATAACGCGTGACCCCCGTGGTCAGAAAATGATGTGATAATATTGAAGATTTGTCTAAAATTGTTAAGTGAAATAACTCGATAGAACATGACACGATAAAATTATTTTCGTGCTATAACTTTCAGTTTAAGATGTATAATTTAGCAAAAGTCACTGATCAATTCTTAATTTAGCAAATTAATACTTAACTATGACATTGTTAACTAATTAATTGTAAGACTAGGGATTAATGGCCGGTGTCCGCACTTTTTAACACTTCAGCCCTTGTTTTATTTATTTATTAGATACTTAGTACTTCATTGTGCTTCAATTATTTATTCAGTAAGAGTTTCTGAACATGCGCAAAAAATGTTTCATATCAATTTCCGTAAAAAGGGCCGACCACTGGAGAAAGTTACTCACCCAACTGGCTGGCCTAAGTAATGTTATTAATGAGCTAGTGTGTTCATCATTTTACGCAGAAAATAACATAGATGCACTGTATACTATACAAATTAAGATATTGTTCGTTTCAGTTATCGAAATCGTCCAGCTAGTTAATAGGTTCAAAATTAACCGGTCGATGATCATTATAGTGTACATTGCTGATTTTTTGGAATAATCAAAACCTTTCCACAATGAAATGATGATACATTACACATAAAGTGTTGCACATAGAGAAAGTAATAGTGAATTATTAAAGTTTTAATTAACATTGATCGAACAATCATTTTCATCGCTGAAGCAATGGCACCCGACCCTTTAAACGGAAGTTTTACATCGCCCCTTGGGCAACGGAAGGTGAACGCATCTCGTGCCAAGTGGGCCACTGGCGGACTCCCCGTTTACATTATCTTACAGCTCACGGGATTCATTTCCTCGACCAAAATGCAAATACCAGCATTTATTATATCTCCTACATCAAATTTCGAATTATCAATTCATATTAATAATAATATCCCCGCTTCTACAGACTTCATAAAACATGAAACATTGCAAACATTCGAATGAAAATCCGCACGGAACGTTTTAGCTACGTAAATACACGTAATACGATTTAAATGAAAATCCGCTCCAATATGGGAAAAAATATGAGAATTACATATTAAAGAACGAAGTTCGCGTATTAAACGCTTGGATATCATATTCGTCGATTTATTTAAAATATCCCCCGTCGGCTGAGGATTGAAATTTTGTTAAAAGTGTCCCGATGTATTTAAAGGTCGAATAAACGTCCATGTGAATCGATTGGGCTGTTTAAGTTTGGATAGAATCTAGGGTACATTGTTTCTCACTCGAAAGCCCCTGGGGATTGTCAAATCTCCCGTGGAAAATCGTCGACGGAATTAGGAACGTCCGAGATTTTACATAGAACACGGATTAAAGGGTCGGGTAAAAGTGTCTCGGTTAGACGTGGATTGGATGTGGGTCGAATGTGGGGGTGGATCTGGGGTAGATAGTCTCTCGCTTGGAAACTCGAGGATTTTCGAATTTCCCGTGGAAAACCGTGAACGGAGCCGAGAAAACTTCGGGCTCCTTTTTTTGGAACGGAAGAATTAAAAATCTCGGTAAAAGGGGAGGAATTACGCGCGGATTAAATTTTCCTGCGCTGGAAGACTCGAAATTCCGAGGATTTTGTAAAGGGTATCGTACACAGTTACATTCTGCAAATACACGACAGCGTTTTATATACGGGATACAACTTGAACGTGGTACATTATATATAATACAAGTACATACATGTTATAAAGCTTAATGACCTTTTTTATTTTCTGTAATTTATTTATATATGTTATCACTTTTAATCCTTATCGCTTCAACTATTGAGCTTATCAACCGATAACTTGAACGTGCTCGCGGTGTTCCTTTAGTTGCATAATTTATCTGCACTAAGAATTATCTTCAAGTCATTTAAAAGTCTTTATTCGTCTTAGAAGTGATTATTAGAATGCCGAGTAATTGGTGTTGCCTTGTAAAGCATACTTGGATTGATTAGGGGTAATTCTTGACCGGGAGTGTCGTGTAACATCGCGTCTGCAATAATTTGCAGATATGAAAGTGGTTATTTGTTGCATACTTGTATTTCCTTTTCATTATAGAAGTGTGAGGAAAAATATGAAAATCTATATTTAGGAAAGTTTTAAATCTCCATTTTTTTACGAGTTGGTTGATCTACCGTATACTCCATGTTACAATTAAATCAAATTTTCTGACATATCTTACTGACAAGGGTCAACATTTTTCACCATATACTCTCCTTCAGAAATTCAATCTAGCTGATTCATGACATTATTCTTCACATTTTCAAAATTTCCAGAGTTCTCAATCCAACTATCTAATTATTATTGATGTAAGCTATAAATTTCATGTTATGCGATTAACTGTTAAATCATTTTATGAGTCATATTGGCTCACAACCGTGAAAATAGGTATACCACGTTCGATAATGCGAAATGAAGGGGTCTGCGGGGGAGAGGAGTCAACATTTACATATATTTCATTACGTAACTAAAAACCAACAGGTGTTTTTAAAAAGTAATACTTTTAACACATTACCGACCGCTATTGTTTGAGCATTCTACCCATTTTAAAGGATTTGTTTCGGCTTAGAATGCCTACAGAAAATTACAATCTCTTTGAAAATTACAAATGATTCTCACTGACTCCTTAACACACTTCCACTACAATAATAAATAACAAATTAGTGATTGCCGTGGGAACCGATTAATAAACTAAAAGTCTAAGCGTCGGTGACAAAAAGCCTATTTATAGGCTACCGGTAATCAAATTTTTAATAAGTCAAATTCCGGCAGATATGTACGTAACAAATGCAGATCCGCCTAGAAACGAAAATCGATCGGCTATCGCCGTCGTTCTGCTATCGAACCAACAACACGTGACGCGATTTCCCAAAGATCGTAACTCGCACGTTATACGCGTCACATCGTAGCATGCTGACCTATCCGAAGCATTACTCCAACGTTATCCATCTAAATCGAAGTGCTAGCATGATTCTGGTTACTGCACGGTAAACGTTATTTCAATTACGACACGTTTGATGTCGTCTGGCGCCGGTTTTACGGGCGCGGCCATAAAGCCTTTAACGGCTGCGAAATCTAAGCAACGATAAGGTGCCGCATAGAATGCCATTTACTCGATTCAATCGGCTGGAAATCAATTCATTGCTGCACTCGAGCCTCCCTTTACACTCGGCCCCCATCGAACCCCCTTTTGTTCCTCTCTCTTAGATTATATCCGCGATTGAATATTACTCGCATCGTCACTTCCCTTTGAGCTATCCTCGCGAAAACTGCTGTATCCGCGTTCGAGTCCGTCACGTGTATTCATTTCGTTTAACTCCGAGGGTCACTTACGTTCATCCGCTGTTTCTCCATTGAAGGAAACAATTAAAATGTTCTAATGGCAGAGCCATGTTGGTTATTTAATAATATAGTTAACCCATAACGCTCCGACTTTTAATTGTGAATATCAACCGGCAACTCCAACTTATTCTCATCATACTTTGACTTGCAAATTCTTAAGTGTCAGATTTTAAATGCTACAATGACATGTAAAAAAGAATATTAAGGTCATTCAAAACAATCTTTATTCATCTCAGGAGTAATATAATTTTGATTACAATATTTATATTAATTATAATTGACTAAGGCGTCGCACATCGGCGGTGCTTGAGAGGCACACTTGGAGCGTTAAGGGTTAAATGTTTATTATTAGTATTCAGTGAATAACTTAATGTTTCATAAAAATTGCAATTAAATAGTCGGACGATTTTAGTGATTATTAAATGTTATTAATAATTTATGCCCGTGTGGACAACGTACGCGATACTATTCGGTTGAATTCCATCGCGACGAAAGGGTTAATCGCTGACTGTCGCGTTCATGGAAACGCGACAGGTGTGCGTAGAATTTCACCGGTCGATGCGCGTTTTTACAAGCGTAATCTAATATTGCCGTCTTTTTTCACCTGGCTAATGGGTGTACGGTTATATTTTATGTTTTAAAAAGAGGTGGGGGAAAAAAAACGGGGAGGAAAGGGCAGAACGGAAGCCGTTACTTTTATCCTCGTTTTTCAACGAGATCCGCGAACACTCGTGAGAGCGTAGTTAACGATTCGAGAGCGAGTAGGGCGGCAATGTTCGTATTTTATCGGTATTTTTCGGGGAAAAAATTTGGACGTTCGGATTCAATGGGATCGTTTATACGTTTACCGCGTTTCCCATCGAGCCTCGACGTTCGTAGATTCTGGGTAGCGCACACGAGATGCATACGTCAAATTGTTTAGTCACGAATTTACGTTTGGATATCAATAGATTCTTTCGGATTCACGAACGCTTCGATAAGCCGCAATAGCGTCATTGTTTTCCTCGTGATACGCAAACTCCCTCTTCTCTCTCTCTCCCTCTCCCGCCATGTTTCTCACTCGAATCCCTCGATTCATCAGTCGATCCAACCCGATCTCCGTTATTCCCCAGTTATGAAAAAAAAAAACAATGCTCGGTCGGTTCGGTTGTTAAATAAAAATCTGTCGAGCGTGCAAATGGAATATGCTCATTGTCAGGCCGAGACCCTCGCGTTTTCATCGGCCCTCGGGAGCTGAATGCGCGGTGCACTCGTATTAATTCGAGTTCGCATGCACCCGCGCTTTTCACCCCTTTAAATTCAGCCTCCGTTGTCGGGCCGGGCATTTTATATTCGCGTAACCGCGACAAGTGAAAGCATCTCCGTTTCGCCAGTCTCTCTTTCTCTCGGTTCTCTTCCTCGTTCTCTCTCCGCCACTCTCTCCTCTCTCGTTTCTTTCACAGATACACACCACCGGCGACTCTCTTTTTTCTCTCTCTCTCTCCCCACCCCCCTTGCTCTTCTCCCTTCTCTGTTATCCACAGTCTCTCACCCCCGTTCTCTTGGCTGACCCGGCTTCCTCTTTACCGGCTCGCGCTTCGGCTCATTTCAATTTATTACGCTCGTTATCGTCCCATCCGAGTTTTACCTACACCCGTACGTAATTTCCCGAGGCACTCTCCGCTCTCGAGTTCAGCCGCGACGCGACTCCTCTTTCAACGAGGGTGTAAACCAAACGGAACGCTCGTCTACATCTTTTCACGCTAATTAGAATTCATTACGAGGAGTTTATCTTACACCGGCATATTTTAAAGACATTCCGGCCGACGGACCGTATAAAAGTCACCCCCTGTCTCTCCTTCTCACTCTCCTCCCATCGACTCATTTCGATGCGATATAATTTACCTTGCAGCCAGTGAAACGTTGCCAAGGTGGGTTACGTGTGATACGTGAGACAGTGAAAGATGGTAGTGCCTTCTTCCCCTTTTTTTCCTTCCCCGTTGCAAAATCAGTCGGCCGTGTAAATACCTTCAGGTATTTTAACGACCACATCGCGAAGTTTCGGAGAAGCTAATGCTACGATGAGAGGTTGCAAATGTATGAAATATTTTAAATGGGAGCGATTCGATATGGTGGCGGTTTTATGATAAGGAAATATTATCGTGACAGTCTTGCTGAAGGTAGTACCAGGTAGAGATCGACATTGCTCTTTGAAGAAAATACGAAGTTGGAAATGGAAGTAACGTGTCTGGGTAGAAGGTAACCGTTGGTATTAAAAGCGTTAGGTCTCAGTGGGGTATAAGGATAGGGGAATCCTGGTTCGAGAAATTTCAAGATCCATTTCGTTTTGAAGTAAATAAGTATGCAATACGAGGGAAACCAATTGGCACGTTTCTACTCCATCGATTCAGTACTTAACACATCTTGCGCGGGACGCGACTAAAGCCGTTTTTCACGGATTGTTGATGGATTATTGTTATCGATGGGTTTCTGTGATGTTTCTACAATAAGAGAAGCTGGAAAAAAGAAAAATACTTCACTACAATGTCGTGTGTGCTTCGTTAAAGAAATACGCAGTGTAAAGCGGTATAAGTGTAACTTTTATATCGTACCCTTGCACAAAGAAAAGTGCTTTGAATGATATCACACTTTGAAACATTTTTAAATTTTTGACTTTCTTAGTTTTCCATTTTTGACAAGTTACTTTTATTTTTTAAAGGAAATGAAGACATTGATTTTTAAAGCGAAACTAAAAGTTTTATTAGAAAAGAACCTAATGTTTAAAAATTACAGTTATTTTATGCAGATGGAATTTTGCGTCCGAACTGTAAAAAATCGTCCGCTTCACAGTAAGACTTTGGCGGCAAAGTACCCGCGCAAGATGTGTTAACTACGGTATATATGTAATGTACTGACCGTTTTACGTTAGGATTAGTAATATCTTTACAAATATTGGGTTGGCAAGAAAGTAATTTCAGTTTTCGCCAATGGCTAACTTTACGTTTGTTTTGGAGGACTTCTGAAAATGTTATGATTTTTTCCTTCTGACAATTGAAAGTTGTCACTTTTGGCAGGATTTAGAAACAAATTGTGCTTCATTTTGTTCGCAATTGTTAGTGTAGCATGCATTTTAATATGGAGTGCAAAAACGAACATTTCCGACATATTTTACTTTTTTAATTTTTTTTCCTTACTGTTTACTTTACTTTTTTTTTACAAACCACATCAAAAGCTGAATTGCATCAAAAATAAGTTATTCTATCAATTTGGTGGGATTACAATGGTGTTGTGTACTTCGAGCTGCTCCCGAGGAACCAAACGATTAATTCAAATGTTTATTGTCAATAATTAATAAAACTGCAAGAAGCAATCAAGCAGAAACGGCCAGATTTGGCAAATCGGAAAGGTATCGTGTTCCATCACGGCAATGCAAGACACCTCACACACGTTTGGTAACTCGTGGAAAATTATTGGAGCTTGGTTGGGAAGTGATGTCACATCCCCCATATAGCCCTGACATAGCACCATCGTATTACCATTTTTTTCGAAATTTGCAGAACTTTTTGAGTGGTAAAACTTTGACTACTGATGATAGCCTAAAATCGAACCTGGGTCAGTTTTTTCCTGATAAAGACCAGACTTTATAATTAATTAATATAATTATACATTATATATATTATTATATATATTATATAATATAATTATAATAATATAATTAATATAATTAATTAAAGTTCATTCTTTATTGAAAAAAATTGAGTTTCATGTCATATTACGAAACCGAAATTACTTTCTTGCCACCCAATATTTTATACATCGACGCAGTGTCTCGATCCTTAGTCACCACTATCATTACTCATCCCCGAATCACCGATCCAAGTCCAAATGTCCTTATGTTCCTATTTTGACCTTCGACTCCCAAACTCCGTCATCCTTGTCCCATTCCTTTCTCTAAAGTCCTTAAAACCCGGCGAGCCTTTTCGCCGACTCTCATTCTATTCTCTTATTTCTATTTACGCATTATTAACTCAATTCGCGCATATCTCTCAGATATTCTAATTCGATTAATCCTACTCAACTCTCAACATAATTCTATTCAAGATCATTCATTCATTATTCTTGAACCGCACTAAACCACTTGAACCGTGTCTAAATCAGAATATATCACATCAAAAGTAAAAGTTCTGTGTTTTGCCGACTCCCTGCGAACGCGAAGCTTCGAGTTCGCATTATATAAACAACCAGAAGAAAAACTGTCAGTTGAGCGAGCAATTTGTAGAAAAAAAAAACAGTAATTAACCCCTTGCCGTACGATTTCTTTTGTGACTTCCTCCGCAATAATTCCAAATTAAATTGTAAAAATAAAAATTGATTGGTAATTCTTGATATATCGTATAACTTAACGTAATATTAATACTATAGAAATAATGTTATCGTGTCGGGTCTCACTGATATTTTCAATTTGATAGGTTTTTCAAAGCTTAAAAATTTCTATCCCATTTATAAAATCACGAGTGTCACTCGTTATTGTACAGCAAGGGGTTAAAATGAAGCTAATTACTACAGGGACATTAAAGGGATGATTCTTGCGATAAAATATTTCAAAATACATAAATTTGATCTGCTACTTCAAATGCTATTAATATTCTCGATACTTCCTCGTCCATTTTACAAATGGATTTGTAAAATATATTACAGTACACATTCCCAAAACGAAGCATAATTCACCCATAATTATTCAAATATCATCGGCCATTTTCCAATCGTTATTTAAAGTCACTTATCAGTCCTTTCGTAGAAATCCTCGAAGCTTATTCATAGCCATTTCGAGGGTTCGTTCGATCGGTCTGTTTTCCATCAAGCGCAAAAGTGTTCTCGTTCGTGAAGTATCCTCCTCTGGGATACCATAAATGCTGGAATTCCCATGCAGCAGCCCTAAGATCGTCGCCGCAAGAATTCCTGCCACTTTGCGATCTTCTAGCATGTTTGTTTCGTTTAGGCTTCTGCGATCGTAATTTATTAGGACAATTTGACGAGAAAGAGTATAGAGTAGCGTGCGATGTTGCGAAAACGAAGAGCAGACCTTGAAGTGCACCAGACCAAACCTGGGTTCTGCGAAATCTCACGAACGTTTCTGCGGAGTCTTTGACCCTTGTAATTATAGATGGATGAATTCTATCAGACGCCTAAAGTGTTGCCGGCGGCATGACTTCTGAGTGAACTTCAATCTCGTACTTTAGAGTAATTGTTATAATATATTGTGAGCTATATTTTGAAGCATCTTGACTATTTTCAACAATGGACGACGATAATTTTAAACTTCCGCTCTAATAGCGATAAAACTGGTTAAGACAAAGTGTCATTCCATCAAGTCAAGACTGATTTGAATAAAACAAAAAAGTGCAGGATATTTTGAATTCTTAAAAGACATAAATATTCCTCAGCTTACAGTGTACACTTTGCGACCCAATTAATTTTCCAATTTTTCGCTAGCTAAGTGAATTTAATTCGGATAATTCTTCATCGCAGGTTATTCGTTGATATTAAATGATGGTGGCAGATATAGGTCCTGGAAGATCTAGAGATGAAAATTTAAAGTCATTAGCAGCTTCGAAAGTCGAAATTAACGTCACAGAATTCACAAAAACAAAAAAAAACAATTGTAAAATTAGCTAGACCACCCTAGAAGAATGAAACCGTAAGGGTTAAATCAGGTAGCCTGAAATTGTTGCTTTTAACATTCCAATGAGACCGTAACGATGAACGCATAGAACGTGCAGATTTTCCAAACTCTAATGGCTTTAATTTCAAATCCAGCGCTTGTCTGTCCGAAAGATCTCCGTTACAATTGAATTCAATTGCGATGCATTAGCGAGTTGACCCCTGAATTTCTGTATAAACGTTTACTCTGAAATTACACGTCAAGATAAAATTCAATTGTTCGCTGCCGTAGCAAGACAATTAATATAAATTCTGGAAAATTACCCGTATCGACTTTATGCCTGGAAGCGCACGATTTCATCGGGAAGCTATTACGGCCACGAAGTGATTCCTCCGCCTCCTTGTTTACATTGACTAGCATGATGGATCGATTTATCGATAAGGATTACCCTCAAATTATTATTACTTACACGTGCACGTCTCTTTTTTTTTGTTCCAGGTCGCAACGAGCTGATTGCCCGTTATATCAAATTGAGGACTGGTAAAACGAGAACGCGAAAACAAGTCTCCTCGCACATACAGGTCCTCGCGAGGAGAAAACTTCGCGAAATCCAAGCTAAACTCAAAGTGGTGAGTATCTTTGAGCATGGTGTCTCGTATATGCTTCTTCTTGTCGGCAGAATTTTAGGTCGTCTGTTTTCTTTGCACTTTGATATGAAGAGAGAAAATTTTTAGTATTGAATTCATCCTTTCACCCGATAATCCGTATTAAATTACTTCGTTTTTTTAATCCTTTCGCTACGATGCGTTTACAGATTAAACGTAATGTAGGACAGAAACCACTTACTGTGCAACTATAATGTGCAACAGTATTTAAATAATCTTCATAAATTATTCCATTAACACCAGAACTACCAAGGTAGTCGAAATGTCTGGTCCCTAACTTCTTAGAAATATTTTATAAATTTATAGAGGAGCCATATAGTAGATATCCCACATCTATTTTATAAAACATAAATTACTGAATCAATCATCCTTTTCACCTCTTGATTCTTCTTTCGCCAAAATAGTTAATATATTTTATTATAATTAATTTGTCACCGGTAGTTCTAGTGTGAATTATTCAGTATCTCGTGTAGTATATTTACGAATGGTACACGCTTTTCTTAGCGAAAGGGTTAACTTCCGTAACCTTTAGACTGCAATCAGCGTTCAACAATAGCATTGATCGTGTACAGTCAGAGAAATCGAATGTGACATCGTTGACACTAACAGCTAAAGAGGTTTCCTCTATTAATCTCAGCACCTTGAACAATACATCTTATGCTTTTCGACAAGATGGATAATATACTACGTAAGTTAGCCAAGTGGAAGAAAACTTCGTCTACTTGTAACTATAGTGTCACATTCCATTTCGTCGGATGTATAGTGCGGAAAAATGAACGTGACACCTTCAGGTGTACGTGCTTACCTTCAACTGACTTGCAGTCAAAGAATTTAAAATGCAATTCTATTAAATTCATTTATGAGAGAGTATCTCTACCAATACTTTACGGTATAGAAATACAAGCTTCTAGAATAATTAAAAAAAAAAAAGGACAAAATCTTAATCAAGCAAACGTGCAATCACCGGAGTTCTGAACTATGTAACATCGACGATTACAAAGAAATTCAATATGTAATCACTTCGCGATCCAGTGAGATTATAAAATCGCGAATGAAGCAGAACTCAGGACAGTTGTCCGTACTTTTTCAAATTCCCGCCATTACACCCCCATGTAACATGTAACATCGACGATTACAAAGAAATTCAATATGTAATCACCCTGCGATCCAGTGAGATTATAAAATCGCGAATGAAGCAGAACTCAGGACAGTTGTCCGTACTTTTTCAAATTCCCGCCATTACACCCCCATGTAACATGTAACATCGACGATTACAAAGAAATTCAATATGTAATCACTTCGCAATCCAGTGAGATTATAAAATCGCGAATGAAGCAGAACCCAGGACAGTTGTCCGTACTTTTTCAAATTCCCGCCACTACGCCCCCATTTCGAGACACGGGGAAATTAATTGCCGATAGAGAATTCGTTTGATCGAAAGCGACGTAGGGAGATATTCGTAGCGAAATAAATCACGCGTAAAAATGAACCCGGGCCGTTTAATCAACAGCTGAATTATTAAAGCGATTCGGGAACAATTGCGCGGCGGTTAATAAATCACAGCACGGTGCATTCGCCGCTTTCATTCGCCGATGAGAGCCGATGCGGAGAGGAAGATGGAAAACGGGGGGTGTACTGTTTATGCAACCACGGTCAATAGTCAGAATCGGAAAAAAATGAGAGGAAAAAGAGGACGAATCTCGGTGAATCGATATCTCGATTGTACGTTGTATTAATTATCTACGTCGGTTATAGTCTGGATGGCCGTTGCGATTTTTTGCGTGTCGTTAAAAACTGTGGGTCTTTGATATATCGGGTGATAATTGTTATTCGATGGCGTTTATTAACAATTTTCAAGCAGATTGACTGCTGTGATGTTTAACACTAGATTTACGGAAGCCGTCAAATTGACGGGTACCAATTCGTTTTATAAACATTTCTCAAAGTTACAGAGAGGCTGTACAGTAGATATTTCGCGTGTATTTTATAATACAATAATGACTTAACGAATTAACGTCTTTGCCGCTTGACCCCTCTTTTTTCAAAGTCCTTATTTAATATATTGCAATGTTACAGATTTCACACCTGTAAATCTGATGTTAAAGGATTATTTCATGACGAGAATTATTGAGTATTTTAAAATTCTTTTGGGTGATGTAGAGGACTTAAAAATCTTGGAAATCTGAGAACAATGACCTCGGGAGGAACATATTTTAATATCAATGAGTTACTTTAGAATCTTCAAAAATTTGTCTTTCCGTCCCGAAAGTTTATTTGTTTAGAATCTTACTGCGAATTACGGAATACTTTGGACGTGTATTTAAAGTAACTAAAAAAAGTCTTGCAAATTATTTTTCTAATATTTCTTCCAATGTGCGAAGATTTTCCTCTGAATGAAGAAATAGAATTGGTCCGACATTTTGGATTCATAGCACTTACATTTGTTTTCTGTTAACAAACAGAGAAAGCCGCTGCAAGTATAAATTTCGTGATACAATAAAGACTACGAAGCTGCGCAGAAAAACGTAAAGAATTCATCAATTAAATAACATTCACAAGCTACAAAGAATTCTACAATTTTGTACCACTTGTAGTACCATTAATTAAATTTTTATTCCAAATACTTTTCTCTAACTCCTGCAGTACTTCGTTTAAAAACAATGCACGTTTAAGTGCCCTTTCCACATTAAGGGGAGAATTCACCCCTCACGCGTTAAATGCTACGTGACTTCCGGCGAATTTTCCCCATGAAAATAAGTGTTAGCAAATTTAATAACGCGCAATGACCGTTATCCGAATCATTCGAAGATCTTTTAATTCCCCTCGTCAACAACTCAATTCGCAAACTACTTGATAAGAAAAAACTAAAATATTGGCATATTTAATTAAAGCATCGATTGCCATTTACTACCATCGTCAGTAATCGGCGTGAAAGTCAAGGTACCGGTGTTTAACACTAGATTTACGGAAGCCGTCAAATTGACGGATTCCTACTTTTTTAAAAACGGTTTCCAAATTCATAGAGACGTGGTACAGTCAATATTTCACTTGTATCTTATAATATACAAATTACTTAACCGATCTTCGTCTTTACCCGTTGATCCCTCTTTTTTCAAAGCATTTATTTCATATATTTAAGTGTGACCGATTTAACGCCCGTAAATCTAGTGTTAAGCACGAATGGCTTCTGCCTTGAAACACTCCGCAATCCCACAATGATCCGTCAAAATAACTACATTAACACAATCACGGCAGCTTTTTTCAGATTTTTTTTATTCTATACTATGGTGTAATAAGTAAGCACCGTACCGTACTTTGCAATTCATTCATTAAAAGTAAAAAACCCACCTCCGCACAAAACGAAGGCCTAATAAACAACAAAAGTCACAACATAAACATACATTTCTAATTCTATACATCCCAATACCTTTCTAACAGTATTAACCCTTCGCAGTCCAGATTAATCTCTTAATCCTTCGTCAACTAAGTAAAAATAATTCCCAAAAATTCTCTACTGCCGATGATTCATTCCCATTTAATAATAGTAACAAAATTACTATTAATCATCGTGTCGAAGAAATCATTCTGAAATTCCACATTCGAAATTTCATAGTTAAAACAATAATTACAAGAAAAATCCATATTAAATATACCTCGACGTAAAACTACAAAGTGTTCGATTCACAACATCCCCAAAGAAACTAATAGCAAACTCGTCGACATCCTCAACGTTACAACTCGAAATCCTTGCCCCGCTTCCACGTACGGCAAACGAGACACGCGGAAAATTCTCGATGAAGTTTCTATCCCGCAAGAAATATGACGTTTATTAAAACACGGTAAAGAATTCTCGTTACCCGGCCGGTGTTTTTAGGTATCGCCGTCTGCGACTGCGACCGCGACTGCGACTGCATCTGTTGCCGCAGTGGTCGCATACCGCGAGCATTATTCAGAAAACCAGCCGGCATACGGACAATCCGCTGTGTGACGTAATTTTCTGGTTTCCGCGTTTCACGTGGGGTTGAACACGTCGCCGGACCGCTTACGTAGGAGGCCCTCTACGCCAGGATCCTACGATTTATGTCCTGCGAAGGGAATTTTTAGGCACGCTGTTTACGTGTTTCCTGCGGTCACGCCTTGTCCGAATTCTACTCGGTTTATGCCATTAACACTTTCGCTACGGTGGCACCTGACCGAAAAACGTCGGGGTTGTACAGTCCCTGGTCATCGAATTAGGACCACGTAGAAAAATTTCACTTTTATGGTTATAATGTTATATCATATATGGAAAATTGTCTTTGGTCATTCAAATTATTACTAAATACGTCGATAACAAAGTATACATAGCTATAGATTTGTTACTGTTGTGATAATAACAGAATTGTGTGGACAATTCTCCCGACTTGAATGCCATAGAAAATGTTTGGAGCCTACTCAAAAGACTTGTTTACAACTCTCCAAGCACCACATTATCTGAGTTGAAAACAAAAATTACAGATTTTTGGGAAAATAATGAAGATATAAAGCATATGATAAAGCAATGTATGCAAAGCATGCCGGAAAGGATACAAGCTGTCATCAAGGCAAAGGGTGGAAATACGAGATATTAACATGCGTTCATAGTATTATGTACAGTAGTGGCGTATTGTGTTATTAGTTAATAAACTATATCATTACAATTTGAACAGGCCTTTTAATTTTACGGAAAACATGAAAAATGCTGAAAGTTTGGAGTGGTCCTAATTCGATGACCAGGGACTGTATTTGAGGATATAAATTGGTTTATGGGAATGCGATTTAGTGATTAACACTGGATCTGCCGAGGTGGTTATACAGTACAACCTCGATAAATGCATAGATTTCGGGGGCAAAGCAGTGCTCTTATCGTGTACCGGTGTCGAATCTGTGTTTACATTAGGGCTCGAGCCGAGCGCGAGCTTAGAAAAAGACAGACGGTAGAAGAGACAGGGAGAGCAAGCAAACAAAGTGAGCTGCTCGAAAGTATCGGCGAGGCGTTACCAATGCAACAATAAACTTTTCTATTTATTAATTTTTCTAAATGTACATTTGCTGAATGTATTTTTGAGATTCTTCTGATTAAAATGATACCAAACACGATATAGTTTGAATTATGTAAATAGTAAGCAAATTTATTAAATATTAAGTAAATATAATTCAAACTATATCGTGTTTGGTATCATTTTAATCAGAAAAATCTCACAAATACGTTAGCAAAAACTTCAAAAATAGCTACACTTTAATTAATGTTATTTGTGATCTATTGTAGTATATTTCGCTGAAATTAAATCAAATTGTAGCATATTAAAAATGAATCAAACGTTGTGTAGTGTATGGAAACTGAGATTAGGTGAAATTTCTGAATGACGATTAAAATGACTTGTTCTCATTTTTATAAATATTAATGCTTTTTCCGTCTTCTACGTTTGTCTTGTAGAGTGTGGGCGATTGAACGGATCAGGATTCTTGCCTTTCTCACTTTCTTTCGTCTGATATATTTAATCAGCGGTAGACATAGTGTTAATGGAATTATAAATGTATCGAGGTGTTGGCAAAAATCAGTTTTTATGAATATAAGTACTTGATTTTGTATTTATTGCAAGTCTCGTTGGGGGCGTGCAGATTGAAATGTTGATTGAGTTTATTAGAGTTTATACGTATGTCGGTTTTGCAATTAAAACGGAATTAATGAAGTCAAGAATGATTGTATTAGTAATTACCACATTTTCACTTATTTTTCCTTTGAAGATAATTAGGCTTTCCTCTGGAGACCACGTTGAATAGTGTAACGAGATAACTGTCGAAGGTACTAAATTGTCCAATTTTTTTTATCATTCCCGCGAAATAGTTCAACGCTATTGTAATGCACTTTGCTGTATCACAGAATACGTAATAAATTTTATTCTTTAAATTATCGACTTACAATTACATCACTTTCATAATTATATGGCAATTATTGAGTATTTACTGATCATTGAGTTATCTTCCAAGCAGCAATTATCTTCTACAAATTGTTGAGACCACTTTCTGTGACCGCAAGCAAATCCCGTGCCTTTTTTACTGTATATAGTCTACCAATACTTTTTCATCATCTATTTGTTCCGATTACAATTAGATTCTCTTTGAAATCCGTTGCACACAACAAATATGGACTCTGTCTCCGCTTTTCATTTTCCTCGTACACTTCCTGCAAAAGTGAAAAGATTCGCGATCAACAGATATAGAAATAATTATCGAAATGTGCCTGAAATAAAAGAAAAGTGCATGAAAAGATAATAAACACGCTACAGCCGAAACGGCGGCAAGTTTCCAGACTTAATTAGTAGCAAAGGAGTTACGGAACGTTCATGGTAAGCCGTGCCGCGGTCGCGTTTCCCGTGGGACAGTTCTGCATTGCGTCGAACTCTCCAAATTATTAGGAAAGTTTATTTAAAGACAAAATATTTTACATTATTATTCGATTCGCGATTGAGAAGTCTCCATAAAAACTGATGAATTTTATAATTCAAGTACTTGCACTATCAAGTGTAAAACAAGGTTTCTTTCCGCAAGTATATTTTCTCTGCGATAATTTAAAAATTATGCGTTAAAATTCAGTGTAGAAAGATATGTCCGTGATTGGAAGAATAATGATAGACAAATTGAAATTTCCCGGTGAAAAGGAACGAGATGATGTTAACGATAACGTTTACGTGAAAATGTATTGCCATAGGAATAATTCGCCGAATCGCATACACTTGAAGAACAATCAACTGGCTATAATGAAAATTTTATGTTCCGTTCGAAAGCGAAATTTTACAGTGGGACCCTAGTGAATATTTATAGCGATGTACAAATTAACGGGCGAAATTCATTTACTAAAAACAGAAACTACTGACATACGATTTGTAATTTTTATCATTCCTCATTAATGACTCGTACTACTTTCTTCGCGCACACATCAACTGTAGAATTTTCAAATATTTTTAAACTTCTGTTGTTATTGAATCGCCTATTTATTTCGGTCTGTACCAGGGATCTTTACAGAGCTAAAAAGTTTCACTGAAGTAATCCTCTCATTTCTTACCACAAAGCACACATTACTTCAGTACTACTATAACCATAACAATATACAACAAGAGATTTTTATATTCGTACAACAGGAGCGCAGGTCACTTACAAACTCCACGATCTACGGAACATTGAGAGTACTATTTTTTTCGTACACATATTAACTGTAGAATTTTCAAATATTTTTAATCTTCTGTTGTTATTGAATCGCCTATTTATTTCGGGGTTTACCAGAGATCTTTACATAGCTAGAAAGTTTCACTGAAGCAATCATATCATTCCTTACCATAAAGCACACATTACTTCAGTACTACTATAACCATAACAATATACAACAAGAGTTTTTTTACATTCGTACAATAGAAGCACAAGCCACTTACAAACTCCACGATCTACGGAACATTGAAAGGCTTAGAAACCACTGTAGTAACTGATACAGAATAAAATAGACCAAACGAGACGTACCACCGTACGAAAAAGATTCAAAACGGACGACATGCATTTCAGAGAGAAAAAAACACTCAAAACAGGGCGATCCATTTTGCGACGCACGATTGGCTAACCGCGTAGTTTAATCTCATCCCATTACTTTCCTCGGGAAGTACGGCTGATCCGTTATCGTCGATTACGTACTCTCGAGATCTCTTTCCGTGCTATCTGTTTCCGAAATAATCCTGCCAGGCATTACAGTGTAATTGATTGTTGCGGTGTAAACGTACCTCGATAACGGGGATGCCCAAAAACGGCCAAGCGGCATTTCAGAATGTCGATAAACATGTCCAGCCCGTTGCCCGCCCAATCCTGCATTCCTCGCGTGTATTTGCACGATGAAGGGGTAGAGACAGAGAGACGAACAGAGGAGGAGAGCGAGACGGAGCGAGGGGAAAGGGATGAGAGAGGCGAAAGAGGAGTAGAAATTAAAAAAAAAGCACGGTAGCTCCCTCTCAATTAACCGAATTGATTTTCCACTGCAAATTCACCGCGCGCTGCACGCTGAACAACGCTCCCGCAGAATGAAATGGATTTTTCGCGTGCAGCTCGTGCCCGATTTCACAATAATCGTTTTTTAAATTCGTAAAATTCACCCCTTCCGCGTGCTTTTTAATAAATCAGTCTGCGCGAAAATACACGCGCGTCCTTTCGCCTCCCCCGTCCACCGTATCCTCATCCTCTTCGTCCATTTTTATTCGCGTATTGTTCGCGGCGCATGTTGCGGCGTATTTATGGAGGATTTACGATTCGATCAAATGTATGAAGCACGACGTTACCCTGATTCCGTCGAAACGGACGTTTTGCGAGTTTCTACGTGCTCTTATGCATTTCAACGTGTATTCAGAGATGCTCTGAAGCAACGGTTAGCAGCTCTATTACTGTAAATATTGTAGGTAAGATTTGCAGTTTGGAAATTCGGATTTTAACACTATTCCTACCGACACTTCGCGTCTACCTTTTCCTACCGCAACCGGTGAATTTGTCAAATGATAATTTTTTCCCAGAAAATGAACAGTAAAAAAAGAAGTGAATATTGAGAAATGTATTATAATGTGAATGTATTATACGTATATTTGAGGAAAAGTCGTGAAGTTTAAAGGCGATTCAATTACGTTGTATATAGGAAATTCTAATCGAAATTTTAAAAACGGTCATTTGACCGGTCGTGGTAGGAATAGTGTTAATGAAGTTTTAGGAGAATGTGAAATATGTGGGTGCAGTATGCAATGTTTCGTTGAATTGAGTTACTGCGAGAGATTGAAAATACCCTTCAAAGTCAGACTTTCAATTTTTTTGATGATTAGCTACATCTTGAAACTTGGAATGAGCCGAACAACTACAGATCAGAGATTCATCCACAAAATTCAGATTCAGGATAGACGAGCACTGTAAAAGAAAGTCTAAATATAGAACTAGTAGTATTTTCAAAAATCAAGTTGGTATCGCTAACTATGAGAGGAGTAAAAATATTTAAAAAATCTTTTGGGATTACACTCGACGGGGACGAAAGCAGAGCAGAGTTGAATCGCTTTAAAGCATCGGATTTTAACAAACATTATTGGGAAAACAGTTATTAAACAGTCTTTACAAATTCTCAAAATTGCCTGAAATTTTAAATAACGCATCGCGCATTCACATAGTAACAATATCAACAAAGAAATGTCTTTGTCAAACAGTATCGAATTCCAAACATTCAACGAACGCTAATAACTCGTGATTGATCCCCCCCTCGAAACCATGAAAATAAAGTTTTCCACAGCAGGATATTTGCAAATAACGCGAACAATTACAAATTTCATCTCACGGTAAGCGAATATCTACCAAAAAAAAAAACGATACACGCGATCCCGGGTAACAAAAAAGCCGCATCTCGAAACTCAATCATCGAATTCAATCAGAGGTCGTCCGCAAAAGTAGCTTCCATTTTCATAGGACATCGAGAAAAAAAGGGCCCCCGGGCAGATTTCGTCATTTTTCGTTGTGCACGGTTATCAAACCCTTTATCACTGGCATCGTTACAGACCGCGCTTCATTCCGAACACCGGAGGCTCGTAATGGCCCCTCTATTACGGATTTATGAACGAAATTGAAAATCCCTGTAGCCGGACTAGGGTGAGAGGGAGAGAGAGAGGACCCGGAGGAAGGGTGCACGTCAATTTCCCCACCCCGTCCACGTCACGGCAACAAACCTCTCTCGTTCGCTTCGTCAGCGATTTTCGGCCGGGCGCTGATTAAAACGACGGCTTTCCGATAAAAGCACCAAATTCCCACGAATTTCTGTTACGACCCGAAACCAGCGTTGTTTCTGCAATCAACTGCATTGCCGTTTCTCGATAGCGATCGATGACATCGACCGCGGACGAAAAACCGTCGACGAGGGAGAATTCGCTGGCAATAACGAAATTATGCAACGACCAGGAATCGTTTATCGATTCAACCCTACCGCCGGTGTTACGGATTCGTCTTCTTTTGTCCCCAATTTTCGACTTTGTAAATCGTCCCACTCTCCCCGTCGTCCTTCTAACATTTCGAAGGGACGAAATCGTTTTACCGGATATGACGATGCATTTCGAATTTTTCGGGTTGTTTAAATCTCGAGTGATCCAGATTGGCTTAACCCTTTGCGGTCCGAATTATTTTGTCAAGTTTGTAGCGAGCTAAGTGAAAGTAATTGCACAACATTTTCTGTCGTTGGTTATTCATTTTTTTTAATGATAGACAATAACTATAGGTACTGGCGGACATTTATGTGATATTACAAAATCATTATGAATTTGAAAAGACGATATTAATTGGTTAGAAAATAAAAAGAAATAAAAAGCTATGTCGAGCATAGCTCGACATAGGACTGCAAAGGGTTAACGTGTGCTTTCTACCCTACAGCTTCTACAATACGGTTCCCTTAGACCAGAGGTCGACAAACTTTTTAGACAATTAAAATTCTATCACCTTTGTGTATCTGTGTAGCTTTTTCTCAGGCAGGTTAATATTCCAACGACCAACATTTTTAGGAAAGGTCTAAATTATGGTTTTGGTCAAGCTAAAATATTTGTCAAAGGGCCATAAAAATATGGTCAAAGAGCCACAAGTGGCTCGCGAGTCACGGTTTGCCGACCCCTGCCTTAGACGATAGCATTACGCCCAATCACCGGACACGCGCGCACCGAGTACACATGTAAAGTGAGGGACCAGAAACAAGGCACTTGGGACGGAAGGGGAGATTGCTCTCGCACCGCCTATCCCCGCCATGTCGGTCCTGGAAACCTGAGACCGACGAATGACAACCGAAAATAAAACACTCCTTTCGTCGTTCACATGACGAGAGAGAGCAAATCAGAACAAATTACCCCTCAAGTGCCTTGTTTCTGGTCCCTCACTATACCTAGTATTTAACCCCTTGCCGTACACTAACGAGTGACACTCGTGACGCGACAAATGGATCAGGAAATTTTGAAGTCTTCCAAAAACTATGAAATTAAATATATCAGTGGGTCACAGTACGGTCAAATTATTCCTATGCTATTTAATATTGCGTCAAGCTATACGCTATATCGGAAATCAGGGATGGATTGGTATCTCAGCAATTAATTTTGAGTTATTCCGTATTCAGTCACAAAAGAAATGGTACGGCAAGGGGTTAAAAAGATAACTGCATAATCTGATGACTCTGAAATTTTATTTATTCTGCATATGCTATGTTTCGCCTATCGACGATGGTCTTTTATTGAAAACAGTGAAAAAAGATTCAATTTAGCTATTCGCATAAAGAAACCAAGAAATTGTTGTTCTATCGCGATGGTACACACTGTCGTTCTTCAAACTGAGAAACGTAAGAGAAGCCCGAAAACTTTTAAACATGCAAAAAATATTGAAACGATACCCGCGGAATTTAATAGTCGCTTAATTCCGAAATTCTCACGCTTCGCGACGGCCCGATTAAATCTCATTGCCGTGTACTTGTATCTTTACCAAGGCAGGGAAGAAACAGCGTATACTCTTATCTGTCACTCGTAAAACCAATCGACCTATCGAGCCACGATTTCTTCATTCGTGTAGCCGTCTAGAGAAGAAAATGAATGAGCGTGATTTCGAGGAAAGATCAGATAGCACCGTTAATACGAAGCGTCATTTTTCCGAAAACATTGCTCGTTTTACAACAATGCGTTGTAATTAGTGATGGGCTACCAGCCACTTGGAATCACTTCGAACATATGTATGCGAAAGCTTCGAGACATTTTGAATATTATTCCAAGCCGAATATTCCTGGGGATTTTTAATGTTGCCAAAGACTTTAAAATTTTCGTTATCGTGAATTTTGAAATAATATATCACAGAGAATTTAGCGATGATTTTGGATTCTCAATTAAATACCTCTCGACAGGCATCAATGCTACTATAATACTATAAAAATTTATAATATCCAATTTTGCCGTATTGAATAATAAACTTTTAGTTAAGTATCCCTAGAATTTGAGAAAATCCCTAAAAGACCCTTTCACTTTCTTCATCTAAAACGTATTTTATTCCAGTCTCTACGTCAGCGCAGTTCTATAATACATGTCTATAAACCTCTACAATTCCTTTTTAACAATCAATGCAATTCTACCGCACAAAGAGAGGAATTTCAATCAAATTAAAAGCCTCTACACCAAATCGTCTCCAATCACTCAAAACAAACCTTTCAAGACTTCAAAGTCCAAGATCATCGCTCTCCGTAAGCTTTCCAAGACCCCCAAGAATTCTCGACTTGGAATAACGATCGCAGCGACTCGAAACATCTACGATTAACCGATTCGCTTGAAAATCTGCAAACGAGAGGGAATGTGCCGACCCATCACTAGTTGTAATCGGTTTGGAAATTTGTTAGGATCATGCCGCCAAGGAGAAGGCGCTCCAGACAATGTCGAGCATGTCGAGCGCCCAGATAGTATCAGCTGGGAGTGCGATACACAACAAGATGCCCCCCGCCCTCGTGGGGCCCCTTGCCCTTCACGCTTCCACCCCTGTCTCCTATCCCGGAGCGGTAAGTCCCGATCACGGAACACCCCTTGGAAACACACACGTTTTTTAGCCGGCTTTTGTTTTCTGTCAAAGGAGCCACGAGCTTTGGGGTAAGGCGACGAGACACGCGGTGAAGATACTCGAAACGACCGAAGTGAAACGATCGTGACGATCCGGTCTTTTTTTTTGCGAATTTTTCAAAGCACTTGTCGATACTCACGAGCATTTACTTTTAACCCTTTGCAGTCGCATGTCGAGATATACTCGATGGTAGCTTTACGTTCTAATTCATTTCCATGGACTTCGTTTCGAGTTTGAAATTTAACGATGATTTCGGATTAATAACCGTTTGAATCCCAGGGAGTATTGAAGAAACACTGTCGAAGAATCCTAAACAGCGCAACCGCGCTTTCTCTAAATGAGCACGAAAAGACCCAAGCAGCGCGATAGCGCTTGTTTTATTTTATGTCGAGAAATACCAAGCGGCGCGATAGCGCTTTGTTTATTTTATATCGACAATGCGTAGTCTGCAGCACCAAAAATGTAATAAAAAGATCATATTTAATTTGCGTGCGATGTAAAAAAGGAATTCATCCAATATGTTTTGATAAACACCGACGTTACAAATTATAAGTGTTACTCTCCATTTAAATTGTTTGTTCATAACACAAAAATATTGTTAATTTGTAATTCGTTATTTTATAAAATGCATATGTATTATTACATATGCATACTGTAAAATTTATAAATACATCAAGTTTTGTTCGATAAAAATGATTGAGAAGATAACAATGAAATAAAAATTTTCATTTTGTAATATATTATTGCATTATTATAGTATTATTCTACCTATTGTAAAATGTACTATTTACATTCAAAAGTTGTCCACAATGCTCGAAATGTGCTGGGTTTTCTCGACATAAAATCTCAACAGCGCGATCGCGCTGCTTGGGACTCAAACGGTTAATTAAGTATCTCTTAGGAACTGTAAATGCTGCTATGATAGGATCGAAATGAGTAATCGGAGGTAGAGGAGTTCTACGAAGTTCATTTAAAGCTGAGGAAACACTGGAAAATTAATTTGAACTGCAAAGGCTCAAGGAGTTCGATCTATTTGATGTTTACATCGAGCTTTTGTTGTTAGGTAACGATCGATCGTTCGTTCGTTGGGTTTACTGCTTACTCGTTTACTTTATTTAACGAAGACTTAACGATCGTGTCGTTTACGATCACAAAGTGTTCCATGGACGAACAATCGGTGTCTCGTCGTCTTGAGGATGTGAATTTTGTACTTTCGTCGGTTTAGCTTCTTCTTTGAAGTTCGTATCTGTTCCTAACCGCTTCGCCCGATAACCGTTTAATCCGCTTGCAGAGGGCAATCGTTATCGTGTGGTTTGTCGACTGACCCATAATACTTGACACTTTTTTCTAAGGACTTGAATAACAGAAAGTAAATCAAGCTTCACGATTACTGGCCTCGCTTATCGAGCTATCGTCGCAGAATCTCGTATATCCGACAATAAAAACGGTATCTGCACTTCCGCGCTACCAAAAACCATCTCGATACTTTCATTATCGAAATACCGTGAGAAAATTAGTATCGACTCATTTCCAGCAGAAGCTCCAAAGATACTAATAGAAAACTATTCTCTAACTCTATCGCGTTTAAATTTTAATACAACTCTTGTTCGACGTTTCGTCGCGTAACAATTCTATGAAGAACCGTACCCTTCAGGAGCAACCGAATACGCCGCGATTTTAGTGCTGTAATTTACACACAGCACATGGCTTTTCCCTCTTTTAATTTCTTTCTTATTTTTTTTCTCTTTTATATCTTACTCTTTCTTTTTCTCTCACTGCCTCTCTTTCTCCTCTCAATCTGTTCTTTCTTCTAACTCGCGTCACACTTCGATGAGAATTTCGTGTGAGGCAAGAAACGAATGAGAGGGAAAGTCATCTCAGCGGCTTCAAGTAGGGCCTTCTACGTCTCTTTCTTTTGGCAATCGTGGAAGCTTGCGCGATCGAAACAAACCATCCTCACGAAACGAAACCCCCTCGCTCTATGCTGCTACGCCCCTGGGGGCCCTTGTTGTGTATTGTCGAATTTTGTCCGTCGCTCTATCTTGTACATACGTAATTACCTCGGCATTATTATACAACACACAAACATACACGGGTTCCATGTGTATACGTACAGTGTTTTTCTCACGTAATCACGTATTTGTGAAGCGTCATTGTGGCTTATAAACTATCTCTCTCTATCTGTCTCTCTTCACGTAATACGACTACTATTGTTTTTTTTTATTTCACACTTGTGTTCGTTGGTTTTTTTAGTTTCTCTCGCCTCGTTCGGAAAACGTCACGATCGTTCCTCGCCCGAGGGCTCGATGGCTCGCGGAAGGAAAATGAGATCTCTTTCTCGATCTCTTTCACAATTTCGGTGTCAACGCGTTGAATGCCGTCGTCGAATTCGTTGTAGCTTGTAAACAACCGTGTTTTCATAATTTTATTGGTAAATTTCATTCTGCAGCGCCGATATAAAATGGGTGCGTTGTTGAGAATTTTAAATGTTTACATTTTTTTTTGTTAGAGTTACAACGAGGGGGTTTATCTACTGAATTCTCATTTTGACGTTACAGTATAGCTTGGTATAGTTTGGAACGGAAATACTGAAATAACACGGTTCGTTTATTATTAAACGTGTAAATGTTTATACTTTTAGATTTTATTCTGCGCAGCGGTGGGTTTTTTTTATAGTGAGAATTTTATTGTAGCGGTAGTAAATTGTTACATGTATTCCGTACAGAAAATACTGAGATAGAATGGCAAATACAAATTATCTACGTTGAATTTGCAGTGCAAAAAAATCTGCTCGGTGCATATTGCAGAAATGGGGAAAGTAGGACCGGCATTCAACGTGTTAATTGTGTTTTTGTAAATTCATATCGCGAAATGTGAGAATAATTCTTTCGTTTATTAGAATCCAAACCATAATCGGCAGAAAATCTCAATTTCCATCGGCGGAAATACGTCGAAGAATAGAGTCCGATCGCTGGAGGACAGCTCATAATCTCCTTCCGAAAGCTGCGCAAATTAACACGCTAAGATCTTTCGTTTGTTTCTAACGATCCTAATAATTCCCGGAATTATTTCTGACTCTCGACTCTTTCGTTGCCACGAAAAACGTACAAATTCAATCCAACTCCACGAACTTCTTTACTTTTATCGCGTATCTTTACCATACAAGAAAAAAAAAAAACAGAGAAAAAGAAGAATAACAAACTACTGCATTTTGTAAACGACATTTTCCGAATAACGATATTCACAAAAAGGAAAGCAACGAATAGACAAAACTTAATTGGATAAACCAAAAAGAAAGAGTTCAACGTACTCTCCGTACAGAAGATTACGAAGCATTAAGCACCGAAAGGGTTAATATTCCGTGGAATCAGTGGAAGACTTAGGAATAAACTCTGATGTAACTCTTGTAACGCTAACCGCTAAGAATCACGAACTCGACAGAGCGACTGCTCAAAAATCGGTCGACCATAATTGCGTCTCCCTTTACAATAGCACTCTGCCTTTCAGCAATTCTGGCAGCCAGGTTTACAGCCAGGAACGTCCCAGGATGTCAAGCCGTTTCCTCAGCCAGCGTACACCGGAAAACCGGCGACGGCGGTCTCGAGCGGTGACATGGTCCAGGCTCAACCACCCCCACCCTGGGAAGGACGTGCCATCGCGACTCATAAGCTCAGGCTCGTCGAATTCTCGGCCTACATGGATCAGCAAAGAGACCAGGATATTGTAAGTAGTCGGATTCTACTGTTGTATAGGGTCCTATTCTAGTTTAATCTCAGACGAGCAATCAAAGATTATTGATGCTCGTCTTTGAATAAACGGAACAGATTCCCTTAGAACTAATTAACAATACCGTAGCCTAGAAACTAAACCGAACGCATGTAATTAAAAATAAATGGCTAACTTTATTAAATATATGAAAATACAATACTCTTAACAATACTAAAATAACTCTAACTCTCTAAATCTCCACTCTGTATATCTCCACTCAACTCGACTCTACGAACTCAACTCAACTCACTGACTCTTTCCAAAATTTTCATTTCCTCATTTTCTCTTTCTCTACAGACTAAACATTCATGCTAGCCCTGACATCCGTCGCCTTCCAAATCACGTACTCTAAACAACCACTCTCGCCTATATACAAACCATCCACACTCACTTATTCTAGAAATTAATACTATTTGAGCGTAGGAAAAATTCCGTTCCTACAGTTGCAATATTTGTAAAAGTATTATAGTGTCCTACGCTAATTTCATCTCAGACGAGTCACCAAAGAATATCGGTACTCGTCCTTGAACAATCCGAATAGATTTCCTTAAAACTAATTAACCTTTTGAGCTCTAAGGACACATATATGCGTCTGGCGAAAGCCACTGGTTGGACTAAGGACGCATATTTGCGTCTGTCGATTTTTTCGATCATCTACGTAGAAGTATTGCAGTTACTTTTGTGTCAAATTAATACAGATGCATTCCTTAGTAACGATTATTGTGTCGCATAGGCAACGCATAAATTGTAGCAGTTATTAGGTTGGTAGGAAGTTAATGTCGGTTTTCAATCTTTATGAAGTTCCAAAAAAATAAGTTCCTTCACAATTTACACATTTTTCCCAACGAGAAACAAGTTTTTTAATAACATTTTTTTTCTAAAATGATATAAGAAGACAAACAAATTAAAATGAACGGCTGTCTCAAAATTAAGCGCCAAAGTTTGAAAATTCGGAAACCGACATTAATTTCTTACCAATCTAATAGTTAAGGAGAGACACGCGATATGAATGCAAAAAGTGCGATGTTGGTTTATGCATCAATCGATGTTTCGAAGTTTTTCACACCCAAATAAATTATGAATTTCTGTTATATTTTTTATATTTATTTCTTCAGTTCATTGGAAATTTTAATGTTTATAATAAACAAGTACACGAAACTAACGCTTTTTAATTATTTAATCTCGTGCAAAAGGGTTACTATAACTTATTACTATTTATTTGCGCCTTGAATAGTTAATCAAGAGACTGCAGTCTAGCGAAAAAGTATTCCGTCCACAGCGATCGTCTGCGAGTCGTTAGACCTCTAAGGGTTAATAATATCGTAGTGTAGAAACTTAACACTAGAACTACCGGCATTAAATATATTATTTTTAAATACATTAAATAAGTGCTTTGAAACGAGGAGAATTAAGGGGTGGAAACGGTAATCGGTTCTGTAATTTATGTTTTATGAGATGGGCGGTGAATATCTATTCTATGACTCTCCTATATGTTTGAAGAATTTTTGGAAAAAATTGTGTACCAGTCATTTTGACTGGTTTGGTAGTTCTAGTGTTAACCGAACGCGAAATACGAAATTTTGAAGTATTCGAAAAACTATCTGGTTACAAGAATTAACAATACGCGGTACCATAGAATTATTTTCCTGTTATCACCTTCATTTTACAGTATATGATACAGAACAAATCGTTGGTAATTTTGTATTTCCTTAAACTTATGTTTAAGCATGGCATAAACTGTCACAAAAGAAATCGTAGGGCAAAGCGTTAAGTATCTCCTGACACAGACTCTCTACGGATTAAAATCCTACCAAGACCTCACGGTATAAACACGTTCCCTAAATTTCCAATAATTATGCCCCTCCTAAAACTCCCTGGAATAACCACACAACCTTAATCCTTTCCAAAACCCAGAGACCCATTGAAATAATTACTTTTCCTCCGACGTATTTACTCGAGATACACGCAGTGAACTGAGACCGTTACTTGGTCATTCAACCGCCCGGATTCGTCCGACTTCCTGGAAAAAAGGAGCGAATACATTTACCGGTGCTCAAAGGAAGAGTTAAATTACTTTTTTCTTTCACTTCCCCCGTTCATCCTGAGTCTACTAACTCGTATTGTCAGCATTCGCGTCATTAACCGTAGGCTTTCGTTTCAATCTCACCGTTCGTTCTTTTCTCTTTTACAGTATCACAAGCACCTGTTCGTCCACATAGGAGGATCCGCGACTTACGCGGACCCATTGCTAGAGGCTGTCGATGTGAGGCAAATATACGACAAATTTCCGGAGAAAAAGGGCGGCCTGAAGGAGCTGTACGACAAAGGACCGCAGGCAGCCTTCTTCCTCGTTAAATTTTGGGCCGATCTCAATACCAACATCCAGGACGAAGCTGGAGTCTTTTACGGCGTGACGAGCCAGTAAGCGATAAAACGAGTTTTTTTTACATTAAACCCGAGCGACTGCCTCAACCTCGGCCTTTTCCTGGATCCGTGGAAGTTTACTTTAAAGTGAAACGCTCGATGTTTCTTCTTTTTCGTTCTGTCAACGTGCATTTAAGTGTTGACACATATATCCGCATAGATACAACGTGAAATTAACATTTCAAATGATAATGGGAGACTCGATATAACTCATTGACACGTTGCGGGACCAAGATTTTTTGTTGCGACTGTTTATCCACGACGCGTCGATAATCGATGATTTAATCGTCGGATTGTATTATAAATATTTTATAACAAATTTTTTTATTTATCTATGATCTACATTCTTTGAAACGGAACTTGAATATCTTAGGTGAATGAGTAAAGAGACTTGCTACTGTTTGCTCAGATAAATGGTACCTTAGGAGAAATTGAGGTTAGCATCTTTGTTATTAGTATACTGAGGGACCAGAAACAAGGCACTTGAGGGATAATTTGGGGACATCCCTCTTCCTCACGTATTTTCGATTTTGACCCGCACATTCGTTGCGTCGGCATGTGAACGACGAAAGGAGTGCTTTATTTTCGGTTGTTATTCATCGATCTCAGGTTTCCAGGACCGACATGGCGGGGATAGGCGGTGCGTGATCAATCTCCCCTTCCTTCCCATGTGCCTTGTTTCTGGTCCCTCACTATAGATGCAGACGCCTGTTGTTGTTGCTCTATATTTATGCTCTAATTGATACGACCATATGACTTTTAGGACCTATAGCTTTAGGTGGATATCAAATCAGAAAGAGTATGATAAAAACCCTGTACAACGCGAGAGAGTTACGACCTGCGTTATGCTTCACTTTCATATGTCTTCTACAGAGTTTTCTTACTTTTACAATACAGAAGTGAACAATCTTATAATTTTTGTTTAAATTTGAATGATTTTCTACCACGTTATACAAGGTCTTACTGTACATATCACGAAGAAAAAGTCTCCCTGAAAGGGCGAAGATACGAACTTACAATTAGGCTCACTAATTGTACTTACACCGTATGGTGTTTATAAAAATACAAATATCCATTTGATTCATGAAAAATTATGATATATATAGTTCAAAATTACTTATAGACAGAATTTTTTAATCCGTCACGGAACGTGGTATAATTGTGTTGTCTACGATTGTACCAGAGAAATTTTCTTAACGAAAGATAAGGGGGAGAAGGGAATTTAATGATGTTTCTTTTTCCAACAGGTACGAGAGCAACGAGAACATGACGATAACGTGTTCGACCAAAGTCTGTTCTTTTGGAAAACAGGTGGTGGAGAAGGTGGAAACAGAGTACGCTAGGTTTGAGAATGGCAGGTTCGTCTATCGTATTAGCCGTTCACCTATGTGCGAATACATGATCAACTTTATCCACAAGTTGAAGCACCTGCCAGAAAAGTACATGATGAACAGCGTTCTCGAGAATTTCACCATTCTCCAGGTATTATGCATACGCATTGTTGTCGGGTTATTGATAACACAAAGCGAATAGCGGGGAATGTAGAAATTTTTTTAAGAAGTATTCCTTTTGTTAAATAACATGAAGAGCAATACATATTAGGATTGCAATTTCTGTGGAACGCCATGCTTTAACACATTGCTGACCGCTCACGTGTTAACTCGTGTTTTCATGCCCAAACGTCGTTGACCGGTCACGAGATAACTCGTGTTTGTACTTGCATTAGCTATTTTAATTTTACCAAACCAAAAATATTACTAAAACATATAATATGTATAAACTATAACGTACAGCAGATATGTACAAAGTTTCATTTAAATTCATTATGTATAAACAAAGGATACTGAAGTTTATTTAGATTCTTTCAATTTCATACTTAATTAATTAAATAGCCGGTGATACGAGTTAACTGTTGCGTAAAATTGCCGGTCAACAATGTGTTATGTGTTAAATGACCGATTCAACGGAATGAAAAGTAATTTTTTGTATTATTAAATAATGGCTGTTTTCTCCATCTTTTAAAATATTAAATTGACAATCTCCTGCATACCGTTTAGAAAAAATTATCGTTATTTTATAACTAATCAAATGACTGGCTCCGGTAAGATAGATACACGTAGACTGCAGGTACAGTTAATGTTAAATACAATTTTTCTTGTACAAACTCCTAATATATTCCACCAAAAACGCGACAAAATCGAAGATATTCTATATCTACCATTTTTTTAAACCCCTTACCCTTAAATTTTCAAGAATCAAAATATCTTCAGATCCATGTGAACATTAAAGCTACATTATACAAACTTTAAACTGAGAAGCACCATTCCGAGAGTTATTTTACAAAGATATACAATGTTCCGTACAATACTTACAAAATAATTATTATACAAAGACACGCGATATACCGTAAAATCGATCAATAAACAATTCCTTTGCAAAACTGCGAACTATTCTACAAGTATCCAAAAAAGAATTATTATATGCGCGATATTCCTTGAAGCTTCTTAAATCTGTAACATTGAGATCTTGGAGGTTGTACTTAGCAGTTAATCACATCCCTGAAGCAATTCACCCCTGTAATACAATGTTCATTTCAGGTTGTTACGAACAGGGATACGCAGGAAACGTTGCTGTGCACGGCATACGTGTTCGAGGTGTCGACGTCCGAACACGGTGCACAGCATCACATATACAGATTGGTCAAGGACTAGCCTGCTTGAACCTGCTCGCCATGCAGCCATCCACCCCCATCAGTGCCTACCATCACATAAAAATCATCCATACGCGAATACACACGATTACACACGAAAGAAAACACGAGACATATACTGACCCTTTGAAGCGTCGTTCATATGGCATGTTACGAGAATTATTTCATACTTCCTTTAAATGTGCTAGTGATTATGAAAGTGGTCTAAGTTGAAGATTTGAAAAATCAATTTTATCTCTTCTTTTGTTTTGTGCTAATGTCTGTTACAATAATGTGGGTCTATTTTGTAAAATTCATAGCAAATTGAATCATTGAACGGTGTTGATAGTTATCTGCCTACAGAGGACTCAACAGTGTTGATAGTTGTCAGTTTACAGGGAACTCAATGAACTCCAAATTAAAAGCTGAAATATCTGGAAACAAAGAATGAGTGACTTAGATCATTGCCATAATCACAAACAGATAGCCGCTTTACATTCGCACCGATACTGTGGATTATAATTTCGCTATAAGTATGATATTTATCATGCAGCAAATATGATACTTCATCCTACGATGAAGGGAATTATTTTTAACTCAATCGTACATACGTATATGGATTTTTAAGAATTTCATACGTTGAAATGCAGAATAGAATGTGAGTTTACAAAATTCTTACAAAGTACACGCTTCAAAGGTGTCAAGAGTAAACGTGAATACATCGATGTAAACACGTTTGTACCATTTACACGTTTCATGTACACATTTTGAAAGATTTTCCATGGGAAATGTTTGGCCGACGGATTTAGAAAAATTACGGCAGTATTATAGTTCTGTACCGTAAACTATGTAAATGCCTCTGGTTTAAAAATACGAAAAAAAAAGAGATTCTGAAATAAATACGATGTAAATTGTATCTGAATGTTTACAATTCGGTTTTATCAATACAGTTGCAAATTGTTACGTATTCGGTTTGATGAGAAAACCGCTCTCGATCGTTATCACAGTATTTACGAACATTTTCCGCGGAACTCTTTAAAGAGAATTCAAAATTCACACGAACATGTACACTTACATATTAGAGTACTGGCCAGCCCGAGCTTGAGTTTGATTCGAAACTGGAAGTCGCAATCAATTAATTGGTACGTTACGGAACAATAAAAAAAGAAAATGATTTCCCGGCCGTATTGCCAGAAATTGCGTTTAAGATTTCGAAATTGTAAATTTTATATGGAAGTACGTGCGATCGTATATATTTTATGAATATAGTCGTCGGTCACTTTAACGGACGAACGAAGATCGTCGCGATTTTAGCAAAGAGATATAATATAATTAGTTGAAATTGACAATAAATTTGGTATAAAATACGTCCAGATAAGGACATGTACCAAAAGTTAATAAAGGACAAAAAAAATGTTAAAAGAAAGAAACAGACTCTGATCTCGGAAAGGCGTGGTACCCACATAACTTAGTATTATAGTTTTATTATTAAACTAGGCGATAGATCAGACAAGACATCCACACACAGATATACATATATTACATATAAGAGTATATATGTTAAATATTAATGCAATGATTACAATTTACATTGTTATAAATGATCTTGTATAAAGTTATCTAAGTGATTTCTAAGTTTTAAACGAAATGGAAGTTTAATCGAGAGATATGCCATTATGATTTCTTAAGTCCCTTGGTTACATTTATCATTATCATAATTTTGTTTAATTATTGAAACAAGCAAGGTCAAGAGAATGTTAAAACATACGCTACGCACCTGTCCTTAAGCTTTCGTTGTAGAACTGTTTTTTTTTCTCTCTTTTTTTTGTAAGCTTTATTACAACTAACAGTAAGAATTTTCGCTGCGGAGCTTTTTAATTCTCAATGATCAGATGAAAGAAAAGAGACAGTGATCGTTTTTATGTATTTCTAAATGAGACAGTCACTTTTAAATGCACTCAATATTGTGCAAACCCACCCACTCTTAGGCAGCGACACTTAGATTAGAGGGATGTGTTTGTATTTCTTGTAATCACTTTATTTCGTACTGTAAGATCTTTTTTCTATAGTTCTTACGTGAATGACTTTCTTACTTAGCGTACTACGTTTGTTTTTATCTTTCTATTACACTTATGGAGTGATACGACGTCAGATTACATCGATTACACTCGATAGAAGTATAGGCCACGTTCATTAAAACAGTCGAGACGAATAGTAGAGATCTTTTTTTCTCTCTCTCTCTCTCTGCATTGGCAGTATCGTCGTCGTACTTTCCGGTATAGAGTGTATTGAAATCACTTCAAGACTTTAAACTAAGAAAATATATATAGATATACATATGAGCTTGTCTTCTACGTCGACGAAGAGTAATGTTGTAATAAAATGATTTCAATACTACTCGGCAAAATCGAGCATATATATATACTCTCACAGCGTTCACGAAAAGAAGAATACCTTGCTTGACAAAGTTTCGTACTTAATATCATTTCGACGTTTAACGTATGGACCACAAAAGTTTTACGCAGAGATTCTGTTTCGTAATTACAGTGACAGTTATTTAAGAGAGTAGAGGACCATTGTTCTACGATTAATTTTATTTAATCACATCTCTCGCGGAGACTATTTGTAAATGCACAGAAAACTTTTTACATATTCTTTAATCTGATCGATTGTGTATTCCGAGACAGGACTTGCCTATGGAGCAGTGAATATTAAGATACGCAGAAAAGAATCATGTATACTTTAAGGAAACATTAATCTTACTTACTGTATTTTTACTTTAATTAACTTTTATGCAACAAGTGGCAATGTATTTTGATCTCTCTTTTAGTCAGAAATATGTCGCTTTTTATTTGGGGTGAGAATTGAATTTGCTATGCGGTTGACTGAGTAATAAGGAAGGAACTTGTATTTAATTGATAAAGTATGTGGCTTTTCTTCAGTAACTGGCAGCTTTCATATCTTTTACTTATTGTTACCTTCTTTTTTGTAATAATTGATCATTAAGTATCGTTTTTACTTATTGTATCGGTAAATTGTGATTTCGCTAAATTCTATATATATCTATATATATATATATATCTCAAGCTGGAATTGCAACCACCGAGATGTTCTTATATAACCTGAACCAATTTAGTTACATATCTGTAATTTACTTCTTCAAATTCTAGCAATTGTTTTTTTGTATTTAACAAAAAAGGAAATTATCTTTTAGCATGGCAAAATAATTTCAATAGTCTAGATAGGGCCAGATACCATCATCGATAAAAGTTACCTTATTTAATAATTCATTAGTCGAAGACTAATCATCTCGTGGTTTCAAGTCAACTTGTCGAATAAAGGAGCGTTATTATTAAAATGCTAATAAATTTGCGCAATATATCTTTAAAAGATACTCAAAGGACTTCATTTCGATTAAGCGAGTTTTTATTTTGTATGGATAATACATGGAGAAAACTGGGAGGAATATGAAATCGAAAAAAGAAGCACCGACACTAATATTATTAACATTAACGGATAATGATTTTAAAGTAAGCGAATTACATTTATAAGGAAAGATTATGAAAATATATATTTATCTATGTCTTCTGTGAAGATAGAAAATAGTACTCTCTCACTCTATATTGATGATATCAGAAAAAAAAATCGAAACCCGACAAAGATACAAACGCAGAAGTAGATTAAGGGAAGAAAAACGATTTGCACTGTACACAATACATGATACGATCGACGATGAACCCAAATTTGTTAAATATCTTTGTACATATTTACATATAAAGACCATCAAAAGAAAAGTTCCAGTGACTACTTCGTTTGTGTATTGTATCGAATACTCCTGCGAGAATGAAAATTGCTTGTAACTCGTTATAAATCCAGTTCAATACTTCGAAATTGAAGCGCAAACACTTTTCGTCCATATTTTCATAGAGACTTGCTCGTCAGCTAATTAAATCATTAAAAGATATCAATGTAGTTTTTTTCTTCTCTTTGACTACACTAGTAACGATGTGTATGATATTTCGTTAACGGCGACTTGTTTTTGTAGCCTTTGAATGTTCCAAATTTTCAGCAGCTTTGAGAAATACAGTCGTTTCTTGCTGATATAGTTGTCTCTATGAAAACAGCGGCTGCGGTTCTTGCAAAACGCATGAAATTGCATAGTGCTAAGTAATTCATGTGAACTACAAACGCTGCATCTATTTGAAAATTATATTTCTTCATATCCTGGAACTGCCATATCAAAGAATTGAGCTTGACTATAAAGATGATTAAAAAGAAAATATTGGTCAGAAAGAACAAGATCTACCTGTATATTATCATAAATGAAACGAAACGAGGATCAAAGTAGTTGATTTAACGAGTAAATGAAAAAAGTGAAATGATATATCATTAAATTAGAGGTTTAAAAATATAATAGAATTCAGTATATGTACAGTATTTGAAAAACATGTTTATAATTTGTATGGAAAAATAAATAATTGATATAAAAAGAAGTGGTATTCATTTACTTATAATAGCTTCAATTTCCCTGATTACTGTTGTACTCTGGTTTGCATTTAAATTGGAATTTTTCTATCCCTTCTTTAAATATAAAATATACCTTTCCTCTTCATCTCTTGAATTTCATTAATAATTTTAGAAAATATCCTTAAATAGATTTGATAAATTACATCGAAGTACTTATTTTATTTAAAATTTGTAAATTCCTTTCGTATAACATTAAAAAATTTGTTATTCAAAGTATTTATATAATAATGTTCTTAACAATATCGTCATCGATCAGAGATCGTCGCCCAGAGCGTGACCTATCATTAAAGTCGAAATTGTCTGCTTTAAATTTTTCGAAACATCTCCTGTATATTCTATTACAAACTGTGTCAATGCAAAAGCTTTTACCAAATTTTTACACGCTCCTGTAGCATTTCTGCCTTGATGGTATTCATGCAGAATGTAATGCTAAATGAACAATTATCGATAGATATGATAGATATCTTTACGCAGACGAATCTCATTTAATATTGAGATGATGAAGCTATTCGTTCAGTATATTTAGAAGAGTACATTTGTGGAAATAAAATGTTGTAAACAATTAGCCATATATTTTTGGTAGATGTCATACAGTTTCATATATCGTGAAATCTCAAACTTGGGATGTCATCATCGGATAGAACTTTCCGGCAGACTCGGTAATCTACTCGGCTGCCTAATATGCATATGATCACGCATGAAGAACCCTTTATACTATATTTATATTTTTTGAAAATTAACTCTATGCAATTTTAAAAATACACATATTTATCCCTTTCCTACTTCTTACAGTAAATTACACTTTTCATTTAAGCGCATTATACTCCCAACAGCAAAATATATGTAAATGTAGACTTTTGAAAGATAACACGTGGACAATTGTGGATAACTTTCGGCTACCTGAGAAACACGTTGTTCATATAATGTCTGTTCCAGATCTGGAAATATTTCTGAAAAGGGCTGCCGCAGCGGTAAATTGCATTATTGAGTAATATTTGATGTTTAAAAATTCAGCTATGAGACTGTAATTTTTAAAACAGTTCGAAAATACATTAAGGTTATACTTTTCATATGTGTGTATTTTTACAGGAAAAGGAAATATCTTGTTTAAAACAAGAAATAGATGTATTACGGGAAATTTTCGCAAAAACGAATAACTTAAAAGTAGAAAATAGTATACCAAAAGACGAATATGCGAAACTAGAACAAGAGAACATCAAATTAAAACACAGGATAGCTATATTAAAAAGGGTACATCTATTTAATAAGTCTACTTTTGTCTTGTTAACTGATATTAAAAAGTGTATTTCTTCAATTCGGTTCAGTTGCTATTTTAAACAAAAAATGTGTACAAATGTATCTACTCTCTGTTCTATAGACTATAGAAGCTGATAGAGCCAAAGCCCAAGGTATAGTACTAGCAACGATGCCCACTAGTGCCATGGAAACAAGTAATGTAATCAGTATACAAGAAACATTGACTGATTTATTTGAAAAAGCTATTTCTACTGCTTATCCGGATCTGCTTAATCCACCAGTAATAATAACTTCAAGTACTAATCCAAAATTTGGAGATTACCAATGTAACAGCGCAATTCCCATCGCTAAACAACTTGGTTCTAGCGGTAAGATTAAGAATTAATGTTTAGACAGAAATCTACATTTATACTTACTGTATACTTAATGCATAAAATAATTTTTTAGGGATTAAAACATCTTCTAAAAATGTTGCTGAAAATATAGTATCGAAACTAGAGAACTCTGTGCTTGTTTCTAATGTAGATATAGCAAATGCAGGTTTTATAAATGTATATTTGAAAAAGGACTTTGCACAAACCACTTTAAGCAGCCTCGTGAAGAATGGGCAGGTTTGTCCACCACAGATGAAAAAACAAAAAGTTATTGTAGATTTCTCTAGTCCTAATATTGCTAAAGAAATGCATGTTGGGCATTTAAGGTCTACTATAATTGGTGATAGTATTGCGAGATTATTAGAATATTTAGGGCATGATGTATTGAGACTGAATCACGTAGGCGATTGGGGCACACAATTTGGAATGTTGATTGCACATCTTCAAGACAGATTTCCTAATTATTTAACGGTGTCACCACCTATAACAGACCTTCAGGTAACTTTCTTTTCTTCACCTACTATATTTTAACATATTTTCATGATCGACAATATCATTAGTATCTCTCATCCTTAATTGAAACTTTCAGAGTTTTTATAAAGAATCAAAAGCAAGGTTTGATGCAGATGAAGAATTTAAAAAACGTGCTTACAATTGTGTTGTAAAGCTGCAAACATTTGATCCTGATATGACAAAGGCATGGCAATTAATTTGCGGCGTTTCCAGAAAAGGTAAAACAATCGTGTTAAAATGTTAAAATTATAGAGAGAAGCAAACCAAAGATAATCTCGTGTATATTTGAAACAGAATTTGAGAAGATATATTCTCGACTGGATATCAAACTGATAGAAAGAGGAGAATCATTTTATCAGAAACATATGGAAGCTATAGTGAAAGAATTACAATCAAGGGGATTATTAGAAGAAGATGGTGGTCGAAAAATAATGTGGGGAAAGCGTGAAAGTGAAATACCATTGACTATTATAAAATCAGATGGAGGATTTACTTATGATACTTCAGATATTGCTGCCATTAAACAGCGTTTAGAAGAAGAAAAAGCTGATTGGGTAACTTGAGCAACATCTGTTTCTTCTATACCAAGACAAACTACTACTTTTAATGTAATGCATTCCTTTGCACATTTTCAGGTAATATATATAACAGATGCTGGACAAGCTATGCATTTTCAAATACTACAAAGTTGTGCAGAAAAAGCAGGATATATAAAACCTCACCATCGAATCGATCATATTGGATTTGGTGTAGTTTTAGGCCAAGATAAAAAGAAATTTAAAACAAGGTCTGGTGAAACAGTGAAACTCAGTGACCTACTAGACGAAGGTAAATTACTGTAAATTTCTGTAAATAGATTTGATCAATTTTTCTTTCAATTAATTACTTATTGCAATTCAATTTCAAATGTTTGTATGCTTTGATGAAGGTTTGAGAAAAGCACTGCAAAAACTGCAAGAAAAGGAACGCGATAAGGTACTTACAGAAGAAGAATTGAAAATGGCCCAAGAATCTATTGCTTATGGATGTATAAAATACGCAGATCTATCGCACAACAGAAATCACGAATACGTATTTTCCTTTGACAAAATGCTCGAAGATAAAGGAAACACGGCGGTATACTTATTATATGCCTTGACAAGAATTCGTTCCATTGCAAGAACTGCAAACATTTCTCAAGAGAAAATGCGAGAACTTGCAGAGACTACACCAATTTCGTTGCAACACGATAAAGAATGGAAATTAGCTAAAGTATTAATTAAATATCCCGATGTATTAATCAAGATTACCAAGGATTTGTACTTACATCGATTGTGCGAGTATTGTTACGAGATTTCATGTGCATTCACGGAATTCTATGACAATTGTTATTGCGTTGAAAAGAATGAACTTGGAGAAATAGTAAATATAAATGTGGGACGTATATTATTAACAGAAGCAACGGCAATTGTATTGGAAAAATGTTTCACATTGTTAGGTTTAAAGCCAGTAGCTCGTATGTGAATCATTTCATAACAATTAAATTATATAACATAAAACATTTACACAGCTTATAAAAAGGTATTCCTTTTAACACAACAAAAAATAATGTCCATTTCTCCTAATTTAATACAACATTTCAGTGAATAAAATTTTCTTTATTCAATCATCCTTATCCTGTAAGACTGTAAAGTGTGAGTGAAACTGTCCTGAAAAAAATTTACAATAAAAGAACATGATGCCAATTTTTCATTCTATTATCTAGCATAATTTATTTCAACGTTTCTCTATGCAAATACGTTGAATCTTACATCATTATCAGCAAAGGTTCCGTGTAAGATCTGGTATAAATTGCATTAGGACTGGTGCATGAAATGACGTTCACATTATTCTAGGTACATGTATGAATGTAACAGCTGTAACCACGTGTCCATTACTTGCACGGAAGATTTATTCAATTTAATTTCTTTAAATTTTCTAGTACTGCAAAAATGGTAAATATGAATAACTTTTATCTTATAAAAAAGAAATAGCCTTCTTTAAAATATTGTAACAGAAACAAGTTTTACGAAAAGAATATCGGCATAATTAACCTCAATACCGGTATACGTACCAGCTGCAATGATAAATTATTAAATTTTTATACAATTATGACATTAAAATAACTCGATATTTATGATTTTAATAGGTTCATAACTTGAAACATAATGATCGAAATTACTACAGGAATAAATATTTTTCTAATTTCAACAATCATTAAAAAGCTTCAATATTTTGGTATCATTTAAAAATATGTAACTTTGTTATAAACAGGCAGTAGAGAGAAAAGGAACATTTAAAGTGGAATATCTCCAAAAAATTGAAAGGGATGTGCAGGCAAAATGGGAAGCTGAGAAAATATACGAAGCAGATGCACCTTTGGATCCTAAAAAGAATCCTGATGAAAAGTTCCTCGCAACATTTCCTTACCCTTACATGAATGGTAGACTTCATTTAGGTCATACATTTTCATTATCAAAGTCTGAGGTAAATTTGCTATAAAGTACTAAATATAAATTATAATTACCATATTTTAATAATATATAATAAGCTCAATTTAATATCTCTTTATGCTTAAACTTTTAGTTTGCTGTACGTTATAATCGCTTATTAGGAAAGAAAGTTCTTTTCCCACTTGGTTTTCATTGCACTGGCATGCCAATTAAAGCATGTGCCGATAAGTTAAAGCGGGAAATGGAACTGTATGGCTATCCACCACAGTTTCCTGAGGAAATGGAGGTGATTGAAGAAATAGTGGATGATATAGTAATGAAAGATAAAAGCAAAGGAAAAAAGGTATTATATTTGCATATGAAATTCTTATGTATAATATTCATTATTAACCAGATTTTTTATTTTAGAGTAAAGCAGTTGCCAAAACTGCCAATGCAAAATTTCAATGGCAAATAATGCAAACACTTGGACTGAGTAATGAGGAGATAAAGTATTTTGCGGATGCCCTGCATTGGCTAGATTACTTTCCACCTTTAGCAGTACAAGATTTAAAATCAATTGGACTGCATGTATGTTTATTAAAATAATTATAACACAATGCGACTTTTGTTACATGCTAGAATAGTTTTCTATGATGTATTTTTGTTACTAAAATTCGTTAATAATTCACAACAGATTGACTGGAGAAGAACATTTATTACAACCGATGCAAACCCGTTTTATGATTCATTTGTACGATGGCAGTTTGAACATTTAAAAGCCAGGAACAAAGTTAAATATGGAAAAAGACATACAATTTATTCACCAAAGGATGGGCAACCATGTATGGATCACGACAGAGCATCTGGCGAAGGTGTAGGGCCGCAGGAATATACATTAATTAAAATGAAATTACGTGCACCTTATCCACCAGCTCTTAAGTAAGTCTCTTAGTAAAATTAATGATTTCCTATATATACACTATATTAAACATTTTTTATAGCTCACTTTCTGGTAAACCAGTTTATTTGGTGGCCGCAACTTTAAGACCTGAAACAATGTATGGTCAAACAAACTGTTGGGTACATCCAGATATAAATTATATTGCATATGACTTAGCAAATGGCGATGTTTATATATCAACAGAGAGAGCAGCAAGAAATATGGCTTATCAAGGCTTTTTCAAAGAGGAAGGAAAAATTTCAATTATTCTGAAAATTACTGGCAAGGTAATATTTTTCGTGAAAATGAAGTATCAATTATAAGTACACTAGAACCTCGATTATCCGACGCAACGTGCGTCGAGCATGTTTTCGATAACAGAAAACGCTAATAATACGGAGGAATTATCGGCTGAAAATAAATCGATATGTATACATAAATCAGGCAACAAAGTCTCGGGAAATATTTTGCTAATATAATGCTGTATATACCATTTTAATCAATTATTTAATTGACTAAATGTTTATTAAGTTTTTACAAAAATGAAGAAATGGTTTTGTTAAACAATTACGCATCCCACCTTCTTTGCTGTTACGTTCCGCAATAGTTTTCGAAAGATCGCCTGATCATGAAATGTAGTTTATTGTATACCTCAAAGCCCTTTAACGGATAATATAGAATTTCAATTAAACGTGACTGGGATAACCGACATTCTACTGTATTATACAATTTTTCAGGACATATTAGGATTACCATTGGAAACACCCCTTACATCGAACAAAGTAATTTATACTTTACCAATGCTTACAATTAAAGAAGATAAAGGTACTGGTATTGTTACTTCTGTACCTAGTGACTCACCGGATGATTATGCTGCTTTGGTTGACTTAAAGAAGAAGCAACCATTAAGAGAAAAATATGGTATTAAGGATGAAATGGTGTTACCCTATGATCCTGTAAGTGTAATAAGATATACATTGGTTTTTCAATAAGGAGTCTACACAAGTGGAAGAATTATATCATATAATTCTGCTTATTAGATACCTATCATTGACGTACCAGAATTTGGTCATTTATCTGCTGTGACAGTTTACGATAAGTTAAAGATTCAATCGCAAAATGACAAAGTAAAATTGCTGGAAGCAAAGGAGATGGTCTACCTGAAAGGGTTTTATGACGGTGTTCTTTTAATTGGCGAGTACAAAGGAAAGAAAGTTCAAGATATTAAAAAACAAATTCAAAAGGAAATGGTAAACGATGGGAAAGCGGTGATATATTATGAACCTGAGAAAACCATTATCTCTAGATCAAACGACGTATGTGTAGTAGCTCTATGTGATCAATGGTATTTGGATTATGGAGAGGAGCATTGGAAAAATCAAGCTATGGAAGCCTTACAAAATCTTAATACATTCCATGAAGAAGTGAAGAAAAATTTTATTGCATGTCTTGATTGGCTGCATGAATATGCTTGTTCAAGGACGTATGGACTTGGTAAATTTTATTAATACTTTCAAAACTTAACAGGTGCTTAGATTTACATTATTTCACATAGAGTTTGTCGTTTAGGTACGAAATTACCATGGGATGAGAGTTGGTTGATAGAATCACTTTCAGACTCGACTATTTATATGGCTTACTACACAATTGCTCATTTCTTACAAGGAGGAACATTCAAAGGCGATAAGTCTAATCAATTTGGCATAAAGTAATATTTTAAATTTTATACGATTTATATGGACATATTACCGAATGTGCATTTATTTAATTAAAGTTATATGTAGGGCCACCGACATGACACCGGGAGTATGGGACTACATCTTCTTTAAAGATGCTAAGTTTCCAAAGACGAGTATAAAAAAAGACGTGTTAGAACAGATGCGACGTGAATTTCATTACTGGTATCCAGTCGACTTAAGAGTATCTGGAAAAGATCTGATACAGAATCATCTTACTTTCTTTATCTACAATCATACTGCAATTTGGCCCACACAACCTGAATTATGGCCAAAAGGAATTAGAGCAAATGGACATTTACTACTAAACTCGGCGAAGGTAATGTTTCTTGACATTTGAATCGATATTTTTTACGAAGTAATGATTACTATTTTGTCAGATGTCGAAATCAGAAGGGAATTTCTTAACTCTTGCCGAAGCTGTGGAAAAGTTTTCTGCCGATGGTATGCGGCTCTGTTTAGCGGACTCTGGTGATTCAGTAGAAGATGCCAATTTTGTAGAAAGTATGGCAGACGCTGGGATTCTAAGGCTATATAATTTCATTGAATGGGTAAATGAAGTGATATCTTCTAAAAATACTTTTAGACTGGGGAAGCCACGCACTTTCAACGATAAGGTCTTTGAAAGGTAGCTATTAAAATTATTCTTTTATATGTGTATCTGCAAAAATAGTATTAAAATTATAATTTCTTCAGTGAAATGAATCTGAAGATACGAGAAACAGGAGAAAATTACAGTAAAATGCTTTTTAAAGAAGCATTGAGAACAGGATTCTTCGAGTTACAAGCTGCCAGGGATAAATATTTGCAGTTCAGTGCACTGGATGGCATTAACTGGGAACTCATTATGAGATTTATAGAACTTCAAGTTATCCTTCTATCTCCCATTTGTCCTCATGTGACAGAGCATGTATGGGGACTTATTGGAAAGGTAAGGTCATTTGTATTATTTTGCTATACAATTTACACGCTAATGTAGGACAAAAATGAAATTAACACGTTTCGTTAACAGGATGGTAGCATAGTTAAAGCTAAATGGCCTGAAGTGAAAGAAATAAATGAAATTCTTGTAAAATCTTCGCAGTATCTTATGGATACTGCACATTCATTTAGAATCCTTTTGAAAAATTACATGACGCCGAAAAAAAGTTCGAAAGGAAAGAACGAAGCCTCGATTATAGAAAAACCAACTCAGGCAACAATCTGGGTAGCTAAAACCTTTCCTGCTTGGCAGAGCATTATCTTAACTACCATGAAAGATTTATATTCTGTAAGTGATTGCGATGAACAATATGTGAAATATATTTGCGTGATCTCATTAAATTAGTTTACTTCATTTCGAATAATTATTATACATAATTATATTTTATGAATACATAGAAGAATGGCGGAAAACTACCAGAAAATAAAGTTATTGCAACAGAATTAGGAAAGGTGCAAGAATTGAAGAAATATATGAAGAGAGTAATGCCATTTGTTCAAGTCGTAAGAGAAAGACTAGAAGCTACAGGATTAAGTGCACTTAGTCTGACTTTAGACTTTGACGAATTCGCAGTCCTCGAAGATAACAAGAAATATCTTGAAAGTACTTTGGATGTAAGTTCGGTAGATTTTTCATTGATTTTACCAATAATATAGCTTATTATTATTTTTTCAATTGTTATCCATATATAGCTTGAGGACATTTCAATAAAATGCACGGATGAAGCACCAGAAAAAACCAGAGAAGAGTGCTGCCCTGGTTCTCCGTATATAAGCTTTTTCGTTAAACCTGGAATTGTAGCATGCATTATAAATCCACAAGCATGCAGCGGTTTATTCAGAATTCAGTTGAAAATTGCAAATGGAGATACTGCAGCGGATATTACGGCACGAATTTGCAAAGAAAATAAACATATAAAAGGTATGCAACAATTAAAGCAATTAATGTTATTAACATTTAATTCGCATAAATCTCGTTCGTTTTCAGATCCATCTTCAGTTTCTCTTTACCGTTATGATGATCCAATTTTAGGATCTAGAACTAAACAATCTGCTGATGACATTTTGAAAGGTAAAATAAAACTTCCACCTAATTCTGTATTTAACGTTAACGTAGAAACTAAAAATGTTGAAGTAAATGTGAATGGAAATGTATACAATATAGGTAATGAATTAGTATACGTAGTGCAGCCACTGTAAAACTGAATTATGTATTCATATGTAATATGAAGAAACTATTTAAATGTAATTATTTATATAAAAGTACATTTGCTGTAATGAGAATAAATATTACATAATATACATAAAACTTAGAAAGAAAGTTTTAACAGATATTAAATAACATTAACAGGTATTTTTCTGATATTTTATTGTAATTTTTCAGTATTATTTTCATTTTTGTGTTCAGAAGATATACAAATATAAAATTTCTATAAAAATATATTTTTTCGTTTTGAATATGTACAAAACATAGTAAAAGATGTTGGCAACATAACAACAGTATCAGACACTTAACCCTTTCAATGAGGAAAGCGCACATGAGCGCATTTTACGCATTGAAAGTATTAAGATGATACTTTTCGTATATTTTTCCACTTTTCTACTTCTACTCGTATCCTCTTTATATCTGCAGCATATGTTCTACAGCATCCACCAATGTAGCGCACACCCAGATCAAGCCATTCACTTGTAAATTCGTGCAAAGAATATTCTCGTCCTTCTTTCTTCCAACCTTCTCCAACTGTATACTTTTCTCCACTGTTTGGATATACTACTAGTGGTATGAACTCTTTGCCACAGTTCTTATTGATGCCTTTAAAAAAAGACTTTACGTTTTGTGGGGCAATACAGTTAATACCAACAGCTAATATTTGTCCTGGTAAAGCTTTTTTATAACATCTTATTGCCACTTCTTGAAAATTAGATCCATCTGCTATACTATGTCCATTATCACGACAAGAGAACGATAGCCATGCTTTAGTATTAGGAAATTCTTTTAATAACTCGACTAATGCTTCTGCTTCCCGTTTACAAGGTATTGTTTCTATTGCCAATATGTCAACACCACATTCTATCAGTTTTTTTATACGTGGTCTATGCCAATCCATAAGAATTTTTTCTGACACACTGGAACAATATTTACCAGTGTATTCTGATGCATCATGTAAGCATGCACCATATGGTCCAACGGAGCCAGCAATTAATGGTTCTGCATTTGCAATGTTCTCTTCGTTTTCTATACCTTCTTTATGCAGATATATTGCTTTTTTTGCATAGTCAACAGCATTGCAAAGTAAGTTAACACTTTCTTGTTCTGTCATATTTAAATACTTTTTGAAACCATCGATAGATGCTTGATAAGTGTTTGTAAGTATTATTTCAGCCCCTGCTTTCAAAAAATCCAAATGTGTAGCAATTACAGCATCTGGATCCGTAACAAGAAAACGTGCAGTCCATAGAGGATCACCGTCAATTTTATCACCCACGTATGTTGATAATTGTGTGGAAAATCCACCGTCTAACACCTTAACGTTTTGCATTCTTTTGCAGCAAAAGGTGATGAACTATATTTTATTTCAAACTATTTACAATACTATATTGCACTTTTGTTTTAAGTCTTTAATTATATTAAGTACAAAGTTATTTTCAGTTTTATAAAATATTTAGATAATTTATAGGAAGAAATAATTAATACTGTCTTCACAAATTTATTTATACCATCGGTACGTACCATTCAATATGAATATTTATTATTACGAAAAATCGACTTTTATAGCGTACCGTCCGCGTCTTGACTGATTAAACGTTCCCTCAAAGCTGAAGCAATACTTTCTATGCTTGTCGTCACAAAATGCATGTATTCCAAAGTCCATAATGAAATCTAAGAGATAGATAATTTTATGACATGAAGTTTAAAAACGAATCATAAGTGTACTTGTGAAAGATTACTTCTTAACTACTACGTTGCTGAAATTCCTCGTGTCAGGAAGATCAGTGTCGTATTGTCACGTGTTTGAACGTGCTTTGCGATAAATTACGCGTTTATGATACGTTTCATCATATATATTTTCTAATATTAGAAATCTACTATATCGTGTTATCTAGTATATGTCTAATAGTAACAAATTATTAATTAAATAACTTTTTTTAACATTTTTTTACGGTTTTCTTAATGTAATAAGAAAAAAAAGGAAAGGCATTTCTATATAATTGAGTTTTTCCGTTGCTAAACAACTTTTTAATTATTATAAAAAAGTTATAAGTTAACAAATATCTATTCTTTTCTTTTCTGCAGTCCATCAAAGTATGAATGATGGTCAGATAGAGTTCATAGTATAAATTAAAACAAATATTATCTCATTGCTTTTTATTGATAATATTCATATTTTTTAAGGCCATTTGATATTTTTATGCTAACATATGTAAAAATAGAAAGATATAACAAACGCAGTCAAACAGTAGGAATACCTCAAATTGAACTGCTCTTATTAAGATTGTTTCATTGCAACAAAAAGTAATATTAAAGATAGTCCACACAAATATAAACCAATATAAGATTAATGATATTAGTTCAAAATTGTGTTTTTCTTCTGAAAATCTTGTACTTCTTTGCGTATAGATTTAATATTTTCAGCATATACTCTACAACAACCCCCAATATACCGTACCCCAAGTTCTAACCACTCCGGTATAAATGATTCAAAAGACTGGTCAGTCCTATCTTCTATCCATCCTTCAGTTTTTGAGTATTTTTCTCCACTGTTTGGATATACGATCAATGGTATGAACTCACTTGTTTCACTTTTATTAATACCCTTCAATAAAGGAGTTACATCTTTAGGTGCAAGACAGTTGACACCAATTGCAATTATTTGCCCTGGAAGGGCTGTTCTGTAACAGCGAGTAGCTACTTCTTGAAAATTGCTTCCATCCACCATATTCTGGCTGCTACTTTGACAGGAAAATGACAGCCATGCTTTAATTTTTGGAAATTCACGCAAAAGCTCAACCAGAGCTTCTGCTTCTTGATAACAGGGTATTGTTTCTAGTGCCAATAAATCTATTCCGGCGTTTATGAGAGTACTAATACGCGATCTGTGCCATTGCATCATGGTTTCACGAGATGTAGTTTTTCCATAAGCACCATTATATTCAGAGCCATCGTGTAAACTAGCTCCATATGGACCGCAGGATCCAGCAATTATAGGATCCTTATTATTGATGTTTTCAGTTTCGTGTATTTCTTTTTTGTAATCATTCACAGCTTGTTTAGCAAGATTGACAGCTTTGTGCAACAATTTTATGCTTTCCTCATCAGTGATAGACAGATGCTTCGTTAATCCAGGAATTGAAGCTTGATATGTATTTGTCTCTATGATATCAGCTCCAGCTCGTAGAAAATCTAAGTGCGTGGTGTACACGGCTTCAGGGTTTGTCGCTAAAAAACGTGCAGTCCACAACGGATCACCGTCTATTTTTGCCCCAACATGCTTTGATAATTGTGCAGAAAATCCACCATCCAAAATTTTAATGTCTGTCATTTTTTATTGCTTAGTATTACGATGAAAATGTAATAAATTTTAATTCCGAGAATCACGGCGTAAAAAGAAATGTCGTTCTTTCAAGGTTATATCTCGATGTTAGTTTTGCAGATTTTGCAGAATTAAATGGGAAGTTAAACTGAACGAAGAATTTGCTCCCTGTGTATCTTTCGCCATCCGCTTATAAATCAATCGTGATAACCTTTTCACATTTTTTGCAGACAATCTTGAATGTTCATCATTATCTCAGAGCAACATCGACTTTTATTATCTTATTTATAAACCGCCAGCAAGTAAAATTAAAAAATAACTTTATTATTAGTTATTGAATGGATTATAAGATAAAATTTATGCATGTGTGTATATATATATATATATATATATATATATATATATATATATATATATATATACATAAATTATTTTATTAGTTTTAAAAAAAATTTGTATTTTTAATTTGTTTTCGTAATTATTTATAAAATAATACAAAATTTTATAATAGTATTGTGAAAGGGTATATTCATTTTAGTATACATATAATGTATTTATGATATGCATATAATTGTTGAAAAACTGTAGACATAGTAAACTATTTTTTACACGCAAATTTTCGAAAATAAATAATACTAAAGATTTTAAAAACAAACGATATTTTTTTAAACCTTCTTCTTTTAGGTAATACCGACAATGAATAATAAAAAAAGAATTGTTGTAAGTTTCTAGTAAAACTGAGATTTAATTGTTTTTACTCATTTTACCGAAAAAGTTTTACGTAAAAAGCGACGGAGTTATATTAACGTAGGCCTTTTTTACGCGGCAGTTCGATTGAAAGATAAATCATAAAGTTTCATTCTTCTTAAATAAATTTCTATTCCAACTACTTTGCAACTATAATTTTCTTTAAATGTTACTTTTCTTAACACATTAATCATTTACTGATAATCTTATGAACTTTGCGCGTTCATTTTACTCGCGGCTGCGTTTATAGAAGTATTTAAGACTTCTGAAGGAAGTAAAGCGACACTCGTAAATGGTAAGTTATTTACAAAGTATTGTTTTAAATCTCATGTAATTAATGATAAGAATAATTTCTTGGTAGAATAATTATATATAGCAACTAGTAATATAAAAATAAACACTTTTAGGAAGATTGAAGCAAAACTACATAGGTACAAGGACTACAAAGATTATTTAAAAGTAGTCATGCAGCCTAATGGAATTTTAAGTATATCAGAAGTAAATGCCTTACCCCCTGAACAATTTGATTGGCTTTTTGGAAATGTTGTTGAGCACTGTCCAGAAGCTGCACATTACGTGGCATCAATGAGGCCATTCGCATCAGTCAAATCTCTGAAGAAGTCTTTTGAAGACTATTTAGAAAGATTAAATGATTCCGGTAAAACAAATTTTATTCATCTTATGTAGTAATGTATTGAACAATTTTTGGCTTTCTACCAAAGAAGTGAACATGCTAAATACTGATTTTTAGAAAAAGAAAATGTGTTGATTAGACATCCAGACTTAACAGGAAAGATAGCAGAACAAGGATTGCTGACTGCTGAATCACAAATTGAACAAAAAAGTGCAGGACTTGATACAATGTCAACTGAGGAAAAACAGTTGTTATGTACTTACAATGAAATGTGAGTTCTTAATTTCATTTTACCTTTATGTATTGTAGATTTGATATCGTTATTATGTGCCAAGAATAATAAAAAACAATGCAATTTCTAATTCAGGTATAAAGAAAAGTTCCGTTTCCCTTTTGTAATATGTGCACGAGAAAATAAGTTACAAACAATTCTTACATCAATTCAGATACGGCTACAAAATACAAGAGATACGGAATTACAATTTGGAATACAAGAAGTAAAGAAAATATGTTGCATTAGAATCAATGATCTTGTATGGTCAGATGTGTAAATGCTGTAAATGTAGGAAAATGTTTTTTTGTAAATAAATCTTTTCTATTGTAAGTAAATCACTTTTTTATCAATAAAGTTATTACTAACATAAATGGATAAAATTCAATACAAAAATTAAGAATAAAATGTTTATTCCTATTTATTATATTTAATGATGTATGTAGTATCTACATTTTAGATATAGAAAAAGCATAATAATTAACAGGTTAGGTTTTACAGAAATCCAAGCTTTTTTTCCATTACAGCATGTGGTTGACCCATTTGTTCACTGAATTCTGGTGTGTTCAAAATGTCTTCAAATCTAAATATATAATAGGAAATTAAGAAAAAACAATATCCTCATTTGAATTCATACGACAACCAACCTAAGAATAAACATTTACCCTATGTCTTCATCTTTTCCAAGTAAAACATCTCTCATTATATTTGATGATGAAAGAAATGGAAGTCTTCCAATTGATTCGGTAGATTTTAATTCCATTGCTAAACGCATTGGAGCATGTAATCCTTGGGTATTTCTGAGCAATATCATATTCATTCGATCGCGATTTTTTGTGTACTGTAATTTATATACATTATATTTTAAGTAATAACAGTTTAAATATAATGTGCAAAATACGTAGTTAACCACTTTTTTAATTATCGATATATACTATAATAATGTTATATTAACAAAAATTATGTTTCAATATCTCAAGCAATTCACTTACATTTCTTTCAGATGCCTCTAAGGAATGTGAATAACCAAGGCTTTGTCTAGTTGCTGATAACCTACAGGAAAAATAATAAATTTGGATGTTTCAAATTACATGCAATTAAGGTAATTTAATATTATTATTTTATGTTTGTACCCTGAAACCATAGGATTAGGCACTCCATAATTATCATCTTTAATATTAAACTCAGTCGCTGTGGGTTTTGGAACAATTGATGGCAAACCAAAACTCTGAAATTCACAATTATATTAATGTTATTATACAATAACTATAATGCTTTTACCGTAAAGTAAAAGAAAAAAGAAATGATAAAACATTCCTCTCGACATAACCTCATCGCTAATGGCATTGCTTATTAAACTATGTTGTGTATTGTAACAATTAGTAATTTCAATTATTATTACAACAAATTATATTGTAGATATGATTAATAATTACCATTTTTGCGGTAAGATGAAATTACAATTTCCGTTAACTGAAAGTCACTTTGTTTGATCTTCAGAATACACTATATTCCCCATACACTAGGTTCGCAGAGTCATCGACATGAAGTCTGAATTTGACGTTTACCGAGTCAGTTTTAAAACCATAGATCATACACGAAAGAGACACAGTAAGTTACTAAACATCGTCGCGTGAATCTGTTTTACCGATTTCGTATAGCAGATGAGCGGATCGAAGCTTAAATGGGAGTTTCATGTTAATATTTACAGGAGGCGGTAGTTTCAAAGAATTTCTGGGGACATGGTAACCGACCAGTAGAGATGCAAACGCGGAATAAAGTGAACTTGTTGGGTTATTAATTATGATCGTCAATGATCGTAGTTAGTTACTCCTTGAACCTGTCGAGTGATATTACGGGGCTGTAGAAGCCACATGGACGTTCCGCGGCGGAACTTCCGCCTGGTTCCGTATAAATTTGACAAAAAAGTTTTTGTATTGTTTTCCATTTCTTTGTTAGTATTGATCAAACAGTCCGCATGATCAAACGTTCATAAAAATTATTAATTTGTTGATTCTTATGTTAATGTTACTTATGTCAATGCTACTTGTTAATAAAGTGAATTTAGTTATTGTTAATATTATTTTAATTCATTTGACATGTTTTTATTAAAATTAAAAATATATAGAGTTTTCTTATTAAATTATTAAGAACTCTACAAATTTTATATCTTTTAGAAAAAAAATTGAAATATGGCGCGCTTAGAAATTCGTCTTCTGTTTGAATACTGTCATTTGTCTCAGAAAAAAGTGGGAAATTTTTAAAACAGCCATTATAAGTGACCGTGGAGGTGGCAGTATTACAACAGAAGAATGTCAAAGTAGGAAAAAAAAGAAAGTGGGATTAGAATTAAGAGTTTAGAATAAGGAAACCGTGTAAAGGAAGATCAATATTTTAAATTAAAAAGTTGATGTATGACTTAATTATGCTGAAAAATCATACGAGGTATTGTCGCTCTTAGAGTTATTTATATAATTATTTACTTATATAAATGTATAAATATATAAATTTAATTACATATTAATATAGCAGTATATAAATTTTAGTGATATAAATAACTCTAAGGTAATCAATTTTCATAAATTATTACGAAGATTACAATTTTAAAGTCTCTGTAAGGATTTGATTGTCCCAATTGAGTACGACTGATTTACCCGAGGCTTCGATACCTGCGTCACCAAATCTGTGTGAAAGTAATTACTATTTCTTCTTAAAACATTCAAAAGATGATAAGAGAAATTATGAATGTAATACTCCGATCGCGATTTCATCAAAATTCATGGAAAAAGTATTAAATAAATTAAAAATTCAAAAAATGGAGGAAATATTTGTGCAGAGCGCCACGAATCAGCACACTGCAGTGGCGGGGAATTCAAATGATCATAAAATACTCTGCCAATTATATTTCAATTTTACTTGATTAACATAAAATCTAATTAAAGATTTTTGACCGTTTGAAACATAATGTCAAAGATGGAAGACGGTGGAAAGATATCTGGAAACTTCCAGATTTTTAGGAATTCGCAGCCAATTAGCCCGTCATTGCTTTCAATGCGAGAAAAATAAAATAAAATAAAAGTTTTCGAGTCATTGCGAGCAACAACGACCCGGGTCCCACCACGTGGAGGTTGCTGCGATTAGGGACCCAAAAAATGTGGCCATCCATCCGCCATCGCATTTTGTCTTTCGCGTGAAACATTTTCCCATCATTTTTACAGGTTTAAACGACGGAATGAGCGACGGAATGAACGACGGAATGAACGACGGCATGAACGATGGCATGAACGACAAAATGAGCGGGAAAATGTGTCAGGCAAAATTTCTTGCTCTACTTTACTTTCGTTACCCATCTCGCACTGGGAGAAATAAATTCCCGACCGTGATGCGACGAGCATCCAATGCTTAAGGACTAACGCGAAATTTATTCCTTATTAAATTAACCTTACGAATAATCTTAATCTAAACATACCACGAACGTCTTAAAGTCTAATCCATTACAATTACAATTTGACCGCCCGCCCGCAATATCAATCTGACCTTCGATATGGGAACAGTTTTTGTACACAGTGAAAATCATTGTGTATATGCAAATACTGATACCATAACATTTTTGGTCTAATTAACTTAAATACTATTTGCGATCGCGAGTACTTAAATTTATTATCGCTCTTCTTCTTTCTTCAGGTGGTAGTCTTGAAAATCTTCCTAATATCTACCTAAATGAAAATTATAATCAGCAGTTATGATTTCCTATCTCGGGGGAAATACAAACACAATCTGAGCCTGTCCAATTAACAGCAAAGATTTCTTTGCAAAATATTGCCTGATTGCTTATCTGCATAGCAGAAAGCAAACCTCTTGGCCAGAAAATGAAAAATGCATTCTGCTTGAAGCAGAATGAAGAGAAACATCGTATTGCTTCAAGAATGAAGAAAGTCGGACAACAATTATCTCATGAATCAGACTTCGAAAACAATACAGACGATACTTTGATCCAAAAATCAAACGTATCGAAACCATTAACAACGAAACCATTAAGAAATGGTCATCACACGATCGTAACAAAATTTCAGAAGAAATATCTGCAAACTTAACACACAATTTGCAACACAAGATGTCACCGAGAAATATCCATCAATCTCCTTACGATCTGATTCGATTCATGCAATTCCTGCAACAAAAACTCATTTGTTAGTAAAATGTCATTACACTGTGGATTCCCCCAGCGTCTCTGGACGCCAGTCTCTCTTAATTTCCATGTGCATGGTCCAATTCATTTCCTCTAAATATCCATTATTAGTATTCCGTCTTCTGCAACAAACTCTCATTAATTTTGCCCAAAACGCGCAACATAAAACGAAATATCACCGACCCTTGAATATTGTAACAGACAAGTATCGAAATTTACGAAAATCAAATGAAGCATAATTTATTAAAAATTGTAGGAAATGCAAATGTTGTAAACTTTACGATAAAGAATGATCAGAAATTTAAAAAAGCAAATATAAAATTTGAAGTTACATATCGAGTCGACAAACGCGAATTGAATAGTATGGGCAATTTAGCAAATTGTGCAATGTCACAATCAGTTGCTATCAAATAAATTACTTGAATGAAAAAAGCTAATTTCGACGCAGTTGCATTCGAAATTATTTGAAACCTTTCCATCATCCGAGCATAAAAATAAATGCATCACTCTTTAATTCGCGACGCGAAAAGTGTTAAATAAAGACAGACTTCCCTCTTTGCTACAATATAACTCTACTATTTAGTGAAATAAATAAGCAAATATCTAAAAGCGACGCGTTTACTTCTTATCTGTATTTGCCATCCGTCTATCACACTGTAATTTCGATATATAAGTTTCGGGCGCAAGTTTGTTATTTTCATTCTATTAAAAAAGTATGCAAAACCCGTGGTCCGTAATTTTTGTAAGAAATTTGCGAGAATTCATCGAAACCTCTACGTCGACGCGGTATTCTCACAAAAATGTCATCGCGATCAAAGTAAAAACCCAGACAATATTAAATTAATAACTTTAACCATGACAGCCAGCAGCGTGTTTCCTATTTCGCGAATTTTATTAAATTAACTGACACTCTTTTTCTATCTGTGTCATCAAATGTGCATATAACTTTTTGCACTTTTATTTGCGGAGTGGTTTCAATGACCACGATGAAATTCATTGACTGATTGGTCTCAATAGACAATACATAATATAACTTGACAAAAATTCTACATAAATCCTCAAAATTTCTTGTATTAAAAGATACATTTGCAGCAGTATTTCTATTTGCAAGCACTTGATTAACAATACAAAAATCATGACATGAAGCAGCCAAAAGGCGCTGAAAATCCCGAAATGATCGAGCAGCCAAGAGGCGCTTTCAATAAAAATCGCGAGAAACCCGTGCCATTTCAGGCTCTTACTGTTCGCAACGCTAGCTCAAAACCCGCCTATTGCCATTTCATGGCTCTCATTCTTCGCAACGCTACTTTAAAACCCGCCTATTGCCATTCCATGGCTATCATACGTAATATTATTTAATAAACAATCGCGTACTGCCATTTCGAGGCTTTCATTGTTCGCAACGCTACTTCAAAACCCGCCTACTGCCATTCCGGGGGCTCTCAGAATTCGCAACACTACCTATCCGAAAAAAAGAAGCTATCGTTGGGAGCAAGCCTCCTGAGGCACTCCATGGGGAGTTGCATTTTTGCAACTCCAATTGCTGAGTCTCTGACTCAGCAGATGCGCATCTCTCAGCTGCTTTTGTATTTCGCAACACTAGTTTCGCGATTGTTCAAAAGAAAAACGCGTATAATTCATATTTCGCAACGCTAATTTAGAATTTATTAAGAGCAAACTCCCGGACACCCATTTCAGGTGCTAAATCGTGATGCTATACTCTACAAATTATTAAGAAAATACTGATTCGAAATATTCTATAAGATACTAAAACAAACTCCCGTGCTCCTTGATCAAGGGCTATGTCGCAACTCTACTTTAACAATTAATTATTCAAAGACAAACCGGGCACTTTTCGTGCTTTATATCGCAACGCTACTTTAAAGAATTACTGTTCAAAGAAAAACCGGGCACTTTTCGTGCTTCAATTCGCAACGCTACTTCTAAATATCTAATTAAAGCAAGCTCCCGTTCGCCATCTCGGGCGATCTCTCTCGCAACTCTATCTCTAATTTAATATAATATTCTAATAATTAAAAAACCGAGTATATTCATATCGCAACACTAACAACTACCAATTAATTCGAACAAACCCGTGGGTACCATCCGGGGTGACCTTAATTTCGCAACACTAACGAGCAAGGTATACGTAACTCTAATTTCGCGATGAAAAACCGCATGCAGCCAAGATGCGCTCGTTGGACGGGAATGTTACATCCGTCAGAGGACAAATACAGAAAGCGAGCACAGTGAATTAACAAATACTAATAATGACTTTCCATTCTAGAACCCAAAACAGATTCGAGGATGAAAAGCCATTCGCTGCAGCCCTCTTCGTGACAGTTTGTCGGGCCTCTTCGGCACTTGTTAGCCGCTTCTTCTGCCGCTAGAGAATGCTCGAATACTTTGCGCCAATATAATTCTTACTATTATCAAAATTCGGCAGTGAAAACCACACCACGAGCGTGCAGAGCGTATTCGCTGCTCGTGTAGCACAGTTTTCATAAAAAAAGGCAAAGTATTCGAGCCTCGCGCCGGGAGTTTCACCACGTGCGCAGAAATTTACATACTAGAAACTACGGTCAAAAAGAGGTGGACACTCGGTTTGACCGTAGTTTGATCCCAGGTTCAGGCATATCACTTTTACCCGACCTACACAGCGAATGTGATTTAATTAAAAGAAATTTCATTTCTCGAGCATCTTATACTTACTTTTAAAATTCGTGAAGCCTTGCCCGATGGAAGTCCTTTCCACAGCTGCTGCTCGATGCACTGTCTCTACTTCCGGTACGATCAATTTAAATAAAATAAGGAAGCTACCGCGACCGAGAATCATTTCCGGCGAACAATTTTGACTCTACTTTCGCGGAGAAAAGAATTCTTAATATTTTTAATAATTATTCAAAAGATATTAATAATTGTAATAGCGGGTTGCAAACACTGACTCTATGTCGCGTGAATTTCTTATAAATTGAAAAAATATTGAGTAATAAATATATACAGATATAAATATTAATATAATACGAAACAAGCACTGACTCTAGACCGCATTGCGCTCGGCCACAAATTTTGCTGAAAATAAAAGGGTGGGGTGGGGAACACAAGAAAATCAAACAACCATGTTTTTCTTTTTCATATCAAATCAAGTGCTTGCTTCAAGAAATACTGCTTAACAATTATGTCTTACTCATTGATTCGTCATGTTCTTTGTGTAATACAATACACTATTAATTAAATGTATAAACAATAAATACTGCGAGCTGCCACTGTTAAAGTTATAAGATTAGTCATGCTTATTCCCTATTACATATGAACACTAACCCCCTTCGATAAATTCACGAAAATCTTTATAGAAATTACGGACGAATCTAACGCAGGACCTTGACACCCTACATCGGCAAATACGATTTTTATTTACTTCTATACTTATGCCCTGAAACCTATGTAAATCCATTGCAGCGTCTCAAAACGGAAGGATAAGTCGTAACATGTAAATACCAAGTAAAAACGAATCGCGATTTATTTGTAGCATAGAATTGTAGCCGTCGAAATTTAACACCGCGAATTGGTAAACACTGCCAGAATAAGGAGCAGCTTTCTTGGAAGTCGACTATCGTATTGTAAATATTGACTAAATACTCGTATATTGTAAGAGGTTTCAAATAATCCCGAAAGATTTCAATCGTTGCATGTTTCCGTAGAACCGTATTAATTCGTAGAAATGTAAATTCTATTCGTCGGATGTTCGACTCGATATCAATTAATATGAATATTGTATAAATTCAAACAAAATATCGCGAAGACCCGAAGTAAATGAAAATGTTACTTGCGTATGGCGTCGTAACATCTTACGTTTTGTTGCTCCACCGTGCACGTGTCCGATCGTGCCAGCCCGGAAGGTCGTTCAAAGGATACTCAAAAGCGAGCCAATCAGAATACGGCTGCATGTCACGCGCTACAAGGCCTATCCTCTAGCGCGCCAAAACCAGGGATTTTGAGAAATTTCAAACAAAGAATTATAATATCTCGAAATAAGAGATTTGAGCATGAATTATTAAAATAGTTATTAAGTAGAAAGATCTCCAAGGGTAATATGTAGAAGATATATCGTTTAGAGCAGAGAAACGAATCTTTTTACTTATTTAAATAACAAGAAGTTGTTCTTTACGTGATAATATAGTATTAATGTTCAATGACGATATAAATCAATATTAGAATTTAAAACAATTTGGGTACCAAAACCGTGAGAGCCGATCACATAACTTCAAAAATAACAAAAGGTCTGCCTTCATTCACTTTGTCTTTAAGTTTGTGGCTTTCCCATGAAGACTATATTTATAATGTTTCCAATTTACATTCGCAGAATAAGAGCATAATGGAGTCAGTTTATTATGCTATATGTACGAGTGAATGAACAACCAAATCAATAGAGACAGCATGATCGCACGAGCAACAGTGATAAAGAGAAAACATCTGACCACCGTTGACTCTTCTCCAATGCGAGGCTTAATTTCTACTTAATCGCGTAATCTTAAAGCTACCTTAAACGCAAATTCTTAGATGTAACTAAGACTAGGAATCCGAACATTCGGTAGTCAGGGCTACCGAATATTCGGATTTTGTGGCTATTCGCTCGATACCACTTGCCATTTAGTATTACTATGGAACAAAATGTCGTGCTAAAGGCACATTTAATAAAATTTCAAGTCATGGCAAGTGATATCGACCCAGGTCCCACCGCGAGGAGGTTGCCACAAAGCGGGACCCAAAAATGCATGGCCAACCAACCTCCGTTTCATTTTGCTCTTCCTCTGTTACATTTTCCCTCGACATTGAATTCGTCGATGTCGAGGGAAAGTGCAACAGAGGAATCGCCGACTCTACTTTTTCTCTTTCGGTTTCGCGGAGAGAGATAGACACCTGCCGAACGGTGTCGATCTCCCTTTACAATATTTACTTATTCTACATTCCTAATTCTTACATTACTTTCCGCTCGCAATCGGTCTTACAAAACTACTATCTCGCATCCATGCTCAGGAAATATCCGAGAAGAAGGGAAACGATATTGTAAAGCTAACTGAGAACGCGATCGCGAAGGGGGTGAAAGTTAGTATATCGCGGCTTGAGCCGAGTCGCACCCCTCCCCGAATCGGATTGGGTCGACGTGAACTGGGCTAAGCCGGATTATTTGCGAGTAACGTGTCATGGTCTAACCTCGAGCACGACAGCGTTTCGTGATTGAGCACACAGGCCGTACGTCGACCGACGGCAAATGCGATCATCCGATCGGCGGTGGTGCACTGGTCAGTCGCGTACCGTGACTGGACGTTAATGAGTGCCCGAGGACACATCCGACTACCACAAGGGCTTCGTAACTAAACTCGTCCTCCTGTATCGGCGTACAGGCAGTTGGGATTTTTGCAGGCCCGAGCTCCTGGCAGCGGTGACTGGTGGAAGTGGATAGTAGACTCTGTTGCGTATGCCTATAAAGGCGAGGAAGCATGATCTGAGTCGTCTCGTGCGGCCAGGTCTTACAATAGCCTAGCACAACGGCTGCACGACATAGTCGCTCTGTCCAGTCTGAGGGTTCGGACTACACTACCCCAGTGCCCCCCCGTCGATCGGTATGAGCCACATATGTCGTAAGTCGATCGTACGCCCTTCAGCTCAATGACCAACCTTGCCGCGTCACTGGACCTTGTACTACGATAAACGCTTCCGCACCGCCACAGAAACACTCGTCAATCGACCGGGCAAGGGGTGCAACAGGGATACGTAACGAGGTTGACTACAAGAGGGAAACGTTTGCCTTTTTTCTCATCTTTTCCTGAGCATGGAATTGAGTTACGATTACATACTCTCTTAAATTCTTAAAATATTCGGATTTCGTGGCTGCTCGCTCGATACCATTTACTATTCAACGTTGCTACTGAACAAAGTATCGTGCTAAAGGCACATCAAAGAAAACTTTGAATGACAGCAAATGATATCGGCGAGCACGGAATCGCGGTACAATAGTTCCCTGAATACCAGTTTACACTTAGGTGATATTTTTAAATCTAACTTAAACCTTACTTGGAACTATCTTAATGCTAAACGATGTCTTCTTCGGTGACGATGACTGTAATTTTTAATCAACGAAGAGCGAAAGATTGGAGAAGAAGGAGAAACCGTAGGGATGTTAAAAAATTGTTATCACCAAAGAAAGGAAACGAATAGTCAGAGATAAAAGCGAATAAATCTGCCCAACGTTGACTCTTCTTCGATGCGAAGCTTAATTTCTACTTAATCGCATAACCTTAAAACTAACTTAAACGCAAATTCTTAGATGTAACTATGACTAGGAATCCGAACATTCGGTAGCCAGGGCCGCCGAATATTCGGATTTCGTGGCTATTCGCTCGATATCACTTGCTATTTAGTATTACTATTGAACAAAGTATCGTGTTAAAAGCACATTTAATAAAAGTTAAAATCATAGCAAGTGATATCGACCCAGGTCCCACCGCGAGGAGGTTGCCACGAAACGGGACCCAAAAATGCATGCCCAACCAACCTCCATTTCATTTTGCTCTTCCTCTGAGACACTTTCCCTCGACATTGACGAATTCAATGTCGAGAGAAAGTGTAACAGAGGAATCGCCGACTCTACTTTTCTTATTCCGTTTCGCGAAAAGAGATAGACACCCGCCGAATGGTGTCGATCTCCCTTTACAATATTTACTCATTCGACATTCTTAATTCTCGTCTCACTTTCCACACGCAATCACTCTTACAAAACCATAATATCGCATCCATGCTCAAGAAATATCCGAGAAGAAGGCAAACGACTTTAAAAAGCAAAATGAAAACGCGATCGCGAAAGGGGGAAGAAAGTTAGTCTTCTGCGGCTGGAGTCCGGTTGCGCCCCCTCCTGAGACGGACTGAGTCGGTACGATCTGTAGCTGAACCGGATTATCTGCGAGGCGGGTCATGATCCAACCTGAACCACGACGGGGTTGCGTCTTTGAGCCCTCGGGTCGTACGTCGACCGATGACAAATGCGATCATCCGATCGGTGGTGGAGCACTGGCCAGTCGCGTTCCGTAACTGGACGTGATGAGTGCCAGAGGTCACGTCTTACAACGACGAGGCTGCGTAACGTGGCGGCTCATCAGCCCAGTCAGAGGGTCCGGCTTACACCGACACAGTGCCCCCCCATCGATCGGTATGAACCACATATGTCATAAGTCGACGTACGACCTTCGGCTCAAAGACCAACCCTGAAGACGTCCCTGGGCCGTAGAACCACGCTTCTCGCCTCCGCGCCGCCGCAGAAACACTCGTCGGTCTTCTGGACAGGGGCTGCAATTGGGATAGGAAGTAAGTAACGAGGACGGCTACACGAGAAAAACGTTTGCCTTCTTACGCATATTTTCGAGAGCATGGAATTGAGTTACGATGACACTCTTGCATTCAATTTTACGCTTAGGTGACATTTTTAAATCTAACTTAAATCTTACTGGAACTATCTTAACGCTAAACGATGTCTTCTTTCGAGGTGATGACTGGAACTTTTAATCAACGAAGAGTTAAAGAATTGTTGTCACCAAAGAAAGAAAAGGAATAGTCAGAGATAAAAGCGAACAAATCTGCCCAACGTTGACTCTTCTTCGATGCGAAGCTTAATTTCTACTTAATCGCGTAACCTTAAAACTAACTTAAACGCAAATTCTTAGATGTAACTAAAACTAGGAATCCGAACATTCGGTAGCCAGGGCTGCCGAATATTCGGATTTCGTGGCTATTCGCTCGATACCACTTGCTATTTAGTATTACTATTGAACAAAGTATCGTGTTAAAAGCACATTTAATAAAAGTTAAAATCATAGCAAGTGATATCGACCCAGGTCCCACCGCGAGGAGGTTGCCACGAAACGGGACCCAAAAATGCATGCCCAACCAACCTCCATTTCATTTTGCTCTTCCTCTGAGACACTTTCCCTCGACATTGACGAATTCAATGTCGAGAGAAAGTGTAACAGAGGAATCGCCGACTCTACTTTTCTTATTCCGTTTCGCGAAAAGAGATAGACACCCGCCGAATGGTGTCGATCTCCCTTTACAATATTTACTCATTCGACATTCTTAATTCTCGTCTCACTTTCCACACGCAATCACTCTTACAAAACCATAATATCGCATCCATGCTCAAGAAATATCCGAGAAGAAGGCAAACGACTTTAAAAAGCAAAATGAAAACGCGATCGCGAAAGGGGGAAGAAAGTTAGTCTTCTGCGGCTGGAGTCCGGTTGCGCCCCCTCCTGAGACGGACTGAGTCGGTACGATCTGTAGCTGAACCGGATTATCTGCGAGGCGGGTCATGATCCAACCTGAACCACGACGGGGTTGCGTCTTTGAGCCCTCGGGTCGTACGTCGACCGATGACAAATGCAATCATCCGATCGGTGGTGGAGCACTGGCCAGTCGCGTTCCGTAACTGGACGTGATGAGTGCCAGAGGTCACGTCTTACAACGACGAGGCTGCGTAACGTGGCGGCTCATCAGCCCAGTCAGAGGGTCCGGCTTACACCGACACAGTGCCCCCCCATCGATCGGTATGAACCACATATGTCATAAGTCGACGTACGACCTTCGGCTCAAAGACCAACCCTGAAGACGTCCCTGGGCCGTAGAACCACGCTTCTCGCCTCCGCGCCGCCGCAGAAACACTCGTCGGTCTTCTGGACAGGGGCTGCAATTGGGATAGGAAGTAAGTAACGAGGACGGCTACACGAGAAAAACGTTTGCCTTCTTACGCATATTTTCGAGAGCATGGAATTGAGTTACGATGACACTCTTGCATTCAATTTTACGCTTAGGTGACATTTTTAAATCTAACTTAAATCTTACTGGAACTATCTTAACGCTAAACGATGTCTTCTTTCGAGGTGATGACTGGAACTTTTAATCAACGAAGAGTTAAAGAATTGTTGTCACCAAAGAAAGAAAAGGAATAGTCAGAGATAAAAGCGAACAAATCTGCCCAACGTTGACTCTTCTTCGATGCGAAGCTTAATTTCTACTTAATCGCGTAACCTTAAAACTAACTTAAACGCAAATTCTTAGATGTAACTAAAACTAGGAATCCGAACATTCGGTAGCCAGGGCTGCCGAATATTCGGATTTCGTGGCTATTCGCTCGATACCACTTGCTATTTAGTATTATTATTGAACAAAGGATCGTGCTAAAAGCACATTTAATAAAATTTAAAATCATAGCAAGTGATATCGACCCAGGTCCCACCGCGAGGAGGTTGCCACGAAACGGGACCCAAAAATGCATGCCCAACCAACCTCCATTTCATTTTGCTCTTCCTCTGAGACACTTTCCCTCGACATTGACGAATTCAATGTCGAGAGAAAGTGTAACAGAGGAATCGCCGACTCTACTTTTCTCATCCCGTTTCGCGAAAAGAGGTAGACACCCGCCGAATGGTGTCGATCTCCCTTTACAATATTTGCTTATTCTAAACTAAACTAAACTCTTAAATCTAGCCTTACTTACTATTTGCAATAAGTACAGGAAGAGAATAAACTATAGGGAAGCAGATCGCAGCAGCCTTTAATTTCGTTCGAGAAGAGAGGCAGATTATTATATCGTATTAATTTCTCAGCATTAGAAATCGTTATAATGAACGAATTATTTTTGAATGTATTAGAGGTTAATTTTTCTAGCAACTAAGATCCTGCCTGTAGCATTGCTAAATTTCATTAAAATCTAGTAAGACATCTATCCGAGGACTAAGTTCTCTTAAAGTTAAAAGCTTTCCTATTCAGTAACTTACTATTCTTAAAATTAAAAGTCTGCCTGTTCGGTTAATAACTTGTCTTAGAACAAGATATTAATAATTTGTCTTAAAGCTAAAAACCTGCCTATTCGGTAACTAACTCGTCTTAAAATTAAAATCCTGCCTATTCTGATAGGAACATACATTAAAATTAAGAGTTGACCACCTCCATAAAGACGATATCTTGCCTTAATATTTAAAACCTGCCTATTCAGTGACTAACTCGTCTTAAAACTAAACGCCTGCCTATTCTGAAACTAACTCGCCTTAAAATTAAGAGCTGGCCGGCTCGATACATGCACTATTTTGTCTTAAAATTTAAAACCTGTCTATTCAACAACTAACTCGTCTTAAAACTAAACGCCTGCCTATTCTGAAACTAATTCGCCTTAAAATTAGGAGCTGGCTGGCTCGATAAATGAATGTCTTGTCTTAAAATTTAAAACCTGCCTATTCAGTAACTAACTCGTCTTAAAATTCGAAGCCTGCCTTTTCGATAGCTAAGTTTTATAAAAATTAAAGTCCCATATATTCGATAATTAAGAGCTCTTAGAAGTAACGTCGTTACCATGTTTTCTTAATAACGAATAACCTGCCTATTAAGGAACTAAGTTCAATTCCAAAATGTTTGATAGTTAAATCCTCATGCAAAATATGTAGAATTTATATTTCTTGAAAAATAAGAAATAGCCTTCTCCGAAAACTTAGTCTATCCGGTTACAAAAATATACTTAAACCAAACATCTGCTTGTGCGATGTGTAGATTCCATTGAAACTGAAGGAATTGCCTCCCGATAACAAAGACCTTGTAAATTCCTGAGAATCGCTTTAATTGACACCTGAAATCACTCGAGAATTAGAGACTTAACTATACGAAAAATAATTTTACCAATTTCGACGATAATCTCAAATCGTTGGTTATCGTCGTCGTCACCATCATCGTCATCGTTATCGTCATCATCGTCATCGGCATCATCATCGTCATCGTGGAAGATCGGAAGATCTTACGTTAAAAAAGAACGACCCACTTTCGCTACAGTGTACACAGAAAATCATATAGACGAGAAAATGCGAAACAAAATTCGCCATCGATTTAAAATCCTCGATTGCACTTTCTTAAAGTAAGAATGCGAGCTTATGGGAGTCCATACAATTGCAAATGTACGATAAAAATAAACCATGATTTGTGCAAAGCGTTTAGGGAAATGTATCAGGGGAACTTTATCGATCCTCGATGAAAAATTGAATTGGAAAAACAATTAATTCGAGCGACCAACAGTCACAGTATTGATATATACAATATTATTGTGGAATAAAATGATATATTTTGACAATATATTAATTCAATTTATACTTCGTAATGTTTCATTTGACAAATGCTTGCGAAAGCAGCTTCACTTTATTATTAATCATAGTGATTTTAATCGTGAAAAGAACGCGAGCACTTATTACCGAGACGCTACGGAAATTCGCGGCTATCGGAATCGCGAACACCTTCCCGAGGTGCTGTGAATTATCGCAACAGTAATTTCGCGACGAGCAATAATCGCGAGCGCCTAGGCGAGGCGCTGTGAATTTTCGAAACGCTAATTTCGCGACGAGCAATATTCGCGAGCGCCTACGCGAGGCGCTGTGAATTTTCGCAACGCTAATTTCGCGAGAAGTGATCAAAGAAAGTCGCGGGCAACCTGTCCGAAGTGCAGTTTTAATTTCACAACTCTAATAATCGCGAATGTTTTATAAAATTGACGGGACGGAGTCCCGCACTGCTGGCATCATAGAGCAGCAGTGCACTGCGATATTAATCGCAGTTTTGCGACTTTTCGCGGAGCTGAAATCGCGAATATGAAATCGAGCAAACCGTGTACTTAGTTTTGCAAAACTACTTTAAAAAATAGAGAAAGGCAAAATCGCGTATAAATGTTCGCAACACTACTCTGCAAAATAAAGAAAAGTACAAAACCGCGTATAAATTTTCGCAACACTACTTTGAAAAATAAAGAAAAGCAAATCCCGTATAAATTTTCGCAACATTACTTTGAAAAACAGAGAGAAGAGCAAATCGCGTATAAATTTTCGCAACACTACTTTGAAAAATAAAGAATAGAACAAAATCGCGTATACATTTTCGCAACACTAGTCTGTAAAATAAAGGAAAGAGCAAAATCGCGGGCAACCTCTACTGAGGTGCAGTTTTAATTTCGCAACTCTAATAATTCCGAATATTTTATCAAATTGACGGGATAGAATCCCGCACTGGCGTCATAACGTAGACGCAGTATTGTACTGCGATATTAATCACAATTTTGCGATATTAATCGCAGTTTTGCGATTTTTCGCAGGGCTGAAATCGCGAATATAATATCGAACAAACCGTGTACTTAGTTTCGCAACACTACTTTAGAAAATAGAGAAAAGCAAAATCGCGTTTAAATTTTCGCAACACTACTCTGAAAAATAAAGAAAAGAGCAAAATCGCGTATAAATTTTCGCAACACTACTCTGAAAAATAAAGAAAAGAGCAAAATCGCGTATAAATTTTCGCAACACTACTTTATAAAATAATGAAAGAAGCAAAGACGCGTATTGTTATTTTCGCAACACTAATTTCGCGGACGAAGCCGAATTCGCAGCTTTACGCTGCGATTCGGCGAAGCAACTAACTACCACACAACTATTACTACTACTACAAGCGAACATAGTGACAAAGTAGTAACGTAAAACATGAACTTACTGTATATTTCTGAAAGAAAAAGGAAAGAATTAGGGTTAAAACCTGAAAATCCTAACGACAATGATTACTTAATATAATAAAAGCGGCGTAAGAAATTTCAATAAATAACATGACTTTACATCAAAAGACACCGTAAATATAAATGAATAGAAAAGTGAATTAGAATCTATCAAAGTGACTCTACGTAGAGCATTAACACTCTATATGCAAATGATTTCAAAGTTAATTATAATTGACTAAAAGTGACTCTACTGAGAACATTGAAATTTCTCGATCAATACCAACGTCAAAGTAATTCTTCGAAAAATTCAATATACATTCGTTATTATTACTTTGACAATGGAATTGACCACCCGCGAAATTCTTACATACTAAACATCCTAAAAAAATCGTTACTACTCGCGACTATGGTACTAATTACCATAATCGCGGTCACTATGTTCGCAAACTACTAGCACACATAAAATACAACCAGTCGTTCGGTGCCGTTTCGGACCATTCGTCCTACAGCATGATCGAACGACCGGAGGAACTTTGAATTTTGTCACTCACCAACCGAAGAAAATGATAATTGAATGGTGTTTACTTCCCCGTTGAAATCGCAGTCGATGTGTGACTGCGTCCATGCTGTGTCTGCATCCATGGTCTCGCTGCGTCCATGGCGTGGCCGCGTCCATGCATTGGAGATTGTCCTTCCTTTAACAAAAGAGAAGACAACATTATAGAATCTCTAAGGAGAATTATTTGAATACACGGTGGGTAAAATTCAACTCTAATTTAATTCTCTTAACCGTTTGAGTCTCAGGATGTATTGGAAAAATTTTAAGAGAGATAAAACATTTTGCTTTGCATAGATAGAATATAGCGGATCTTTTTGATACTGAGATTCAAACGGTTAAAGTGAACTTTAAGTTTCAATTGAAATAGGGGTCGATTAATGAAAATATTAGTGAAATAATGAAACTTACATCCTCCATCGTCCACCGACTGCACGATGGAGGTCCTCTCCGCAGGAGCAGGCACTGACTCGACTTCCGCGATTTCGGTCATCATATCCGCGACCGGTAATTTCAAACGATTTACGGTACGAAGAAACACTGACTCTACTTTCGCGAATACTCGTTTCGAGTATATTTTAAATATTTACGATACAAAACCCGCCACTGACTCTAAGACCGATAAATCGGTCGCAAATTTTAATATGCAAGCGTTTGTCAATGAAACATTACAATTATATAACCGAGATACTTTAATTATAAGCTACTGAAATTAAGATTATATCGTATACTGTGATTGTCGTCGTTCGAATTAATATCAAATGATAAAATAATAAAAAATTTCAACGATACAGTTCCCCAAACGAGTTACACAGATCAGAGTCAAATTTCTAATTGAACATTTCTTAATTCTGTGAACTTCTAAGCGCGAATGTTACTCTATACTCGCACTGCAGACTTTACGGTAGTGCAATCGAGTTCTAGAAAGGCAGCCGCTTCTACTGTTTCATTTGAAAAGTATGCAGGATCTCGAAAAACGGAAAAATTGTAGCGAAAGTGAGTCATTTCTCATTTAACGTGCGTTCCAGTTGATTGAGAATTGTCCAACATCCCAAATCTTTTATCGGGGATACTGTAAGCAGAAATAACAATCGGACTTGAAAAAAGCAAGCAATTTGTGTGAAAATTAATTAAGAACTGGCATTACGGAGGAAATTGTGGTGGAAATATTTTGCTACGATAATTGGGAGTTTCGAGGAAAGAGAAAATCAATTGATAACATAATAGAACATCTACGGGAACCCATTACCGAAAGTAAATGTGCAATATTTTAATGGTTATTTCACAACATGTTGTGTTTAATCGTTTAAATTATTTAGAAACACTTGCGCGAAACTATAACTTTATGTTATTGACATTTTCACGCAGCAATAACTTTATGTCACTGATACTATCACAACCCGTTGTATTTAATCGTTTAAATTATTCAAAATCACTTGCACAAAACTATCACTTTATGTCACTAACACTTCCACAAAACATTGTATTTAACTATCGAAATTATTTAAAAACACTTGCAGGTAACTGTCACTTGAGGCCACAGACACTTCCACAAAACATTGTATTTCATTGTCGAAATTATTTAAAAACACTTGCAGGTAACTGTCACTTGAGGTCACTAACACTTCCGTAAAACATTGTATTTAACTATCGAAATTATTTAAAAACACTTGCAGGTAACTGTCACTTGAGGCCACAGACACTTCCACAAAACATTGTATTTAATTGTCGAAATTATTTAAAAACACTTGCAGGTAACTGTCACTTGAGGTCACTAACACTTCCACAAAACATTGTATTTAATTGTCGAAATTATTTAAAAACACTTGCAGGTAACTGTCACTTGAGGCCACAGACACTTCCACAAAACATTGTATTTAATTGTCGAAATTATTTAAAAACACTTGCAGGTAACTGCCACTTGAGGTCACAGACACTTCCACAAAACATTGTATTTAATTGTCGAAATTATTTAAAAACACTTGCAGGTAACTGTCACTTGAGGTCACGTACACTTCCGTAAAACATTGTATTTAACTATCGAAATTATGTAAAAACACTTGCAGGTAACTGTCACTTGAGGCCACAGACACTTCCACAAAACATTGTATTTAATTGTCGAAATTATTTAAAAACACTTGCAGGTAACTGTCACTTGAGGTCACGTACACTTCCACAAAACATTGTATTTAATTATTAAAATTATTTAAAATCACTTTTAATTTATTGTTTAAGTAGTTTAATATTATAGCACACATGCACTAATAGTCGTTACTCAATGTCAAAGGTGTCTAAGTACCGATAGGTAAGTCCAAAAGTACAAATAGGGGCCGACCTGTCAAATCGCGCGACCCGGTCTACTGCTGGAGCTATACTGTGCTCTAATGCCGTACTCAGGCGGCCTGCTGAACGCGGAGCATGCGCAGTACACCCCGTTGCCGCGATTCTGTGACTTCGCACTGAGATCACATTTCTCCATGGATAATTTTGCAAATTTCGATTATTACAACGATTTTCGTCAATAATTGTTTATAAACATAAAATCAATATAACGAAATATTAGTTATTTCATCAATTTAACACGATTCAGATTAACGAATAGCCGAATTGGCAATTTATCACTATAAGAATTACTTAATTATCGATTAACTATCCGAATAATGCATAAAGTAACTTATACCACGCATCGTATTAATACTTTCTATCATTTTCTTACTTCTAAAATATATTTATTATCAATAAAATACAGTAGCACATTAAAAATAAAATATTTATAAGCTTTGACAAGTAAATCGTAAAGTATTAGGTCACTGCATAAGTTCGTGCCCGATTGAAGAATAAAATTCAGCAAGCTAAATTTTAAGGAATACAATTTTATTCACCAATTGTGTAGTAACCGTTCTACTCAGGAATTATTTTCCAACGATCCACAAGCTCGTCGATTCTATTTTTGAATAGAGAGCTTGGCTTTCCCTGAAAAAAGCTGATGAGGTGATTTTCGACAGCTTCATCAGAATTAAGGTTTTTGGCATTCATTGTACAATGATCGGAACAGACGAAAATCTGAAAGCAACATATTTGGAGAGTATGGTGCAGTCTTCTTTAAATACCGAAATGCGGTCGAATTATCAATGATCACTCTCTCAGCAATCTCCTAAGTTGAAATCCTTGCATTTACTTCCGCCGAAGTATACACAATGTCATATAATAATAAATTTCGGAAAGCCGTCCAAAACGTGGTTGATCTTCCAAGTTGAAGTCATAACTTCGAAATCAGCCTAATCGCTTATAATAATATAGCATAATAAAGTAGCTGCATTATGCTATTGTTATGTGAATGTAACTTGGAAACATTGTAAGTATCTTGTTCATGAGAAAACCGCAGGCAAACGACGAAGTGAAAGAAATCAGAGCTTTGAATTTAGAAGTTATGCGATCTGTTTTCACGGTTTTGGTAAACATAATGTTTTAAATTCCAGTATTTACTTATATCACCATTGAATACTAATAGTGTATTACCACATAAAGTACGATTTCTCGTTATTTAAATAAGTAAAAAAAATTGGTTTCTCTGCTTTAAACGATATGTCTTCTATACATTACTGGTGCAGATTCTTTTATTTAATAACTATTTTACTAATATTTATGCTCAAATCTCTTATTTCGAGATTCTTTTATAATTATTTGTTTGATATTCTCAAAATGCCGGATTGTGACGCGCTAGAGCATAGACTGTGTAGCACATAACATGCAGCCGTGTTCCGATTGGCCCGCCTTTCCCCCACCAAGTGGCCATCCTTTCCCCCACCGAGTTATCGCCGTTTCTACTGAGGGGAGCATATGCCTCTTTCTCTCTCCGGACTTTGAGCCATCACACGTATACGCTGAGAGTGTCGCTTTTTTACATTTTCCTTGTTTATCGATCGCTAAAAAATAGTTCTCTCGTTTATCTACTACGTACCTCGCCTGTGATATTACCACAGTCGAGATATAGAATACCTCACCTGGCAATTAGAATACTTGATTACTCATGTAAGACTATGCAGATAAGAAAATAGTAGATTCTACGTGAAAATAGTAGCCTACGATCTATGTACTTTTTGGTCATGACAGAACGGACAGAATAAAATGCAAAGGAAATCATAAAATCCTGTTATCATTTTATTGTTGCGACCAACATTATCATGTTTTTGACCAACACGTTAAAGTTTTTTTCGCTTTTGTTGTTTTGTATTTTTCGGTTTCAACCAATATGGTCGATTAAACTAAGGCCTATAATTTCTGACCCAAAATTTTTGATTTCCCAAAGGCGACGATTTGAAATCGGGCCCATTAGTAATTGTGAAGCTGAGGCTCTATCCCCTTATCCACCATAGTGCTCCTTTTTTTGTCGATTATACGAATGAAGTAGGATATTATACCTTCTTACTATGGATCATACCATTCCAATTGTTCCCTGTTTTATTGTAATTGACATACTTGTAACAATTCAAATTATATATGAATTTTACACTGTCGGCATTTCAGTTTCGTTGTCGCTGAAGTCGCTATATCGCATAAACTTTCAATTTATCCTATTCTTTCATCTACATTTTTAATAAAGCTCTACAATAATTATGTGTAAATAATCTTATTTCTATCTATAACTTTTGTTGCATGTGACATATTACAGTGTAAAACATCCTGCTGTAAGTAGTTACGTATTGAATTTGTTTATTTATAAGGCACAAAGTATAATGTATGAACTAGTTTTGAAAATGGATAAAAATATATTAACAACACCGTTCAATAACCTCAGATTCGCTAATAAAATATCTGTAAATAAATATATCACCATAATTGTGCCTATACAATTTGAAGTTAATTCAAAGACTATTTATTTCAAATGATACATCAGTTCATAATAATTTGTTCAAGATAATAAACAATTTTATAATATTAACGCATCCAATTTTCAAAAAACAAGTAAGAAGAGAAGTATAGTGGAAAATTCCTTGTGACCTAATGTCGCATTTGTCGGTAATTTCATTATATAAAAATGAGTTTTCATAGTTGAATTGCATTTTCCATATTAAAGAAAATATTTTGAAATTCTTCTTTACGAAGGAAATTACCACAAGATTTCGCTAGTATCTCAAGTATAACCACGTGATTATAATTACACAAGATCATTACGTCATGTGTAAAAATCAAACATTTGCGCCAAATACATTAACTCAAACTAACCTGTTGGGTAAACTTAAAATGATGGCAATTTGAACACATGGTTTTTATTGCATTTTTTTTTAGTTTGTAAACAATGACATTGTATAGCATATAACGTGACAGACAAAATATTAAAACTTGAAATGTACATGAATTGTCATACCTTAAAACAGAAACTTGATATCTATTTCGAGTCATAAGCAATGTGTTAATCGTTTATTTATATCACTGGTGTGCCGCTTTTCCAGCTGATCGACTGTTGTGCATAAAATTCTATTATAAAATGTATTGAATTTTGAATTTCCTGTCATAACGTTATAACAATTATGGATGAACTCCGATTTCATTTGTCCAATCAATTTGAATCATTACAGGTATGTTCAATTTATATAACAAAATAAATAGACAATTGTATAATCACTTAGACATATGTGTGTTTCTGTGATACACCAGTATTTAAAGGCCCTTAATTTCTATAGTATATATCTCTTAGAATAACTTTGCATTAGACATTAAAAAAATAATCAGTAAGTAATATTAAAAACAAGAAGACTTGATTTATAATATATTGTCACTGAAGCACGCATACAATTTTATTAAAGTGGTATGTACCAATTTTCTGTTTATCACAAAATGTTTAATAAACTCTTTTCGTATTCACCATTATTTACATATAATGGAAAAGGTTCAAGCATCAGTAGTAGCACAACAGGGCCAACAATGGATTAGTGCATGGCTCAAATATATGTATCAATTGTTTGAAAAATTTTGTATTAATCAATGGGCAGAAAATGCAAAAAGTGTTATACACCATATATTTATTTGGATTCAAAAAGTATTTAAACAACTGCAACACCAATATCATAATGTACACTTTAATGCTATAGGACTTTCTCACCAAATAGGAGAATTATTCACCAATGAAGGTATAATATATAACTTACAATTGTACTCTTAATGGTAAAGTATTTTTGAACAAAAAAGTGACAATTTAAAAACAGTTATTAATCGAAATTTATTTTCCAGTCTCACAGAGAGAGGTAGCATTTTGTGTAGCAGGTGTAGCAATTGGTAGCTTCATCGGTTATTGTGCAGGCCTTAATTGGGGACTTAACGTCCGTCATATGCATCATATGAAAGCTATCGTATGTCATACTTACATTGGGGCAAAGGTATTATATATTAAATATATGTCTATATGTAAAAATTGTGTGAACTTACATTAGTTGCAGTTAAGTTTTAATAAACTTTAGCTTAAATTTATATACATATATACATTCAACGTATAGGGAGTGTCAATGATACACGATGCTGAGATGCCTATGATTGAAAAGACCAATGAATTACTTATACAAGTCAAAGCAGCTTCCCTTAATACTGTTGATACAAAGATATGTAATGGCTACTCCAAGTTTTATAGGAATCTTCTTAACTCTGGAGTAAGATACTTTGAAATACAATGAAATTGTAGGTGTGAATTATTTTAATAATAATACATTTTGTTTTTTTCATTCATGCAGAGGTATAAAAAACTTCCAGTAACATTAGGCAGAGATTGTACAGGAGTTGTAGTAAGTATTGGACAAAGAGTTATTAATTTTGATATTGGTGATAAAGTGTTCTTAGCTGTACCTTCTTGGGCTCCTGGAACAATGGCAGAATATATAGTTGTCCCAGAAACTCAGGTGGTTAAACATCCAAAACTTTTTCCTTTTGAAGCATCTGCCAGTCTCCCTTATAGCGGATGCTTGGCATGGGATGCTTTGATTAATAAATCTGTAATTAAAGAAGGTGATGCTAAGGGAAAGAGGTGTGCATTTTAAAAGTAATCGTGGTATAATTACTATGAGCAATAAGATTAAACCGCAATTTATTCATTTTGATAGAGTACTTGTATATGGTGGAGGCACACCAGTTGCTTGTATTCTAATACAGCTTGTTAAATTATGGGGTGGCCATGTAGTAACAATATGTGAACCAAGTGCAATTTCTGTAGTAACAGCTTTGGGTGCTAATGATGTTATATCCTTAAATGGATCTGACATTGAGAAGGAATTACAACTGTACGACAAGTATGTAGCTTCCAATCTTGCTATGTTGTAACATTATGTTTTAACAACTTAATTAAGTTAAATTGTTCTGATTATTAAAAACAACTTATTTCAATTCGTTACTTTCATTAATTTACTTTAAATACTTTCGTCAGATATGATGCTATTTTTTATACTGGAGGCAAACCAACAGATGAATATATATTGAAACGACATTTGTTGCCTTATGGCTCTTACGTATCTACAGTTCCTGAACAACTGATATCTGATTCATTAGGTTTTATTTGTGGAAGTATTTTTGCTGGATGTGTGCGAATGAAATTGCTACTGCAGGTATGGCAAAAATATTCTATACGAATAATCAACGTCAATCTTATTATCAATAAGTACTTATGAATATTACAGTATATGTTTGGATTTAATATGAATCAGTGGAAAGATGGATCTAAAATTAATACAACATACCTGCAAGCTTTGTGTGATCTGGCTGATGCAGATCAATTACAAATAGTTTTAGACAGAGTTTATGGACCACACAACATTGAAGAAGCACTTAATCATGTGTTAGACCCCACTGCTATTGGTAGTACTATAATAACGTTTCAGTGACATTTCGATGTTATTAGTAGGACAACAATTTTAATACAAGCTGCATTTTATGCAGTAACTATCTTGTATCATGTACTGTAAATATCATTTTGGCAATTATTCACTGCCAAATACCATCCAATATAAAGTAAATTTTTTATGAATACACAAAAATGTACATAGTATACTTGGTGCTAAAATCAAGACTGAAAATATATGTAATCTAAACAACGACACATATGTGAATATGACTAATTTTTTTATTGATCAAGCTACTGTCATTATATATATGTATGAATTAATGGAAAATTAAGAAAAGTGCATTATAACTATAAACAAAAAAGCTGTTATATGGGTGGTATATGTGTATAAAAAGGAAGTTATATAAATAAATACAAATGCTATTTTAACAAATAAATTAAGAGTAAAAATGCGTTTTTCTCATAATAAATCTTGGTACATAGCATTAACTGCACTTATAAATACACAAACATTCAGAATATTTCATTACAGTCAATTTTCTGAATATCAATACCTAATATACATTAATATATCGATAACGTGTTATTTTAGCTGGAAAAATGTATTTATTTTGGCCTTCCGCGTGGTTTTCCAGTACCACCTTTCTTGGTTTTTTTTGATGCTGCTTTTGTTTCTTCTGCCTATGTTAACCGAAACAGCATATAAATGATAAATAACTTTACAAACAACACAGTAAGTAGAACATACCTTGCGTTTTGGAGTATTTGTACTAGGTAAAACTTTAAAAAATGTATCCAGTCTTCCTTGAGTAGAAGTATTCCTTGCTTTCAGTAACTTCTTAGCTCCATTTCTAACCCTATCCTCATTAAATTGCTTATCGCCACACAAAAACTTAACTAAGCCATCTTCATCTGGGTCTGACCACTTTAACTAATAAAAATTAAGGGATGTCATAAAGATATTTCAAATAAAACCAAATATCTTACAATTCCGCTTTTTATTTTTCTTACTTCAATTTCATCAGGATTCATCACTTCAGGTTCTTGAAATAATACTCGAGCTTGTTTATAATTCCATTCTTCTGGTACTGAAAACTTTTTTGTATCTAAATTGTCTAAAATAGTTTCAAGTGATTTGTGTGCTTTGATCAGTTCTATAGCTCTTTTTGGACCAACCCCTTTAATGCTATGTGTGTAATCACATCCCAACATTATGCAAAGGTCAATAAACTGTAAGTATGATAAGAAAAAGTGATTAAAAAAATACATTATCTAATGATGACAGGTATCATGATTGTACATACTTCGTCACTGCTTAATTCAAGGCCCTCTAAAACTTTATCATAATGAATTTCTTGTACAGGTAGTTTTCTAGCTTCACTGAATGTTAATCGTCGAAGTAAAATATTGGAGCCAAAAGTAAGTGCATCCATATCTTCCGTAGCTGTTGCAAAAACTTTACCAGCTTTTACCAAGGCTGCGCATTGTGCCTCAGCTTCACAGGGAGCCTTTTTAAAAATCATATATACATATAAAACATTGAAATCACATGTTATCTTTTAAATACTTACATCAATGAATGGAATACCCATCAACTTTAGTAACTGTTTGGCTTCCTCTGCGTGTGCTTTTGTAACTTTTACTAACCTTCTGTTAAATTTGTCTATATCTTCGACATTTCCTTTATAAATAAAATAATGTTAGTAAGAGTTTAACCCTTTCTCTACTGGCTGATTTTCCGCGAGTGTGCTAATGAATACTTTTTAATAGCTAGTGGCATAATATAAATAATTAATTCTTTATTGAAGTTGCAATGCATATAATACATGAAAAATAAAAACTTATGGTATTTAAAAAATATGCAATTACAAAATATGATCTAATAATTAACTCTTCATGTGAAATTTTGATGGGTGACTATAGTCACCGATAGTACCCAGCCACTATCAGGTGGCGGATGACTATAGTCATCAGTAGTATCGAAAGTGTTATATTTTATGCCTATTTTACTAAGGTAAAATAACTATTGAGATGTTGTAATTACCAGCTTCTTCAGCAGCTTGAAGCAATTTCTGTGCTTCATCCCTCCTTTCAGCTCGTTTTGCTAACTCACCACCTTTTAAATTTGGTGGTTTCCCATCAAATACATATACTGGTTTTATTCCTTGCTCCACCAAGCGTATGGTTCGATAAAACGTTCCCATCAAATGACTATAATATTTTTGTAATTCAGCTACTGATGTTGCACTTTTCATTCAGAAAAACATATATTACTGAAGTTATACCTTGTTGTTTCACCATCTACAGTTGTAAGCTGAGCCCCCTCACTTCGTACTGCAATAAGGAATTGATACAAGCACATAGATGCATCAATTGCTATTTTTCGGCCTGAAATACAAAAATTAATTATTTACGCTGAATATTTGAAATATTTAATACCATTAGATTAAAGCAAGCTCGCCTCTAATAAAAGAAAGTGATAAACCGTACCAAAATAATGCTTCAATTCTCGCTCCTTAATAGAACTTGGGACTATATCAGCTATTAATTTAGATAAACCCAAAATTCCCATATTGTTAGAGAAACTGTTTATTTAGATTATCAATTTAAAATTTTCTTTTTCCGTTTTCTTTGAAGAGAATTACGAAGAACGCACAACGAATAACGAATGGCGTGTAAAGAATTCGCGCCAATACTGAATGAAGGTTCTCATTATCTTGGCTATACTAAACTTATACTACATTAAATTATAAAATGATAGATAATTACAAAAATTATAGCAAATAAAATCACATTAGTTTACTCTATCGACCGTATTTTTTGCTTAAATAATAAGGAATATTTGATATGTAATTTAAATATTATATGACAGTAGTAGTGACGTAAAAAAAATTGAATACCACTGCTTTCGATTCTATTTAATCATATTTTATTATAAAATAAAGATATTTGAATATAATAGCATAAATGTTTAAAAAATTACAACATTAATTTTTGTTTCTAGATATGCATAACAATTCGTTATAGGTATTATGCAAAATTTATATTTTCTTATTTTGAAACGAACAGTTGATGACCACCTATGCATAAGGCATAACATGTTTTGTGATATGCACGTGGTTTTTAAGTGTTAACCTATATCAAACAGTTGAATTTCTAGTATATTCAGATTACTGCGTTTGTAATGGAAAATGGATAATTGTGATTTAATAAAGACTATCAATGATGATGAAGACGTACCAGATTACTCTGAAAATTCTGACGTAGAAGACGATGTAAATAAAAAACAATATTATTATATGCATCATATTCATAGTATTTTGATTTTATGCATACTATATTACAGTTATCTATACATATTTACATGTCTTTATAATTATTACTTTTTTTTTCAAAAGTTTCAGCCTCGTAAACAAAAGAAAAAGGAAAATAAAGATTTTGATCACAGCTTTCAATTTGTAAGTGATGCATCAGAATATAATCAAGATACATGGAATGATTTAAGTAAATATATAAAACGTAAAGCTAAGACAAAACTTGATGATAAAATAAAAAGGATTAGGAAGGGAAGTGACAGTGAGGTATGTTGATATATAATCTTAACTTTGAATGATTATAGTTTAACAAACATTAAATGTAATACAAATACATATAGCATAGATGAAGTAATTGATTCTTTTATATCTATCCTTCATATCTATTATACAGAATGCAATTGACAATGATGCCGTTAAAGCTGAACAAGAAATTATACAAGACGATGAGCTCTCTTTATCTGAAGATGAGCTTAAAAAAGGTAATAATAATGCTTTTCTCTTTATTAATGTTCAATACCAAAGTTCTAATGTAAATTTTACATATAATTGCAGATATCTTTAAGACAAAAGAAAGAAAGGGTAAAAAGAAGAATGCTACAAAGGAAAATGATGAAGATACAATTAATTTTGAGGAATGTGGAAACACGGACCCTTATGCAACATTCTATCAAATGAATTTGTCTCGGCCTTTGTTAAAGGTACAATCTTCTTCTGGGAGATATTAAGATTGCTTTAAATCAAATTCTATTATTAAGCTTAATTAATGTATGAAATTTTTTGAATTTTGTTGTAAGGCTATAACTGCAATGAATTTTGTTCATCCAACACCTATCCAAGCTGCTACCATTCCTGTTGCTTTAATGGGCCGCGATATATGTGGTTGTGCAGCAACAGGTACAGGTAAAACTGCAGCTTATATGCTACCAACTCTGGAAAGGTTACTGTACAGACCTGTGGATGGTCCTGCTATTTCTCGAGTTCTTGTACTTGTTCCCACCAGAGAACTTGGTGTACAAGTCTACCAAGTTACAAAGCAATTATCTCAGTTCACAACAGTTGAAGTAGGATTATCTGTTGGTGGTTTAGACGTAAAAATTCAAGTATGTAATTGTTAATAATATAAAGTATCCATGAGTTTATTAATTTTAAGATCCAAGAATACCTGTAATTTTTTAAGCATGCATCATTGATATTGTATTAGGAAACTGTGTTGAGAAAAAATCCGGATATCGTAATAGCTACACCTGGAAGATTAATAGACCACTTAAAAAATACACCTACATTTTCATTGGATAGTATTGAAGTTCTTATTTTAGATGAAGCAGACAGGTACACTAGAATATGCTAAATACTATTGTAGATATTTTGTATGTACAAATTAATAATGTAGTTTTAAATGCTTTTCTAATTTTCTATGAAGGATGTTAGATGAATATTTTGCTGAACAGATGAAGTATATTGTTCAACAATGTTCAAGAAGTAGGCAAACCATTTTATTTTCGGCTACTATGACGGAAGAAGTTAAAGATTTAGCAGCTGTATCTCTTGACAAACCTGTTAAAGTATTTGTTGATAGTAATCAAGATGTTGCTTTTAATTTACGGCAGGAATTTATTCGGTAAATAATAAAATTATAAAGCTTATATATTCCAAACAGTTCATGTTTTAACTATTATGTATTTTATTCTAGAATACGAAAAGAAAGAGAAGGAGATCGTGAGGCAATATTAGCAGCCTTAATCTGTCGCACATTTCACGATCATGCTATGGTTTTTGTGCAAACAAAAAAGCAAGCACATAGATTGCACATTTTATTAGGGCTGTTAGGAGTAAAAGTAAATGAAACGTAATTGTAAGATTTTTTTCTTTTGTACCTTAACTAATTCGTTCCTATTTCTTTAGGTTGGCGAACTTCATGGTAATCTTACGCAACCGCAACGATTAGAAAATTTAAAAAAATTTAAAAACGAGGAAATAGATATCTTATTAGCAACTGACGTTGCTGCAAGAGGCTTAGATATTAGCGGCGTGAAAACAGTAATAAATTTTGTTATGCCACCAACACTTCAGCATTACATTCATAGGTATTAAAATATAACATTACATTTGCATATTGAAAGTAAACGATAGCAATGGTTTTACCTTCTTTGTGTCAGAGTTGGAAGAACAGCTAGAGCCGGTCGTGTAGGAGTATCAGTGTCGTTAGCTGGCGAGCAAGAACGTTCTTTAGTAAAAGAAATTATCAAAAATGCAAAAAATCCAGTGAAGAATCGAATAATACCGTCAGAAATAATTGAAAAATATAATAAGAAATTGCAATCGCTTCACTCTGACGTGGAAAAGATATTAGAAGAAGAGAAAGCTGAAAGAGAGTTAGCTAAAATAGAAAATCAAACAAATCGTGCAGAAAAAATGCTTAAGAACGACAGTACCAAAGTTCAAAGAAGTTGGTTCCAAAGTCAAAGAGAGAGGAAAGAAGAAAAGGGTTAGATCTTGAAATAATAATGTCAATATACTGTTTCACATGTCAATTTATTACTTTATAATGATGATATAATGATATAGGCAATTTCATCGTACAAAATTGACTTGATGCACCTCCGGGTTTCCTCTATATTGGCTAGAATAATAGCATGTGCGATTTTGTCCGTTTTAGAGAAACTATCGCTCACAGAAAAGCAGCCGAAGAACAAGGAAAAGAGAAAACAACCGAGAGAACCGCCAAATATAGTTAAAGAAGAAAGGAAAAAGAAGGTAAGTAAAGAACGTAAAACCGATACGGCTGAAGACAGAGCCAAAGGAGAACTAGAAAAAATGATGGCGTATCAAGCAAGATTGGCTAAGAAAAACAATAAACAAAAGAGAATTCGAGCTGTTGTAGATGACAGATCTGTATCAAATAAAAAAGGTATTGTAGAAGTTTGTTTTACCACATTGTTGACCAGCAATTATGCGTAGAAGTTAACTCGTGTCACCGACTATTTTTTCCGTAATTGAGTATGAAATTGAAAGAATCTAAATAAACTTCAGTATACTTTATTTATACATAATAAATTAAAATGAAACTTTGTACATATTTGATATATATTTTAGTTTATACATATTATATATTTTAGTAATTTTTGTGTTGTGGTAAAATTAAAATTGCTAATGCAAGTGCAAATAAGAATTATTTCGTGACCGGTCAATAACGTTTTGCCATGAAAACACGAGTTAACTCGTGAGCGGTCCACAATGTATTAATATTAAGGTATGCAACTCTACAAAATGCTTATAAAATATCTTATTTTAGTGTCATTGAAACGACCAAAATCTTCGTTTGCTGCTGATTTAACAGACACTAGTAAAAAAGCTGTAAAAAGAATGCGTTACGAGTAAGTATAAATTATCACTATTTAAGTATACGGTAAACGGCATTACTAAATTATGTTTCTTTTAGGGCAAACACCAAGAAAAATCAGAGTAAACAGAAAGGTGCACAGAAATTTAAGCACAAAAAACCAAGGGTGTAGAAAAAGCTTTAAAAAGCATTAAGATAAAAAGTTTTATAACTACATCTGTAACTACATCTCATTAAATACATGTTATTTTACTTAATTTGTTTTATTATAGAACCGTTACAATACTCCACTTACGTGTCACAGATTGACAGATGAATAGCACTGATTAGTTGGTTGTTTTAATCAGAATATGTATACTTCGTAATCTATAACCTGTTTGAAAAATTGCAGTACTATGCAATCATCTTAGATGTATGAAGATATAAAGGCTGCATCGACTTTTTTTGAAATAAAAAACGAGACTTTGCTAATACACAATGATGTATTATATGATGAATGCAAAAAAATGTTTTGGATTATTTTTTAGAATTCGTGAAGAAAAATTGAAAATCATGAAACTTGCATTGTACTGTAATTTCGGTGAAGAGGTAATAGGTATGTGGTAATTCTATAATATTTATATAATAATGTCAAACATCCGTCACCATTCACAGCATCATACACAATTCCCATTCATCTTTAGGTTTAATACAGTTTAATGTGTAATGCTAATAATTCTAATGTTGAAAAAGGAAATTTTTATAAAACCTAGGCCCACTTTAAATTACTTAAATGCTGTTCAAATCTGTACCCAACTACTTCACTATCTTACTCTCAGACATGCATTGCTCTATATAATTATATTTAAAAAATTTTAAACGATTTGGGGATAATTTCTACTTAAAGGAATCGCGATAAGTTTTATAGAAAAAACGAGTGATGTATTTGTATTGTAACTTCTTTTAAAGCGTATTTATATTACTCCTTATAAATTCAAATTTTGTAAAAAAGTCTTATTTTTACGACGGTACGAGTACAGAAAAGTTTTTGGATACAAACTTAAATCAGAAAGATATGAAACTAGTTTATAATACACATACAATAATGACAGCAATACAAGAGTGACTGCCACATACGAGGATGACAAATTTTTCTCAATCGATTACCAGATTGACGATGCCTTCTCGCTAGTTTGAACAACAAAAATTTTGCAATTAATGCATGATCCATTTATATTAATGCGCACTATCCATCGAAGATATATTTATATGTATACATGTATAGATACTATTGAAGTATTTATAAGGTCACCTTGTCTGAAATAAATTAACGATTAGCGGCCGTGCGCTGACCAAATCTCGAACATTAAATTAATTTCAGAATTAAAATATAAACAATTAAATCCACAGAACATGGCCTCAATTGAAAATAATGTTTTAACCATCAAAGTTACATAATCTTTTCAATAGAATAATTAATAATTATAATTATAATAGTAATAAGATAATAATGATAATCAGATTAATAGAAACAAACAACTTTGGATCACAAAGCCAATTGACACACACCATTTTATCTAAAACATTATTACAGAACTCCAACAACGTTATGCTGTTCTCTTCTGCGTATACACTCATAAGATATTCTTGACATCACTTTTATTCTGATCCTTTTTTATCCTGAACTTGGTATTTTCTTACTTTTCACTAAGAATGTACATCTCTCTACGGCAGGTAAGCTTGATGATACCATGTACTAAATTTTTACTATCTGGAAGATACGCTTCCTTATGAAAATTTTATATTTAGCCTCAGTTGCTTATCCGTGAAAAAAATACACGCGCAGAAGTACAAACGTTTCTAAACGGTAGAATGCAAAAGTGAACAATATAACAATTGTCAGATATTTCACAAGGAAGAAAGACTTTCAATTGGGAAATATTTTTATGTGTTCTATAAAAAAATGTTTATCATATATTTTCGCAATTTTAAAAAATTTCATCGTGACCTCAATGACTGTGTCATGCTTTTGTTAACTTATAAAAGAACTGAAAAATATTACAAATGTATTCCGTTTTACGAATAAAACGAATACATTTGTTAAACTGCGTTTGTTTGCTGAATTAATACATTTTTCAGTAGTTTTACCAATAGGTTCCACCTCCAGAGAATTCTCTGAATCGTAAGCCTACACGCATTATTTGACGTTAATGTATTATAATCTTAACATCTTACTGTCTAGGACATACGCGAACGACTTAGGTTTATTAATTGTTGTACATAACCAAAATATTCTGTTTTCTAATTTGTAAAGTATTTTTAGATTCTTTAATTCTTATATGATCATCACGTCCCTTAAGTCTTTCCCCTATTCCTATCATCCCTTGGATACAGTCCATTCACTTAATTATTTATTTACTTCATCTGATTCTCTTAATGCCCTCTTTGCTGGTGGCTCATCGATCTGAAATGTTTTATTTTCTATTATAAATAATACACCAGTAAGCAAATAAATTACTTTACCTCTTCTTCTATACAAGGCAATTGAATTCTAGTTTCCGATGCTTTTGCAGGCTGTAAATAAATTAAATGGATTATTAGTGACATGGATTTTTCAGAAATTAACGTGCACTATGTTGTATAAATTAAAATTTCACTCTAGCATGAAATTTTCAAAAATTTTTACCTCTGCATCAATGCATTCCACTTCTCCAATTTGCAGCTTGAAACCATAATTACACTTACACATGATTTTTCGAAATATGATAGTAGTTTATTATATATTTTACTTAAATAATACTAATATTTGTTATTTTATTTATTTCTTATGAGAGTAAAAATTATACGTTATAAGAATATCAATTATCAAAATTTTCATGAATTTCTCAATTGTAATATGTCCAACATTGTAAAATACAAAGTAAAGTTCAACATAAATGTTATCATTTAAATCGCCTTACCCTTGCATCAGTTTCATTCGGTCCAATACCAACTTCTTTTTGTTGTTTAGACTTAGTCCTTCTCTGTGATCTTTCACTAACTGAATGTGTATTATGAAGCGATCCTTTTCCTTTTGAACTTGTCATAGTTACCTGCATTTCGGCAGGTAAATAATTTCTAGTATTTGCTCGCAATTCGTCTGCACGTTTGAAGTACATAGTGGGAATTCGTGTCTCGCTGGGAAACTCTTTCATGTCAAAATTTGTTGTTTTAGTATATATCACATTCATAGCCAAGTCACAAACAGCCCACAATTTCTACATTTACAAAGGAAAGATGTAAATTTTACAAATTTGAACAAGAACTATGATTATTAATATTGTAGGGAATGTATAAATACACTTTAATACTTACATAATTCATATTGTTATCCTCAGGTTTTAGGGCATCTTTGTGGCTCTTCATTCTTTCTACAAGATTTTTATAAAAACCGTAACAATAGTATTCGTTCTTCGTTATAAGAGGTTCAAGTATGAACCATAAGCATTGCTGTATGACTTTTAACTGAGTGATCATTATATGACTTGTAAACTCAGGATCATGTGCAAGAATGGGGACTGCGAATACCAACATATAATCCGGTAGAATATGAGGCAATTGACCTATAATTATATATAAAAAAAAAATAATGCTCGTGTATGGATAAACAGATATTTAATAATACGTAAATAATATTAAATAGCATTTTCATAATGCCTTACTATGTAGTTTCTTACCCATGGCCCGTTCTACGGTACCCAATGACAATGTTTTAACGTAGTCCCTTCTTTTATTTATATCAGTCTGCATGTATGTCTTTAAGACACACTTTAATCTTTTATCTTGTTCCTTTCCAGCGAGAGCATAATATCCCATAAAATCAAGTGGCAAGCATTTATTAGGAATTCCTCTTCCAAGCCCTTTGTGTAATTTGCTACCAAATGCCTCTCGAACTTGTGGAACTTCATCCTATGAATCAATAATATTACCTCTAGTGTGGATTATACTAAAAAAAAAGGTAATGGGCCAAAACATATATTATTATGAAGTCAGTTTGTTATGAAACTTGTTCTTTCTTAATGCTTTCCCGAAATACCAGATACAACGATATAATACCTTATTTGTAGTAATTTTATCTAAGTCCTGCTATAGAACTAAAGAATGGAAAATGTTTAATTAAAAAAAAAAGGATATATTAAAACTTCTATAATATTCAACAATCGTAAAATTCAAAAAGATTATAGAAAAATAATATCTTCGAAAAATTAGCATACCACCATAAGTTGAGATAGATTATAAAACTGCTCTGCTGTAAATTGATCACCAACACCCTTTTGCTCACAAATCTTTAACATTGAACAGCCAGCTTGTAATCGTAGCCAACTCATCTCTGCTTTGCTGAGACGTCCTTGCTGTAGAAGATCTCCCTTGTTTACCACAAAAGCATTCAACATCCTAAATGTCTTTTGTGCAGAGAGTACATCAGTCTTCAATCCTAGCAACCAACGTGCCATACATTTCAATCCTTCCAGTCTACAACGTGTTTCTTCAGGTAATTGATCTTCTCTACACCAGTCCCCTTCAATGATGTCCGAAGTTTGTTCACTACTTTCCTTTACTAGTAACTCTTTGACTATCTGTGGATACGGTTATTTTTATATTATATCTTATTTTCACATATAGCTAATTTTTAGATAATGATAGTAAACGTTAAGTCATTAAAACTCACCTTTCTTGATACCATATTTTTTATTTGTACTTGATACTTCTCTGGTAAATTATAAGCTATATGACCTAACGTGACTATAGATGTTCGATAATATTCCGAAGTTGGGGTAAGAGTATTTTTAATTCTCTCAATGATTTCAGGGAAAATAGTATCGTGTATATTGGTCATATTGACAAATAAACACCTAACAGCTTGTTTTGCCTGCTTTGGTGTTCCCGTTTCGGCAAAATTTTTGCATATTGGAACCATAAGGTTCATAATATCTGGCGCAACATCGCACAGTGGCTTGTACTTTCCTAAAAATGTAAAGATCGAAAGAACCAATGGCCCTACCATCTCGTCCTCTAATTCCAAAAGATGGACAAGTTGCATTAGGATATCATTGTGAAGAAAATGTGGACCGAATACGAACGAAAGCATCTGAAATAAGGTAATACTTTTAAGATATAATTAATCAATGAAATTAAAGCCTATAAATCTTAGTTGTTCCATTTTTATAACTTATGCATTTATTATACACTTGAAAGATATACTATAAACGTACCACAAGCAACCGTAGTCCTTTTTCACCAGCATTATTTGGATTAAGTCCAACTTCTTCTATCACATTACCACCTTTTAAACAATCTAGTACATATCCAATTAAAACCTATTGAAATGTTAAGCGTAAAAAATTCGAGTTTCAAAGAACTGTAAAGATAACGAAGGAAGAAATTCTATATATTTACCCTAATAGCTTCTTCGTCGATCATAACGGAACTGACCCTTTCCAACAACATCTTTATCGTATTGTAGTACAGATTTGTCATAACAGGTTGACCTAATTTTTTAAGAACCATACTTATTGTATCCGCACACTCTTTGCAAGAAACATTTGGCTGAACTATTGTTTCCATTCCTTGCAACAATGCAGAATCTTTTCTCATGTGAGCGCTAAATTTTTGTAAAAATTCTTGAACCTTCATAGGATCCGGTAGAAAACGTGAAATCTGATGAATTTTAGTCATCAACTCATTCGTTGCATCCGGCTTTTTCACAATGTCTAACCATTCTACTACTGCTCTTCGTACACTACGTTTAAAAGAGGGAATTAATTGCAATATTTTCCATTTCAAACGGATCATTATAATAAATTCGGTTATACTTACGCAAGCTGATGCTTCTGAAGTTCTACAAAAGCTTTAGATGCATGATCATCAATTGTTCCTAATAAATGATATAATTTTTTCATTCTTTCTCCAGCCGGCAACTGATAAGGGACCAAACACGTATTCAACAATCTTTCTACTAATAATCTATCCTCCATGCCTGCCATGTAATAACCATGTAATATTTTATCTTTTATCCAAGTAACAGCCTTTTTTGTAGCCTGTGGTACATCTGCATCGTTTAAGTGTTTTTTGTATATCATTGCCAGTCCTGCCATTGCTTCCTTCCGAATTTTGAACTGCAAATGAAAAATATATTATTAAGTAATCCCTTTCGAGAAAATATAATCCATGAATAAAAAATAATATACCTTTTTATCTAAGGTTCTTTCTTTCACAAATTCTAATAAATCTTCACTGTCGGATACAACTTCAAAATCTCTTCTGGCAGTGGTCACAATGGCCATAACAACTTCGTATCTGACACTTTCATCGGCATCATGTTGTCTTAATTTTAATGTATCTGTAATGTCCTTTCTTAATTCAGGATGATTTAACAAAAAATGCATTGAATACTGCACACATTTTATACGAATTGATACACTGATATCGTTAAATCTTCCTAGAAATGCTCGCCACAGCTGTGTATGTTGTACTGCCAGTTGTGAGCCCTTTTCGGAAAACATTCTTGCTAACAAAGCTACTGCACCCAATCTTTCAGTTTCGGAAGAAGATTTTAATTTACACTCTAACTGTGGGAGGACGGACAACAACACACTTGGACATATGTGATTTAACTCATATATCAAATCATATACTTTCTTACATATTTGTAAACTTTTCTCTTCTTTTCCCAGAATCAATACATGGTTAAAGAACTATAACGTGAAAAATTGCATAGTGTTATCCATTTTATAATACAAATGTAAAAAAGTACTTCTACAGATATATTATACTCACTGCTTGAATGTAAGGTTCTAAAGTATCACTACACTTAATTACTAGCTCTTTTGCAAGTAAATATGCATTCTTTTTTTGTGTTTTGTTTGGCTCTACAATGTTCATAAGTATAATGTCTAAAAGTTCATTGCTAACAATATCTGACTCTGTAATAAGAGGACATAGTACGTCTAACATAAAGCTTTTAACTTTTCCAGAATGTTCATCGCTAGGGAAAAAGAAGTATAATAATTAAATAACCAAGTTTATAAAAGTTACATCCAAAAGAGTATTATTCAATACTTATAATTAAACTTACTTCACTATCCTAAACATGAGGGAAAAAAGAGCACAAAAGATTTCTTGACAGTCTTCTAACTCAAAGCACATATTGAATGATTTTACATATGCCAAATTTTCAAGAAGATAAAAGTATCTTTTAAAGGCAGGATCTTTAGGATCTTTCAAACCAGCCAATTGCTTAATTAAAAACAGAAATATCGTTTTCACCTGAAAAACACATAATAAGTTTGATGAAACGAAATTTTTGTATAGAAATTTACAAAAATATGCTTCTATAAATGTTAATAAATTAACTTCTATAAGTAATTAAATTTTACCTGCTCAGCATCTTTGTAAGGTGCTTCTGGTGCATATACTCTTAAAACATCCGCGATGCAGCACGCAATTAAAAGCTGTACATCTTTGCTCTGATGCATTAGAAAATGTTCTTCTGCCAGGTGTAATGCAAGTGGTATATATTGTTGATACATTCCTTCATCTTGCCCCATTGCTTGTAATGTGTGAGCTAATGTCTATATAATCAATAACGTCTACTTAATCATCATTTATTTTAACTAGCTTCAATCAATTCTTTTCCCCTGATTTTTACAAAATTTTGTCTAAGCATTTATATATAAAATACTAAATTATTCCTATCCGTATGTACCTTAAGACGTCTGATCAACTCATCGGGACCCAGATCTTCTGTAACAGATCTGCACCCTTGCGGGTAAACTATTTCTGACATAGTGTCTGCTAAATGGTCCAACCAAATTTGAGAAACTTTTTATTCTTAAAATAATCTAGAACACCGTCCAAATTCTGTAATGTTATAAATTTTATTAGAAAAATAATGATTCAAATCTTAATGATATGTTTAATGTTCTATCTGATATCCATATAATATGAAGATCAAATTATAAAGTATGATAACTTATTTACATTTTATATCAATTCTAAATTATATTTGAGATATGATACATGTCAGGATGTTTAATAGACCAACATATTTGAAAACATTTCAGATTATTCTACTGAAATAATTTGGTAAAGTACCATCAAACTTTTTCTCGCATTAGAATAGCTCAGCTCAAAATTTTCATGCAAAAACATTTCACCCATCTTACACATTGATGTCTATATTTAGATCAGACTAATAGATTTAAAATTATAAATCATAGTTGTTCTATATTGACACGTACATTGAATATAAATTATTGTGTATATACAGTAAGTGCAAAGTAGATGGTATAAAGTATGACTTAAACCAAATCATAAAAGGTTAAAGCTTGATGCTGATTTACATTTACCATCATTAAAACATAGTATTTATGACACAAAATGAATTATCAGAAACATATCATTTAGGTTATGTTCATTATTAGTACATACATATAACAAAGCCAAGCAAATGGTATTATTGTTTCATAGGTTTAAAAAGTCAAAATATTGCAAAACGTATGACCATTAAAAAATATCAAGCATTTCGTCCAATACTACATAATATTACCTCAAGATATGCATAGGCACCACAAGGCCTGTGACACTCAAAATATCAATAAAGCAAATATATGTGATGGATACACGGCACTATCTTAGTTTTTGGAGTTCACACAATATCGCGGTAAAATTATTACTAAGTGCGAGTATATCGCCTTCGTCGTAACTTCCTGAATTTTTTGTGAATATTGGGCATGGTAAAACGATCAAAATTTCAGCAAAAATGTAGCGAAATCGTTTTCGTAAACGGTTAAGCGTGTCAAAGGACGCGACAGCGCAATTCGATCACTTGAAGGCAGCTACATTTAGTTCTATCGAGAAGTACTTCAGGTTCAAGTGGTTAAATAATACTAGTACGAAAATACTAAGAGAAAGTAACGGTAATCCGATTGGTTGGAGAATATGAAAAAAGATTGTGCACCAATGGTGCAACGATACGTTATATCTGCATTTAGAGTTAACTGAATTGCCGTATAATGGCGGATTCTAATAAATACGATATAGTGATGTATGTTGTAACTTTCGTAATACATACTTAATTTGAAGCATTATAAGACTTTAGTAAATAAAAAGAAGTTGTAAAAAAAGCATAATGGTACATACCAAATTCGTAAAGAATTATAGATTATAGAAATTAAACGATTTCTAAGGTGATTGTAACACTTTTTGTAAATGCCTGTAATACGTTCACACGAAAACTGAATTGACCGATTTTATTCTTTAAGATTTGAATATGTATCAAAAATAAATCTACAGAATCCTATTTATATTTAAAATCAACACAAAGCAGCTTAATATGCAATAAAAAGTAAAGTAACGTACGGGAAACATTTAAATCAGGATCCTTTCTGTCATATCAACTCATTAAAATACACTTCAGTTACTGCTAACCGGAAATCGCGTCTGTTACCACCTTTTCTGTTTGGCACATATACCGTGTGCACGGACTGGTTCAGCGCTGATCAGTTTTATTACGAAAAACTAGATTACCTCGACCAGAAAAATATTTAAACATGGTAAGATAACATAGTAGCAGTGAAGATACATTTTATACATTTTTCTGCATGAATTTCTGTTGTGAAACTTATATTTTTTACATATTTACATGTGCGTGTTAGGTTAGTTGTAATTTCGGTACACGAGGTTCAGGCAGAGGCTGTTTTACAGACAGATCCGCTTTCGTTTGTTTTCTTTCCTTATATTGTTGACGATTGTAACTATTATTTATGTATAATATTTTAGGCAAGTACTAAGACAGACAATCCTGAGAAGCCAGGACAAGAAGTAACTCCTATTCACAGAATTAGGATTACACTTACGTCCCGAAATGTACGCTCCCTTGAGAAAGGTAAACTATCACGAAATATTTTTATAAGACATTTCATGACAATATTTCGTCAAATGTAATGACACATGTATTTTCAGTTTGCTCTGAATTGATTAATGGAGCAAATAAGCAGAAGCTTAAAGTCAAGGGACCAGTTCGAATGCCTACTAAGATTCTCAGGATAACGACACGTAAAACACCGTGCGGTGAAGGATCAAAAACATGGGATCGTTTTCAGATGAGAATTCACAAGAGAGTAATTGACTTGTACTCACCATCAGAAATTGTTAAGCAAATTACAAGTATTTCCATTGAGCCTGGCGTAGAAGTGGAAGTAACAATTGCCAATGAATAAATCATTTGAATAAAACTGTATAAAGTTTTAATAAAAAAAAATTTTCAATACTTAAAATTGTATAAAATTGAATGCACATACACGAAAATAAATATGAAACCATATTGGTGGAATTAAAGAAACAAATGAAGCGTCATTGAGAGTTAAATTTTTCGGAACTATTCGTTAATATCGATATTTATGTAAAAACGTGAAAGTAACTGATTGTTTTATTAGTAATAATATGAATACTGTTAATTCGTTTATTTCACGAAGTTAATAGAAAATTATAAATTACAGTACATTAGTTTTTGTATATTTATTTGAAGTATTCTGCATAATGTCCAGCAAGGCAGTAACATACTTGGGTGAGTATGATTCTGATTCAGAAATGTATAAAATAACTGCCAGTTAACCACGTATCTGATTTATTGATTTATTTTACGCTCATTCTTCATCTGGAGACTCATTGCCAGATTTTTTGTAATCTTCTACATCTTCTCCACCACTAAAGCCATCCATTCCTTCCACTTCTTCTTCATCGTCATCACCAGCTACTTCTGCATTTTCAAGCTCTGCCCGTTCCATTTGCCTTGCTAATTCAGCTTCATCAGTTGCAGTAACGACTTTTGGCTATAAATTCGTAACAATTCAAAATTTTTGTGATCCTGACTAGAATTAATATCTATACATTTAATCATTGGTAGGAAATGCAACTTACAGCCATTTGCACATTAAATACACCTCCAAGGGATGTTATTTTATTTTGTATAACGTCAATAGCATCATTTAATGCTTTTAAACCATCTTGTTTTTCTGGTGTCGATGTTGTCATAACTAAAAATGCGATAAAAATATTAACCTGAATGTTGAAATACATAATCTCTTTTAATTTTCAAATGGAAAGTTGAGGTACCATATAATGGAGGTGCAATTAAATTAATTTTGATGGGAAGTTCATCCGTAGAAAGAGCTAAACCAGCTTTTAAGGCAGCTTTTACGGCATCTATTCCTTCATAACCATAACAAGCAACCTCTACATCTGCTCTTATTTTCACTGCTTGAGAAGTAAGTTTTCTTTTAATGTTATTCAATAATACTTCTTTAGTATGTTCATCAAGACCACACTCTGCTAAAATAGATGGGTCCCTGAAGGGATAATGAGTTAAAAGTTATTACTATGCAGTAATCAAGTTATTTCACATAAGCTTCATTATATACTTACAACACTGATTGCTTAAAGAAATCATATGCAGATGCTTTCTGTTTTTTATACTTCTCTTCAAAATGCCATGCAGTTTTTTGATACAGTTCTTCTAACTGATCGTCACTATCATAATGTAATAACTCTGCAACATGTCTCAAAATTGAATTAACGGCTTTTGCTTTAGCGTACCTTTCTGTACATTTTTCTACATCTTCAGCTGACACACGCCGTTTACTTAGATCGATGTAACCTGCATCAAATCATTTAATAGACTGTTATTAACAGAGAAAGTACATTTTATTATTATACTTCTACAGTTTTATGCAACAAATTTTAATAATATTTACCCTTTTCTTTGTCAACTCTTATTACAACAACTGGTTCAGTTTTTCCTACTCTAATAAGTTTATTGATAGACCTAATACGTCTTCGAGACAATTCAGAAAGAAGAATCATGCCTTCAATATTATTATATTCTAATAAATGTACATATGCTCCCATTTCAGCTATGCTACGTACATTTACCATCACCACATCTTCCACCTCCGGATACTTCTCTTTATAAAATCGACAGGATAATACCATTTTTGCTAAGGAAAACAAAATTCATTATATTAATGTAAGTATGCAGTATAAAACATATCAAATTATAACGAGAAAATTACTTTTGAACCTGAAACTACCAAGAATCTTATGAATCAGAAGTCTGCAAAATTCTATCTGTCAAGTTATTTTTTAATCAGACAAACTAATAGGTTAGTATGTAGGTTAACTTTATAAATCCTTGAAATAATGTGACAATATTACTTTTGTATTTACCGAAATATGTTTATCCGGACAAGACACAATGTATGTTTTATTTACACTACGAATATATACTTAGAACATTAAAAATTCATTAAAGTATGTTAATAATCCATGTGCAATCTTGTCTTAATTTTCGGTCAGGTTATTAAGAGAAATACACAGCGGTGCCCAACTGCTGTGTTTATTCTTTGAAAACATTTACTTTAACGGTGCGACATCTATCATCATAAATGTTAATAAAATAAAGACTATAATTCATATTGCTCAAGTGAAACAGGGACAGCTATAATTCGCATTCATTAAAGAGCAGTGATCCACACAGAAAAATAATATCTTAATTAAATATCGCGCGAGCCTGAAAATAATAACATCTAGTTGCATCCACAAAATTATGGTAACATCTACACCGACCTGTGTTACTTTCTTTACGTTGGCAACTTCATATTATAGCTATTTTCTTAACACAACTATCTCCAATGACAATCGTTTTCGTGGATAACGTTCGATTATCAAGTGCGACATGTCTCGATGGTCTCGGTCAGGTTAGAAAATCATTATAACGTTAACATGAGTCGTGTGTACGTTAAATTTTAAACGAATGTAAGAAAGCAAAGTGTTAACGCGATCTTTTGTCCTACAACTAATAAAAATCGAAAGGACGAATACGAAGATCCAAATGCCTCTGTTCACGAGGAATTGTCCTCACATCCCGAATCACGGTGATATCTCCTTTATCGAGGCTGTCATATCACAGAAGGGGAGATATGTAACATGTAGCGAGTGTTACACAGACGGTCCTGATTTGTGGCTATGTCTTTTTCCTGAATGTTGTTGGGTCGGATGTGCAGAAACACATTCGGATCATAGCACTATTCACAATCAGAAGTTTCCTTCCCATTGTGCACATATGAACCTTGCTAATAATCGTATATGGTGTTATGCTTGTAAAAAAGAAGTAATTACAAGACATGTACCATCACCACCATTATCACCTACACAAGTGGAGACCAAAATATCAAGTAATAAATATTCCGGTGATGCACCACCTAGTGTGGATAATAAAATGGATGATCTTAATAGGCTCATGTTAGACAAGTAAGTGAAACTTTTGTACATTTGATAATGCCACTAATACAATATATTACCTTTGTGAATATATAATTTATAATGAATATTTCGTTTTTAAATAACAGGTTCTATGGTGAACTTATTAATAGGGTTAACTTTGAAAAGGATGGATTTTTCAATGAGAAATCTGGTGATTCACCTGATAGTACAGATTCGGATGAAAGTAAAGATTTTTCTGGGAAGCCAAGGGGCCTAGTAGGCCTTCAAAATATTGGTAACACTTGTTATATGAATTCTGCACTTCAAGCTCTATCAAATGTTCCTCCTTTGACTCAGTTCTTTCTCGATTGTGGTCATATGGTTAGTTATATGGCCAAAGATAGAAAATCTGGTTTAAGCTTAAGCTATTTGAATCTCATTCGAGATATGTGGAATAAAAAGACAAGAGGATATGTGGTACCACATGGTATACTGTCTGGTATTAGAACTGTTCACCCAATGTTTAGAGGCCACCACCAGCATGATACTCAAGAATTTTTACGATGTTTTATGGATCAATTACACGAAGAGTTAAAGGAACATATTGAAGATGACCGTGACAATTCATTAAAATTGAAAGGTCTTAGAGAACAGTCTTCAGATGAAGACGACACAGAAATTGACGGTAACGGTTCCAGCCAATCTGATGCGGAATATGAAACATGTGATTCAGGAGTAAGTGAACAAAGTTCTTTAAGTGATGAAGGTGAACGTGGTACAAAAAGAAGATACTCTCGAGTATCTCAAACAGAAAAATTAAGGAGCAAGTTTACAAACAAAAGTTTAAAAAAGACAACCATCGAGCAACCTTTTCCTCAGCCGCAAAGGTCAACACAAAACTCACCTGTTAAGTACAGAACCAAGAAACAAATGAAAACACGAAGTATCATTAGTGATATATTCGATGGTAAACTCTTAAGCAGCGTGCAATGTTTAACGTGTGACAGGATTTCAACAAGAGTAGAAACATTTCAAGACCTGTCATTACCCATTCCAAGTAGGGATCACATCGATATGTTGCATCAAGGATCACTTACACCTCAAAAGGCAGGCCCATGTTCAGACGTGGTGTATGTCACTAACCAGTCTGGTTGGTTGTCCTGGTTTGTACAGTGGATGCGTTCTTGGTTCTGGGGACCAGTTGTTAGTCTCCATGATTGTCTCTCTGCATTTTTCAGTGCAGATGAACTCAAAGGTGATAATATGTATAGTTGTGAAAAGTGTAATAAACTGCGTAATGGAATTAAATTCTCCAAAGTTTTAGAACTGCCAGAAATACTGTGCATTCATTTAAAAAGATTTCGTCATGAAGTGATGTTTAGTTCGAAAATAGCAAATTATGTGTCATTTCCATTAGAAGGATTAGACATGCGACCATATTTACACAAAGAATGTGTATCCAAGGTGACAATGTACGATTTAATATCAGTTATTTGTCATCATGGCACAGCTGGTGGTGGCCATTATACATGTTATGCATTAAATCCTATTGTTAACAAATGGTTTGAATTTGACGACCAATGCGTTACTGAAGTTTCACCAGAGACTGTGAAACATTGTGAAGCCTATGTACTGTTTTATAAAAAGTGGTCACCAGAAATGTTGCAACTACGTGATAAGACTATGGAGTTAATGGAAATCTCATCGCGAGAATTATCAGATTTAAAGTTCTTCGTGTCTCGACAATGGATTAATCGCTTTAATACGTTCTCAGAACCAGGGCCCATAGATAATTCTGATTTTCTTTGCCCTCACGGGGGTGTTAATCCAGTAAGGGCCCAATTTGTAGACAATCTTAGTATGCCTATACCACAAGCTGTGTGGGAATACTTATACAATACGTGAGTACCATTTATCTTTGAGCTTCATCAGGCTGTGCATCTGTTATATATCAGAGATCCTAGTACTGCTTTTAAAATTTGTGGAATAACTGATCATTGCTATTTTAGATTTGGTGGTGGTCCAGCTTGTACGCATTTATATGAATGTCCTGGATGTGAAGAAAAGTATAAGTCACTACAAAAACGGAGGCAATATGAAATGGAAGTATTTCAACAATTGAATCATAATACTGATAATCCAACTGCTATTTATGGATTAGCTATGGCTTGGTTACGTCAATGGCAAAGTTTTGTACGTGGTAAGGAGACTCAGCCACCCGGGCCAATTGATAACAATTCCATTATTGTAAATAAAAATGGTCAGAATATTCTTAAAGTTGGTGAGTTGTTAATTTAGATCTATTGGAATTTTCGATAAATGCGCGTTTTCGTGTCTTATGTTAATAATCGATGAATTATTTGTAGGTTCGGATTGCGGCCAAATACCAGAAGAACTCTGGCAATTTTTTGTCAGAACATATGGAGGTGGACCAGAATTAATGTTACACTCGTGTCAACGACCTGTTGCTGCTCAGCCTAATACGTCATTACATTCCACTTCAAATCCAAGTCTAATAGATCAGAATTTTAAAATTAATCGTGTAGAAACTAAATCCAATAAACTCTGTATTACTAGGAGTTCCGAAACAATATCGCAGCAAGATAGCGCTATTGAAAGTTTAACTTCAGATAGTGACTCACATCAAACACAAAGGGATGTTAGTGAGTAAATGCTACATCCGGTGATTCTTTACATAAATTAACATTTTTACTGAACATTAAAAGTATATTCTTCAGGAAAAGTATTTACATAATGCTACTTCTATGGTGCGTGAATATTGTAGGACATTATCTCTTGAAACTGAAAATATTTCCCCTATATAACACTCGCATGTGTGTTTTTTGTCATTGTGTACAATTTAATATAAATTTATGGGTATTATGTGTACTTTGTGGGCAATACAGGTAGTACAAAGTTTGGTATATGTGACTGTATTATTTAAAGACAATTATTTAGCTGTATTATTTAGCAGGAAGCCGGTGACAAAAACACTAGTCCTCCGACTTTGATATTAACTTTAACATTTTTAATAATTGTACATTTATTACGATACTTGTGTGTCTCATTCTTGCACATGTAAAACGTTATTATTAAATTATCCCAAATTATACATTTTTCAGTTGATATGCATTCATTTAAAGGAAGAAGCAGAAGACTGAAAAAGTAAATTTTAATTTAGCAAAAATTTTTAGTTGGCGAAGGTAGTATGTAGTATCCGTGGTTCAAAACTCCTTTATCTCTAGTATTTTACGAGAAAATAGAAGCACAGTCATGCTTTATATTGTAGAGCACTTCAATAGAAAATTGAAATTTCAATTTTAAAGGAGTTGTAATTTAAACAAATTACAGATGTGTTAATATCTACATTTCTTCTGTAGGATGTAAGAAAGCATTTTTCTGTTGTGATCTCACAGCTTCGTATTGTTACCAAAATTCCAATATTTGTGGTTGTTTGTGCAGTACAGTAACGATATATTCATACCGTGCAGTAAGATTGAAACACTTGTTGGAAAGCCATTGTAATTTGAATTACAAATGTAGGGACACGAACGATTGTAAAGTTAATATTAATTATTGATAATCACTGTGAAAAGTAACATACCTAAGATAAATAATAAACAAATCGGTTTCTTTATTTATTGAAAAAGAATGTATCGGTTTTTATTGCCCTTTAATAACGAGCCAGTATATAAATTGTGAAACGTGATATTTATTGTTAAGAGAATATGAAATAATTGATGATGTGTGATGCAAATCGCGGACCAACAAAGAACAAATTGTTCATTAAAGCGTATAAGATTAAAGTGCTATATTTGATAGGATAAGTATTCTGAGCATCAATTGTAATATTATTTATACCTTCAATTTTACATTTGGACAGTAAAAATTAAGTTATTGAAATGTTCATTACGAAATGCATTTTCTTCCTGTTTATTTCAGACGACTTGAAAACCATTGAGTTGCAAAGTGAATCTATCAAAAGAATTTTTAATTGCGCTACAGCATTAAATAATTCTTTTTTGCAAACGAATGTTGCAGTGTATAATTGCCGAGAATTACTCTTTTTTTTCTATCTAATTACATCCAATAAAAAGAAAATTTTTGTGAACATTTTTTCAATCATTGTCTTAAGTTCTGTGAAAGGCATATGTCTTGTATTATCCATATAGTAATAAAATTGTATTTAAGTTGGTATTCTTTGATAGTAATTAAAATGTAAATGTTTTAAAGCTGCAAGACTTTCGAAATTTACAAGATTCCCAGGTCTTTTATAATTTTGCTCATTATTAATACTGCTGGAAATGATCCGAAACTTTCGTGCTTTACATATTTATCAAAACTCATACGAAATGATTGCCTGTTCATGGCTAAAACTTACAGCCCGAATTATAAAACGTTGATTAATAAAATGCAGTACAAAAAATCGTATTATCATTTGTTTCATCATATACGCAGGAATATAACAAATAATTCGATTCCCTTTAACAATTAACGTTACATTCGTAATAATCTGTTCTTTGGGTACCGCGTGCATTCCTACTTGTATACAGATATGAATTTTTTTTATAAGATTAACGATATCTTTGCCACTGCAAACAGTAATCTCGAAGACATCTTGAAAAACAGTAGACCTCCATAATTATTAAAAAAAAGTTATGACACCGTTGGTTTAATTAAATGCAGGGGGATAAGAGGTCCAAATACAGTACTGGCATTCCAAGCAAGATATCTCGTGGACCACATCGATCGAGTCTTGCGCGTTTGGGCGATGCTGGCCTAGCCATATTCCTCTGATCTCCCAGCCCCCTGAAACGGCAACCCCTTAGTCTATGTCGCGATTAAGGGCTCGCGATTAGGGACTCGACAATCGCGGTAGACCGTAGACGGCCATGCGGTGTCGTAGCCCACGTAGTTAGACGGCCGTTTCAACCCCTTATTTTTCTTCGTACAAAGTATTGCTTTCCTTAACGTGCTACCTGCTGCTGATCGTTTTTAGTTTAGTCGCACAACAATACGTGACACCCTGTCCGACGTGACGAAACGGGGTTACGCGAGAGAAAAGGAAAGAGAGAGAAAGAGAGAGGTGCCTGACGTGTGTCGTATCGAGACCCCCAAAAAGTTGCCCCGATAAACGGGAGAATTACCCATCATTCGGTGAGTGGGATCATTTTAAAGAATCGGGTATTAATTAGATTTTCTTCGTATAATCGAGAGAGCGATAAATCCGAAATGACGAGCGTGGGACATATCTCGGTCATCCAGTGTGATAGTTGGAGGACATCGTTCTTTTCTTCTGAATTCGTTTCTTCTTCGTGTTGGTTTTCTGAGGTCGAAGATGAACGTAGAACCAATTCGGGTGTAATGTGTCATCGACAAGGACGGTAGATGACGAATTAGTCGGTGTAATGTCGATCATCCGCAACAGTTGATTCTTATAAATGAGTATCTATGACGAGCCATATAATTGTTTCATTATTTCACGCTCTTGTTGTAATGTCCTTTGTACTATAAGTTGAAGACTCGAATAACGATAATACTATCACCGTGATTCCAGAAGGCCTCGAGTTTTGCAGTTGCGTAAAATTAGTTTGATTGAGATCATTAAACGCTTACGTAATTAAATCCGTCGCACCTGTTGTTTAAGTTCTCCATTTAAGAAGAGCAGTGCGTATTCTTCACAGTAGTACAGACGTGGTTTGGTCAGACACGTGTAGCGTGAAATTGACTCGTGTGGTTCAGTAATTTGAAATAATTTTTATGTTACAGTATCGCAATAAGTTACTCCATTGCTTCAAAGCTAAAGTTTTGCCTTACATATATACGCGAAGCTTTTCGTTTTATTGGAATATTTAAGGTCGATATTAAGATTGCCCTAACGCCTAAGCTGCACCTCTCGAGAAAACCTCTTTACAGTGTAAATTTCAGTCTAAATATCTCGTTATTAATTTCAGAAATAATCGGAAGTATCCTACAAACTTCACAAATCACTAATTTTGTATTATATTTTTTTTATATAATTCTACCTTGTAATTTGTCTATTTTGTTTAAATTTAATTGTATGGGAATATTTCTGCGGAGCTACGCTGTTTCTTAACATAATATTACAATCTGGTAAATTTATACTAATTATGATTTGTGTCTGAAGTACATTCAAAGATATTTTATTAGGGACATGCTTAAATATTTCCTCCCACCTTCTACACTGAATATATTGAAATTCAAATTTTAATAAATAAAAGCCATTTATTGCGAATTTCTCGGATACTGTACGATACGTTGAAGAATTATTTCACGATACGAAGCGTACGATTAATTACTTTTAATTAATTAGGCATAGCAAGTTGAAAGATGGCTAATTTCCGTGGATTCTTCATCCCTTCTATCGGTTCAACGGTCAGCGTTGCTTGGGAAACATTGAAGGCTAAATGGCCAGAAAACAGTCCTTGTATGGAACTTATTCGTGGTAACACCATGGGCCAACAACAGCCTATGGGGCAGGACAGTCAAGGACAAGTCAAGTCATTCGAGGAAGGCCAGGACAACACGGAAATGATGACTATGAACGGAGAACAGGCATATCGGGACCAGAACAACGTAGCTATTGCTGAGGATTCTTTTAGCTATCAGAGAAATGGGTACTTTCATATCGACATTTAATGTCACTTTTTTCTGTTCTATTTAATTATTAATGTTTAACTTGTTTGTTTAATTTTAACAATTTTTCGAACGATTTAATTATCATATAGTGGGGAATATTGTGTATTTTTTTTCGGAAAGTGGATTAAAATGATAGTCGATGATGTGGTATTACGTCATCAATTACGAGATGATACCTCACAGCGATTATTTTTTAGTAGACTCGGACCAATTCATTAGAGTCTATTATTCTTGTCATTATTGCAAGAGCTTTTAATTTCATTGTTTAATTTACATCGAGACGAGGTTCTATCGAAAATTTTACTGTCCGAAACTTTTATGTAATCTTAGTTTCGTAACTGGTTTAACGTTTCCAGGTTTATAAGATTTTCACGAGCTTGCAAACAACATTTGCAATTTCTCAAGAGATTGCTCATCTGTTGCTAATTCCAATAATTAACAAAATTATGACGTTTGGTTTGAATATTAAAAAGTGATCCTCATGTAATCGATTTATCTACGAGTTTCATTTAAATGAAACAGTTAACATTTTTTGTACACTAAACCCAGAAAATTTCGCTTATCCAAATACGAATAATTTTGAAATATAAATGAAAACTTCGAAATTTCCGTTTTCTTTGTAACGTCAACAGGAAAGTCACATTTGAGATGGAATTCTGATAAAAATCAAAACAATTCAATTTCACAGGGACAAAGTTCGAACAGGAAGTCTTAGCAGCGGTGAATTCAGCGAATACGACGAGGGTGGTGGTGAGTTTGGCGGACCCGGGGTTAAAATCAACGAATGGCAAGCGGCATGGAACGTCACCAACGCCATTCAGGTACATCCTTTCACCCAGAACTTAACACTTTACCGACCGGTAGCCTATTAATAGGCTTTTTGTCAGCAACGCTTAGACTTTTAGTTTATTAATCGGTTCCCACGGCAATCACTAATTTGTTATTTATTATTGTAGTGGAACTGTGTTAAGGAGTCGATGAGAAGCATTTGTAATTTTCAAAGAGATTGTAATTTTTTTTAGGCAATCTAAGCCGAAACAAATCCTTTAAGGGGTTACGCCACCTTGGCGCTCGGAAAAATAGGTATAAAAATAAACACTTTTTTTGACGCAGCCGTTAAGTATATAAAATGTTCTTTAGTTTACACACATATATATAGTAATGCCTGTTAGGCATTGTCTGAAATATAAAAAATGGTTGTTTTCTTATTTATAAGGGTAATAGCTAAAATGTGATATAGGGAAAAACTGTTAAACATTTTTTAGTAGAAATGACAGCTATTTGAAAAAAGAATTCGTATTTGCATCGAGATGTTGAGTTTAAAAACTGTATAACTTTTGAACATGGCATCCAATCAAAAAAATCCTACGTCACCTTTTAGAGAATATTATAAACAACAATTGTTGTAAATTTTAACCAAATCGGTTGAGTAGATATTGAGATATCGTGTACACCGTGAGTAAGGGTTTTCAAAAGAGAGTCCTACTTATCGCCTCATACCTCCGTCATTTTTTAACATTTTTTAATCATTAACATTGCAAATTGTTCATAAAACTACTATATATATATGTGTAAACTAAAGAACATTTTATATACTTAACGGCTGCGTCCAAAAAAGTGTTTATTTTTATACCTATTTTTCCGAGCGCCAAGGTGGCGTAACCCCTTAAAGTGGGTAGAATGCTCAAACAATAGCGGTCGGTAAAGTGTTAAAACATTCCCAATTTACAGAGTAACGCGAGGTATCTCGCTCGTTCCTTTTCGATACAGGTATCCTTTGTTTCTAGGGTATGTTCATCGTTTCGTTACCATTCGCCGTTTTACGGGGCGGTTATTGGGCCATCGCTGCCATGATCGGCATAGCACACATTTGTTGTTACACCGGAAAAATTCTCGTTGAATGTCTCTACGAACTCGATACCGTCACGGGTCAACGTGTCAGGGTACGAGATTCTTACGTAGCCATCGCGAAGGAATGCTTCGGACCAACGTGGGGTGCGAGGGCCGTCAATATCGCCCAGATCATCGAGCTACTGATGACCTGTATCCTATACGTCGTTGTGTGCGGTGATCTAATGATCGGTACATTCCCCGAAGGTGCTATAGACACGAGAAGCTGGATGATGCTAGTTGGAATATTCTTACTACCTCTCGGCTTTCTCAAGTCTCTTCAGCATGTCTCGGTTCTCAGTTTCTGGTGTACAATGTCCCACTTGTTCATAAACGCCATCATTGTTGGCTACTGCCTCCTGGAGATCGGTGACTGGGGCTGGTCGAAGGTGAAATGGACAATCGACATGGAGAACTTCCCAATTTCCCTTGGGGTGATCGTCTTCAGCTATACCTCGCAAATCTTTCTGCCTACTCTCGAAGGTAATCTCATAGATCGTTCGAAATTCGACTGGATGTTAAATTGGAGTCACATCGCGGCAGCGGCTTTTAAGTCTCTCTTCGGATGGATCTGCTTCCTGACCTTTCAAAACGATACGCAGCAGGTAATCACGAATAACTTACACTCGGCCGGTTTCAAAGGTCTGGTTAATATTTGCCTGGTTGTAAAGGCATTATTGTCGTATCCTCTTCCGTATTACGCGGCATGCGAATTACTCGAGAGAGCTTTCTTCAGAGGACGACCGAAAACAATCTTCCCAACGATCTGGACGGTCGATCGTGAGCTAAAGGTTTGGGGACTTGCCTGGAGAGTCGGAGTTATCGTTTTCACTATTCTGATGGCGATATTTATACCGCATTTTAGTATTCTTATGGGTTTCATCGGTTCGTTTACAGGCACGATGCTGTCATTCATATGGCCGTGTTACTTTCATCTGAAATTGAAGAGAAACTCCATGGAATGGAGCGCGGTCGCGTACGATTGCTTCGTTATTTTCCTCGGGGTTTTGTTCGCTGTGATCGGTGTATACGATTCGGGCACTGCCCTGATCAATGCCTTTGAAATCGGCCTACCATTCTGAGTGATTTCACGATGTTTAGCTTGTTTAGTTCTCCTTCCTGCGCCGATAAAGGTATCGTAGATATTCGACCACGACTCGAGGAAATTGTTAAGCCGTGTCACTGAAATTTTTAATGTACAAAGAGGCTCTAAAATCCCGTCGACACTGGAGAATCGAATTGTTCGAACGGTGGAAAGATAGGGAGGATATAATGCTAAATTATCAGGGGTTAGGTGTGGATTAGATCTCAGTTAGGTCTGAGTTAGATCCGAGTTAGTTTGGTAATAGTGTAATTTGTGCTAACTACTTTAACCCTTTGGATTTTATGCAAAATTGTAATTATTCTCCGTGGAACTATTCAAAACGAAATGACTAGGAAAAAGGTTGAGAATATCTTTCCACCTACTAGTCTATTATGTTGCATTCAATTTTCCTTATTATATGAGCATACGCACAACGTGAAATATTATAAATCTGCAGACGTGCGGCGATAAAACGCAGGGTTCAAGTCGACCAAAGCCAAAGGGTTAATTGTAACACGAAATCACAATACGTGTGATAAGTACTTTTCTAGTTGACGGAGATGACAAACCGTGTTTCAGCCTGAATTTCTCTAAATTACATTAATGTAAATACGTGGAAAGTGATAGAGAACGCAAATATTTTTCCGATACGAAAACAATAAAAAACAAAAATAGCAAAATCCAGGATCTTTCCAACACTCGAGCAATTAATAACGATCAATTACGAAGGTGTTTTGCTATTTGTTAATGAAATTAGATGACGTACATATATATATCGCTTAAACTGCCTAATTAGTCGTACGGATTCCAATGTTAATGAAACATCGCGTCACCATCGGTGTTTTACGAGTTTAACACGTTTCCTCGAGGCCGCGTGTAAGTAAATAAACGCAATAAATATTTTTCGCTGATTTAAAGGACTTGTAAAGGAATAACGACGAGAGGGAAAAGTGGGTTATAGCCGTATCTCTCTATTTCGATACGTTATACAAAAAAAAGTAACCCTATATTTGTTAAAAGAAAAAAAAAGGAATGATGGAGAAACACGGGAGATCCAACTCTCGTTTCCGAAGTCGTTGCACGAAAAGCGTCAAAATATTTCCGTGATCACATTGTATATTTACATTCAACCAGAACTCACACATATCTAAGCATATGCAGAAAGGAATCTATCGGAATCACGAAGAACAGAATCTAGATGTCAATAATAATAATAATAATAATGATAACGATAATAAATTATTGTTCTACTCGGCGAAGCGAATGGGGCTTCGCGTGTTTTCACGGTGTTACGTCTTCCAATTTCGAGGGTTTTGGCACGATGTTGTCGATATCAGGGGCTTCCTAGAAACTTCTTAGACTATTTAGAGCGCAGTAAACGTGATAATATATTTAATAGCTGTAAGTATCGATGTCTTCCACGTGAGTTTCATGAGAAACATGGTAAAATGGTAAAACAAAGCATATTGTACAAGTTAATTACTGTTACACAGATTTCGGGATTTTATAATTACATTTGCGAAACTTATAATTTCTATTTAATGCGTTGATCGCACGCTTCGCTTTGAGAAGATGTTTTTACGTGTACGATCAGAATTGACAGTAAATCTTCCGACGATTAAAAAGGAAATGGAGGAGGTAAAAAAAATTGGTCGATTTAATTATGTAGAAAATTGAGAAGAAACGGCCTTTTGGGTTTCAGGGACAATTACAAAAAATTGAGGACAAGTCATTTTTACCACCTTGGGTAGACCTAAAGTTAAACCCCGTAGAATTACCGAGGAATTTAAAATTCAAATTGACTGTGAATTCAAAATTGCCTTTTTCACCGAATATTAGTTCTCTTTTATTGCAAATTCTCATACGTTCGTATCAAAAGTAACTGTTATCAGTATTTCTATATTATTCATGATTAATTAAATGTCAATTCTTCAATTTTCTCCTTATTGTTTTATTAAAATTCTATGCCGCGACACATAAAAAAGAGAAACCAGTCCTTTTGCATTACTGATCGATACTTTTAAGCCAATGGGTTCGAAATACCATTACTCATAACAAACATATCATATTTATGAGGCCAAATATCTTTGAATTGCAGTTCTTCCGAATGACATTACTTTAAGATTATATTAATAAGAGATTATATTAATAATATTATTTAAAATACATCGTCCTCAGTATCATTCGGCTATCAAGGATATTCATGTATTAAGAAGCTGACACTGATATTTGTTTGATTGCAATTAATAATATGCAGCCGATGTCCTGCAAATACAATAAATATCTTAGAAAATAATATTGAAACAGGAATAACAGGAATTAAAAATAGGAATATTATAATTATTCCTACCATATACGATCGTAATGTTTCCTTTACGTGTCAATAATTCGACATTTCATTACAAATTGGCAGGGAGTACAATTACAAAACAGATCATGCACGTTGAAACGTCTCCTCGTAGAGTAAGCGAATGGAAATATGTAATCCGTTATGTACGAACAAGTACAATTAGTTATGTAATCCAACGTCTTCCAAGGTCTACGATGACCATATAGATTACACGTTAGTTTAAGCAATACGAACGTAGACAATACAACACTAGTACGGCGTGATTTGCGGGGTGTTTCTTATTATGTTTTAAATATAGTTTAAGCTGCTAGATAAGATTCTCTAGAATATACGTTTACGCGACACCATAGAACCAAGTTAGCCGATGAATGGGCAAGGAAAAAAAAAGTCTCTCTTTTCGCGTAAGCGTCCCTTAGCTATGTTCAGTGTAAATTCATCGATGATTATTTAGTACGAGACGAGACTAAAACGGGGGAGGAAGTCTCCACTCGCAGACGAAGAAAACTTGTTAACTAAATGAGATACGATAATAATTACGAAACGAGTCTTCCAATGATGTCTTCCAGAGCGATTAATATTAAATGTAACGCGATCTATTGATCGTATGATATGTTTGTCAATGATATTAAACGTTATATTGAGAATTACTTAGATGTTAAGAAGTTAACTGTTAAGGCTACGATCATACTTAATGTGTAAGTAACCAGCGCGGCTACTGATGTGAAAAAAAAAACTTCTTTCTTTTCTCATGGAATTACTTTGCTCCGTAATATGATCAAGGTAGAGCGATAAGACCTACGTAGGATGGCATTACCTTGCCTTATCGATGAGAACTTAATATTGTGCATGTAATAAATGGCACCTCGTTTCCAATTGATGATTACAAAGGAATTTTTTTTTATGTACCGATCGATTCCATTGGATAATTAGGAAAAGTTTCTAATGGGTTTTACGGACGTTGAGGTATTCAAAGTTCAGTACTACGAGGAAAAGTATGAAATTGAATTTCTATATTACAGAGGTTACTCTGACAGCTTTTTTTTTCAAATTATCAAGACGACATTAATTATTTAGTTGGAAAGAGAATTTATGTATTCCGAAGACACTCGGAATTTGTGTTCTGTAGAAATTAAGCTACCGGATAAAAGTCGTCAGTGTCTTCGTTCTCTAATGTTACGAAAATGGCAGAATCGAAGGATATATTGTTGAAACGTACAGATTATGTAGAATGTAAAGGATTCATTAATTCTAGGACGCATATCGTCGACATTTTGCATCCTGTTAAATGTAACTTCAGGTTATACATATTTTATGCCATGTAACTCCGCACAATTAACAGTTTTCGCGGATTATAATTTAACATTATAATAATAATTACTTCTTTATTTTGTTCCTCGCTATATAGAAAGAGCATGGCATATCACTCTTTAAAATTTGAATATAATGAAAATTCTCTTAAATTCTAGGATAAAAATTTCAAAAAAATCAATTCCTTCGTCACACATTGAAGTGAAGTTTGGCTTTGAACTTCTGTTGTAACACAATTTCGTGCAGCGAGGACGTATTATGGACAGTATTTTACGTTACATCCTCTATATAATTATAAACGATGATCCAGATAAAGTATTACAAGCCGTTTTTTGAAAATTGTAGCAGCTATCGACATATTCTTTTTTTTATCAATTCTCAATGATAAGAAGTTTTCTAAAAATGGTTTCCAAGATAATTACTAAATAACTCTGGTGTAGCTTCGAGCAAGTTATCGAACTACATCACAATTAACATGTTATTCCTTTTTAAAAAATACGCTGCATCCACTTTGGTCTCTTGGAAGTAATTTTCAGAAAAATTTTCAATTCTATAAATGATCGCCTCCTTCGTATCATCGAAGACAAGAAGAAACCGGTGTGAATAGTTTTAATACTTTTTGAAAGTACAGCTTGAAATACTTCATTTAGATCGCCTCGTACATAATTCTTTTTTCTCTTTTAGTGGTATAAATGTGACGAACAAACAATAAATACAAAATGATATATTTATCGCCCTCTAATGGAGTATATACAGTGTCGTGGTATTATTATTGTTCTCAATTGATATAACTACTGTTGTTCACAATGTATTTACCTCATGTATAATGAAAAGAAAAATGAAAGCGAACACTTCGAGGACTGACGTTAATGCGACCTTCTCATTTAGATTTAGAAGTGCTTTCGCGAAAGTCTACATCTTTCGTGACTATCTCGAGAACAACCTCATTAATGTTGTAGTCAGATATACGTATATATGGTACTAATGATGTAAAAGGGGGGGGGGGGGGGCTTGGTGACGAGGGAAGATTAAAATACATAATACATATATTATAATTATGAAAAGTGAAAATACATTACCAAAATTTTATTTACGAGTGATTTCTCATGTGTCCCAGCCCTTACTGACAATAAGTCCTTGTACAGAAAGATTAAGAGATCGCCGTGAAAATGGCAATTGGTAGGTTTACGATGCAGAGTCAAAATTATGGAATAATTCTTTTTATATGAGATTTTGTTCCTGAGGGAAATTATTTTAAATATATATGGAATATAATAAAATTTAATAAAAATTTATATTCAAGAAAATTTGACAGTTAGTGGGCCTGATAGAAAAGAAATGAAAACACGGTCAGTATCTGAAGAAATCAATTTTTAACGTTCAAAATCGTCGATGCTGAGAACAAAAATTGATATCGAACACTTTCTGCATATATCTTACGATACGTATGTATAATTTTGATTTGAAGGAATTCTGTTCTTCAGTGAAAAAAAAGGAGGGATACTTTAAATGGTAATATTCAATTTCTTTGTGCAATAAATTCCTATGACTATGCTCGCTGAGTATTATATTCTTTTTGAGAATAGGATAGAAGCTATCATTGATTTTGCGATACCACAAAAACGGACTTTCTCCATGGAAGAACGTGTCTTAAAAACCATAAATTCAACTATGGCGGTGATCGGTTATGCTCTAAATACCATTTATCGGTACATAAAGTGTTTGCACCATTTACAGATTTCAGTCGGATTTACGATAACCGCAATGGAACTCATGGTGAGTTATATGTCGATTAAATTTTTTATGATAACATTCTTTATTATAACGGACAGATAGCAAATGATAGTTACAGATAGTAATATTTATGTTTGAATTGCAGTTATGATTCACGTGTTTGAAGTAGGATCGCCGCGGAATATTAATTATTATTTTTCGAGGAATAAAGTTACGAACTTGTTGTTAATGGGACTGAAATAATACTAATGTTAAGTGATGTAGGCTTTCAATAAAATTTCGTGTTCAATTATATGTTCATAAAAATCATAAATTAAAATGTGCATTTAGATTGAAGGTAAAAGTCTGACTTTAAGGTATTCGAATACCTCAGGATCTTAATTTTTAAATATCCGAATTTGAACATTCTTGAATATCATTTAGAAATAATACAAATACATATAATTTAAAAGATATATATTTATATTTACAATACGGTTATATATACGAATATAATTTAAATATTGTCTTAAGAAATATAAACATAATATATCACAAAATTAAATATTTCGGTTTACGTAAATTTGTGCTTTCATCAGTTTATAAAATTTAGAAAATAAAATACACTTAATCAATTTATAGAATACCAAAATAATGTAAATCTTCAATGAAATTAGCGAGGTAAAATAAAAATTAATATTAATATTAGGAGATGTTAAACACTGTAAATAGTGTACTACATAGTGATCTTTATCAATAGGAATTAGATGGATATTGTAAGTAATAGGCATTTTCTTACGAAAAGTAAGTTAGCAAATTATTTGGTAATAATGTTTTGAACCATACAAGTAATCTTTTTTATTACAGAAAATCATCTGCATATTCCTTCTAGTTGTTTTGACGATGTCTTCCACAACGGGACGGGATATCACCAAGAAATTTGCATCTGACGTTGTTGAAGACGGTAATACAGTTTTTATTAGTAGTTTCAATTAGTAATAAGTTAATTAGTGGCAAATGTTATTGCGAGTCTATGTAAGCATCCATTTTTTTCCAACTTCGAAACACTCCACTATCACCATTTTACTAAATATTTATGAAAACCGAAGTCTACAATGCACATAATTATGTATTATCAATCATTTCGTGGAAACAGAGAGTCGTACAATTATACTTTTATGTCATTATATATCTATATTTTTTTTCTTAGTTAGGAATAGAAACACGTGATTGAGATAAATGATGGAGAGATTAATACGATAACGTGGCATTAAAATTAAACTTACCTTCCTCGTAAATCCGAAGATTCTTTAGAAAGGTGCAATTACATTTTCGATTTAATCGAACTCCATACTACATTTTACATAAACAATATATACATATATATATATTGTAGTAAGGGGTATTAAATAATAAAGAAAAAAACGATACTCAAGACACAAAATAACAAAAACAATTAGGCTATATATTTTTAGATAATAGAATAGTAATAATAAAGTGTAATAATAGAGATAATAATAATAATGATAATAATAGTGAAAATATGTATTAACGGTATTAAGAGTCGTATTAAGGAGTTCGCTTTCGGTATAGCTCAGATGCCCGATTCGAACTCTACTGTTTACTGACTGCCCCGGAACTGTTGCTAGGCCTCATTTGTATACGTTAGAGTAATTACAGTTAAAATACCAGGACCGTGCCTAAGCAGTCTACCAAAAATCTTTTCTTTATTAAAGGGGCACTACAATATATATATATTTTGCCAACATGCTTTAATAATTGTGCAGAATAAAAAGTGTTATTAATGAATAGTGCATAAAAAGTAGCCATAAATGAGTCGCTCAGAAGTCAATGCGGTTAAGTCAATTTTTATTATATTTCCTGATTTTTGTAAATTTTAATAGAATGAAATTTATTCTATGAAAATTTGCAAAAATCAGAAAATATCAAAAAAATGGATAACCGGATTGGCTTCTGAGCGACTCATATATGAGTAATACTTCGCTTATTTAACACAAGCATTTTGATATTGAAAATGGCAATCAGTTTATGAATGTTATAATTTGAAAGTCATGAGAAAGTTCGTCGATTTTGGCAATCCTGGTCACCACTGATGTCTATTGCATTAAACGTGTTGATATATTTTTCATTCTTCTCGTCATCATTTAACATTTTTGTTTTATTTGCAGACGAAGTTCCCCGTGTGCAAATTAAAGTATTTCGAGGACCAATGCAAGAACGAGATGGCGAAAGATTCGCTACCTGGGGATTCTGGGTGAAGCAACCAGCTGATATTAATTGATACTGAAAATCTACTAAAATAAGAACAATTGTTTCACCGCTGCAAGTATTAATTTGTTGAAAATCAATTTCTTAAATTTATAGACTACTTTAAAAATCGCTGATAACAAAGGAAGAACGCAAACGCAAAAGTTTGAAATTGTTAAAATTATTATTTCTAGATCAAATAATACTGGCAAAATTTTTTAATAACGTATTTATACATAATCGTAATTTCGAATTTAATTTGCAATCTGAATGAAATCGATAAAAAGCGCTTCGATGACAGGATATTGTTCAGGGTTTATGTAAATGAGAAGATGAACATATTTTTTAATATATGTGTTTTATTTTCGGTGCATTAGTATACACTTTACTTGCTATGTTTCCATAACAGTCGTAAACAAATATCACGCCATTTACTTCTTGAATCGCGGATTATTTGGATTCATCTGATTTCCGTGATTGTTTAAGTCAGCCCTGGTGGCAGTGCCATGATAACCAGCATTATGTCCTGGTCCGGTTTTACCGTGATTCGGATTTAGCTGATTGGCGCGATTGTCTCGTCCAGGTTTGTCCATCTAATTAAAAAGAAGCAATAAAAATTACGTGTAACGGACATACGATTTACAAAAGTTTGAATAAAAATGTAACGTAAAGTCTGTTAGAATGAAGGCAAATAAATTGCAATAATATTTATTCTATTAGCTTTTAAGATTTAGAGGTACAACTCGTATAGTCATGAATATCGAAGTAATTGACTATGGTGGAAGGCTCGGATTCGCAATCAATGAGTTCGAGTTCAAATCCTCCTTCAACAACTTTTCCTAAGTTATTATTTAATATATTATAGTCTCGGTGGTATGGAAACCATCTAAAACAGTACATCTTGGGCAAAACAAGACAATAGCAGTTAAAGCCGAAAAAGAAAACGAAATATCAAAGTAACGATAAAGAAAGAGCAATAAACTACTAATGGTATACTTATGGCGTTTCCTTCAATTCAAATTGAAATATATTACGCGAGTGAATGTAAATCGAGTAAGCGAAAAGTTTAATAGAAATTCGTAAGAGTATTTTTTTACATACCTTTAAATTTGTTGGATCTTGTAGAGATGAGTTTTCGTTTGCGAATTACAGAATCAGTCTGTGCAAACTGGTGCAGAGAGTGAATTAGTTTGATTATTCGGCGGCTGAAGTCAGTATTTATAATGCGGGAGCGGCACCCGGTGTTGCCAACCCGAGGGATTTTTTTGACGCATGCGCACTCCTAAGCCTCAGCAACGCATATACTTCGCTCAAATATGGGGTATCGTTAGACCCCGGCGGCAATTGAAGTATGGTAGAAATTACAGGAAGAGGACATTTTTAAAATAAATAACATATTTACATGGAAATAAATGAACATGTATTTGCCAAAATTGGCGTGGCACGGAACGTGGTAACGAAAAACGCGGGAAACGAATCGTTTCAAACGACTAGGAACTTCCCAGTAGGGAGAGCCCCTTACGCGTACCTACTGTTGCACATAGATACGTCCGTGAAACAGCCACTATCGGGCTGTGACGTCGGCATGCGCATGCGCACTAAGCTCCCACGAGGGAAAAAATCCCTCAGGATGGCAACACACGGAACGGCACCGCGGCACCTGAGACGGAAGGAGAGATTACTCTAGCATCGCCTATCCCCACCATGTCGGTCCTGGAAACCTCAGATCGATGAATGACAACCGAAAATAAAAAACTACTTTCGTCGTTCACATCAAAATCGAAAATGCGTGAGGGAGAGGAATGTCCTTATCCGTCGGGCGAATCAGAGCAAATTACCCCTGAGGTGCCAAGTAAATTTTCCACCAGAATATACGTTTTCATATCCTGTGCGCACACCAGTTGCGCACAAGGAATCACCTGTGTTTTCGGTTACCATGCTAGTTCCTGATAATCGGTGTATCAAGAATTCCCTACCTCTATGTTATATAATCGACTTTACGACGTTGAATGCCGGGGAGCCACCGCTTTGCAAGATAAATTCATTAAACAAGATTATAGACTGCAACTTATCGGTCGTACATAATATGCATCGCATAATAAAAAAATCATGATGCCGCCACGGGTATGGAGTTTACGATTAGTGCGTCGTGGCGGATCTGCACGACCTACGGATTGTATAATAAAACAAAAAAATTTTAATTTTGATTTTTTACAAAAACAATAATATTCTACAGTACAAGGGAAGCATTTTTGCATAAAACATTTTTTCCATTGTCACTCGTTTGTCAGATATAAAAACCTAAAGTGCCAAAACCGGCAAAAGAAAAGGATTAATTTCACGACTCCAGAGTAAGTTACGGAAAAGCACAAAAACTTGTAACTTTTATTTTTATTGCTTTATCATTTAAAAAAAGTTTGGTTAAAATCGCATCGCAAACTTTCATGATATAACGAAAAACTTGGCAGTTTTTAATAAAAAATTAAGAAAAAATCGACAAATAAAATTTTAAATTCCATAGGCGTTTAGTACACAAAAAAGCAAATATTTCGTACATTTATCGTAAATCTCTATCATTAACCTTTTTGAAGTTATAAGCGAAAGAAGAAAAAATGTCGAAACTTTGAATGGTGGTTTCGAAAAAAATAGGTATCGATTAATTTCACGTGCTTAACAAATCTGCAAAGTTCCATTAAAATCGGAGGCGGACACCTCGGGTAGTTCCCTTGTAAGTGCATATAAACTGGAAGAGGATAAAATTGAAAATTACGCAGTGCACTCACATAATCGGGGAATCCTTTTTCGTTCTTTCTAAAGGCTTACAAAAATATTCTTTGAACGGATATATATTAGTAATAATAAAGAACTTTAGAAGATAATACAGCTTATGAGCACCAATAGAACAAATTTTACGCAATCATTTTAATATAAATGTTAGCGCAAATGTTTATAATATTGCATATTTGTTGTAATTGGAGTAATATTACTTAAATTTTGTATTTTACTATTGTTAAGATTTTTATCACTATAATACATATGTTCTAAAAAAAATATTCCTACGAAGAAAAATAACCAATTTCTGTAACTTACAGAGATCTTCATTTAAAATGTGACAGTGTTAATGATATAATAGGTATAATGAAATTAAAGTAAAATTTATAATAGGAAAGGAGTTTAGATTGTTTTATATCAAGGATAACAATATGCGTTTTGTGTTCTAGGAAAAAAGTACTTCGTTTTTTACGATTGGTAGACATGGCAGCAGTTCTAATTGTCCTCTCTAAAAGGAGCCATTTTTACCATGCAGTTTCTTTGCTAAAAAGAGGTACACTAAAAAATTGATTTTATTCTAGTTGCAATATTAATTAATGTGTAATATTATCGTTTGCGTGTAATATTCTTTCCATTTCTTAGCACAACTGGTGTGCTAATGCACCAAGCGCAAAATTATAAAAAACTTTCTAAAATCTTACCATAATTGATATAGGGAAAAAGTGTATAGATTATAAAATATTTTAGTAAAATATATATGTTTTCATTTCGAGAATTTCCACGAATATCAAACGATTGGACATAGAGTACATGCTTTTCTTGGCCGAAGTTATTTCTTTCTAAATTAATAAGAAATATTTGATCCCACCATCATTTCCCTGGTGGAAATATATCTACAACGCTACAATTCTCTACAATATATTGCTACAACATTGAACAATTTTCTACAACTTAACCCTATCTTCACTGTGTTTAATTTCAACAAATTTCTACAACCTAGTACGCGGATTGGGACAGTATTTTAGAATTTCGCGAATAGTTGTAAAAAGTTGTAGAATGTTGTAGTATTCTGTAAGATACTACACCAAACTACGCGCTAGACTCTTGAAGGCTATTTTCTAAATTTTTCGATATGACATGAAAGTTATAGAATATTGTAGTATTCTATAAGATACTACACAAACAATGCGCTGGGCTAGCTCTTGAATGATATTTCCAAAAATTTGTACATAAGACATAAAAACTTGTAGAATGTGGTAGAATTTTGTAGTATTCTATAAGATACTACAACAAACTACGCGCTAGACTTTTGAAGGCTATTTTCTAAATTTTTAGATAGGACATTAAAAGTTGTAGAATTTTGTAGTATTCTATAAAATACTACAACAAACTACACGAGCCGTGTTTTAATAGAGATCATTCTTTCAAGTTCCATTTGTATTAGAGTAGCAAGTTGTAATTTGTTGTAAAAATTTGTAGTGCTCTACAACTTATTACAATTTATTACATAAGAGAATCGAGTAAGTTTAGTGAGACATTGAATGTCGTAGAATATTGTAGTTACGAGCTACAATTTTCTACAACCACGCAAAATGTTGTAGAAAATTGTAATTTGTTGTCGAATTGCATAAAAAGTTGTAGATATATTTCCACCAGGGTTCTCATTTCTGTAAAAAGAATTTTTCTGCAGGTATTGCTTAAACTGAAAGTTTATTTAAATGCTCTATTATATAGATGTTTAAAAAAAACAGGTCTATTACAAAATAAAGTAGGTATAATCCTTATAATAAAGTAGGAGTAAATAGACTCAATATCATGTTTTCGCTCAGATAGTATTACATACGTAATTTTTTATTAAATATTCACAATGTGATTCGTGATAAATATTAAATTCTTAATACACTGATTAATGGAACAAAGCAATATTAAATCTATAATACGATTACACTATACCCATTATTTCCATAACTGATAAATCAAAGGACCTGGAAAAATATTTTATTTAAAGATTTAATTACAACTATTTTAATAAAAATGAGTATCAGCCATAGTATAATTTGGTTCAACTTACTTTGAATTAATTTGATCACCTGGAATGTAAAATGGGTTACACACAGCATTAGAGTATGCAGCGTGTAACTTTTTAAATGTCTATAAGAAATATAGCACACAGTTAAATTAATAAGTCATAATTATTACACTTAATATTTTATATCTAGAAACATTACCGTTTTAACTTCATTGTCCCGTAAAGTTACATTTGATGATTGCAGTACTATAATAAACTTGATTTTTGTATTTGTGCCATAGCCATATCTGAAATTGGAATTAAAATTATTCATCTGATTCATTTAATAGGTCCAACATAATACAAATACATCTTTGCATACATTTTGTATTCTTCAGTGGCATATAACAAGCCTAAGTATAAATCCCGAATATCAATAGTGGTTTTATTCTCTGCATTCAATTTTTCTTCTATAATGTCAATCGATGTATGAACTTTACAATGAAATTGTAACGCTGCCGTTTCATCAGCACATTTAATATATTTTGGCGAATTCTATAAAAGATACAAGATATGAAAGACTAATAGCACAATCAGAGATTCCTTATATCATACAAAAGATATCGTTTATATATCATTAGCTTGAAATTGTTATAACATAATATATTATTTGTAAATTTCATGCGATTTATTTATTGTTAAATGTAGTGTCACAGATCACTATTATAACCTTCAAACAGAAAGAAAAAATGTACTTGCATCTTTTCCGATCACAGCTACACAAACTGCCATGATTGCAAATGTTATACGTTTGGAATATTACAACTCATCACAGTATAAAACAATACAATGCTAAAGTAAAATTAATTTAACGAAAGCTTGTGACAAATGCGAATGCCTTTTGTATCATTTTACGTATAGGTTAGAATACGATTTTATGTACTCATCCTAAGTTGAGTAGAGAGGAGTGATCAACACAAATTTTGTAAAGAAACATTTTATTACATAGTTTTAGGTTTACAATATTCCTTATTTCGAAATAACAATATAAAACTTCAATATGCTACATTATTTTCTAGTAATGTTAAATATATACATGTTCATATAAGAATGTCAAAAATTATTTCTGAGCATCTATATACCGTATTTTTAATTTTTTACAGGCAGTTTTTGCAAGTAACGCTTTTTGAATGATTTAATTGTATTATTACAGAAACTGCAGTTTTTACATCGTAAAGAATATAAAAAAAAGTATAACAATGTTCATCCAGTTTTGTTGAAATCAGAAACAAAAAGGACTAACTGGGTCAATTAATTTAAAATGAAGCATTAAAATGTAAAAAAGGAGAAATAATATTTTGTATATGTAAAAATATTTGGCTAGAAGATAATATCTTTTATACATTTCTTATTAAACTTTTAACTCTCATAATATCTTTTCTTTAATGTTCGATACTTGCGCAACATGTACAATGCTTCTAATTCTTTAATAACAAAGTTACCATGAGCCAACATCTTTTCAATTTTCTCAGGATCATGTTCTCCTCTGTTCTTATCGAAAACTTTTCTTAATGTTGTCCTGAAATGTTCATAACCTTTCGGATAATCTCGACCCATGAATAAAAGCTAGAAAAGTCATAAATCGTCTATGAAATAAAGATTAAATATAAAATATCATTTAATATAATGCATTATAATGTTAAATCTTTAGCATCAATATATCGTTCTTACAAACATCTTTAACAAAAATTATTTAAATGGTATAAGTAAAATAAAGTTGCACTATCTTATTACCGTTTTGTATAATTGAATAACATTACTTCGCTGAGACATTGACATAAATAATTTATCCACTAATTACAATATCGTAAATCTGTGAGTGGTTGTTCTTAACCTAATATGTGCAATTGTCAATATTGAAAACAATTAATAACGTTTAGGTTCCTTAATCACGTGTCTTACTACCAACATAAGATTGTTAATGAAAGACTCCAATTGTATTACATTTTTTACTTATTATTGTATAGTCTATACATTCAGATGCTTTTAACGGAAACGATATTTATTTCATACGTCTATAATCAAAAAATTCTAATCTTTTTTAATGATTGCCATATTAAAACGCAGTTCTTTTATCAATGCAATTGAGATTACACAATTTATATGACTAAACATTCGTATATTTCGGCAGGAAAATAAATATTGATAAAGACATAAATAGTACGTATCATCACGAATTTGCGTAAGTTTTATTCTAAACCATTCAATCATTGGTAGACAGCAGGAACAAAAATTTCTTTAACGGATTATCGCTTGCATTTCTTCAAAATATGATAGACGAATGCATTCCACAAGTGCAAATTTTGTTTAAATTTTGCACGAGTATCACGTTGCGTGAAGTTGAAATCTGCGCCCTTTCGAGCGGTCGAACTATGCTGTTTAAAAATCGTTATCATTCTGTAACTACACGCAGTTAACGAGTTGATATGGTGTAATGTCTGCGTTCAAATCTCAGAAAGTCATATAATACATTCCATCGTAACATGAGCATGCAACGACGACGGCCTACCGCATTGACATTACTCTTATCTTATTGATAAAATGCACTTTCTCATCGAACATCCGTTGCAAGGAATTTCAAATTGTTTGATCTAATACCATTACAATAACTTTAATGTATGAGCGCCAACATTTCTGTATATTCATAGTAATGCAACAATATAATAATCACATTGGAATAAGAGATAAATTTATTATTTTTCACTGTCAACAAATAATGTCATGATAACATTCGCTGTACATGAATCATCCGAGATTATTAACATTATGTCCGTGTTGAAATTGATGTTCGGACAAATATATAAAATGTGTGATATAAGAAATTTCCATGATCGTATAGTTTCTGCTGCGATCGCAGAAGTGGATGGCGCGGTAGCGGAGCAATTATCGAGATTGTCAGTGAACGTTAGTAATCCATAGGGTTCGTAGACTTTCGTCAACCTTGTTCAATTTTGAAGCGGTTTGAAAAAATCAGTGTTATTGTTTATATTTACATTAAAAAAGCCTTGTCATTACAATGTCATAAGTAATAAGAATCTGCAGAATTTAACGGTTACAGATCGTGCGATCTTAGCATTAGAGCACCGAAATAATTACGTTAGAAGGTATATATGTAATATAAACGATATAAACTAAATAGGGTAGGTGGAAAGTTGTGGCCGTTGTGACTCGTTAAATTTTCATTGTCCTTTTCTCTTCCATATCTGTTCTATGAAAAATATAACATTTTCTATTGCCTTTAATAATCTAGAAAGAAAATCAATTTTTCACTGTGTAATGCATCCGGTTATTCGTTATATGCATCTGTTTACGAAAGCTGCATATGCTACTACCTCTTTTTAAAATAGGTGCATGTCTTCTATTTATATCTCGTTCTTCAGTATAGTTCTGTTATTTGTATCTAGGGTTTAGGAATTATAAATAATATACTTATGTTGAATATCAGTATATGTATAACTTGGAATGTAACTTGTCATGGATGTATTATTGGTAATGCATCAATCAATGTGATAATTACCTTAGGTCATAATGTTATCATTGATAACAATGTAAGCTAACAGGCATTTATATGCTTCTGTTTCAGGAGAATCATGGTGCAGAATACAATGTATAATGTTATTTTAGTGTTATTAGGTAAGACAAACTTGATAAGTGTTTTTATATTCTTATATTAATGAGATATATTTTTGTTCAACAGGTATTTCTATCATTACTGCTTCAGCATCTCCAACATTTAGTAGTTCCTACACTGTAAAAGGAACTTTATATATCCCGTATGCTGAAATTCGTGAGCCATTTTATGCATGGTACGATGGCAAAAGTGGATCTAGCCGAATTGATTATTATGGAGGTAATATAATTAACTTGGTACCTATTCATTTCGTTTACCTTGAGCTCGATGAAATATCTAATTTATATTTTATTAAATTAGGAATGGTTAAAACCTTTCAACTTGCCAATGAAGGAGCGTACGGAGCTAGTATAAAATTAGCTCCAGTTACTACAGAAACTCTTAGCAATGCCGAAACTTGCCTTCAAGTAAATGGTACTAATGACTTAAAAATTCAACCTCAGGCTGTTCTCCCTGACACCACTGGAATGGAGGTAGAGAAGAAGACTTTTTGTCATTTGCATATATATAATCAATATTTGATTATAGACTAATATGTAATTTCGTAATGTGCTGTTGTTTAGTGTATTGGGGAAGAAATGATCAACGGATTACACTGTGAAAAATGGAGGCTAGTACAAGAATTTGGAGAAAAGAAAAATAAGTACACTCTGTGGATACGGTGGAAGGTAAAAGTTATTATTACATTCATAGTTTTATATCTATTGAGATAGATTAAGCAGTCTGAAAAGTATTTGGCTTTTAAGGATCCTTCACATCAATTAACAGACACTTCAGAGTTACTTAGAGTCTGATTATCTTTCAAATGCCTATATCATAATAGATGAGCAATATTATTAATTTCAGAAATCACCATATGTTCGTCAAAAGAAAGAAGCAATACCTGTGAGATATGAAATGAAAGGATTTAATAGCCTCTTAGGTTCTCATTACGATCATTATTATCTGGATTATGATTGGTATTCTTTTGAAGCACCTAGCCCCGATGTATTTAGGATTACAGAAAGTAAGTTTAAACGATTACATTTATTTTCGTGCACCATTTTGGCTTGACTTCTGATGTTACTTGAGACTCCCCTTTAATTATAACTCTCTTACTTATGTTAGAAACACATGTAATAATAAAATTTTGAATCAGTAAAAGCTCGATAGATTTCGAGCAGCCGGAACGTATCGTTGAGGTAATACTAATTGGAGGGTCGGCCGTTTTCATTTTTGATTTTTTTTTTGAAACCTTTGGTAACGTATTTGTGAGATTTTTCTAATTCATATGATGCCAAACACCATATAATTTGAATTATGTAAATAGTAAGTAAATATATTAAATATCAAGTAAATATAATTCAAACTATATCGTGTTTGGTATCATTTTAATCAGAAAAATCTCACAAATACGTTAGCAAAGGTTTAAAAAAAAATCAAAAATGAAAACGGCCGACCCTCCGATTAGTATTGGCTCAACGATACTTTCGGGTGGTATCATGTTACACTGCTATCTCGTCGAGCGTCGAGGTTCGCTAAGGGGCATCCCCCTATGTGGAGGGGATAGTCGCTGTGCATTTATCGAGAGAAATTTCTGTTGCCTTTATCGAGGTTTTATTGTATTTTCGTTCAAATATTTACATTAGACATGATTGAAAATTTTTTAAATTAATGATTATTGCCTGAAGTTAATTCTACTTTACAAGCTGGCAAGAAGTTAAGTAAGAAAACAAGTAAAATAAGTTCCAATTTATATAAAAACGTGGAGACTAATTGAGACCACAGAAGTCATCTATTAATCAACTTTGTAAGGTATACATATACTAAAAAAATATACTTGTCGTAGATGTAACATGCGGTAGCTTCCCTGGACCTGGAGACAAACATATATACACCTTTAATCCGATGCGCGAATTTGTGCACAATTACGATGGTCACGTAAATGAAGCATTCGAAAATTTCAAGGAAGCTCATAATAAGAAATATGCAACTGACTTAGATCATACAAAGCGTAAAGAAGTATTTAGACAAAACTTAAGGTACGTATATAACTTTATATAGTTTTTCTCATGAAACCTAATATTCCATAACAATTTCACAGATTTATTCATTCAGTTAACCGAGCTAATTTGGGGTATCAATTAGACATTAATCATTTAGCGGATCGCAGTGATCTTGAATTAAAAGCTTTAAGAGGCAAACAGTATACTGGAAGCCATACCGGCGGCCAGCCGTTCCCGTATGATGTTGAGAAAGAAGTACAAAATATTCCCGAAACTGTAGACTGGAGACTTTATGGCGCTGTTACTCCTGTTAAAGGTTCTTATAGTTTGCAATAGAAAATAAATATTTTTCACATTTTCTATGCTATGATTAATTCAACGTTTCGTAATTCGAACAGATCAATCTGTTTGTGGTTCCTGTTGGAGTTTTGGTACAACTGGTGCGGTTGAAGGTGCTTATTTCATGAAATATGGCAAATTAGTTCGTTTATCTCAACAGGTAAGAGAATATTAATGTAAACAAAACGTATTATTCGGCAGTTTTCTGTTAATCATTCATTGAAGGTTAGCAATACGAAATACTTGAAATTGAATGTTTCGTAATTAAAGGCTCTCATTGATTGTTCATGGGGATATGGAAATAATGGTTGCGACGGTGGTGAAGATTTCCGATCTTATCAGTGGATAATGAAACATGGTGGTCTACCCCTTGAAGATGAATATGGCGGTTATTTGGGTCAGGTAAATAGATTTCAGATAGAAAAGTAAGTAAAAATGTTACTAACGATGTTTTGGGTTTTTTTTGTCAGGATGGTTATTGTCATATTGATAACGTTACACTGACGGCTAAGATAACGGGTTTCGTTAACGTTAAATCCGGTGACGCTGCGGCTTTGAAAATTGCTATTGCGAAACACGGTCCAGTTTCTGTCGCGATCGATGCAGCTCATAAAACGTTCTCATTTTATTCTCATGGTGTATATTATGATCCAGAATGCGGTGAGTATATCGACTGCTACATTATTTAAGATGAAATTATTTAATGGAAACTAACTACATTTAATGTTGCTCAGTTAATAACAGTGTAAAGAAACTACGATAGTTTCAAGAGTAGACGTGAAATTTTTAATTTTTAATCAGTATAATTGCTTTGCAAAATTTATGCTGCAAGAACTTTGTTAAATGTGCTTTCAATTGAAAAAACTGTTTGTTTCGTTTAGGGAATACGGAAAGTTCATTAGACCATGCTGTTTTGGCTGTGGGTTACGGTACAATGAATGGAAAGGCATATTGGTTGGTAAAGAATTCTTGGTCTAACTATTGGGGTAATGACGGATATATACTCATGGCTCAACAAGATAATAACTGCGGGGTGCTAACGGCCCCGACATATGTTACAATGTAATACTATCTGTTTCCGTCAAAAAGATAAGTTTTTCGTTTTAAAGCCAGCACATATAAATAGAAGCTTTTCGGAAAGTGCTAGAATTCATAGAGTTTATATTTTTTATATTATATAATAAAATGTTAAATGTTATACTTATTAGTTCTATGAACACTGTAACCGACAAAGGATAAAATAAAACGGTTTCATGACACAACACGCTAAGTATATTTAAAATAGTTTAGAAAAAGTTTCGAATTACTTTTGATAAGAAATTATGAAAACCAGTTTCGTATGAACATAAACAAACTTATATTTATTTAAACTTTTAGTAGTATTCAATAGTGCCTTACGATCATATTTAAATGTTTTATTTTTAATTTATAATAGGTGGAAATATTCAATTAACAAAGGATATAAACCTATGGTCGAATCTTGACACATATATTCCAGATTTGCATGTTTAACTGTTTAAATGTTTACGAAAGTTAAAAAAGAAATTTCGTAAGAATAAAATTACCTACTTTTTTAAAGCAATACTACATACTTATTATCGTCAGTGAACCATAAATAATAATAAAGACTTACATAAATAAACGTAGCAAAAGTCACGTTTTTATCGAACTATGGAATACAGTAATTACATCGAAAAAAGTCCAACATTTTTACTAAAGTATTGCTTATCTTCCTAGGAAGATAATGAAACTGTAATAACAATTGCCTATAAAAAATATATAATTTCAATAGGCACAGAATGCGTAATACAATAATTTCGATTTTTGTAAAATTAGATGAAGTAGTACCAGCATCGCTGTGCGCTCGATACAAGATAGTATTTACGAACGAAAGAGTAAAAAACAAGTTTCGGTTCGTATCTCTTAGACCGATTGAATTTAATTAACATTTCTATATTTCTTCAATCTCTTGGATTTAATATATATATATATATTCATAATATCGTATATAATCACACAATTCGAAATAAACGCATCCATGAATCAAAAACTTCGAACTGTTGTGTAGATAGCAAGTGAAATTAATGTATCTGCACATTTTATTCATTTCAAAATATATCTAATAGAAATGTATTTCTATGAAAAGAAACCTGGGAATAATTAGTACCGTTCAAGTAAATTCCTTTCTTCAATGTAATATCAATGGTTTTGCATCTAAACTTTCATGATTCTTTTTCGCCTGGGTGCATTTCATACTCGGAGATACATTAATCGTAATTTTCTTAACACTAGAACTACCACACCAGTCAAAATGACTGGTACACCATTTTTTCCAAACATTCTCCAAGATTATAGGAGAGTGATATAATACATATTCTACGTTCATCTTATAAAACACAAATTACCGAATCTATCATGTTTTCCACCTCTTAATTCCCCTTTTTTCAAAGTACTCATTTAATATATTTAAATATAACAGATTTAACGCCGGTAGTTCTAGTGTTAATCAGAATATATCGTATTTATATGGTCAGAGTTAGTTAAAAATTTGAAAGTAATTTTTTGTACCAGTGCAGCTATTGTGCCTTTTTAATATGGTCAAGTCATTCATCAATGTGTTTATGTATAGTTTACAGGCTTATTCACTTGAAAAGTACAAGCATTACAAGAGTTTGTTCAAGGAATAATTACCATGAAATCAACATGTACACAGTGTAATTATATGTTTAGAAAATAGTTTACAAATATAGATGTTTTTCATTGAATTACAAATTTTGTCAAGGGAAATAATAACTAATGATCTTTTAATACCAAAACGTTCGTTAACGAGAAAATTGTTTTTTGTCATCGCCAGCCTTGCACGATAACACTGCACATTACATTTTTCAATTATATTTCTGATAATCGTTTCCTTAACGAGTACACAATACATAAATTGTTTATACAGTCAATCAACGATGTTAACTTTGGTTAGCGTCTATGCTATTTTTTTTTTATTTATTTATTAATTAATGCATTCTCAAGTTTATAGTCTAATTTCGTACAATTCGAAAATATGATTTACGCATCTCTAAAACGTTCGCAAAGATTTACATTTGAATGATGTTCATGATATATGCTAAATTACTTACTGATGAAATGAGACGAAATTTTTGTAATTTCGAAAAACTTTCTAAACATATTTTGATATGGACGAATCAAAAACATATCTACCTAAGATATTATTATCGTAATGCATAATAGGTATATAGAACTGAATGTTAAAAGTATTGTTTCAGTCGAATATTAACGGGATACATAATTAATAAAAACGTGACTACAACTTCCGTAGATTATGATAAAACAAAGTGTGTCTTATACATATGACAGTATTTAGCGATACTTTTTACAGGAAATTCTACCTTAGTCAAACGTAAAAGATCGAATTATATCACAATGTTCGGTAAAAAATTTGTCAAAAAGATGTTAAATACGCGCTCATGAAAATATGTAACCAAAGTTACGCGTAGCATTACATTGGCCTTGAATTAAACATCTTAAATATGTCGAACTCTCGGATATGCGTAGAACAAGAAATGCGATGCGTTTAAGTACACAAAAGGTATTTATACTTTATCGACAAAGGCGAATAAATCTTTCATCTACATATGCGTCGAAAGCGTGCAAGAATTGTTTGGAAGAATTTATAATATATAAATCTTTATTTTTTTTTGCATTTTCAGTCGATTCATTTTTGTTCACTTTCATTTCATATCACTTATGGACCCTGCTCCGATTGGTCATGCTCGATGATCGATAAGTAGCCGTAAACAAATTAGCCACGTATGGCAATATTAAAGAGATAATTGATCCTCCAGTTGTGTGTTACATTTGATAAATAATAGGAATGTCGAAAGATTACACGATACAGGAATTATCCTTATCGGTAATACAGACGAAGGAATATCGTGTGTGTTCGTACAACTAAACTGTTCTCTCCAATGGACATATTTTCGAATTGTCCCATATTACATAATTTATTATGGTTAAAGAAATCCCATTTCTAAGGCGTTGTATAACGATTGCGTGTCCGAGTGACTATTTATTCTCCAAAATGGGAAATTGTGGGCACGTGCCGCAGTTTCTTCGTCCGAATCATCGCCTATCACTACATACGTACATCTTCGACCAAATCGTGCTACCACCCTTCCAAAACAGCTTTCTTTTCCTGCAAAGAAACAACGTCAGCATATTTTACAAATGTAAAAATGTATGTCGTATCTCAATATGAAAGAAACAGCAATTTTTTAACACTGTCGTATAAGAGCATTAGAATAGAGGATTGAGGTCTTTAATGTTAAAAACAATTTTATGTTATAACTTCATGTTAAAGCTCGTATTATATAATACAGTGGTTCTGAAACTTTTTCAGGATTTGTTGCATTGACGATATCTTTACAATTTATTTAGATTGCTCGCGGACTCTCTAAAACAAACTACAATTAATGTATACACTACTGTTACCAAAACATTTTTTGACAAACAATTATCGAAACAATTATTATTTACTCCGAAAGTGGCAAATCTTAATCATCAAATGTACATTCAATGAAGCGTGTGCATCTACTTTGCTTGAACCAGCTCAAAATTTTAACTAAGTGTCCTCTTCGCACAGTTTGAGAATCACTGATATAATACAAACGAACAAAATGTATTTAAAAACTGCGTACCAATTTTCGAGGCGGAATAAATGTTCTCAATTGGAAATATCCCGCCGATTCCGAAGAGCAAAACTTTAGAGAGAGCGGGTACCAGTTGCGTGGTAGTGACTAAAATATTGATACAGTGACTTCTTTTATTAATAAGGCTCAGACATTTTACAGCCGATGTCAACCAATTATCGGTCAACACTTCAATTTCCGAGCGCAATTGCAGCCACTGCTCTTGCTTTGCCGCTCCCAACAAACCGCCAACGTTATTTCGATAGTTACTATAGATCTCTTTTATTTTTCGATATCGAAATGCTAACTTGCGCATCCAATCAACGCCACCCCTTACGCCGGATGCCAAACATATACCATTGTTGGCAGATGCACATTGAAAGCCATCCGTTGCAAAATTGTAAGACGACAGGTCCTGCCCGTTATCGTCTGATGAAACGTCGTCTATATGCACTTGATCACAATCCTGTAAAAATGACAGATGTACTTATTCTATTCAAAATTATTCTCATAATCTACAAATATCTTAACATTACAGCTCTATTTTTAAGATACCTCGTAATTCGCCATTTAGTATTACTATCTTTCTCTATTTATTTAATAAAGATGAAGTTTATAAGAATTTCCCAAAATAGCACGGTTGTACATATAGTAGAAAAATCAAACAAAGATTTACACGATGTCGTGATTTTACTGCATATAAAAGTGCAATCTTCCTATAGAAACATTTACATCAAATTTATCTCTTCCCGTGAAATGAATGATGACTATAGAGATTCCGTACATAGTAAAATTTTAATTATAACTACTATATTTACTTAATATTAACTACCCTTATATTATTCTATACTAATTAAATAATGTTAAACCCTTGTCCTATCATTTACCCGGTAGAAATCCGGGGCAGATGTATAGCAGCTTACGCTCGCCGTCAATTTTTCTGAGTTTCGAAACTTCGCAATACGAAATAAAACCTAAGAAATTATGACCCTGTTAACCCATTCACTGCCAGGAAAACGAAGCAAATATTACCTTTGCTTGTTAAAATTTGAGAAGATGACAGAAAGTTTTTAGAACATTGGTTTCATTAATCAAAAATATAATCTCGACATTTGTAAAGATACGAAGAATATTTTTGTTCAAAAATTTCTATACACGCGCGGCCATTATTGTTAACTTATTAATTCAAACTTATAGTGCAGCTACGATATATCTCATAGTTGGCAGTCAATGGGTAAACGCCTTGCCGTACAATAACGAGTGACACTCGTGATGCGGTAAATTGGATAGGAAATTTTTATGTTTCATAAAACCTATGAAATTGAAAATATCAGTGAGACGTACCACGATAAAATTATTTCTATAATATTAATATTACGTTAAATTATACGATATATCAGGAATCACTGATTAACTTTTACTTTACCAAATTAATTCTGAATTATTGCGGAGGCATTCACAAAAGAAATAGTACGGCAAGGGGTTAAGACTAGAACTACCAAACCAGTCAAAATGACTGTTACACAACTTTTTCTAAAAATTCTCCAAGTTTACAGGAGAGTCATAGAATATATATTCTTCGCCCATCTCAAAAAACATGAATCACCTAATCGATTCTTTTCTCCGCCTCGCGATTCCTCCTCTTTTAAAGTACTTATTTGATATATTAAAATATGATAGATTTAACGCCGGTACTTCTAGTGTTAATGACATTCGGCCCAAAATTCTGATGACGAGTCAGACTCGTTAAAGTAGTGCAAGGGGTTAACTACTCTTTTAACTGATCTGATGTTCTTTTTTTTGTAAGTACGCGCGTTAAAGTAATTCCCAGTACCTCGACATCATTAAAGAAGAAATGGGTATCGGCCAAATTAAATATCATTTCCTCCATCCTATATGCTGCTTGAGCCAGAAGGGTTGGATCCTTACGGTGCTTCGTTGCAAAGTGTCCAGTGAGCAATGAATGAAATACAACTATGGTTTCGTCAAGGTCCCAGATGAATATCCGTTCAGGACCGGCTTCCGTCGTATCCGCAGAGCCTATACTATTTCCGCTTCCGCTCTGCCGCCTTCCGCGTCTACAAGGCTTCGCTGTTGTCCCTGGAAGTTCATTATGTTACTCTCTTTGTTTCTTATATTCCGTTATTTTCTCTAACTTGTTCGGTACGAGAGATATTCGCCAATATGCATTACCATCTCTTATCTGCTTGTGTCGATCCACGATTATTACTTTCATTACGATAAATATCATTTTACCCAATTAAAAACAAAAAAGTAACGAAATTAGTTAATATTTTTAATGTAACTAAAAGTACTCTTATTATAGACGAGTTAAGAATATATATTAATGGTTCTACAAAGATAGGATTCGTGAAATAAAAATGTATAATTGTTTTAACCCCTTGCCTTACGATTTCTATTTTGATAGCATACGTAATAATTCGAAATGAATTGCAGAAATAAAAGTTTCTCTCGGATTTTTAACATTCCGTATAATTGACTGCAATATTAATATTATAGAAACAATTTGATCGTCTCGTGGCCGACTGACAATTGCAACTTGATAGTCATTGGAAAATTTCAACATTTTGTATTTCATTTATCGCGTCACGTGTGTCACACGTTATTGTAGGCTAAGGGGTTAAAATATAAAACAATTGTACATAACGAGCGCTTAAAGGCAATCGGCCATAGTAGACTTTCGTATCGAAAGAGTCGAAGGAAGAAAGAAAGTCTCAACTGAAAGAATCTTCTAAAATTACAAATCAAAAGTGTATATGAGAAAGACTGTCGACAGACTCGGCGCTTTTCGACGCAAGAAACGAAGGTATAATAAATTCACACGTACGAATCGTGTTACCTTCCATGTTTGCGGTTTCCCTTGCGGTAAGATCACTGGCGTCATGAGTGGTTGCATTCAACGTTAGCGCAGACTTCGTCGAATCTTCTTGCAAAAAAGGAAACATTATGCACGAATCGTTAACAAAAGCAGCATAAGAAAAGTGTAGAAAAACATTCAGACGTAAAAAAAAAAGTAATTGCTTAAAATTCAGAGTGTTTTTCGAAGTAATTAGTGATCATGTATGTATCTATTATAACATTATAGCCATCTAAGAATATTACACATCCCTTCCGCTCGTTTTTTGTCACATTCTCGTTTGCCTGAATAAATGTATAGTTCATGCAAATAGAAGCAATTTCAATATCTCTAATAACACCGTTTGAGTGCCACTCTCGGTTTAACACATTGTTGACCGTCAATTTTACGTAACAGTTAACTCGTATCACCGGCTATTTTTTCCGTAATTAAGTATGAAATTGAAAGAATCTAAATAAACTTCAGTATACTTTGTTTATACATAATGAATTTAAATGAAACTTTATACATATCTGCTGTATCTTATAGTTTATACATATTATATGTTTTAGTAATCTTTTTGCTGTGGTAAAATTGAAATAGCTAATGCAAGTACAAACACGAGTTAACTCGTGAGCGGTCAACAATGCGTTAATATCACATTTCTAATATCAAGAATTCAAGTTATTTCTAATTTTCTCTTTACACGAAATACACATTTATGCAAAGAAGAGCGTGCTAAGGGAAGATACAAAATGATACGTAATATTCGAGGATGGCAAGAAGCCCAAGGAAAATTTCATGTATGCACCCGAACAGTAGTGGCAAATTGGGGCCAACACCCTCGCGCGGCAACTACTATTTTCGCAACTACCTCTACGTGCGAATTCTTTTCGTATATAATTTATCTATTAAATCGTGTTCGTTGTGTAGAATATATGGGATGAAAATGTTACCAGCAAAGTTGAGATTTCCGATGTTAAACGAAGCAGGTGTCGCATGATACCCATGCATAGGATAATATCCGGAATACTGTAATGGTACCCTGTCATTTCCATATAAACTGCTACTGTACGCAGTGTAGTCTAATTTCTAAAAAAAAAGAAAAAAAATGTGAATAGAAAGAAGAACGTTAACATGGTATGAAATCAATGGTATCGTTCATTTCTTTAGTGAAATTGTATTAACTCTTTCGATACTACCGGTTTCCTACATCGTCAACCATTGATATTTTGCATTATTGTTATAAATTATGTGATGTAGGTTTATGTCTATTCGTGTTTCCAAAATTTATCACAGGGAATCAAACAACTAAGCAATTTTTAAAATTTAAATGTTAACAATAGAACTACCGGCATTTAAACCATTGTATTTAAATATGTTGAATAAGAATATTGGAAAGGGGGGAATCAAGAGGTGAAAGAAATGATCAATAAAGTAATTTATATTTTATAAGATAGACGTAGAGTATCTTCTGTATAATTTTCCTATAAATTTAAAAAATTTTTATAAAAGTGCAGGAACCAGTCATTTAGACTGTCTTGGTAGTTCTAGTGTTAATAATGTAACGATAATAAAATGACTGGCCGTTCAATAGAACTGTATTCGCAAAAAACATAGCCGTATCGAAAGTGTTAATACTCGAACTTGTTAAATAATTTTGTAAAGTTTTCTACGATCTGATATTTGTACTTCAATTAATTGATTGCACTATTGAATAATAGTTCTCTGAAATGGATAATGATTATCCAATTCCAAAGTTGAAACTGACCCCTTGCCCTACGATAACGAGTGACACTCGTGAAGCGGTAAATGGAATAGAAAATTGTCACGTTTTGCAAAATATGTAAAATTGATAGTATCAATGTGATGCGACACGATAAAATTCTTTTTATAATATCAATATTACGTTAAATTAGACGATATATCGAGAACCACTGTTCAATTTTGATTTTAGCAATTTAATTCTGAATTATTGCGGATGCAGTCACAAAAGAAATCGTGGGGCAAAGGAGTCAAGTCGAAAGAAAATTCGGAACGATGGCATCCCTAATAGCAACACGATGTAAGTTCAGGTACCTGAGAAGGCGATGATATATTTTGTGCTACATTAGGAAAGTTTGCGGTGCCGCTATTGTAAGTGGCATACGACGAATACTGCGTCATGGAACTTGGTGTCGTGTAGGAGCTTAAATATGAACTTTGCAAGCTCGAAGTGTTTTTCGTAGCCGTCGCTGATCCGTAAGGCGGTGAATTATACAAGCTGCAATATAAAAGAAATACTGAATGCCATGGGAGTCACCGATGCATTTGGATTCAATGAAATTTCGTATGACTTTTAAATTGTAATATTCACGAATGTGCTAATATTAGGGGGACCGGAAAGTAATGTCGTTTGTTTTTTACATTAAATTCGAACAAATGTATTTTTAAAAAGTTTGTATGTTTAATGAATGATGTAATCACCCTCGTTATCAAGAATATTTTGGCATCTAGTGTGCAAATTTTCAATGCCGGATCGATACAAATCAATTGGTTTTTCAGAAAAATATCTGGAGAAACGACATTACTTTCCGGGCCCCCTAATACATTCAATATTGAAATATTGGTGTTGGAAAGGCAAAGTCCTGCTGAGTATAGAACTTTTTGTACCTTTAATGCCTCTACTCTACGAAGATGTGACTTTAATAGGAAAAGTTTCATTTCAATAGAAATTATGAAACTTGAGAAACACTGGTGGCATTCAACATGTTAATGTTTTTATATTTATTAAGATATTTGTACGTTTGTCATTAATGACAAATTAAGATGTAAAATCGCGTGTACCAAGGTACCGGTATTTCAATCTCATAAATTATAATTATTAAGTGTATTTGAATTAATATTTTGAATTATTGGGTTGGCAACTAAGTGATTGCGGATTTTATATAAGAAGGAATTTCCTTAAGCTGACGAGGGACCCATAAATCGAGTTTTTTAACATAGTGAAGCTGTTTTAATTTTTTTTTAATGCATGTATGCGATATATTGAGCTTCTCTGCAATCTCACGTGTTGTGCTATGACGATCTGAATCGATAATAGCCTTGATATGACTCTCATCAACTGCAACTGGACGGCCAGATCGTTGCGTATTTTGTTAAGTTCTTGTATGTCTGGGATGCGGTCGTTTTTCGGAAATAATACAATAAAATATGTCTGAAACACGCGTTTTGTTCTTCCATTTTCAAATTGGGATAAAAACTAAACTAAATGACTCATCGATACGATTTTTGTTACTAATGAAAGGTGGAAATTCAAACAACAAGAAAACTATAGATTAGGTGCTTTGAACATGTTGACGAAACAAATAAAAGTGCTAAAACCATCTATCATCAAAATCCACAATCACTTAGATGCCAACCCAATAGTATAGTTCATACTGTTATGCAGTAGTAATATAGTTATACAAATTATGACGACGTTGTAGATATAAAGGACATTGGCAATTACTGAAATACAGTAATCCCCCCTATAACACGGTATATTAGTTCCGCGGTATAGGAAAACACGTTGTACGAGCATTCTCGTAAAACGCGCTCGTATGACCTCGTATAACGCGTTATGTACAAATGATTCACGTTTAACTTTTCTCGTTAAAGGGGGTTTAAATCGAATATTAAGGAAAAAACTATGTACAATAACAATAACAATATCTTACAATTTAACAACTAGGAACACAAATTTTATAAAATAATTTAATATAATTTTATAAGAACACAATTGACACAATGTGCAAACGTACGCGAAATTGATTGTGAACTGTACATGTCATTATAAATTTCGCAGTACAGAAATATAACGTGGGGAATCCCCGCGTTATATGGGGGAAAACACGTGTTATACGAGGGACATGAAATCGCGTCATATGAAAACGCGTTATAAGAGTACCGTGTTATAGGGGGATTACTGTACACATTGCAACGCGCTGGGTGAAGCTAAGCTTTTCTTACAAGGAAATTTCCCATAATTTAGTGTACCGAAAACGATTTAACCCTTTGCACTCCTATGTCGAGCTACACTCGACGCAGCTTTCTATGGCACTTAACGTTTCATCTACCAATTATCGACTCTTCGAAATCAACAATAATTTTGCATCTTAACATAAACATCCCGCGGTATCTACAATTGTATTTAATATTAATTTAAAATGAGTAATCAACGTTAGACAATTTTCCGAGGCTATCTTTGGTTATTTGACGAAAAGCTAGTGAAATAATGCGGAGCGCAAAGGGTTAAAGGATGCTTTACAGTTTCCTTAATAAAACTGCTCTCAGTTGATAAATACGTGCCTGTTGTAATATTGATTGGCCCCGTACAATGAGCTATAGTCCGCCTTTTCCATGGAATCAGGATATTCTTGCTCCTTTTCCTCGGCGTTCTCGTTGATATACAATTCTCCGCTTGGTACGCTATCACTCTCGGGACAATCCTGCACCTCGTTCTTAACTTCGGTTTCTGTTGAATTCCAAGAATATTTGTTGCATATTTAACAAATGCATTTAAAGTGGATTTTAAAGTAATTGTCAGTAATTATTGGAAGATATATAACAGTTCTATAAAAGTGTATCTTCATGTTATGTCTAGAAGAATGAAACACTCGGAAGAAGTAACTGATGTTACTTACGAATGGGAATGTATGATAAATAATTATTGTAACTTAACCCTTAGCGAACGAATGCCGCCATATTCGCGACATTATAAGTTTTCCAAGAAAATCGAATGCCGCCATACAGACGGCATGACGTGATATTTGTACAAAAAAAACTGGTATTCACATAAGGGACTATGGGGAGAAGTACCACACTCAAAAAATATATAAGTAATTGTTTACTTTTTTACTTTTTTTTTTATTCCGGCGATCTACTAGTCATTGTTCTAGAAAAATGCGCTCGTTCGTTAAGGGTTAATACTTTAAGGTCTGCACTATTTCCTCAACTTTTGTTTTGGTCGGCTTAGAAAAATTAGTTTCTAAAGTGTTTTAGGCTTCTGATAATTTGCGTTTATTCGGTATTAATAATTATAAGAAATTGAGAGATATTTAGGTGAAGATAGAAAATTATTGCGAATTTCTAAAGTCGAGATTTAAGAGGTGAAACATTAATTGCAACAAAAAGGTGTGACCAGTGTAGCTGTACTTAGGACTGTTAAATATTATAATAATATTTAGAAAAGAAGGCATTATTTTCGAGTATAATCAAACGGAAACTAAATATATTCTTATGGAATATAATAAAAGTATTGATAAGAATAAAACGCCTAGTAGAAGAGATGTTTGTTGCATCTTTTAAGTAGCCATAGAATAAAATTCGATAATACGCTAATGTTTCGTATTCAATGAAATAAAATCAATGTAGTTTTATAGGCGTATTGATAATTTTTATATTGGAACAATTTTAGCACGCCTTCCTACACCGTGTTATACACTTTTACTGCGTTTAAGTTTTTGAAGAATTCATTGTATCAAAATGCTATATCGCGTTTAAAATGATAGTAATCTTTATCTTCGTCAATAGAAAAATATGAGACATTTAGGAAAATAAATTCTAATTGATTAATGATTGCATTTCAGCACTAAAGTTATATTTATAAAGTTATATTAAAAGTTATATTAAAGTTTATTTATGCCAATGCAATACGAGATATTTTTATTTCCGTGAAAATATCCCCGCAAAAATCTAACAGGGCTTAATTGAGAGGCAACGAAACAAATGAATATTTTTGCGTGTAATTACACTTGTTTGCCTTTTTCAGGAGAAATGTGCATAGAATTAAGTTTAACCCTCTATTGGTCCTTGTGATTCTGACATAAGATATCTCTAAACTTCTATTCTTTAAAGTGAACTTTTGAATTTTGCCAAATACTACAATTTAGCTCTCAAAAATCACGAAATTCCTTGCAATTTAATGTTTAATAATCAAGTTAGATCCACTATTTAAAATTGTACTTTTATCATTTTCTAATGTTCTAACGTGCAACTGATCTTCAGATACCACAAAAAATTCGTACTGTAGAGGTTTAGCTTAATTCAATTTGTTCATGAAATACGTAGGATGAAACCTTCAAAAACCTCGAGTTCGTAACTGTTTCATTGGAATCCTATTTTCAGTAATTGCTCCCGCAGAAAGGGCAGCTCTTTTATGAAAACAAGTTTTTATTGTGTCTGAGAACTCTGTAACAGGTGCATTACAGTTTCCGCACAGGTCTAAGGCAGAAAAACCATGAATAGCACTTTGCTTAGAAATTCATTTGTTTCTTCAATCTTACTGATCTTGATATTAGGTGAATGTTTAAGTCATATTGTAATTTAATTAAGTAAAGTTACTTTTGATTAACCAGTTGAATATCGAAGGCTACTCTAAAAATTCATATAAAAGACTTCGAGCAGTGAAAAGAGTTCCTTTATTAACACGTTGACTGCCATGGGGTTCACCGGTGACCGGCGCTATTGAATTCAATGAAATTTCATGAGACTTTTAAATTGCAATATGCACGAATTTTGTAATATATTCAATATTTAAATATTGGCATTAAAAAGATAAAGTTCTGCTGTATATATATCCATCTGTGTCTTTGAAGTTTCTGCTTTATAAAGTTGCGATTTTAATAGAAAAAGTTTCACTTCCGTAGAAATGATGAAACTAGTGAAATGCCGGTGGTGTTCAACGTGTTAACGCTCGAACTATCGGCTTTAAATGTATTATATTTAAATATAGCAAATAAGTACTTTGGAAAGAGAGGAATTGAGAGGTGAAAAAGATAAGTTATTTTTCTTTTATAAGACATACGTGGAATATTTACTGTGTAGCCCCCCGTACTAATGATATAGGTATCAATTAAGAAAACTTTTAAAAAAGCGGGGATCCGGTCATTTTTCCCGGCTTTGTAGTTTTAGTGTTAATTACACTTTTCGATATTTGAGCCCTTTATTATAATAAGGCATTTAGGATTTGCGTTTTAACACGTTGAACGCCATGGGGGTCACCGGTGACCGGCGCTATTTACTTCGTTGAAATTTCATATGACTTTCAATTTGTAATATTTATGAATTTTCAAATATATTCAATACTTAAGTATTGACATTAAAAAGGTTAAGTTCTGCTGACTATATATCTATTTATGTTTTTAAGGTTTCTGCTTCGTGAAGATGTTATTTTAATAGAAAAATTTGCACTTTATTAAAAATGGTGAAATTAGCGAAATACCGGTGGCGTAGAACGTGTTAATGTGTTTCAAAATACTGATGCCCATTTTCAAGATTTACTTGGACTTGTTATCTTTGGATACGTATATTTTCGTCAGTATAGACAATTTCGTTTAGTCATTCAAAATCGCCATTTCTCATTACGGTAAAGTAACGTATGCCACTTTAAAAATAAATGGCTCAGTTATTACATAATTCGACGAATATTTTGCATTCCGATATAGTGTTTGATTCTCTATGTGCATGGTTTCAGTTATTTCCACTTTCCGAAGATAAAGATATCTTAAAACGAGAAAAGACTGAATGAAAATCCATGCGCATTTTCAGTGGTGCTTGTTGCCACTTTTCAGCAGGAAATTGGAGAAGTTGACCCTCAAATGGTTAAAGCAAGTGTCGAGTGTAGAAGTTCTTAAATTAAGAAGCATGGTATAAACTCAGCTATGTAGATGTCGCTTCTTGTAACCCGTGAAGAATGTTTTCGCGTAGCATCTGCTTAATTGTTCAGAAATCCACTGTACTCACGATGCTGATGCGTAATATAAATGAAACGAATAGATGTAATTATCAAATGTCGGTAAATAAAATGGAGATAATACATATCAATATAACATACTCTCTCAACGAGGTTCTAGTTGTTGGATTGTCAGAATTTTATTATAAAATGCATGTATATTATCTCTATACGTTAAATTATAATTTATAGAGAGAATGAAATCCTGTAATGTTCAGTAAAAGTTTATAGGGGTGCTACGGTGGGTAATTCCCGCAATTAGCAAGCCCGAGTGCAAATCCCTCTGGGAAATTTTTCCTAATTTATTGTTCCATTTACCATAGCGTCGGTGGTTCGGAACCCACCTAATAAAACAATTACGTGCTAGGCGAAATGGCCATAGCAGTTTAAAGTCAAATAATAGGAACTTCATTTACCATTGTTTGTGGCGCGGGGATATTGTACCGAGGCCTCTGTCGACGAAGACACGTTGCCAGCATTGTCTAGAACCCCTGCTGGTTTCGTCGGATCATTGTCTTCGGTTAACATATCTCTCTGTCTGTAACATAAAAATGTCAAGTGCTACAATTTATCGATTGCACGAAATCTTACAAAATGAATTTACCAGGTCTACAGAGAGAACACACACGTGGACTTTGAAACGAGAAATTTCCAGGGTTTTAAGGACATTTGAAGTACCGTCATAAATGTTGCATCTTTATACACAGTGTTTGAAAAACTTATAAGTTTATTAGGTATACGAAAGCATAGATATTATCGAAGAGTTTCGCAAAGTCGCAAAGTCCATGGGAGACATTTCAATTTTAGTAAAATCAATTCTAGGGTTTATTAAACGCCGCGGCGGAAAATTTCAAAAAACGCTATCACGGTCGAATAAATTCCAGATTGACTTAACGGGAATTCATACCGTTTCTAAATTGTTGATATTATTCAAGAACTTGCCGATTCTTATATCATTATATTGTTCGTTGTACTATTACATGATCAGGTGTTTAATCATGTAACAATAAAAGGATTTCAATTACCTTATAAGACATGGAATTTCGAGAAAAAATAATCTAAATTTTGATCAAAAGAACGTATAAAGTAACAATGGGAATAGGGGTCAAAACTCGCAAATAATGAGATCAAGTTCGAACCCAATTGCTTATTACTTTCAAAAAAAATTTCCCTCTATGATATGTATTTTATTTCGGTGCTTCTTTTCTTAGCCAAATTTATTACTGATATTGAAAGCAAAAATGAAATAAAACAAATGTATATAGATTAATCGCAAAACACCATAACTTAATAATGCACTTCAATGAGTTCGCAATGATAACGAAGATAAAGCTTTAAATACCCAAACAGTTGGTTCGAGCTCCAAATTAATTATTATTACTTCTTAAGAATTTATTTCATATAATATGTATCTTAAATATTTTTTCAGTAAGTGAACCGTTTATCTGTAAGGTTCTAAAATAATTCCTGTCCAGCTAGACATAAGACGCGTGTCAAAGGTCAACTTTTAACCGTGTCATTCCATAACCAGATCCTTGAAAGAACCCTAATTCTTAACGCAACTGTGAAACATAGCGTGATGTTGAATCTTCCGCCATCACTTAATATTTGGCCTTTATAAAGCGAACTTATTTTACGAAAATAGCTAGACTTTAAACAATTAGTGTGCTCTTTGAAATATGACGCGATTGAGAAGTTCTTTGCCTGATACCTGTCATCTAAGCACCCTATTCAATATTTTGATGAAGGATATATAAATACCGTGGCGACAGTGTCAAGTTAACCAGTTTCTTTATAACGCTCGTTACGTTGTTGTATTTAAAAATATTGATATTAAAGTATCTATCATTGTCACAATGACTCTAAACCCATTTATATAAAGCAATGTATATCACGAGCTAAATGGCTACGATGGTGAAAGCCAAAAACAGAAAGAACATTATATATAATTACATAATGATGTACGCATTAGCCTCGGTAATTGGATACTTTCGTAAAATTGTGCGCCGTCGGCTAAATGACCAGAGTTAACAAAGAAGATAAAGAACCGTATTTTTACTTATCGATGAAAACGATTAACGAAATTGCGTACAAGTAGAGAAATTTCTCACGAAAATATTCCAGCTTCCTTTTCCGAAGTTTCTCAATTGAATGCAACTGCAACTTTTCAAATTGTTTCTATCACCTTTCTGTTACCGTTTATAACGGTTCGCCGATATATCCGCCTGATTGATTTTGAAAAGAACAATAATGTGAATCCTCGTAGATTGATGAGAAATCGTAATAGTAAAATACAGGGTGTCCCAGGTTTTAACACTAGATCTACGGAACTCGGCAAATTGACGGATTCTTATTTTTTTATAAACAGTTTTTAAATTTACAGAGAAGCGGTACAATAGATATTTCACATGTATCTTATAATGCACAAATTATTTAACCGCTCATCTTCTATGCCGGTTGGTCCCGTCTTTTTTCAAAATACTTATTTAATATATTTAAGTATAACAGATTTAACGCCCGTAAATCTAGTGTTAATGTTCAAACTTTGTAATTATATTCTATGGCACTAGATAAGAAAGGAATGTTATGTAAACATACGTCACATAGAGCTTTATTAAAAAGTTATAACAAAAATACAGAATAGAAGTAATATAGGAATAGTAACAGACTTGCTGTTACTGCAAGCATTGGCTCAAATAGATCAGAAATATTTACATTCAGTGTGTTTATGTAAGCTGTGTTTACTATCTGTGGCCACTTAAGATTGCATTCAATGAAATAGAACAGAATAGAAACGCAATTCGCACAGTTATAAATTCGATCATTGATCGCTGTCAATCATGTATTGTCAAGAACGGTAGACATTTTGAAACGGAATATTAACCCTTTGCACTCCGTTGTCCCCGCAGTGGGGACATTGTAATAGAAGCTGGCAATTCCATTGTTAGGTAAATCCGGTGTTTTTTTTTTATATTTTTTATATTGTAAAACATAATTTTAAAATGTATACGCTTCTATTTTCATGACAAAGCAAAATTTTTAATTTTCTACAGATGTGAACTCGCACAACTGTTAATATTTGGAGCAGCTGGTAGCTCATAGTAAAAATCAGTCAGAGTGTAAAGGGTTAATTAACTGTGGAAGTGACGATGTCAAGTAGCAAATACATTGATCTATTGGAGCTAACGCTTGCAGTAACAGCAAGTAGGTTACTATTCCTACATTACTTCAACTCTGTATTTTTGTTATAACTTTTTAATAAAGCTCTATATGACCTGTGTTTACATAACATCTTTTTCTTATTTAGCGCCATGGAAGATACTGACAAAGTTTAAACATTAACACCTTCGACACCCTGTATATTGTTACACAATGCCATAGTAGTACATGATAATATTGTGTGCTCGATGGAGTTACGGTGATAACAAACGTAAAATTTGGAAGGAGACTATGCTGTGAAGGGAAAGAAAGGATTACTCGATTATAGTTCAAATTTTCCCTATCATCTCTCAGAAAATTTTCCTAATTTATTATTTAATATATTACAACAGTAGGTCCACGGCTATGGCGGAAAAAAAATTCAAATTCAAATTCTCTCCCGTTAAATACCTCTTGGAATATTTCCTAAATTATTAATTAACATATCATAGCCTCGGTGATTCGGAAACCATCTAAAACAGTATGTCCTGGACGAAATGATGAAAAAAAATATATATATAAAAGAACAAAATATCTCGAGTTCCTAAATAGTGAACGTAAGATTGAACCAGAGCCCTGTCACTTATCTATTTCTTTCTTGCTAAATATAGTATCATAATCACGATAGATCGTAGCTGTTAAAGGCAGAAATAAGAGAAAAAGGAGGAAGCATATGCCAGAGGTCGAAGGGGAAGGTGTGAAAGTTCGATCTTCCTTAACGCGCCACCTGAGTGCCAAGGGTTTCGCACTCCTGTCCATTTCATTATTGTCTGCCAATTGCGTGTCGAAGAGGTGGAGTGACCAGGTGAGTAGGCGTTCACCGCGAACCTTCGAAAGCGGCCAATGAAATCTCCTTTCACGACGTTTTACATTATGTATTCTTTATGTTGCCAAGTCGCTATCTCTGTCCGTGCTCCGCCCTTATTCGCGTATATACTACTCGTAACGTTGCGCAATAGCCACGAGAGAGACCCTCGCATTAGGGCACTTTCACACCGATTATATCGTGGTCATACAATGCCCTGGAGATTAGATTTTCAATTGTTTGTGGAGAGAATACGATATCGATTTTGATTAACGGCTGACTCCTCCGTTGACATCGCATGTCGAATTGTTTGTGCGGACCACTTTGCGCGACTGAGCGAAGAATCTTTGTATTTGGTGTCATATATGAATTTACGAAATGGTTATCAAAAAAATCGGCGTGTTTTCGGTGTAATTAATATGATAAGGGAAAATAAGAAATTCCAATTTTTCACACTTTAGTATACTGATTAAGTCTTAGGGGGTATCGTCTAGGTAGTTTATAGATTAGTGTTATTCCGAATTTCTGTTGTGCGTTATCAAAATTCCTTTTTTACATTTTACATTAAAATATAATACATAAGTTACACGAGGTTCTTAGACGTAAAAGCAAACGGACTAACTATATTTTTTAACAAAAATTCCAATAGAACTGTGAATATCTAAACATCTGTGCAATGGCGACAGTGTTTTTAACTCGTACACTGGAGGAATAAATAAACTAATGTCAAATTAGTGAATTAACTTTTTTAAGGTTGTGGTTGTAATAAAGATTCTTTGTTGCTGAATTAGACCGCTGCAAAGGATATGTACGAATTGTTTAATCCCTTGCGGTTCGAATTACTTTTCGAATCTGCTACTAATTAACTAAAAGTAAACTAGCAATATTCCCCACTGTTCAATATTAATCATTCAATATTAAGACACCAGAGATAAGGATATTCGATTTTAAATTGCAGGCATTAGATTTAGAATATGTCAGATGTTTTTTATGTCTCCCGAGACAGAGTTTATACCCTTTGAAATCTTGGGCTATTTTTATAACGCTTTGTTTTTGTAGGTTTTTGTGGATAAATTTCGAAATAAATTTTACAGCACCAATGTCTTGATAGATACATGACAATTGTATCATGGCAGTTTCATCTGCGCGGGAACTAATTAGAACTAGTTTCATCATAGTGATTCTACTTCAATTTATCATCGGATTGAATTGGAATCTTAACGTGTATATGTTCAAAGTAATTTTTATTTTATTTTTACGTAAAATAGGTGAAACCATGAAATATAAAAATATATAATTGTAATGAGTCTAATAGATGTCTATGTTGGCCATTGAATCTTTCGGAGTAACTTTCCTTTTGTTTCCTTCAAGGTAATACACGGTAAACATATTACTGAATTTGATATGATATAAATAATTAACTTCAATATAATACAAAAAACGGAATCGAAATTCGCAAGATTACAGTTTCTTTATGATTGTGTAGCACATAAGGGAATGTTGCTCAAGTCGTAACATAGCCTAAGTCGTATGTACACCGTTTTTCTGTTGTTTTTGTCAACAGAACGCTTCTGACGGCATTGTGATGTTCACTAGCATCAACAATGTTAATTTCTAAATTTTCTATGAAGCATCAAACATTGCAACCAATCCACGAAAGAGAGTAACTGTATGGTTGTGTTCTTATAATTTTTGTGCACACCTCGTAGGACGTAAGGTAATATATAGTAGTGAAATTCTTAAAAACAAATGTTTGAAACGAAAATATTTCTTACACAAAGCACAACGAAGTATATTCAATTATTCGCATATACCGCACCATAATTATGTTAACCCAGCCAGACAGACTAGGCAGGACAGACAGGATCAAACAATACTTAATATTTTGGAATTTCCTTGCTTTTGATCAAACTGGATCAAACCGGTTCAAACCGGGTCCAAAGCACATGTACAATTTTTGATTTTTCTCTCTTTTCATCATACCGGATCAAAGAACTTTGTAAAAATATTGAATTTTTCTTCTTCCAATCAAACCGGATGAAACCGGTTCAAACCGGGTCCAAAACACATGTACAATTTTTGAATTTTCTCTCCTTTCGTCAAATCCGATTAAAAGAACTTTGTAATGTTTTGGATTTTTTCTTCTTCCAATCAAACCGGATTAAACCAGATCAAACCGGATCAAACCGGGTCCAAAGCACATGTACAATTTTTGAATTTTCTCTCCTTTCATCAAACCGGATCAAAGAACTTTGTAATGTTGTGGAATTTTTCTGCTTCTAATCAAACCGGATTAAACCGGGTAAACAACTTGTAAAATCGTGTAATTTTCTTTCTTTTGATCAAATCGGTTCGAACCTATTCTCATCGTCCTGTCTGTCCTATCCGTCGCAGTAAAATACGCTTTTATTGATTCGCAAAGACAAAAAAAGTTCTTCATAGAGAAGGGGCAAGGGTGGGGAGGTCAGTTTTCGAAAAAAGAAATTGGTTTTCCAAAAAAAATGTATATACAGCTTTATAGATCTCAAGAAATAGTATAACTTTTATTTCAACCATTTTTTTATATCTTTTGTTCCTTACAACTTATAAACACGTGTATAGAAAGTGTGGTTCGGGCAAAGAGGTTGATATCTCCCTCAAAGTTGAAAACGCGCACGAACGAATTAGAGCTATCTTCTCAGGTAGGCCTAATAAATATTTATGCAAAGTTTCATCAAAATCGGAGTATACTACTTCATGGACTTCCCTTGTAAAACGTATCCACCTAGTATGTCTTAAGGATCTGTACTTGCCATCTTAAAATACATCTTATTCTTATTGTTAGAAATAAGATATTTCTGCGTTTAATATGTCGTATGAAATATACTTTTTTTTTTACTTTTAGGGAGGGACCATTCTTGAGGTTTAATTAATCATTATATAATAAGTATTAAATGTTACTGTGGACCCTGTAAATGCTGTTTATTATTGTTAAAAAGTGATTTACTCAAGAAATATTAATTTGAACTATTGTTGGATCATTTCCTTCTTAGGTACTACTTAGGACACATGTGGTATGAGTTAGGACACCAATTTCCCAGTGGTACCGATGTTACTATTATGTTACTTTTTTTTTATTATCTTCAATTATGTACATGTTTTTTTATTTCTTTTTTTTAAATGCATAGTTGCAATATTCATAGAAGTTGTAACTACTGCAAAATTTTGCCCCTATGTAATAAAACCTACATTTTATAGAACTTTTTTCTTAGGGGGTACAACTTAAGCAATCTTCCTCTAATGTAGTTGTAAATATGTTCTTCCTAGAATAGAATTTATTTTCGTTCAATAAGGTATGGCTTTAATTGGATTCGCAATATAAATTTGTACTAGATATCGTAGTAAACTTTAGTTCCTTATTATTGCTATGTTAATATTACAACTATAACTCGAAATCTTGAAGGTATTACAAAATGTAAGATCTCAATATAAAGTAAAAATACAAAAGTAGTAAAATAGCAAATATGACCTCAAATAAGAAAATATTTATAGTTAAGTTACATCAAATTCGTCTAAATTGCCAAATGAATGGGATAAATCCAAAAATAGCTGGTTGCTAAGATACGTTTAGCATCCATCGGTACTTTAATTTCCCTGAAAATCGAATTTTTCACGTACATAAACTAAGAATATCACATATAATTATTATAGAACTGTCGTTTCAATTATAATTTCACTTTTTACTTGAAAAGTGATCTTTTTCGTGGAATAATTCGCTCATAAATATAAAAAGAACAAAAAGGAATCGACTGGAACATCAAAGAACCACTATAAACGGTATTAGAATAATGACAGAAAGAATTTGAAAAAATTGTAGCCGTATTCGGTTGAGAAACTTCACAAGAGATATCTATCAGTATTTTCAAAAGAAATCGGAGTACTTTCATCTCGAATTATCCTACTTGTACGCAATTTTCATTAATAAGCAGAAATACGCTCCCTTAAAGCAATCATTTACATAAAAAAAAACTTTGAATGAAATATTATTTCACTTATTATAAAACAACCGCAAACTACAGTCACAAAACGTCAATTCCTAATGCATATTCTTTAATCTGCCAAATCTTGCAAATGATATAAAAAAATCTTAAATGCCATTCAAAATTAACAGAGACGTAAATTTTTCATACGCGTCTGACGTTTCATTAAAATTTTCACCATAGCTTAAGCTTATTAGCAGCGACGCAAACACTTTTCACTGAAACGATTAAAATAATACAAAGGAATCAAAGAAATAGGAAAAATGTATACACCTATATTTTCGTTATAAAGGTAACAAGCTTCACGAATTGAACTACGAAATTAACCCAGCTAAGTTCGCAATTTATTCCATATATTTATAACATTCTTAGAAAGTTTCCGGCGATGATTATATAATTCTTAAATAAACTGCTCCAACGATGATTGAGATTAACGATCGCGTAACTACCTATAGTCGCCATAGAAAATGCTTCTGACAGGAGTAAATATTTCTCGTCCGATGTTTGTGGTTTAATAAATCATTGTCAGGGAGCGATCATTTCCAGAGAAGTCTTTATGGACGTCTCATATGATGTTTACGCACAGAATCGTACGTATGTACAAATGCAATTGTTCCTAAAGACGTGTTAGTTAGAGGTTGTGTCGTATGCTGATGTACGAGGACGTTGAATCAATTAGCATGGCAGTGTATTTGAACGACTCACGTACACTGCCAGATGGCATTTTCCTTCCGAAGTAGATGACTTAATAGCGACAGAATTAAGAAGTAAAAATTAACCTTTTATCAGCTGAACAATTCTTTTTTATCTATCATCAATTAATTACAATTAACTTCGTTTACTGTGCAGATGCCTTCTTGCTTCCGAAATAGATGACTTAATAGCGACACAATTAAGAAGTAGAAATTAACCCTTTGTCGGCCGAATACTCCTTTTCTTATTTACTGTCAATTAATTACAATTAATTTCGTTCGGTATGTAGATAGATTTTCCTTTCCGAAGTAGATCACTTACAATTAGTAGTGTAATGTTTTTCGTTTATTATTAATCGTAGGTTAAACACAAATATTTCGTATATCGACGCCCTGACTCGACCCTTACTCATTCCCGAATCGCCGTTTCAAAATTCTACTATCTATTTTGACCCTTCGACTACCAAACACCGCCATCCTCCTACTACTCCTTTCCTCTAAAAGTTCTTAAAACCCTGCGTCCCTTCCTGCCGAGGTTCAATCGTTTAATCATTCAAACAGTCAATCATTCCAAACTTATTCTGTTCGCAATTCAGATTATTATTCTTGAAGACTTCCGATCCGAAACTCTGTCGCGTCACGACCTAACCGAATAAATCGCCATAACACAAAGTTCTCAGTTTTGGATGAATCTCACCTGTAAAAAGCACTCGCCCCTGCGGGTATGCATTACTTTAGCAATATAATTAGAAAGCAGTAATTAACCTCTTGCCACTCGAATACATATTTTGGATCTACCGTCAGTTAATCGCAATTAATTTTGTAATATTCTTCACGAAGGAAAACGGTTTTCTAATGATACCGAGAATCACTGGCATCAAAGAATAATTCAATTATACATACACAATCATTTTCAAATTCTAAATTCCAAGTTAATACGAAAGCAAATCACTTTAATCCCGATTATCTGGGTTTAATGCGAAATAACAGAATTTTGTTGGTTTTTCATCAATAGAATTGAAATTAACAATGAACCGCGACACCTGCTAAAACAAAAATAATAGAATACCTCGGAACGGACGCTACAAAATCTAAAGATTGATGGATATCATTATTGAAATGAAATACTAATTATTCTGCGATCAATAATCGATGCTCAAACAAAGTCTGGTTTATTATATCTGCTAATATTTCATTTATTAATAACTTCGTTCGTAAGCATTAACCGTTCTGCCGTTTTTACAACGAAAAATGTGAAGTAATTTCGAGAAGCTTGAAAACCACTGCTAGGATACGCTTACAGAAGTATTATTCGCAAATTGCGAGCAAACATAGCCCTTACCGTTGACATATACCTTTGACATTCTGTACGCTATTATGTATTTTATTTTGCATATAACGATCGTTACTTGAAATCGTATTACTATTTATTTTCGGTCGAGGATAATGGCCGTAGAAAGGAGAATGAAAGGCTCTCGGCTTATCTAAACAAAGCGTGCACCGAAGTGTTTATCGCAGGCAAGTTGCTCGGCCCTTCGCTGTCCGTGCTTCTGTCAGCCGTCAAAGAAATGCAGTGAAACGAGAGGAATGCGCGGTTAGTTTCTCGTGTGCGACATTCGTCCCTACGGAGTAGTGCACGGTCAGCTTACATTTGAAAGGAGGAAAAAGAAAAATAAGAAGGGATGGTTACACTCGACCAAGACAAAAGGTTTTTGTCTGGAACGCCCTAGCTTTCCTACGGCTCACGGCACGGACCATGAGCATCGTAAATGCTGCTCGAAAGCTTTATTTGTCACACGGGCTTTTTGACTTATCCCGATAGATATTTTTAAAGTAATCTTTCTATTGGTAAGATTAGAACCTGCGTTAGAATCATTTGGCTTTTTCAGAACGTACTTATTAGTATTACGTGGCGGTTGACCAATTAAAATACATTACTGGTAACGAGCCGAATGAGATGCATAAGTTACGCATGCTCAATTGATAATGACGTTTACACGCGTGAGTGGAACATCCGCATAGACGTGTTCATATGTGAGTTCTATCTGTTTAATAATTTTATGTGCGTGTGCTTGTAACGTAGAACACCGTAATTCCCACGTGGCGGCTAATATCGATTTTTTTTCAATTTATTTTTCCTTTCATAGAACAATTTGTAATATACAAAGTTAACTGTGATCGATTAAAAGTTAATCACTCATCGCACACTGTGTTTTGTAATGAGATGAAACTTCGAGACTGCTTCTTGCAGAGATTATATTTCCACTTGAATTTACAACATGTAGAAATGTTACTTAGCCATTTCCTATATTGTGTAAAATTTCTCGTATCTATCGTTGACTAATATTCGTTAACCAACGATTACCCACTTCGTTGGAAAAACATTCAACGAAGTATTTCAAATATAAATCTAATCAATCAACAGTCAAACCTTGTATTTGGTATTAATACTGGTCCAATGGTGTTCTGGTGGATATTCGCGGATCAAGGAAGCTGTAGTTGGTTCCCTCCCGACAGTAGCATCGTCATCCCTCCTCGCGTTCTGTATATGTAAATGCGTGTACGCCGCGCACTTGACGGGGTTTATGCACACTGCGTGTCACTTTTCTCGCACTTTCCACAACCATGAGAACATAGTGACATCTGCGAATGCACTACTACCAACCGTTCTTAAATCCGAGCTCGACGAACGGGCGAAATTCCGCACGGAAAAGCGAAACCACTTGCCGGGAAACAGGGAAGTAGCCGGGAGAAACGGAGGATCGTCCGGTGATTTTATGAAATACCACCGGTTGTTTCAGTTTATCTCTCACAAAGGGTGCAGCCGAGTAGACCGATGTGCAATGCACGTTAATTCGAAAAACCGTATGCAAGACAATCTATTATTTTACGCTCGGTGTATGCACTTTTCGTCGTTGACTCTTTGACGGATCCTCTTTTGGACGCGGTACTATTGTTTCCGTGCGTAAGGTATCGGCTCGGTGTGCGATATGCTGCAGCCTGTGGAGTTCTGAGCATGCGAAATGTCGCCTGCCACCCCCGCCCGATGGTCACGTGGTTAGCCGGCTCGTTTCCTTTCTCTCTCCCTCGTTCCTTCTCCTTCTCCGTCTTGCATCCCCTCTTTGTTCGATTCGTTGTATTCCTTAGTCTGTCCTGCTTCATTTGTCGGACGCGTACAGGTCGCTCGTTAATTAGAATGAGAGGGGGGTAACGAAGAGCTCGCTTGGTCATTCGGTTGTTAGGATGAGAGAAAAAGAAAAACGATAAAGGACGAAGATCTTCGAGTGGAAGGAAGACAGAAGAGTTACCCCTCATTCGAATAATTGTCACCTCCTGTCACCGTTTATTTTTATGAATCGCTCTAAACTGGCACCTCCTTTGCCAGGATAGGTTGTTTTTACAACCGACGGGCCTTACCACATGGAGCAGCAATTAAGTGGATTCATAGACAAGCTTGACAAGCACGAAGGTATGCGATGCCCGTAGTTAATGAATTAGCTGGTAGAACACATGCCGTGAGGAGGACAATCATTCGGTATATCAAGATTTTCACCCAGGAAAAGCGTTTCAAACCGGAGATCGTTTGCGGGACAGGCAACAATTAGTCGTAATTTTCATAGATGCCGCTTGGTCTCATTGTTTCTCATGGTTTTTTTTTGCGAGCGTGTTCATTTTAGATCTAACGTCTTTTTTCACTCGGGACAGGTTTTGGAATATATGTAGAGGGAGACGCGATGCGACAACGATCGTCGAGGCTGTCGTTTTGCATCGCGATCCTTCGTGGTGCGTTTCCTTTATCGAAGATAGAGAATTCTTGACGGGAGGTCCGACGGCCCTACGTCATACTCACTGGCTTCTCGGAAGGTGAATATTTCTGTTTCCTTTTTTGTTTCTTTATCGATTAAGACGTGATAAAAGTGGAACGAGATGTTTGTCTCTCCTGTCATTGCATTACTGTTAAATCTATTCCAAGACAAAAGCCGAAACGGGTCTGTTGAAGAAATTCAATTTCTAATTTCTTCGAAATCTGGGTTAAAGATTTATATAATAATGTCTTTTAAATGAAAAAGAACTTAATTATGCATGTCTGAATACATATTCGCGGAAACTAAAATGTTTTTCTCCAATTTCCTCTGAATTTATCACTATTCAGCGTTCTACATATTTGATGTCTTCAAATTTCAATGCGAACGCGAAAGTAGCGTTGTATTTTTTAATCATGATAATCGAAATAGAACGAGACAGGGGTTGCAACTTAATTTTTCACCTTCTACGCTTACGTCCGATGTGCATTTTATGCCCGCTACGTAGATTCTCAAATTTCGTTAAAAGTTTAGATAATGTTACTGCGAAGATAATATAAGTACTCGCCCTTATATACGCTTACTTTATCACGCCCATAAAACATTGTTGAATTATTATAAAAGCTTGTTATCGTTAAATTTATTATCGTAGTGAAATTGTAAATTTATTTTAATCGTTTCATTATTTTACATTTTAATATTATCCAATTTTACAACAACTATAACACAATACAGCTTATTTTACATGAAAATATTAGTACTGAATTAATCGCCGTAAGAAAGCCAGGGCTGATGGAAAAATGTGCTAGAATGTGAGGTAGAAGAGAAGAATGTGCAGTGGTTGCCCGATGGCGTTACCTTATTATCTTGCTTTCATGATACCTAATATTTCGCTTATCGTAGTATACGTAGTAGCAAATGTGACTGCGTAAATATATTTCTTAGTAGCGCGTCTTGTATTTACGATCAGAAGGTACAACCAATGCGCATTTCGAGTTTATTGTACCTGCAAACAGCAAAACAGGCGGAACTGGAATACAAAACGATCACGATCGGGGGTTCGCTAGAAACGACAAAGGAGATTAGTATTTTTACATAATGACGGATAAGCGAACAAGGTTGGATAAGTACGTCTAATCTGATCGCGTTCATAATTTCACTCTACAACGAACCTGAGGAATCTTCTTAAATCCGGGGAAAATCGAAGGTCCGGTTTTAGAAAAACAAACATTATAATTTGTTTTCGAGGAACAACCACGCACCTGGTTGTTACTGAACTATTCTAAAATTATTCATTTTATAAAACGCTTACGTCCTATATTCAGGATTTGTGACATCAATATTCAAAATTGCCTGTTAAAACAGCTAATCCACATACGCAACAATTTTAACAACATATGATGATATGTTAGGTAAAGTGAAAAGAAATGTTATTTTCCTTACAACGCGAGAAAATTCATTTACAAATAAAATATATAATATTTCTTGCTTCTAAAGCGCAATACACCTCGGCTATGACAGACTAACCAGATTTTAATAATCCATAATGAATCACACCCAAAATATCCCAACAGACACAAAAAAAACATTTCCTTTTGCTGTACCTATTGTTACGATGGTACAATTTTAATTTTCTCGTTTTTTTTTCCCACCACTGGGAATATCTCTTAAATAACACTCAAAGTACAAGATGTCTTGAAGTACCTCATGTCACCGTGGCCCACGGGTATAAATGCAATATACCCCGCGATGGAATGTCAACTGTTACGTCGAATGGATGTCGTCGAGTTTCCCAAGAGTCGTTCGACAGAGATCGAAAGTAATAAAGAGAGGCACGTGAAGGAGACATGGCGTCGACATCCTGTGGGTTGGTCGAACTAGTCGGTGGTGGAGAAAGAGGAGGTGGAATGGGGGTTAGTACCTTTATGATATAATGGCATGGAAGCTCACGGTGATGCTATATACGTTCACCACCTAACCCTTGTATATGAACAAATACAACGGTGCAGGAGCAAGTACGGCCAAGTCTCAAAGTATGCGGGAGGTTTGTGGTCTACCACTCTCTACATATAAATGGTACATTGCGCGTATGTGCGTGCGACCACCCAAGATACATAGACGAACGAGTGCTCTAGGAAAAGTGCATAACTACAGGGGCGAGTATTTACTTTCCGGTGCTTAGGTACACCTTTTAATACAAATGGAACGACCAATTTAATTCGATAGCTTATGGTGTTATAAAGGTAGGCTTTGTAAAAGCGTCATACCATTATTGAGAAAATAGAATTATAAAATTCTTAATACCTCGATATCATTTTATAAGAGGGTGTTGTGTTAAATTTATAATCACGTTTTAAAGTGAGCGTTGCATACAGTGATTTTGATATATTGATTAAATTAGTGTTACATAACTGAATTCGCGAGTATGTTATTAAAACTTAATGCAGTGCCATGCATAAGGCATATACCGTTCTTTATGCGATCATTTGCAGAAGTAATATTAATGTAGAGTCGCTGTCGATAAAACTAATAGTTTGGAATTTTTGTAATGCTTCGTGTCGGATGAAGAAGGACAGACTTTTCCTACAAGTTGACCTTTTGTTTCTTGCCGAACTGCATACCCTTAAAGATTCTGCCACAGTAGGTGCACACACGTGCAGAGATCCTGCGGGTGAGTTCAGCCTTAGCTAAGTAAGCGAGATATCTCTCTCCCTTTCCCATCTGTGTATGCGTGGGGGTGGGAGGCGAACACAAACACCGAAGGAACATTAGTGTGAGCGGGTATATACCGACGAACGTTATATTATACAGGGTGTGTCGTTTGGAACTACTCCTTGAATTGTTAACGTGACTGCTTTTTAAAAAAGGACAGGTAAAACGGTCAAATTCTTATGAGTTTACAATTCAAACGAAACGTCATAACAGTTGCAATAATCTCATTACCTAAGAAGAGATCAATTAAAGTTTATAAACGTTAATTCTTATGTCATTAAAATTCTTTATAATTTTGTGTAAAAATACTCTATCCTGTTCAGATTTTGATACCTGTTACGAATTTGCTAAAGTATCATAAAGATTGAAATCTTACAAACGTCATATAAATATAATACTTTTTTATCTTCTTCTCTTCCAGTTAAAGATACAAAGTGTCATAAATAAAATCATAATGTTGTTGCATGTGCCGCTCTTAATTAACTCGTAAGTTCATAAATCACGAATGTCATAACTGATTAATTTCTGGACACCCTGTGTGCATGTAACGCAGGCGCAGGCAGCTGTCACCTTACACCCATGGAGGAGGCATGGGGCTGCGGCGGCCATTCTCAACTTATCTCTAGGATCTTTGTAAACATGCGTGAAATCCGAGTATTCAAGCAGTGGCGTAGATCGCGAGGTGGAAGGATCCGTCAGAGTCTTCTCGAAGTAGGAATTAAAATCTTCGACGAGTACGTTTGAGACTGCAACATTGCGTGCACATGGTTTCCCTGGCAACCAGGACCATGGTGGCAACGTCACTAAATGGAGCACAGCTTTGTTCCGTGCTAATAAAAGGACTTCAAAAGGTGCCACCATCTTCTTTACCTTCTTCCTTGTCTCCTGGTCTTCCTGCTTAGGGCATTCGTCCTTATGTTGATCTTGTTTTATAAACGATATTTCTTCACATAAAAATCACATTTGTTCGTAAACTTCTTAATTAACATGAAAAAATTCTGGTATGAATTAAACTCGGATGCTTTCCAAAACATTATTGATTTAGCATGAATGCAATGACTACTTGATTATTCCTTCTGTACACGTTGTAGAGAAGCCGTATATCGAGAGTTTGAAAACAATAACATTTTTCAAAATGTTCCCTTTCAATTAACATGACTTAATGGTTATGAATTAAAAAATGCAATTGGAATAATTTTATATCTGAAAGAAAATCTCAATCTCGTAATTATGATAATTTGTTATTGTTAAAGTTATAGAAATTTGGAAATTTCGCGATTTATATCAAAGTACTAAAATTTTTATGTCAGTGATTTATTTCTTGCTAATTGATGTTCGATGATCGTATAGATGTTAAATTATTGCGAATAGACAAGCCATTTGTGTAGTTCAAATTGTTTTATAAATTTATCGATAAATTTCAATATATTTATTATTACGTGACGTTTCGAGACTGTTGAAGGCTCTGAGCTCGAGACTTGCCAGACAAGAACCGCAGCAACGTGAAACATAATACAAGTTGCACCAGCCAGTCCTAAGCTCAGCCATGCGAAGCAGCCAGCGGCTAAGGAACGCGACGTACGAATCAGATTACATCTTGCGTTGGCTGCTTATCTTTATTCTTCACTTTACCTCGCTTCAATTCACTTCATTTCGCTTCAGTGACAACCCTTCGATTGGCATCTTATAACCCGCTCGCGATATATATTCGTCCTTGGAAATATCTCGAAGATTTTAAGGATCGCGAATACTCTTCTCGAATAATTCCCGACTGAGATCGGTACCTTATCGAAACTCTTCTTCAATTTAAAGTAATTCGTAATTTTATGATTGAAACGAAGTGAATTCATTTTTTATTTGTCTTTTAATTTGTTCTTGGTGATTTACAGTATTACCTGTAGCAGTTTTGTAGAAATGGGATGAAAGGTACAGGGAACACTCCAATTTTAGGAATAATTTAAAAAAGTTTTTATTCCTTACCATACAAGCTTATATTTACGGTTTTATCCTGGTTGTGTGGGACTGTTGTTTTAAACGTTAAATATTATGTAATTAAATTAATTAAGACTTATTCAGTATCAGCACCATTAGTTTGTAAGAAAACTGGTGCTTGACCACTTTGTGCAACCTGTATTAATTGAGGCTGAGCTTGAATCGGAGCAGTTTGAATTATAATAGGTTGATTGCTTCCACCCTGTACTTGCATACGTATCATTTGCAATTGTTGGGGTGTCAATTGTATCTAATAATTAAAATCAAATATTATTAAAAACATCAACTAATCTCATTCATTACAGCTGTGAATATACATACAGGTATTTGTTGAATCTCTCCGCTTGGGGTTACAATTTGCTGCACAATTTGAATTCCACCAGTTTGACTAGTAGGTGTCTGTTGAGCTTGTTGTAATTGGATGATTTGTTGTCCCGATGATTGTTGTGGACTCTGTACTGCTACGGCTTGTGTTGTGCTTGCATTAGTACTTTCCTATAAAATAATACACATGATTAGTATTAAATTACTCGATGAATTTAAATATAAACTGTACCTGCTCTACTGGACTACCAATATTAATTGTTTGAATTTGTCCTGTAGAAGGTTGTACAATTTGTATAGGTTGTGTGGTTGTGCTACCACTTTGTACACTTTGGTTGGCAGAAGCCTGTTGTTGCGCTAATTGGAAGTAATAGTGGACCTGATCTGAATTCATGGATGTACGCACAGTACTTTCATTCTGTGCTTTACTCTGTTTCAATTCGTCTCTAGGCACTATGTCGATCAGGAAATCAAACTGATCATATTTCGTTATGGCCATTGCTATATCATTCCTTTGAAGCGTACGTCTTTTATTATCTTCTGTATGAACCCACGCTCTAAGTGTTAATTCGTGTATAAAAATCTCTGCTGCTTTCGAGAATAACATTGGTGCTTCAGCACTTATCATTTTCACGTCACCATCTAGTTTCATTATTTTCTTTATCCTGGCTAATGGTAGTGACTGTGTTTTCAGGTCCATCTGGAAAAATATTAAATTTGAGACAATAAATATAAATTGCAATATAAGAATTTACATTATCATGTATTTTAATTTGGACAAAGTAATGCCTGGTAATATGTTATGAAAAATATTATCTATAGCCATCAAAATTACATCATCGAATGATTGAATAACATTAGTCTCCACAAAGTATGCTTTTACTCCATTAGCAGAAAATATGTTAAGTAGCACACTAAAAGAAGACTTTAAAACAAATTTACCGTAGTAATTTTTTTGATTTCTTCTGTAACTTTTGGCCAAAACTGAGCCAAGGCCTGCTGAGCTTCAGAACTGCCAGGCGATGCAATTTGTAAATCCCCATTGGAATCTCCTTCAACTTCACTGTCTTGATTACTGAATGTATTAACATATAGTTAATAACAGTAAATATCAATTTATCACAGTTAATATATAGAAAGCATTCACAATGTATATTTAATATATAGGGTATTTAAAGGAAGATTACATATAACCTCAAATTTATCGAATAAAGCTCAATGTACTTACGTATTTACGAAAAATACAGACATTTTTTACAAGTTACGCATATAACGCCGTTAAAGAAAATATCTTAAATTAGGAAAACCATTTCGTCACTTATAGTTAACGCCAGTTAAGTGATAAAACAGGTTTTTCACTGTTTAAGGCATCAAGAACGAAATTATTGTTTGCGCCAGAACTATGCTGCCATGATTGATATCAAGTTTATTTTACTATGAAGTTTGTTATGATTCCACAGGATGACGGCAGTGTGTAAATTTATATTTCTTTCTTCGTAATTTTCGTCATGTGTAAAATTGTGGTTACTTTACTAAGAAGAGAAATGTGCATTATTTAGCTTATGTCTGACTTTGTTAGTAAATCTAAATAAATTTGTGTGGTTAGGTAGATTTGTTGTGCAAACTGGAATATTGTTATTGTTCAACGTAATGTTCTTTTTCAACATTATTTTTATATCGAATTTCCGATAATATCGATCGACATGAAATTTAGATGTGTTAAATGTCTTTTTAACACAATTCGGTAAATTTTATTTAGTTAATATTTCGGTCGAAGGAGCATAAAAATGTGGTACAATATTTACAAGTTTTTTTATTAATCGTGAGTAGCTTTGTAGCTACAAATACTTTGGAAAACAGAGTTTAAAACTTCTTTGGCAGTATGAGTATCAGAATTAGTTATTCTAATGATACTCCCAAACTCTCTGATATAATGATCCAATTCTGTGTCATCTGATAGATTTTTTGTAACCATGTATTTATTTGTTAATTGTGACAATTTTAAAAGGTCCGAGCTAAAAGCTTCATCCAGATCGAATAACTCCAGGGCCGGGGGTGGCAGTTCTTGAAAACTTGGTGGAAAGACCTTAGCAATAATACATTAGAATATATGTTTACAAATACCTGTACATGTGAATAATATAATTAAACAATGATAAAGTAACTTTACCGATGCTTGCGTAGGGGGTAATGGTGCCTCAAAATGTGGTGGAATTAAACTAAGTGGTTCATGTTTTATACCCAGTGCTTCATATGCTTTTATACATGCAGGTACCATGTTTAAATTTATGGAATAAAAGTGATGCTTGAACAACTTTGTGTAATCATGTGGATTATCCATAGTATCCATATCTTGTGTACAGACTTTTGGATTGTCTGCTTGTTGTGTTATATCCGGAACAAAATTATATTCCCAGAACTAAGTGAATACAGTAGTTTATGATATTGCTAAGATTTATATTGTGAAGATCTAATGTATTGGAATTGTAAAGCTTACATCAATGTCATCAGTATGGGCATGCTTAGCCGTAATTTCTTTGGATTCAAAAAATTCAAAAATAATTTCACGCAAAGCATCATTTTTTTCTTTTTCTATGTATGTGTCTGTCAGCATTCTAGAAGATCCCAAGACAAGTAATTTTCCATTGTTACTCTCGTTATAGTGATATGCACAGATAGGTCTATTGGTTGGAATTGCGATTGATCCGCTAGACAGAACAACTACAGATGGTTGTACTACGTTTAAAGTTGCACCGTATGGGTATAAAAAGTTGATATCTCTGAAATAGATACGTACAAAAAATTAGTAATACAAAAATGTTATTATTTAGGCAACTTACATGTACTCATTATGATTCTTTACAAATATTGATTTGTTTGATAGTCCTTGAGAAACCAAACATTCCTTTGGATGCATTGTTTGATTGTAGCTCATACGTATTACACTATCTACAAAGCAATTAAAACCAAATTTTGTCAATAAATATAATGTAACGAGACGAGTTTTTAAAGGGTATATTATACTTCATTATTCATACCATTGTTTACCATAATGCCAAATTCCTCGAGTAAAAAATTGATATTTGTATTCGATTTATTTTCGCCGCCTTCGCCGAGCATTACGAGAACGTTTCCGCCGGAATTTAAAAACGTTCTGATTGAATTCATTTCTAACTCAGTAAATTTATTTCGTGGCCCTGGTAATACCAACACTTTACCGGTTGATAATGATTCTTCTGATAGTACATCGTTATTTCTGTAATGTAACACGTATTTTACGGAAGTAGAGTTATAATCAAGGATACGTGTGATATTAGCAATACATACTCGACAAATTTCCATTTTGGTTTTAATTTTCTCTGCAACACTTTAAATTCTTCGTTGAGTTTCCTTTCATTCTTAGATGTATCAAAAATAATAACATTTAAATTGTTATCACCGCCGCCGAAAATAGAGCTCATAGTGGCTGTTTCTTTATTGTCGTAGATAGAGTAAAAAAAATATTACGATCGCGTACAACATATACTAAGCTGGTTTTTTGTAATTTTTTGTCTCTGACATCGTGGATCGTACCAAAGGTTTACCATTGTATACATTTTACAGTTGCTAATGGCAACCCTTAATGTACGAGTTTACAAATATTATTGGTTGCTATTATATTGCATTTACCAGGAGCAGAGTTACGCGAAACAAAGGTAGTTAATACTTTAATATTGTTGATATTAAAATATCAATGGAATATTCGCAGGTGAAATTTTTCATACTTTTATTGAATAATAAAAAGGCTAGATTGTTGTAATCTTCATTTAAATTTAAACGGAGCATGTTCTATCACATGGCTGTAATTGTCTCACTTTCTGTTTTATGACGATATTGTAATACATCTTTATTTAATACATTAAATTTAATTCGGCAATATTGCTGCCTCCTATCAAGGCTGACATGAAATATTTTTTGAACCTTTATTCCCGCTCCTTCATTTAAGTTTGAACCTCTAAGAATATACTTGTATTAATTGTTAAATACAGTTTTTTATTTCAAACGTGTGACCAACTTATCACATTGCATTTAACGTTATAGATAAATGATGCCAATAGCTTATAAGAATTGCAGTATGCAAGAATTAACAGAATTTATAATCGATGATCTCCAGGTGTTCTTCATGCTATATCTTATCATGGGAAAATATTACAAATTTAGTTTGGCAATAAAGCATAGTGTATTAATCCTTCGAATTCGCTAATTTCGCTTTTTCTTAAGAACGGTTTTCTATTTTAAATTGTTTCTTCGTGTACATAGTACAGAGGATTATCCATATGTTTTTAAGGGAAAATAATTTAATTTCCGCTTTCGGAAAGTAGACGACTCTGTTATCTGTGATAAACTGTTTATAAGCCTTCGGAAAGTAGACTACTCTGTCATCTGTGATAAGCTGTTTATAAGCCTTCGGAAAGTGACTACTTGCTTATCACTAAATTTTACAGTGTGCAATGCAAGTGCAATGCCATTATCAGTTGATGCAGGTGTTGCAGATGGCGTTGCACTTGACGGGGAGCTTACGTACTGATTGATAGTGTGTAGTGTTCAAAATGGTCGGTAGTCCATGTGACTGGAGTAGTTTTGTAATTCTTTGATACCGGCTATAAACAAAATGTCTGCAATTGTACAAGAAGATAACGAGTTAAAGAGGTTGCTCAACAATCCAGCGAAAAATGCCGGTGAAGATGGTTCTATGGCTCCACCGCAATCGGTAAATTAAGAAATATGTTCACTTCAATACAAATGCTTGAGGAATTTTGCCTTTTACTTCATATTTCTGTTTCAGACCAATGTACCACGTCCAAGCACATCACAAAATGTTAATCCACAGTCAATGTTAAGTCCTTTGACGCCGGTTAATAGTACAAAGGAAGTTATAGAACCTTGTTTACAGTAAGTTCTATGGAAAGTTTTCTTGTGTATTTTATAATCAATTTTTTCATTCGGCATAAGTCTATGTACAATCTCACTATGTAGCTGTAGCCTTGTTGAATATATAAATGACGATTCTATGATGCTTTCTAACGTTTTTCTATTTTCAGGAATGTAGTATCTACGGTTAACTTAGGCACAGAATTGAAACTAATGTACATTAATACCAGAACAAGAAATTCTGAATATAATCCAGCAAGGTTTACAGGTTTAATCATGAGAATACGAAATCCTAGAGCTACTGCTTTAATTTTTCACTCAGGAAAGTTGGTCTGTACTGGAGCAAGATGCGAAGAAGACTCGTACTTAGCAGCGAGAAAATTTGCTAGAATAATTCAGAAGATAGGATTTCCAGTAATTATTTGTCCACTGAAAATATTTAGTAGTGGATGCAATGAATTTTTACTGTTCATGTTATTTATTAGATTATTAATACTTTTCCATAGGTGAAATTTTACAACTTTAAGATACAGAATATAGTGGCCACATGCGACTTGAAGTTTCCGATTAAACTGGAAAATTTGAATCATATGCATGGGCAATTTTCCAGTTATGAGCCTGAATTATATCCTGGTCTTATATATAGAATGGTACTACCGAGGGTAGTATTACTTATATTTGTAAATGGGAAAATTGTGTTAACAGGTAAAATTTTGACAATGAAAGCTGTATTGTTGCACGGGAATGCTTTTCCATATAAATATTTATAATTGTTTGAAATGTTTTTTTTTAGGTGCGAAAAATCGAGCAGAGTTACAGGATGCATTAAATAATATATATCCCATACTAAAAAGTTTTAGAAAACAGTAGCAGTATTTTAACATTTTTTTACGACTGTATAGATAAATTGTGTAATAAGGCAATTATGCAAATGACATTGTGCATTTGTTTTTACACTGTCATTGTGTAATTTATATATAAAAATTGTAATATTTATTAAAGAAGGAAGCATTTGTAAGAATACGCTTTTGTTAATCATGTTTCAAATATTTCGTTGATAAGTAAACGAAATGTATTGAATTAAATATGATCAATGAATGAATGCAATATATTGTTGTAAATATACATATATTTTTTAACACAGTGAACAATTAAAATAATTATTAATATCGATTTCGAGCTGTCCGTAGTTTCTTATACGGTACAAAGATATAGTTCGGACCCGATATTTGTTCATTCAATAATATTCAAAACGATTATAATTTTATATTTAAGTCTGTATAATTTTAATATTTCTTTTAATAACAGATAGATATATAATGTATTTAAAAACACAACTTCTCTGTAAATCATCATTTGCTGTATGCATACTGTCTTTCAGTTGGATATTATGAATCATCATGTATCTCGTAGGAATGTACTTTAACTTTAAAAAGTTGAAATGTTTAATTATGATTAGCACCTGAAGTTCTGAGGGATTAGAAAAATCCGTAAATCCATTACGATTTAATTAAGTCGCAAAGTGGATTCGAGTCTTGCCTGATCTATTTCAGAATATGATAATAAAATATCTTCGGTCCGTCGTTCTATACAATTCTCGATAAAATATTTAGTTCAGGAATCTCAGTAAGCCACATTTATGCCTTTCTTCGCCGCTATCGGCAGCTTTTCACCACGGAAGAATGGATTGTCCTCCTAAAATAAAATTAGACGTTGCACGAAATTCATTTTCTTATTCGAACCACGAGAGAAAGCTCTTGGATCTAATTCTACAACCTGGAATCGGTCGACGATCTGGTTGAAGTTAGAATTCGGGATATGCATGCTAGATAAGCCGTTGTCATTAGCAGAATCGACCGGACAATCCAACATATGTTCGTTATCGCACATACAATCCTGTGCACTTTGATAGTCCCGACTAAACGCCGCTGTATTCTTGAAGTTGACGATGCAATTGTTTTCACCTGTTAGATATTAATGCACGGTTAAGGTAGTATGTGAAAATAATTTGTATTGTTTTAAAATTGCGAACATTACTGACTTTATGATATTTTGAAACATTGATTACGAGGTACCATCTGTTCAATCCTCATTCCAAAATGTTTGACAGTCCGTTTAATTTTCATGAATTACGCTATATACTTAACCGTTTGAGTATCAGAGGTCTTTGCGAAAACCAGATCGAAAAGTGTTGAGCAGCGAAATCGCGCTTCTTTCGTTTTGCATCGAGATCGATATTGTCTATATTATACCTATAGCGTCGTAATCAGAATATATTAACGAACTATTTTTCTTGTGCAAAAAGTGCCATTAATTCTCTAGGTCGAACAACTTGGCACTTTTCAGCACTGAACAGAAGAAGCGCGATCGCGCTGCTTGACACTCAAACGGATAAATATACCGTCAACCTGAGTATTGAAGCAATTTAATAAATAAATAAATAAATTTATATAAATCGACAATAAATTCAAGAATTTTCGGTTGAACGAAAACCATTGTATTGTGCAATAATTCTTATTCAGAACATTAAAATAACGTTACAATTTTGTTACTCACTCGTGTATCCAACTGGGCAAGGATTCGGTGGTGTACAATATGCCGGCAAAGTGTTCTCCGTTTTTTCGTCCTTGATATTTTTCCAACTCCCGGGTTTAATTTTCTGTCTATTGTTCTCCTTATCGCTGTTATTTAGACGTTGTCGGCTCCACAATGTGCTGTGCTGCAAGTATTCCTGATCCCGAATGCTGGGATTAGGATTGAGGGTATCGATGCCATCATAATCAGCGGGTAGCTCTATCGGAATTTCTTTTGGTTTGTCCTGATACTCCAAATAGGAGTCAGCAGCATCCACTAGTTCATTTCCCATTTGAGTGAATAATTCTCGGAGTGTGTCGGTCAATATTTGTTCCTCCTACGATCGCAAAATAATTATTTTAAAAATGCGGTGACAAAAAATAGATAGTCCAAATGGTAAAAAACGAAATTACCTTAATAGATGGAAGATACATCGTTGCTTGAGTAGCAGCGAAGATCGAGAGTAACAACAGGAAGTACATGATCAGAGTTTTGAATACCTGTTATCAAATATTCATCATTAATCGCATTTCAGTTGCTGAATGAAAGTTAATTATTAAAATCTCCTCGATAAGACTTAACACATTGGTCTACGATAATAAGAATTCGATGTTTAAAGGACGAAACGTCAATATACATCTCAGCGTAACAATCGAAATCATCTACAATATTCATCGTCATTAAAAGTAAAAGTAATACGTCAACGATAACACGTAACGATATTACGTGAATTAGCATTCAATATTTCAATATAATACTCAGCCTGTCGATATTTCTGCTTTCAAAGTACTCGCGAATATTTCTCTGGTCCATCGTCAAACACTTTGACGGAAAAGTTCGGATAACAGAATTCAATTTTGAAGTGAGACTTCGGCGCTTATTTCGAGTACGCTGAGATCGTAACTTACCGAAAAGAATCGAACGGCCGGTGAAGAGGACGACGAAGAGAGATCTTGGAGATTTTTCGCTTCAGCCGCACGCGCGTCTTCGGTGACCGGAAGCGGCGCTGGGAGCGGACGGCTTCAGCCAGAATCGAAGTATTGATCTACCTTTTCCCTTCCTCCTATTCCCCGAAGCTCGTTCGCCACCCACCTACGTTTTACTCTCGCAACCCACATTCGCAAAGCCGAGTTACGGACAAAGGTCGTTCCTTGGCCGAACCGATGCCTCGTGACGTTCTTCATCGTGCAATTAACCTCCGTTTCACGGGGGTGAAGATTAAGTAATTGTTTGCATGACGTCTGTTCGTACAGTTTAGACTGGGGCTTTATTAAGTTTACTTAAGAATTTCATTCAATGTCTGAGAATAAGATTTGGTGTTTCGATATGATTTTAGTTTAAATTCTCGTGTCATTATTCTGGGGTAATTTTTTTACGCGTGATTATAATTTCGATGGTTCTGACGTCATTTAACACTATTCCTACCGACACTTCACGTATACCTTTTTCTACCGCAACCGGTGAATTTGTCAAATGATAATTTTTTCCCAGAAAATGAGCAGTAAAAAAGAAGTGAATATTGAAAAATGTATTATAATGTGAATGTATTATACGTATATTTGAGGAAAAGTCGTGAAGTTTAAAGGCGATTCAATTACGTTGTATATAGGAAATTCTAATCGAAATTTTAAAAACGGCCATTTGACCGGTCGTGGTAGGAATAGTGTTAAAAGTAGATGCACCCGGCCACGCGTTGCTGAGGCTCAGTCTGATTAAATGGAAAATAAAGAAAAGAACAAGCGAACGTTTTTACAAAACAACATTTACATTTTTATTTATATAGATAGTGGCTAAAGAAATGATGATAGCAGATGAAGCAGGAAATGTAAGACAAAGATTTATAGGTTTGACTTTTTGACTGCAATTGAACTGCATTCCGAACTGAATGAAATTGTATTCCTTGAATGTTCAGTTTGACCGACAAACTCGACTGTGTGATGATTGTAGTGCCACTTTTTAATTGGATTAATATATAGTAGATTATAATAATCTATTTACGGTTGGTGTTGAGAATGTTGTTGATTATTATTTTGATGAAAAAATGAAAAATAATGCAGCAGAGGATGTTAGTCCTTGATGACGATGATATATCATTACAAGTACAAAAAAGTGTCACAATAACTGTGTTGTCTTAAATGATCAGTTAGAAGGAAACTACATAACGGGGGTAGGAGTCAAAGGACATTAGATTTGATATCAGAAAGCGTCGGATTCGTAAATGATTATTAATCTAAATCTTCAATAATTGGTCAACATATATTTCTTAACGATGTATTTATTAACTATCGATGATTCATTCATTATGTGAAGAAATATTGTATTAGATAAATATCTTGAAAATTAAATACCGAAGGGGAAACAAAATTCATCAATTTTATCGTTTACGTTTGCTAAAACAGCCATTAAAAATCAAAGGAATTGCACCGTTAGAGATTGAAAGAAATTTTTGAAAAACCAAGTTATTAACACTAAACCTACCGACATTATATCTATTACATTTAAGTATACTGAATAAGTACTTTGTAAAAAGAGAAATCACGAGGTGAAAGAGATGATTAATTAAGTAACTTACGTTTTAGAAGATAGAACTCGAATATTTACTGCGTAAGTCCCCTATCAGTTCAGGGAATTTTTAGAAAAAATTGACCACCGGTCATTTGACCGGCTTGGTAGGTTTAGTGTTAAGGCTATTTACCAGCTATAATATATAATTTAAAAAGAATAGTTTTTAAGACTATCTTCGTTGGTTAATAATTTCAAACACGTAGTATCTACTCTCTATTTAAATCAACAAATTGTTAAAGAGTTTAAATAATTTCTATATTTTCTCATATTATTAAAAGCAAGGCCTTCGACAATGTTCCGCAACCATGTGTAACACTATTAACCCTGTAAAATGAAATTTCATCGTTAAACCAGAAAGAATTTTTTATGAACACTTTTGTAAGATACAGTGATTTAATTGCATTTCATGGGAATGAAAAGTTTATTAAAACGATAGCATTACGTCCGTGGAACTAGTACGAGGGTGGGCATACTGTAATGGTTGTTTGGCAGGAGCGATGCTTTTATCAAGCGCCATTGATGGAGGTAAAGCGCGAAATGGAGCTGGTGACTTTCACGAGGGCCGGAAGATCAAAAGACCCCCGGCTCTCATTACGGCCGTATATAAACGTCCATTAGTAATTGTCCCGCATCGCGCACTCGTAACTCAATTTACGAAATCGAATTGCTACTGTGTTGCCGCTCACCGATGAAAATTAGCCCCCTTATTGCGTTACGTCCGTACACGAGAAGTCACCTTTTTAGCGGCTAGCAATACCGAGTCCTGCAAACAGATCGATGTTTTTGCATCTAGCCAATGCGAATTCATAATATTCCATAAGCCAGTTTATATTTAATTGCTATGAAAAATCTTATTATGAATAAATTTGAATGCCATAGATTTGGGCAAGTCTAAACTTCTGGAGCTTCTATAAACAATGCGAATTCATAATATTCCATAAGCCAGTTTATATTTAATTGCTAGGAAAATCTTGTTATGGAAATAATTTTAATGTCATAGATTTGGGCAAGTCTAAACTTCTGGAGCTTCTATAAACAATGCGAATTCATAATATTCCATAAGCCAGTTTATATTTAATTGCTATGAAAAATCTTGTTACGGAAATAATTTGAATGTCATAGATTTGGGCAAGTCTAAACTTCTGGAGCTTCTATAAACAATGCGAATTCATAATATTCCATAAGCCAGTTTATATTTAATTGCTATGAAAAATCTTGTTACGGAAATAATTTGAATGTCATAGATTTGGGCAAGTCTAAACTTCTGGAGCTTCTATAAACATGCAGTGCTAAAAGCATTTTAGGATTATAAACATATTTTTCTGCGGTGATTCGATTGAGTAAATTGCAAGTGAGTTTAGACATAAATATTTTGGATGATTGTCGAGAATATGTATTGCATAAAGCAATATTATTTTTTAATATTGTAGTAGACAATTAATAGTACAGTACAGTATAATAGTAGTTTTAATTAATAGTACAGTATTGTATTGTTTAATACTATGAAATTTTTACTAGTATTAAATTATTCAAAATTATTATCACTTTAAATGATGAACGTCAGTATGATTAAACTATTAAACGTATTCTTATTTTATGTCATTATGGCAAAACTATTCAAATGTTATTGTTGCATCTTATATTGCGGATCAGGAAAAATAATACTTTCGTACAATGAAAAAGAGCATAGCGTAAACCTTGAAGAATCTTTTTTCGCGAATTAAGTGAGCCGCTATCCGATTAACAGATGGGACTTCTTATCGCGGACCTGTTTATCGGTGATCCGCTTAACGATACGAGCCTCACAGTTTTCATGATAAATCCGAGCGTAAGATTGTCCTGGCTGAATTCAACTGCATCCAAATCGCCCCGTACATACCACCGGAAATGATTATCCGATTAAAGTGCCGTCCAACTAAGACGACCACCTTCAGCGCGCGTTTAACTGCGTAGGAAGCAGAGGATCTTGTCAACCCTTTTAATCCGTCCGTTTGCTGTGGCAGTATTTCAGCTGTGTTGTAGCGTAGACTATAATCCAAGACCGATAACTTGAAATAGATAGGAGCATTTAGTCCACAACTTCTATTAACACTAGATCTACGGCCGCTAAATCTGGTATATTTGAATATATCAAATAAGTACTTTGACAAAAGATGGATCAAGCGGTAAAAAATACGACCAGTTAAGTAATTTGTTTAGTATAAGATACACGTGAAATATTTACTGTACCGCTTCTCTATCAATTTGAGAAAATTTAAAAAAGAAATAGGAACCCGTCAATTTGACGTCAGTCGTTGATCTAGTGTTAAGGCAAAGCTAATACGTTGTCTTATTTTCCTCATAAATAGGAGACCAATTGACTCGGGAATTTAAGATTTTTATTACCGTTATAAAAAGTAGCTTGTTAAAGTAAATAGCGGAATAAAGTTAGATGAATTTCATTAAATATGACGAAGTGGTACCGATGATGGAGAAATTAACCGTTTGAGTGCGGCGATGCGCTATCGCGCTTCTCTTGTGTTGTTCCCAAAATGCGTAGATGCGCGATTGCTGTATGTTACGATAATTTTCGCATTAATTGAGAGCAGGATAAGACGACTTGCGAGAGTGTGAGTTATGCAGTCAAAAAATGGTAATGGAATTAAACGATCCAACTTAATTTGCGCTATATATGAAAAAGGAATTCATGGAATTTGTGCAGCAAAACACTCTTGTAATAAGTGAGAATAAAAAATATTATTGTTGGTACAAATTACTTTTTATGTAATAATTAGAATTAATTATAACCGTTTCTATTATTTTCAAAAAAAAATAACTACGCATTTCATTCCGCACTTTTAGCAATAATACAAGAAAATTCTTCGGCACTCAAGCGGTTAAGAGTGCCTTTTTGGTCTGCCAAGTAGGATCCATATTTGTGAAGGTCAGGTTCGGTTCTGTGATCTGGATTACATTATAAAATTAAGCTCGATGTTATTTTCTTGAGATATTCAGGCAGGCGTGAATATTGGTATTACAATATTGTACAGATCAAACAATTCCTTATTTAACCCTATTCGTACTTATATTTTCCAAATCTTCCTTCCACTTTAATTACTAAATAAGATTTTGCGAATGTTTGTATGCTGGTGCAAAAAATGATACGAGATAAAATGCTTTTACCTTGTTATTACCAGTACTAATATTACTTCTATACCTTTTCAACTTCAAATTGGGAATAATCAATTTCAAATTGGGAATAGTCAACTTCAAATTGGGAATAATCATTTTCACATTGTGATTAATCAACTTCAAATTGGGAATAATCAACTTCAAATTGGGACTAAACAATTCCAAATTGGGAATAATCAATTTTAAAATGGGACTAAACAATATCAAGTTAGTACAGATAATATTATGTTAAAAGCAAAAATATATAAATGAATCAAACGACATTAAATTGAAAATAAACATCTTTAAATTATTTATGCCAGGATAAGTGTAAATTTCAGATTTTGTTAATTTTGTTTTGAAAATAATTTTTTTTTTACATTTTAGGGTTAAAATGACATATATAAAGAGGCACAAGCCGAAACAATTAAAAATCAAATATGCGCATTATATAATAAAAATGAAGATTGGAGAGCGTTAGCAAACGCGTTAGGCGTTAAGAAATCTACTGCTTATCGATGGGTCAAGGGGCAGGGGGATGAACAACAACAATATAGTTTTTAATTTATAAGGGAACCTTTAGAAGGTCAAGTCTTTTAAAAAAGTATAATTATTTTAGAATAAAAGGAATGTTAAAGACCAAAAAAGTCTGTGATTTTGCCATAAGACATCGACATATTTTGATATTGTCACTCCTAACTTGATATTGTTTAGTTCCATTTTAAAATTGATTATTCCCAATTTGAAATTGTTTAGTCCCAATTTGAAGTTGATTATTCCCAATTTAAAGTTGAAAGGTATAGTCACACTAATTAAAATCCTAATATTAACAGTAGCACTAATACTAAAATTAATACCGATGGCACTAGCAATACATACACACTTACAATTGAAGAGCTAGATAGCAACGATTCGACCAAAAAACCAACAGCCGATATGAAAAGCTTACATTAATGTCTCAGACAATAAGAAAAAGATGTCTTACGTCAAATACCGTCACATAATGCTTCTCATTGTGTAACATTGCTTAACAGCCTTATTCACCATATCTCTTTTGTCCCATAAAGGCCTTCACTAAAGGGTGAAGATGTTACGCATAAGATTCAATATAAAGATCGTTCCTCGGCCAATTGGCTTTCAATATCCCAAATAATAATGATAACAATAATCAATCCACTCTAACCGATTGCAATGATTTATATAATTGGCTCTTTGTGACTACATTGAACCGTTCGAGGAATCTCTCTTGCGTAATGCCATGGGAAATCTTATCGTTCAGATGAGCGAGCAACTGAAAGTACATGCGAAATTGAGGTGTTCCCATCAGTCAAATTAGCGACATAAAAAATATTACATATCTCGATATGTAAACGCCTAGAAACGTTGCAGTGAGGTGCATACGTGCTAATTACCATACCGGGGGAGGGTTGGCGGTTGATGTTTACTTGACTTTACTGTGACGAACATGACTCCTGATATGGATCTATATGGGTTCATCGAACAAAAGCAGTTTCACATGCGGAAAGATCGTGGGAGATAACATGTTTGCCTTTTTACTCGATGTGTCTATAGTTTCTGATTTTTGTGTAAATTTTTGGCCACCGGTTGATCGCTATTAACACTTCATCTACCGGAAGCCTATTAATAGGCTTTCTGTTTGTCAATGCTCATTGGCCGACAGTCTATTAATCTGTTATTACAGATGATAATAAAATAAAGTTACGCTACCTCGGAACAACTGAAATTAAAACAACATAATAAGTATTTCTTCACATTTGAATTTTAATGTTATACAGCTTTGCAAGTAGGTACGTACACTCGCGCATAATGTTCAGAAGAATGAGCGGTAGATAAAGTGTTAAGAGCCAGTTCATATAATGCTATTTATTCTGTTCTTAACCCCTTGTCCTACGACTTACTTTGTGACTGCCTCCGCAATGATTCAGAATTAAATTGCTAAGATAAAAATTCGTCAGTGATTGTCGATATATCATATAATTTAACATAATATTAATATTATAGAAATAATTTGATCTTGTTGCGTCTTCTTAATATTTTCAATTTTATAGGTATTACGAAATTTGAAAATTTCCTATTCCATTTACTGCGCCACGAGTGTCACACGTTATTGTAGGTTAAGGGGTTAATTACCTATTAGAATATAAGATAATATTTCCTGCGCCTTCCGTTTAATATGTTACATAATTCTTTTTATCGAACACCTTGCCCACGCCTGATCTACAATCTTCATTAAACCCCTGCCGGAAAGGCTCTATAAACCACCTTCACATCAAATCTCTACAACCTTGGAAATTACCCTGCAACATAAAAATCCCTCTTCCATTCTTTCCATACATTCAGCATTCCATTTCCCGTGCTCCAGATTCGTCATCCCTTGGCATTTTGGCATTCATCTTCGGTCGCGTAACACGAGGCGCTATATCGTCCATCAAACATCATCGTCGATATTACCAATTTCCCTTCTCGATCGTTGAAACCCACGCAATCCCACGTTCGTTCGTTAAAGAAACTGTGAAATTAATCATGTTTTCGATTAATTCGTTCTACCTTTTCGTATTTCACGGTGGCCGCGTGTACAACATCCCCAGGAGGTCCTCCGCTGCAGTGGGTGGTGTACACGAAGGGTAGATGGCGTGGGGTTGTTACGCTCTGTCTCGTCGTCACGAGTATTGATCCCCACGGGGCGACTATGTGAATGGGGTATACCCGTCTCACCCTATATCCCGGAAATGGGGAAGTCCGTCTTTCTCCGGCCTGCTCTCTTCTTTCACTCCTCCTTCCGCTTCCCTTTCTTCCCACTTGCGCGCTAATTTTTCTTCCGTCTTCCTCTCATTTCTTTCCCTATCTTGCAAAGTCTTTTGTATTCGTCTTATTTTCGTATGCTGCAGACCATTTGCGTTCCTGGCGTGTCATGGGGGTTATTGTTCAATAGGTTGCGTTGCACTGTCATTTAGGGCAATGAACGGAAGTTATGGAATAAGAGTGTTGTAGATGGGGTAATGTAAAATTTGAGTTTCGATGTACGTGGTTTTGAGGATGAATTACATGAGGTGGTAATTTTGAAAATGAATAAGGTCGATTTTGTCAATGTTGATGATAGTTGCGGGAGTGGCAGATATGTTATCTGATAAGAACAATTGAAGGGAATTTTGCTGTCATTGAAGAAGTATAATTATTACAATATGCTGAGTGATAGGTGGGCTATCGGTCACCTTTTTCCAGTCTGAAATTCGTGCTTAACCCTTTGCGAACGGAGACATTTTTGAATATTGAGAGATAGCCATTCATTTTGCGATCCAAAAGAACCTTTTTATCAGCAAGTTATACTGTTAATCCATATACATTATATATTATTACTTGTTTAATCATACTTCATCGGTTGTATTTCAATTTTTCAACTCTAACTGTATATACAAGCGGCTATAAACTATAATTAAATTTTTTCTCAGGCCGCATATATACGTCGCTAGTCCTCAAAGAGTTAACTGAAGATGCCAATATATTCGGCTGGCAACTAAGTGATTGCGGATTTTGACGATAGATGGTTTTGGCACTTTTTTTGTTTCGTCAACATGTTCTAAGCATCTAATTTATAGTTTTCTTGTTGTTTGGACTTCCACCTTTCATTAATAAAAAAAATCGCATCGATGAGTTATTTTGTTTCGTTTTTATCCTAATTTGAAAATGGAAGAACAACACGCGCATTTCAGACATATTTTATTGTATTTCCGAAAAGGCAGGAACGCATCCCAAGTATACAAGAAGTTATGTGCCGTATATGGGAATGAAGCCTTGAAAGATAGGCAGGGTCAAAATTGGTTTGCCAAATTTCTTTCGGCTGATTTTTCACTCCGAAATGCGCAACGATCTGGCAGTCCAGTTACAGTTCATGAGAGTCATATCGAGGCTATTACCGATTCAGATCGTCATAGCACAACACGTGAGATTGCAGAGAAGCTCAATGTATCGCATACATGCATTCAAAAAAAAATTTAAACAGCTTCGCTACGTTAAAAAACTTGATTTATGGGTCCCTTATCAGCTTAAGGAAATTCCTTCTTATATAAAATCCGCAATCACTTAGTTACCAACCCAATAGTAGTATTTTTTATTATATCTCTGATGAAGAGAGTTCGAATGATTGTTTAATTAATAAGAATTTAATAATGCTTCATAATGGAAACTTTTAACGCTTATCTAGATCAAATATATTTAACAAAATGGTTCCAGAGAGATTCGCAGAATTGACACTTTAACACTAGATCATTGAAAGCCGTCAAATTGAAGAGTTCTTATTTTTTTTAAACATTTCTCAAATTTATAGAGAAACAGTACAGCAGATGTTTCACGTGTATCTTATAATACGCAAATTACTTAATTGATCATCTTCCCGATCAACGCCCGTAAATCTAGCGTTAAAGGAAGAAATTGAAGATGAATTTGTTTTGTGGAGAGATGTATGCCCATTTTGAGCTGACAATATTAATTTTAAGACGAATATTACTACACGAAATATGTACTAGATAAATTTACGATGATACTGCATATAAAATGCAGAACTTTTTCATACCGTTATTCTGATGCAAGCCTTTCACATCGAAAAGAAATACTTTAGATTCGGATATGAATACAAGTACGGGAACAAAAGGCGAGCGATATTTATAAAATTGATCATTTTCCGTTCAATATTCGATGCGTGGGTGAGCCAGACAAAGAAGACATGTCGAAAGTCAAAGTATTTTATATAAAAGTTATAACTTCGAGATTGCAATATTATAATATCGTCTACTCAAATTGCTAAAATTGGAGAAAAAATAAGTTAAGTAAACATTGTTGGAATGCCGATGGAATAATAACATGTTATGACCCCATGCGCGATTTAAAATGTCATGTTAAATATTTTGTTCGTCATACCTCTGTCGTATCGAATTATTCTCGCATTTTCACATAACAATGAATAGAGATTATCGTATTAAGCAAACGGCAGAACTTTCTTCACGGATTTTCCCCTAATTTTTTCCATTCCATTCCTTAGTCTTCCCCATTTGAAAGGACCCTCGCCTACCCGAGACCGCACTTAAAGTAAAGCACATTAGCATATTTGCCGGGCCCTCGAATTCGCCATCCTACTCCCGTTTCAACTTAACGAAGTTAGATCCTTCGGCCGAAATCAATTTGTTGCGAAATGTCTCCCGAAAATTTTGTTAATATTGTAGCATCGCCCGAAAACGAGCAACCATTCGATAAGATTGGATTATGCCTTGTGGCATCAGCATATTTTTAATGGGTCCCCGATTAATCTTTTGCGTTAACACTTTGCGGCAGGAAAAGTAGAAGTTCTACTTTGCGTTCGCACTTTTCCTGGGATGCTGACGCTTACCTGCGAATTTTAAATTTAACACTTCATCTATTCGAAGCCTATTAATAGACCTTTCGTTTTGTCAACGCTCATTGATCGATAGGCTATTAATTGGCTATTTCAAATGACAATAATATAAAATTATACTGTGTTGAAACGATTAAAATTAGAATGAGATAATGGGTGATTTTACCTTGGTGTTTTGATTTTAAAGTTAGAGAGATTTACAAATAGTTATACACACTTCTTCGCGATATCAAAAAAAAATGGATGGCAGATAAAGTGTTAAGTTAGCGATAATGACCGAAATGGGGCTACTGGCAGAGAAATGATTGTAATGTTAAATATGAAATATTTGGTAATACCAAATAAACTGTCTAAGATAAGGTAGAAATTATTTAAAAATGAATACTTAATATGGAGTGCACAGACATTAGATTTTTAAATTTTAAGAATTGATGGCCAATTCTCAAAATAATATTGTACATTCTAAGCACAGATCTTTAAATGTTTTTACAAAAATAATATTACAGATGAAACTTCGTGGGTCAAAATTGTTGCTCAAAAATTTGAACGGCGTGAGAATTACACGCACAGCGTAATGAAACTTTTCGTAAGAAGATCACTGCATTAAAGTGGCTTTAATTAATGTGTAATGCTGCGGCGTTACCGGAGACTACTTTAGGTTTCGCTTAAGAGACATCCGAGTCTCGCGTCCTTAGCTGCGATCTGAAGATCGCAGGAGAAAATGTTTTTATTGCTACAGTAATTACCATAAGGATATTAAACAATTTAGCATTTTTTGTAAAAAAAGGATTAAATTGCTAGAAAGAAATCTTCCCTGCACGACGGCATCGTTTTTAAAACCAAAATGAAATTTGTCATTTTCATTTCGATTATTAGACAACTTCCGGAGGAAACTTAACTCGAATAACTTCACCCTCGAAATTGCAGACTGTCCAAAATGTCTGCCAAAAGTAAATGGAGGCTGCGAAACAGTCCCATGAGCAGTATTAAATCTAGCACGTAATATTTCACGTTGACATGACAGGAAAACCCTCGTACGTACGATTTAAAGCAGGCCAAAAGCTCGTGGTAATATACGGAAAAGATGTCGGAATGAAGTTTAACACGTTTCTTAACCATGTTGCTCTAATGTGACTTTGAATAGTTTGAAAGATCAATTTCGGTAATGTTTTCAGTAGCGAAGTATTTATTGAAATTTTTACACCGTAGAAGGATCACAACGAAATGATTCTATAACGTGTCGAATTCTAAGTATTTTTGATAGATTGCTGTCTTAAAAAAGTTATGGGAAACTATGTGTTAAGTTGAACAATGCAGAATTCTTAATTTCTTACGTTACTCGGGATCCGCTTATTTTAAGAATAAAATAATCGTTTTTATAAAATGCAATATAATGTCGATAAACAGCTTGAATAATTGATGAAGTTGTTGACGTGTTAATTAACATATTACAAACTCCAAAATCCTTCGACATCCCTAACCCCTTGTCCTACAATAACGAGTGACACTCGTGACGCGTTTAATAGAATAGGAAATTTGGAAGCTCACCAAAAATTATCAAATTAAAAATATCAGTAGAACACAATACGGCAAAATTATTTCTATGTTATTAGCATTGCGTTAAATTGTAAGATATATGAGGGATCACTAATAAATCTTCATTTTAACTATTTGATTCTGAATTATTGCGAAAACAGTCACAAAAGATATCGTAGGGCAAGGGGTTAACATCTTTCAGTGATGAGATATTGTGGTCACTTAATTAATTTCAGTATATTAATTATAAATAATATTAGCCTTTTTCACAACAGAGCAAAAATACAACAAAGATAACATATTTCAATTAAAATCACAATGAGTAAGTTACTCAAATTTCAATTATCTACACTCGCAACAACCTTCCTACTCACGTACATTGCAGCTTAACCCCTTGCCTTACGATTGCTATTTTGACAGCGTGCGTAATACCCCAGAATTAATTGCAGATATAAAAATTTCTCTCTGATCTTTAACATTTGGCACAACTGACTAAAATATTAATATTATAGAAATAATTTCACCGTCTCGTGATCGACTGATATTTTCAATTTAATAGTTATTGGAAAACTTCAAAATTTCGTATTGCATTTATCGCCTCACGTGTGTCACACGTTATTGTAAAGGGGTTAATATCTCAAACTTCAAAGCCTCTTTAATCTTCCTACCCGCTCCAAAAACTTCATTCGATCCTATGAGAAATTTTCAAATTAAAAACATCGAGATCTAATCTCTCGATTAACATAATCCCCCAACAATTTTCATCAACCCAGCAATCAAAGTTCTCTCTATAATCCTTAACACTTTACCGACCGCTATAGTTTGAGGATCCTACCCACTTTAAAAGATTTATTTTAGCTTAGATTGTCCAAAGAAAATTACAATCTCTTTGAAAATAAGAAATGCTTCTCATCGACTCTTTAACACAGTTCCAGTACAATAATAAATAACAAATTAGTGATTGCTGTGGGAACCGATTAATAAACTAAACCTTTACCGGTCGGTAAAGTGTTAAAATTATTCCTTCACAGCGCCCACAGAAATGAGTCTTCCTACTACACAAATTCGTATCTCGAGAAAGCACGTCGCCTTCTTCTGCCGAATTTGGAGAACACAATTCATTCCGTATTGGAGGAATTCGTTTACAATCCGGATTCACGATGCGCGAGGCAGCTTCCACGTTTAAAAAGATGTTTCGACGCTGCCGCCGAATGGGTTGATCCGTTGGACGTGGTCCTCTCCAAGTGCAAGGACATCGGTGTCAAGGAGGCAATGATCAGGAATGCAATCGGATATCTAATCAAAGACGGCCTGGTGACACACTTCGTTGATTCTGTCGTACTGAACAGGAGACTGAATAGGGCCTGCCGTGAACTCGATTCCTTGGGTATTGAGCAAAATATCTTGAGGAGCATGAATGTCTGGAACTTCATTAATGAGAGGAATTACTGCTCGCACAAAAACTACCCGTTAGTGCATATTTTTGTTCTGCATTGGTTTCCAAAATTCGTGATCTTCTGCGTGAGATTTAACACTAAACTTACCAAGACGGTCAAAATAACCGGTTGCCAATTTTTTCTAAAAATTCCCTAAATTAATAGGGGACTTACGCAGTAAATATTCGAGTTCTATGTTCTAAAGCCTAAATTACTTAATTCATCATCTTTTTCACCTCTTGAACGTTATTTTTTCAAAGTACACCTAATTCTGGTTTTACACGGTAGATACGTTCCAGACAAAGCCGTGCAAAAAAATACATGAAGTACATACATAGAAAAAAGGGGATTAGTTCCATATTCTTCAACCCTGTAAAAAATTTATTAAAAAATTTATTTTGTGAATATTTTAGATTTTTTAATCGTGCTAAATCGAATGAAATCGTGTAAAAACGGAATCAATTTTTTTTTCTAGACTGTGTTAAATCTAAACCGTGTAAAAACATAATTGGGTATACTTATTCAGTTTACCTAAATATAATAGATATAACGTCGGTAGTTTTAGTGTTAAGGGTTCGGAAGTCTCTCTTTGTAATTGTAAGAAATATTGGTAATTTCCTCCTTATGCTTTATCCTTTTGTAGACAACGATTGTTGAAATCCCCAATAATTTCAATGCACGTTGTCATGTGATAACTTACGCAAACGTTATCGTAGGTTGTTATTAAATTTCATGGCAGGCAATCAATTCTAACGATATGTTTTACAGGCTATCAACGACAAATGTACCCGAGGAATATAGCAGCGATCTTGAAACGGAGATTGGGTCGTATAAAGAATCGGTATTTCGTGGAAGAACCTGCGAAAGATCAGCCAATTGCGCTACTTTCAACGAGGAGATAAACGGCACGGAACCAAGAGAGACACAAAGACATCAAGGGAATTTTTCAAATTTTCTTCGACCAAACAGCGAGACGTGGAATTTTAAAAATACCTTAAACATTCCAAACGCCTTTTCAGCAGATTCGAGAAAAATATATTCTCAAAAATCGCGCCTCGTACTGTCTTACACTGCTAAGCATCCGCGAATGAATTGGAAGGATTCGAAATTGAAAATTGTAATTAGTAAATCCTGTTTAGATCCGAGCCGTCCGATAATTTCAAAGCCTTTGAAAATAAGTCATCTTTCCTTACCTTGTAAACCGTGTCGTATGATCGTTGAAATATGCGAGGCGGACGAATCTTTGTCAAAATCGTGTCTGTTTCTTATAAAAAGGAAATTCGAAAGCAACATTTCCCATGCGTGCTTCCGTCTAAACAACATTCTGCGCACTTTGGATGGCAAAGTCATCGGCAAATTCCTCCGTCTTAATTGCAAAATTCGATCTGGAAATATTAGTTTCACGCTCGATGTTAGAAGCGCGAAAAAATTGCAAATTTCTTACTTCGTTGCCAGAGTTCCGATTTGCTCGAATTTTGATAAAAACAACTTCCTCCAACGAAGTCGAAGGAGGATTACTTCCGTTAATTCCAAGGATCAACAGGAGCAAAGAGAGGATTTAAGAATTGCGGACGTTTGTTCAGAAAATTGCAATAAAACTACGACCGAGGACAATGGGAATTACGAATTGAGTACGGCTAATTTTTATTCTCCTTGTTCGAATTTTAATTTGCCGGAGAACAAAAATACGACTGGAAATGAGTTTGTAAATGCAGACGGTGAAACTGATGCTGAATTTTCTTCATCTTTGAAACTTGATATTCGCGTTGTTTCATTCATTCAAGATAAGGAGGTATGCGCTGGTAAAGTAAAGATGTTGAAGGATAATGTGGAATTGTGTTGCTGCACTGAAAATGGTAAAAGGAAAGAGTACTGTGCTGCATCAGATTCATTAATAACACATTCAGAGACGAATGCAAATACGAATACGAGAAATGATCACGCGGATTCATTAATTGCAGTGGATTTAAACGAAATGCAGCGATCCGATGCCATTTGCGACTGCTTTTCCGATAATAACAAGAATGACATGCAAAATGGACATTTGGATGATGTTGTTGCAAATATCGAAAAACGTGAGCGTACGTGTAATCAGACGATTACAGATATAACCAAAATTAAATCACGTGGCATCTGTGCGAATATTTCAAATGAAAAAGAAACTTTTAACGAAACGAATCCTGTTTGTTGCTCGAGCGAAGATATTTTAAAAAGTGAAGAAAAATACGAAATCGGCTCGCCTGTAATCCGTGGAAATATTTCGAACGAGGAAGACAATTTTAATGAAGCGATTTCGGTTCCTTGTTCGCGGGAGGGTGTTTTAGAAAATGGAGAAAAATTCGACGGTGAAGAATCGAATGGAAAATATAATGGCAAATGTGGAGCGAAAGTGGATCGCGGTTTAAATTCTATAAATACAGAGGACGAGTGCGATTCGAATTGCTCTTGCGATAGTCTTTCATATGGAATATTTAACTCAAAAATAACAAATGAACCTGAAAATCTCTTCACCTGGGATGATTCTAAAAATTTCGACGCTTGCAATGTATCAAAACAAATTTTAATCCACGGAATGAAAAACGACATTTCAATTTCTGTTGGAAGTTCCCATGATATAACCGACAGTACGGTATGCATCGAGTTTGAAGATTTAACGACGTGTGACGATTTTTCAGAATTTAATGCTTGCGACATGCCGAAACAAATTTTAATGAAAAGAATGGAAAATAATATTACAGTTTCCGTTGAAACTCTAGAGGATAAGTCGACCAGGATATCATGTAATGAGTCGAAGAATTTAATGAAGTACGACGACACACCTAATCAAATTTCAATCAGCGGATTTAAAAACGGTATTTCACTTTCTATCGAGACTTTCAAGGAAATATCTGAAAAGAAAAGACGCCATGAACCTAAAAGTTTAGTAAAACGCGATAATTTTACTAAATTCGGTATTAACGACGTACCAAAACAAATTTTAATTGGAGGCAAAGTAAATCAAATTTCAGTATCTATTCAGACTTCTCAGTTAGAAATGATATCGAAGTCCGTCAGTATCGACATAATTTGTCCATCGTTGCTTCCGGGATTGACTATCGACAATTATTCGCAAATTAAGAATTGCGAACGAAAAGAGGCCAATGAAAATTGCAAGAATAATCGCAGCAAATTTGAAACGGCGGGCTTAAAAAAATATTTGATAACCTGCGGATCATCGAAAAAAAACGAGCACACTCTTGGAAACAAAATAAAATTGGCAAAACGATCGAAAGTAAAATCGCAAATATCCTTGGAACGTGAAAGATCCGCAGACTCCCCGAAGTGCTATTCTCGCTTAGGAAATCGCGAAACACCTACGGCATCGAAAATGTCCCGAACATCGACGGCAGAATGGAAACTGCAGAAAGCTCCGAAACCGAAGAACGCGATGCACTTTGCGACCGCTGCATCATTGAATTTGTCGAGGAATTTCCATTGGAAAGATCCTGAAATACTGCTGAAATGTAAGTGTGACTCGCGAGAAAGGGAAGACAGGTATGCTGAATTTTCGCGAAACAAAAATCGCACTTTGAGGAAGTCGAGGATGTCGAACACTTTCAGCAGCTCGTTTCCCGGTAAATCCATCGAGCAAATAAAATCGTTGATTCGCAGAAAGCTTCAGAGGGTGTTGCTGAAGAGCAGAGACACCGAGACGTGTAAATCGAAGACATTTTTGAAAAATGATAAATATTTAGTGAGCGTTTCGAGAGGAAAAATGAAGGGAATAGCTTTGAATTACGCGGATCTTTCAGCTGGTAAATTTCCATTAGCAAGAAATCATGAAAAAGAAGCTGAGGCGTCTGAGACATTGATGTCGAGGAAGAAAAGTTTTGCTAGAAGAAAGGAAGACGTTTTGAAAGGTGACGCGAAAGATTCATATATATCTGATGTGCTTTGGACTCTGAAAAATGGTAATATCGTGGAAACTTCGGATTTCTTGAGTCGCTGTAAACGATCGACCATGGGAGCATCGAGAAAGAAAGGATGCTACGACGATAAAAGTTTCAAGAAAAGTGTGGAAACAAGCGGTGGGAAATATTGTTCTTCCAAAGACTTTTCCGAAAGGAGACACTTAAAGGTCGCAAAAGCTCAACCGATAGAGAAGATCTTCGTGAAAGACAATTCGATTTTTAAAGGTGCAAATAAAATTCAACACGGCGATGAGAACTGGACTACAAACAAACCAGTTATTGGAAAAAATCAGAGTAATCTCGGACTCAACAAATTCGATTACTGTCGCAAAGAGTGCCATTTTTCAAACGTGGATTCTTTAAATAATTGTAAAAGAAATAATTATAAAACTAACACCATGACAATCCAAACCAGTGACGATAAAAATAAAGTAAAATTTTCCGATTCATCAACTTCAAAGGAGGTTAAAAATATTCATAATTTGCAATATGTTAAAACGAGGGATTTCAGAAAATGTTCAAAGAGATTTTCGCGAGAAGAGTCTATCGAGGGTAAAACCGAGTTTGTGAACTTTACGAGTTCTTACGAGAAGCGTATTAACGATCTTAGTATCGAGTTTAGATTAAAACTTCTACAATACGTGGCACTTTGTAAGACCGTCAAAGATTCGCTAATAAAAAAGTTGCGACCAGATGACATTTATGAAGGCAGTACAACCTCTGTATCATGTAGCGGCACTTGATTTACGATCGGTGATGGATGAACGATTTGACAACGATAAATGACACGTTAACTTTCTCGTCGCTTGTAAAAACGACACTTTCCTGTGTACGCATGATTCCAAAAATATACAAATATTATGTACAATTTTAGATTTAAGAGTTATCCTCTTTAAATGTACATGTCTGCTTTATCAAACGAATGAAGTGTGACAATAATTTTTGTTATCTTTGCCTATTTGTTGTTTCTTGCTACATAGACATATTTGGTTATTGTTGTTTAGACATATATCACTGTTTCCGCAATGTAGATACATTTTCCAGAAACCGGTGAAAGAGAGGTAATGTCTGGAAAAATAATAAGTTGGTTGCTTGCAAATCAGTAAAATTGGCAGCTCGAGTCAATTAAAAATTTAGTTTTTAGAAAAAATAAATTCGATCAAACATGAGTATACAAAGTACGTAACATCTATTCTTACATTTGAAATCAAAGGAAATTGGGAACAAGGCACTTTTATCAAACAAACAATGGTACAAGTTGGAATACAATAAATTGCTCAAATTCAAATAGAATACTATAAATGTGACATTAACACTAGATTTACGAGAGTGAAATCTGTTACACTGCAATATGAGCCGTTCAGTGCACAAATCGATTAACTCCACTTTTTGAATTTTTTAAAATTTAAGTCTCAAAGCACTTGATTGAATCCTATCTTTTTATGTATAGAATAAATTTTCGTAATAATAACGATCAACATCATTAAATAACGAAGTTTGTTTGGCCATCGAATAATAAATAATTAAATTCAGAAGTCAATCTAATTAATTCCAAGGCTATTCCATCTTATTCATTTTGTACTTCGTTAGAGGAAAACTAAATGCGATTATATATTCTACAATACTTATTTGTATTTATATTTGAAGGGAATTTTGAAAAGGAGTGTATACTAGTTCATCACGATTCTCCACTTTAGGTTTTATGGAGTTAATCGATTTGTGCACTGATCGGCTAATATATTAAATAAAGACTTTGGAAAAAGAGGTATCAAGCGGCAAAGATAATAGTTCGTTATGTAATTCTAGTATTATAAAATACACTGGAAATATCTACTGTACTGTTTCTCTATATATTTGAAAAATGCTTATAAAAAAAGTATGAACCCGTCAATTTGACGGCTTTCGTAAACATAGTGTTAAAAAAACAGTGAAATGTATGCTTCTAGAGCCCCATGCCGTAATCAGAAAAACTAGAGTGACAGAAAGCTTTCCTTTCAATATTCAATTAAGCAACCACTGTTTTATATTCTCCAACTATATTTCACCTCCTCGAAAAGGCCTCACAACCCGTCCCAGTTTCATGAACGTCCCTGTATAATGTCCACCAAAAGTCAATAACATCTGACGTAGCACAATGCAAGTAATCGCGCAGAGTCTCGACGAGTAGAAAGAAGGCAGCCGAAGAATTTTATCGAGCCACCCCGGGACGACTGTACGATAGTGAAATTCGAGTTATTTAAGGTGGAGCAGCCACGACGAGGAGATAAAGTATTATAGAGCAACCGTTGAGAACAGCAGCATCCATCCCTCCGGCCAGATCGATATTTCCTGGCAACCACCGGAGAGGGTGCCCACGCCGGTTACTCTGTGTTTGTAACAATGCAAGTCGGCTAACATCTAGCGAAAGATTCGAGCTGCTGATATCCCTGATTCTTTTCTCTTATCCCCTTCGAGAACCTGAACGATTTTGGGGAACGATGCGAACTGGTTTTTCGTGTTTAACGCTAGAACTACCAAACCAGTCAAAATGACTGGTACACAATTTTTTCCAAAAATTCTCCAAGTTTAGAGAAGAGTCTTAGAATAAATATTCTATGTCTATCTTAAAAAAACATAAATCATCGAATCGATTATCTTTTCCGCCTCTTGATCCCTCCGTTTTCAACGTAGTTATTTAATATTTTGATATATATTTCTTTTTGATTTTTATATTTCTAGTGTTAACACTAGATTTACGGACGTGGCATCTGTTATATTGCAATATATTAAATAAGGACTTTGGAGAAAGAGGAATGAAGCGGCAAAGATGGTAATTCGTAAAGTCATTGTTGTATTGTAGAATACACGCAAAATATCTACTGTACAGCATCTCTGTCAATTTGAGAAATGTTTATAAAACAAGTAGGAATTCGTCAATTTGACGGCTTCCGTAAATCTAGTGTTAAAGGTTCTCGTTGAGCGGGGCATTGGGGTGTTTTATTTACGTGTAGGTGGCAAATTAAATAAATATAATTTTAAATTGTAGATGGGATGTCTGAGAATTGTTGTTGTTATTGAAAAAGGATTCGTGGTTATATGTGTGTTGCCTCGATGATGGATCGTGGTTGGGTATGATTTCTGTAAAAGTGTATTATTTTAATAATGTATTATAAATGTATTATTTTAAAATTGTAGATGGGGAGTTTCAGGATTGTTGTTGCATTGTTGTTATTGGAAAGAAATTCGTGGGTATATTTGTGTACGATAGGGAAGAGAAATTTTATGGGATTAATTTTTTATGATTTGAAAATATCTATCTACTTGAAATTTGCAATCTTTCGGGTTAGGGTTGCCGTGAGTTACTGATTGAATTTGTATTAAATAGATGAGGATAAGAATTTAAAAGCAGATATATGTGGAATGTGTAGTTAAAAGTAACTGTAGACCAATCAGAAATAGATGGCACAAGCCGATATTTTATTTTACCGCATTTTATTTAGTAAATATGTTTTTCTTCATCGTATGATGAACCCGTTTTTTTAATTTCGCTGAGTGAACAAAGATTATGTTTAAGGTTAAATAATTTAATTGGAATTTGCATTATATTTTTCTATTTAATTTTAACAAATTACATTTCATACCAAATTATACGTTTTTACTGAATTTAACTGAATTGCTGATATTTCAAACAGAAAATTCTTTACAAACTTTTGGAGTCCTTTCACTTAAATCTGGATGGCAGTATTAATTTTTCAATCAATACACATCACGGTTATTTTATTAAAAGAATATCAAACAGTAGAGCTGACAGGTTTACTTATACTAACCACAATAATTCAAAAAAATTAAACTAATATCTATTATACAGCATTCACTACAAACTCCCCATTTAACTATTATACCATTCGAGGATTTTTAAAGGAGCTAGCACCTTGCATAACACGATTTCAATGTCACGGTAACAAAGAACATGCAATTTGCCATGTATTTTTATGTGAGAACGTAACTCTACAATTTTCCCATACAACTCTGTATCGTTTGATTTATCAGAAGAAAAGAAATATAAAATCATAAAAAAAAAGTCTATACCCATTCTTCAAGCAACCGCAGTGAACCGTACAAAATATAACTCAAGAAAAATATCTTACGACCAAAGGAAACAATTTAATAATTATTCGAGACATTCGCGAGAAAATAGTTGGAGAGAATTGCATATTTTCGCGAGGAGCATGCAATATCGCGCAGTAGAAACGGTCAATGGCACAGAGTCAGCCGCATTTTATGCTCCTGGTGGAATATATAGCGTATTATTCCGCACAGTAGAAGCAGACTGTCATACACGTAGTAGAATATGACTTGCGCTGGAAACAGAAATTATACTTCCTATTCCAAGTTTTCTCGTTTCATATTCCACAATGGGGCTCAAAATTAGAGAAACCTAAAAATTCTCTTTTATACTTTTTCCTTCTATCTCCCTCCTTTCGAATTTTACAATGAAATGAAATTCTTTCGAGAGCAAATACTATATTGCTATGGAAACTGTAGAAGGGAATAAAGAAACTGGTTGGGAAAATAGGAAACACGATATAAGATGAAATCCACGGTATTTTATAGAATGTAGCAATGAAATCTTTATTTCGAATAATAGGAAGATAAATATTGTATTATACGATTCGTTATACGCTGCTGTTATTCTGCATTGGTTTCAGTGTTTTGAAAGCTCTCGGCATGATTCTAGACGTAATGGAATTTATTAAAGCTTTTAGCGTCATATAACTTTGCATCGTTGTTGATGTTAGTGTCGGCAGAATAGCTTGTAACAGATTGTTAGATTTAATTTTAATTTAAAACAACGCATGGCGGTCAAATTTGTATCTTAATTTTTATCATTATCGTTATTTATATTTTTGATACAGCTGTTTGTATGGCGACTACGAATCCTCAGTCAGGATTAAATTACAACCCGAATATTAACTGCACCCCCGCATTTAGCATTACCCTATTGATTGTGCGTCGTTTTAAACGTTTACGTCAGTAGGGCCATTAATTTCGTTATCACCGGATGCAGGAGCTTTTAGGACAAAATGTAGACACAAAAAAGCAACGATTGGCATTTTAATGCACTACCTATATTATAAATACTAGGAAATCGTAGAATTTTTATCTGACTTTCTCCAGGACTGCCTTCTTCTTGTTTTGTTCTATCACGTAAGTGGTTTAAGTATCTCTTTAATTAATGATGTTTCTTTCATATTAATATTTCGCTTCTTTTGTGAAGTTTTTCGATACGTTATACCTATACCTATTTCAATATCTAAAGTATTCAGTTATATTTGTAGCAACATAACATACAATAAAATAATGCAATACCACATTGCTGTATTTGAAACATCACCTAAAATTATCCTACGCATAAAATTACCATTTGTCACCATTCCATTAATCTACTTCCACCCACTCTTTAACACTAAACCTAATCTTTATATCTGCTATATTGAAATACACGAAATTTGTACTTTGGAAAATGAGATTTGAAGAGGTGAAAAAGATGGTCGGTTAAGTAATGTTTGTTTCATACGATAGACCTAAAATATTTACGGAATGGCTGCCCAATCAATTTGGGGAATTTTTAGAAAAAAATCAGAAAGCGGTCATTTGACCGCCATGGTAGATTTAGTGTTAAATACCTCCAAACAATCCACCCCAAAAAACCAAAAACTTCCGAACCCTTGACAATATACATTCATCCACCCAAACTCCCCCCATCACCCCTAACACCCATAGGTCCCGAGCCCTTCTTTTCATCGCTTCGTAATACTTCACAGTCCTCCTTCGATCATCCTATCCTCTCCATAGCGATTCCCGTGCCGTTCCTATCCCCGAATTACACAGGCAAACTCGATGTATCCCGATCGTCGCTGCCTGCTTCGTGGACATTAACGTTAATGCCGTTGCGATTCTTGTTTCTGCACGTCGTTTTGTTATTGCAAAATTTCTCCACCGGGGTACAAAGCCCCGCCTGGGGTCGATCTAAAGGGGGTTGGAACCGCACCCTATTGGCCAGTGATATCGATGCGTCGGGGCAAATCGGCCAATAGCGAAGCGACGTCTGAACGCGCTGACGCCGTGACCAGGAGCTGACTTCGCGGGCACCCCGCCGCCGTTGTCGCTACCGCCGACGCCGACGCCGCTGCCGCCGCCGACGACGACGACGACGACGACGACGTCAGGCGACGTCGACGACGTTCTCCGTCGCGTACCCCGCGCGCTACCGCTACCCACTCCGCTCATAACGATATCTGGACTTAATTATTGGTGAGTCGTGTGGTGTTCGCTCTTTTTCATTATTTCTTTTTTGTCACATTCCTTTATTGTCTCTTAATTTTTTTTTGCTATCTGGTTTATAACTTTTGCGAGAAAAGATGTCGTTTTGTCATGCTTGAAGCAAGGGTGGTTTCTGTTTTTGGGGTGAGTGTCGCGATGGATTCGGTAAGTGCGAAGGTATTAATTCAGCTTTACATTTCAAAATGTACGTCGTTCGATTGCAGACTTAAGGGATGGGGTTGTTCTCAGCGTTTTCTCTTCTTCTGAATCGGTGATAAGTGTAACAATGGCCAGTTTTTTTTTCATTTTGCCAATGTAGATCGATATTGTGACGATTTTCAGTGTATGAAATGAGTGATGCTTTTCTTCTCTATGAGAACGAGAATTTTAAACGGGGTACCGTTCATTTGGATTTCATTAATGGTGATCGGGTGGATCTCCTACGGTGAAAAGTGAGAATTCCGGAGACTTTTCAGACACCGAGTTCCTCAATTGTGTTTGTGGCTTTTGATTGTGCGATTTTGTTACACGTGGAAGTGAAAAGTGCGAGCGTTTTTTTGGGGAGATTTTCGCTTTTTCTTTTTATCGATGAACCGTGATTCTATATAGAGAAGTATTTGTAAGAGGCGATCGTGAAAATGTCAGAGATCACGAAAATGTCAGCGACTTTCTGGTATTGATCTGGCACGGAAAATGCACAGTGCTGAACGGTAATAATTTTAGGATGACATTTTTCAAAAATCGTCAGAAAATTTTTTTAGACGCCAGATATTCTCTTACCACAAGAAACTCATCACGACTTATAATTTTGCACGAAAAATTGTAATTACAATTACATTCGATGCAACGAACAATGTTATGCAAACTACGTATTTGTATTCTTATCTCCGTTAAAAGGATGTGCCGATATAATTTCTGAAATTTTTACCGTTTAACAAACCATCGAATTCGGACACGTTTTTCATACTTTTTAACAATGCAATTACTTATCGCTTTCTTTGAAAAATTTTGCAAAATTGTGCTCTCTTTTTGCGTCGATGCCGAATCCACTACAATTACTTTTACATAGTGTTAAAAACTGATCAAACTGAAGCTTTTTAAATGGAATTCTATAATGACGTGCAGCATGTCCATTAAGTTGGATCGGTAGTTCCCATCTTCATATCGCCACCCCAATTCGTTGACACACGTGCTGTGCATTTTCTGGCTTTTGTTCGTCACGTGCCGTTTTCATATCGAAGGACCATTGTCCTGTCATGATTCTCTTCGCGATCACTTTGCTAGCGTGCCAACGATATACGTAATTTTTGTTCTGCACTTTATCGAAAGCGGGCGTCGTTTCAATCGTTACGTTCAACATCACGATGTAATTGATGCGTTTTGTTGAGAATCATGAGTGACTTATGTATCGTTGAATATTCCATCGAAATTCTTGATTATTCGTTGTTAAAGATAAGCAACATTTACTGCAAAATTTCTCTATGAAGTAGGAGCATTTTTACAAAATTGTTAAATATGTATTTGGGACGTTATGCAGTGGAGTACATGATTTAATCTTCATATTTGTGATAAAGTAATTCTAATCTTGAGTATTTATTATTTGCCGCTTTATACGGTTAAACTTTCTTACTCGTTATTTAACACTAGAACTACCAAACCAGTCAAGATGACTGGTGCACAATTTTTTCCAAAAATTCTCCAAGATTATAGGAGAGTCATAGAATAGATATTCTTCGTCCATCTCGTAAAACATAAATTACCGAATCGATCATCTTTTCCACCTCTGAATTCCCCTTTTTTCAAAGTACTTATTTAATACATTTAAATATAACAGATTTAACGCCGGTAGTTCTAGTGTTAACGCCTTGACTTACGATTTCTTCTGTGACTGCCACAGCAATAATTCAGAATTTAATTGTTAAAACAAAAATTAATCAGTCATTCTCGATTTATCTTACAATTTAACGTAATATTAATATTACAGGAATAATATTATCGCATTGTATCTCATTGATATTTTCAATTTGATAGGTTTTGAAAAACTTGAAAATTTCCTACCCCATTTACCTTATCACGAATGTCACACGTTATTGTAGGGCAAGGGGTTAATTCTACTAATCGATCGCTATATTTCAAAAATATCAATACATAAAATTCGATGAGTCCAATTCGTAAGGTTCAAAATGTCGTCACTCTTGACACTTCCCTCCCTTGTATTAAAGGCATCGTTTCGAAATTTTAATTTCCTTCTCGTTCTAAGCCGTCAGTGTTTCCCTCCAAACAGACAGCCATAAATGAAAGTGAAAATCTGCAAACAATGAAAGGATAACATTCATATTTCACCTTAGTCTTAAAAACCTCCTATCAAGGAAGATTATAAAAAGTTGAATTTTGAAATTTTCCATCCACCCTTTTCCTCGTGCTTCATCGTAGCCAACGTAATATCACGTATAATACTCCGTTGAAAAGCTTAAGTGAAAAATATGAGCCGAGGATACGACAGGCGGTACGTTTCTTCTCGCAGTTTTCTACCCTCTGAAGACGTTCCCCTGAGAGTTGGAGGATTAAGGATGGAGAGACTACCACTCCAAATAAACACCCCTACTCTGAACTTCCCCTTGTATCTTGCGGGAGAACGAATCTCTCTATATACAGATATAGCTGCCGTTTGCAGATGAAACTCTGCCCAACGGGAATAGCCGAAGGAAAGGCTTAAAATGTCTGACCGTCAATGTTATTGGAAAGCGGGTTGGAGATTTACCAAAACCGAATATTGCGGGTGGTTGTATTTGTTTGACGCATATATGTGAATTTCGAGACAATTTTTTACTCTTTTATGGAAATTTTCTATTCTTTCTGTTAGTATTTCCTTGTTAGAGGATTTTTAGAAGATTTGAATAACACTAGAACTACCGGCGGTAAATCTGTTATATTTAAATATACTAAATAAGTACTTTGAAAAAAGGGGAATTTAGAGGTGGAAAAGATGATCGATTCGGTAATTTATGTTTTATGAGATGGACGTAGAATATCTATTCTATGACTCTCCTATAATCTTGGAGATTTTTTGGAAAAAATCGTGCACCAGTCATTTTGACTGGTTTGGTAGTTCTAGTGATAAGGGTCCTGAGAAAAGAGGTACAACGTCAAAGATCATTCAGTTATAGTGACATTTCTCTTCATGCTGCTTTATTATGGTGTACTGAGGCCTAAACTTAGGAAATTATGATTTCAGAAATTTCATAGCATTGAGAACAGTATGATAAATCATTGATGTTGTAATGCAATTTCCACGATATTCACAAGAATTATTTGATATTGGTGTTTGAGTAACTTCTTCTATTTGTGCAATTTTTTAATGACTTTCTGTGCCGATGAGGTTTCGTTCAGGTTCTTTTAATCATTTAAAACTGATACTCTCCAATAGTTTCTTAGTAAAGTTACAACAATTATTTTTAATTTCATTACAATCCCTAGATAATGGGATTAAATCGCACAGAAAATAACAATCCAATTGAAAATCTGAATACTGCCGCACGTTTTCCATTTTCACGAATCATTATTGCTTCAAGACCCTCGAGACACCTGACTCGCATTAAAACAATCATGTCTCTCAAACTTTTCAATAACTTCTAAACCTGAATAACAACAAAAGTGTTTCTTTTGTTTTTCTTTCCACCCCACGTGCTATGAAACGCCCTATACATTGTTAACCTTTACAATTCAATATATGAAGAGGCTACATTTACTTAAACTTTGTGTCAAATGTTGTTAATATGTGTCAATATCGTTGTCAAATAAAAATTATTATAATTAATATTTTACAGAACTTTCTTCCACGCAAATGTAGCAGAAACCGATAACTACTTTATCATAGTTATCTTCAACAGTGCTCAACAATAAGGATAAAAGAAAAAAAATTAAAACCATCCCTGTTTGCTTCAGGGGCTGCCGGTTACCAGCACAACCATTCCGAGTCTCGAAGCAACCCCAATAATTGGAAAATGTCCGGATTCGCGGCGGCGGGTCTTGTGGCCTTCGACTCCATCAGGTCCAAAGCTTCGCAAAAATTCGCTGGGTAATGTTACGCATGCTCGTACGTCACACAATAGATGAAAAATCGTTTGAGGCTATATTTAGAACTCGTTACTATGTCTGATCATGCGCATAATTAGACACATGCGTTGCATGTGAAACGTTGAATTTTAAAAGGGTTTAGCGTAAAGTTTCTGCAACGATATAACGGTCATCATTGAAATTAATTTCGGGCTATTACCGTGAAACATTTATTCGTGTACTACAATAATTATAGAGACACCGATGTTGTTAAGCGAAAGTCCTTCCCATTTTTGCAATCATCGTTTTACTCGGTTGTCCTCGATTCACGACGAGGGAAACTTATCAGCGTGTATTAAGAATTTCTATCCCATTTTACTCTTGGAGTAATCTGTGGAGGGAAATTTAAACGAGGGATGATAAAATTCGTTTCATTTACGACGTAAACCAAGATTTCTTCGACCGAATTCATTTTCATTTGAACCTGATTAATCCACTTTTTTCATCCCTTCTACAATAAGCATGTCGCAGAAAGACGACTTATATAAAGAATTCTATTCGAATATAATTAAATTCATAAAATAACATAATGTATTACATAGTTATACCATCACGATGTCGAATTGAAGTAAAAAAGAGTAGGGAGAAAAAGTCTATCTCAACAAACGAATTTTTGTCCAATATCACTTCCGTTTCTCATGTACAGAGGTTTATTCTTCCGATGCAATATCCTGACAAATTAGCGCAATTCATTAAAACTTAAATTAACGATGAAAATAAGGGGAAATTAAGGAATCTTATTGTTCACAATGATCAGATTCAGAAGAAGCAATGCAGGCTACGAGGAATTTGAGATGCCCCGCGAGGGTAGCAGAGACAACAAGGGGTTCGAGGACGAGAGAGAATACAGTAGACAGGCCTCCTTCGAATCACTTCCGGAACCCGAAAGACCACCATTGCGACACATCGACACTTATTGCAAACCAGAATGTCCGTGTTTATCGAAGAGGTACACTATTGCAACCTTGGCCTGTTTAGGTGAGTTTCATATTTGATTTCAAATATATTTATTATAACATTTTGCTCGTTCTGTGTTTCAGTTTTAATTGCAAGGGTAATTTTGATAGAAACTTACGATTTCTTCGAGAATTTTGAATTACCATTAATCTAATCTGTAGATCGGATTCTTTTTTAAACATTTGATAGAGTGTATTTTATTGCGTTATATTCTTGTAAAACGACATTGCTGCCACTTTAACTACATTTTTGAGTTTAATGTTTCGCTCTTGCAGCGTTTTTAATGTCTGTCTAGAGTGATTTTTAGAAACAACACAGCTTCCAGCATGTGCAGGGTTAATTTAATTACTGCATCTTGCTATGTCGAAAGAAATCAAAATTTCCGTGGTAAAATATTTGTGCAAATTAAAGTGTACTTCTGAGTATTCCTGCAAAATATATTTTATAATTAAAATTTAGGAAATTCTTATTCAGTCACAACTAGAACTCTTTCCTCGGATAAAGTTCCTGTCTATCATTGAAACTAATATTGAGAAGTTATGACGGAACAATTGTTCATAAATTTTACATATTCAAATTATACGACTGAATCTCAGAAATCGCCCATATTTTATTTCCATCGCAGTACCAATCCCACAGAACTGATGTGTCGGTCACGTGAATATTTCCTCTTCCTTCCTTAACACTAAACCTACCGAGCCGGTCACAATGACCGGTTCGCAATTTATTCTAAAAATTCCCTAAATTGATGGAGGAGCCATGAAGTAAATATTCTACTTCTATCTTATAAAACATAAGTTAGTTAATCTTTTTCACCTCTTGATTCCTCTTTTTCCAAAGTACTTATTCAGCATATCTAAATTTTAGTAGATATAAAGTCGGTAGCTTTAGTGTTAACACAGACAATGGCAATTTCAGGATTCATTATTTCATTTGGCATGAGGTGTAACATGGGCATGGCGAAATTAGCCATGAAGAACGCCACAGAAGGTGACAACCACACTCAATTCAAATTCAATTGGACCGTCGGCACTGAGAGTGCCCTGGATTCGTCCTTCTTTTGGGGATACTTTGTTACTCAGGTACCAGGAGGATTCCTCGCCTCTTTGTATCCTGCTAACAGAGTCTTCGGAATGGCAATCGCGATATCTTCATTTTTAAATCTCTTGGTACCCGGCGCGTTAAAAGTCGATCCTGTCGTCGATATGTGCGTGCAAGTTTTGAAGGGCTTGGCCGAGGTAAGATGATAGAAAATTGACATTTAATTTGTGCTGCGGAATTGAGATGTATTTTAGAAATCATAAGAGAAACCGTTTGATCATTCAGGGTGTCACGTATCCGGCGTGTCATGGTATCTGGAAATATTGGGCACCACCGTTGGAGAGATCCCGTTTGGCAACGTTAGCATTTTGTGGCTCTTACGCTGCTATGGTTATAGGGATGCCATTGTCAGGGTATTTGAGTCACTGGTTTGGTTGGACGGCATCTTTTTACTTTTATGGTATGTACCGAATCACTTTGTTGAATGTATTATAAACAAATTTCCTTCGATCTTCATCTTAGAATGTCATATAATTTCCATTGATACTATACTTTTACTAATTCTGCCAATGTATCGTTTCAAATTTCGTATTAATGAGTGTAGTTATAATTAACCCTTTGACTACTGTTGGTGCCTATTGGCGTCTGAAACAAGTTGGCTTCGTGGTACTGTAGGTGCTAATGGGCGTCCGGGTCAAATTTTGCCTGTTTCGCGACTGATTGCCGTTTTATCATTTTATAATTGCTCTTATGATAATGTAGGCGCCTATAGTGGTCGCAATGTAGGCCTATTTCGTTTAACCTATTCTGATTCATTGCCACGAGAGGCGCCTATAGAAGCTCGGGATATTTTATCGACCATAATTGAAATAAATCTTATTTGAAGCAGACGTAAGTGAATGTTAATTCAACAATTAAATATTTCGTTTTTTTCTCATATCCCTTCCGTCTCAAGTGCCTTGTTTCAGTCCCTCACTATACTTATCCATGTTTCGAAATGTATCACACGTTCTTACATTATTAAATGAGATTATTAAATATTGTGAAAAAAACTTAAAATTAATGTTCACGTTTTAGTATGTGCCCTAACAATTCAAAGCAGAATATTAATAAATAAATAATATTGGTTTAATGTAATGGAATTCAGTATTTTGATTATTTCATTATACTTCGTCAAAAACGCATGCCTAACGAAAAACTTGGCTGTTCTCGGTGTACGTCGCAACTGAATTTCTACCGTATGGTACGGCCGGTGCGTTTCAAAGTCTGCCGTAGTCAAAGGGTTAAAGGGTGTTAATTTTGTCTGGATTAAAATACTTTTTTATCTACATCCGATGATAAAATTAATTTGAAATTTCAGGGGTATGTGGATTATTTTGGTATTTCTTCTGGTTATGGTTGGCCTTCGAAAAGCCTTCCAAGCATCCCTGTATTTCGGCCCGAGAACTTCGATACATCGAAGACTCTCTTGGGCAAGGACAAGCGCAAATACCAATGCCAACATTTGCCACAACCCCGTGGCGTAAATTCATGACCTCGATGCCAGTCCATGCTATTATCGTGGCGAATTTCTGTAGATCATGGAATTTCTATCTGCTGGTGCTCTTTCAACCTCGTTTCATGCACGAGGCCTTCGACATGCCTCTGGTCGAAGTAAGTTACTCTTCGTTATTGGAAAATTTCTTTCAATGATTTATTCGTATCTCCGATCATTTCTACGTTATCTTACAAATTCCTTCGTATTATATAAATATTGCAATTTACATTTTCATATTAACCCCTTGCCCTACAATAACGTGTGAGACTCGCGATGCGGTCAACGGAATAGGAAATTTTAAAGTTTTCCAAAAACCATTAAATTGAAAATATTACTCTATCACTATACTAGTAATACTGCGTTCAGTTATACGTTGTATCAGAAATCAGCGATAATGTTTTATTTCAGCAATTAATTCTGAGCTATTGCACGTTCAGTCAAAAAAGAAATCGTAAGGCAACGGGTTAAGTATCCTAAGGACAAAGTGCAATTAAAATAAACCTTTGGATTTCGATTTGCAGATTTGTAAAAGCACAATTTTATACAATTGATCTTTAACACTACATCTACGGCTGCCAAATCTGGTATATTTAAATATATTAAATAAGTACTTTAAAGAAAGATGGATCAAGCGGTAAAAAATACGATCAGTTAAGTAATTTGTGTATTATAAGATACATGTGAAATATTTACTGTACTGCTTCTCTATCAATTTGAGAAAAATTTTGTAAAAAATAGGAACCCGTCAATTTGACGGCGGCCGTGGATCTAGTGTTAAAATTCCAAGTCCCTATCGGTATTCTCCTCGTAAGCCTTCCCTTCGTCTATCTTGCATTTCAAATATCCAATTCGAAAGATACAGAAAAGAATTGAAAAGAATTTACTTTAACATTGCAATTAAGAATTAATTTCAGGCTGAAAGTTAAATCACAAAAAGTCAACTCTTGGTAAATTTTTCATAGGCCGGATTGATCGGCTCGCTTCCACATCTGCTGATGACGACGATCGTACCCTGTGGAGGTCTGCTCGCTGATCATCTTCGTAAACGGGGCATACTGTCAACAACCAACGTCAGGAAGCTCTTCAACTGTGGTGGTTTCGGCATGGAAGCGTTATTCTTCTTGGTCGTTGCCAATGCCACCACGCACAAAGATGGTGCAACGGCAACGGTCGCTCTCGCGATTGGCGTCGCTTGCAGTGGCTTCGCCATTTCCGGTTTCAACGTCAACCACCTCGACATCGCGCCCAGATACGCTAGTATCTTAATGGGAATGTCCAATGGGGTCGGTACCATCGCTGGACTTCTGGTTCCTTTCTTCGTGGACAATATCACAGCGAAAAAGGTACTGTGGAACATTTAACCAGCTAACTGTTTCGACCTTGTTGGAAAATGTCCCCTACGTGCTTCGTACAAATTAAGCGATGACGAATATATTCGTCAAACCCAGAGTATGTTTGATATGAAATTAGGTTACAATGAAATCACTTTAATATTTTTATTTCGTTATTTATTTCATGTATATTTATTCATGTATTTAAATTTTTCATGACGAATATCTTCGTGATAAACAGTTAACTGGTTAAAAAACGTTACGTCAAATGGATTATGGAATTATTGTAAAAATTGTTGACTTTATTAATGTTTGTATTAGATGTACAGTTATCGCGAATAATAATTAAAAGTGATAGGATTTTTTGAAGCTATAAGGAAGCACGTGGTTGCTAGGATAGGATGCATTTTAGTTATTTGGATATGATTGGTGCACAACGTATTAACTCTTTGAGGCACGGGAATTCAGAAAATAAAATGACCCATGTTGCACAGACAATTTATTTTTTGATTGAATAAGGTTGGTTTATATTTATTAGCAAAGTTATATAATAATATAAATTTTAGAGGTGGGACAAAAATGTCCCACCGTGCATCTTCATGCATCAAAGAGGTGGGATGCATTTAATCCCGCTGTGCCTCAAAGAGTTAAAGTGTTTAGCTAATTATATAAATTATCACTGTCTCAAATTTGTTCATTGAGCCCTTGTACAGCGAAATAAGATGATTATGAATTTATTTAGAAATAGGTAATTCTACGTAATTTAATTATATAGTTGATATTAACCTGTTGAATTACTGTTGTAGGACCCCGAGAGCTGGAGAAATGTCTTCATCATAGCAGCATGCGTTCACATCTTCGGCGTAACATTCTATGCGATCTTCTGTTCCGGAGAATTGCAACCATGGGCCGATCCTACAGCAGAAGAGCAGAAGAGCTGGAACCCCATGGACGACTTTGGCCAAACTAAGCCACCGATTCCGCCGCCGCCGACCACCATGCAGTCCGAATTTATAGTGAGTATTCTTCCTTTCTATCGTTACACAAACTATTAAATCTTTTCACTATTTTAAACTCTATATATTAAGTAGTCCCATAAGTTCGTGCCGCGAGTATTATAGGGTCCTATTCTACTTTAGTCTCAGACGAGCGACCAAAGAATATCGGTACTCATCTTCGAAAAAACCGAACAGATTCCTTTAGAATTAATTAACAATATCGTAACCTAGAAACTTAACTGAACGCGTGTAATTAAAAAACAAATAACTAACTTTATTAAATATAAAAATACAAAACTCTCAATAATACTAAAATTACTCTAACTCTGAATTTATCTCTAAAGCTCTCTCCACTCACGCTATGACTCACTCTCTAAAACTCTCCACTCAACTGCATATGCTCAACTCAACTGACTCTTCCCAAAATTCGCGTTCGCATCCACCTTCGATACTCTTTCTCACAGCATGCATTCTTCGTCTTTCTCACGGCATGCATTCTCTGCTGCACTCACTCATTTTCTCTTTATCTATAGACGAAACATTCATGCTAGCCCTGACATCCGTCGCCTTCCAAATCACGTACTCTAAACATCCACTCTCGCTTATATACAAACCACCCACGCTCACTAATTCCAAAATTAATACTATTTATCCGTACAAAAATTCCGTTCCTACAGTATGTTTATACTTTCCGCGGTATGCTGTACAAACACAGAGCGATAAGCGACCGAATGCAACAGAATGCATCTGAACTAGATCATTAAACTCTGATGCATTCGGTCGCTTATCGCTCTGTGTTTATACAACATACCACGGAAAGTATAAATAAATTCGCGGTACGAACTTATGGGACGACCTACCACAATCGAATTTGCTGTAGTACACCTCATCTAAGTATCCGATGATAAATTTATCCCACTTGAAATACCAGTGATCCACGCCTCACTACAATCTGCGAAAATCGTAAAATACTAAGCGCCTAACAAAAACCAAATTCTTTCTTTTCCATTATTAACCAGTTAACACTAGAACTACCGGCGTTAAATCTGTTATATTTAAATATATTAAATAAGTCTTTTGAAAAAAGGAAAATTCAGTGGTGGAAAAGATGATCGATCCGGTAATTTATGTTTTATGAGATGGACGTGGAATATTTATTCTATGACTCTCCTATAATCTTGGAGAATTTTTGGAAAAAATTGTGTACCAGTCATTTTGACTGGTTTGGCAGTTCTAGTGTTAACTGCGGAATTTAGTTCTAAAAACGCTTCACGGGATGCGGAATTAAAATTCAGAAATTACTTGCATACACGTCGAGCGCTGAGCAAATGCATCCGGTATAAATATGAAAAGAGGGAAACAAAACGTGGAAGGATTACATTTTTGATTGATAAGGAATTGACAATTCAGTATTGAAAAGGTTACCGCGGTAGAGCTTCGGATTGACGTGTATACACGTCGAAAGCAGTTAACCAGTTAAACAAATTTTTTAAATCTTATTGTTTTAAAGCAGACACACAATTTTCGGTGGTACACATTGCTCGAGTACTTAGTCTACTCTGTCTGAATAACAGGTGATTCACACTCGATTATATTAACCCTTAACGCTCCAAGTGTGCCCCTCAGGCACCACCGATGTGCGGCGTTCTACCCCAAATGTATTTTTGGGTCGCTAACGGTAATTGTTTACAAATAAAAAATAATACTCCTGAGTCAGTTACAAGCGCTCAGTAAAGACATTCAGAGATGAATAAAGATTGTTTTGAATGACTTTAATATTATTTTTCACACGTCATTGTAGCATTTAAAATCTAAAACTTAAAAACTTGCAAGTCGAAGTATGACGTGAATAAGTTGGAGTTGCCGGTTGATATTCACAATTAAAAGTCGGAGCGTTAAGGGTTAATTCGTTGGCCCCTCTCATCTTACATGGCGATGTTGGACCGTGTTAAAAGAAAATCCAAATCGTTTTCTCATAAAAGCAATTACTTTATCGAATATGATAATTATTTTACAGAAACAGCCGTCCCTGACTGGAGATCCTACAGTTGACAATTGGAACAATTACGATCAGGTACCGAACGAGAACAATACATATGTCCAACAGGACAGGCCACCGGTAATAAGCTACGGATCAACGGAAACCAACAGCAACAACCCCTTTCACTCGACGAACCCCTTCGCCAGTGATATAAATACGTCTACGGTGCAACCACCAGCGACGGACGACTATTCGCACGATGTGATTCAGAATCAGCAATGGAATTAAGGATAGATCCTTGGATTAATCGGAGATGCGTAAGAATGTCATTATTATTTTATTTACGGCCGATCGTTTAGTTGACTCGGATGTTCCAGCCGCTGGTGATAATTGGATGCATTGGTCACGTTGAATTCATCGTGATTTAGTCAGTGTACGATAGAAATTGTTTAATTTGAAAGTGTGCCAAAAGATTTGACGGTTTTATTTGTGCAAAAATATTGACTATTGATGGAGGAATGATTTTGCCTTTTTAATATGATGATAAGTAGTTTAACTCTTAACGAATTTTAAATAATTTTTATTATCTTTTGTTAGTTAATTGAGATTCATTGGACGGTATTTTCCTGTATTGGTCGATATTTAATTCTTTTTTTGCAACAAAAATGAGAGGTTTTGCAGAATTGTTTGGTTAAATTTATCAAGTACATATTAAATATTTTCAAATCTTAAAGTAAAAGTTACTTTAGGATTTAATTCTAAATTATGAATTCATTCTAATTATCGTTATAACAGAAAGTTAAGTTTGAGATTTTAAGTGATTAATGTATTAACTATAGCTTCACACAGTACAAAAATAATTAGAATACTGAATAATAACTTAAATGAACATGCATCTTAGAAATAAACACGCGATCATATTTTCAAAGTTTCATTGTAATTAAAAATCTAATTTCAAGCTATAACGATGAAATCGACACCAATAATTTTTGCAAAATAGAACGTGCATTATCTTCAAAGTAATTGAGACACTTTCAATCGTTTTACAAACCGGAGTGGTCAGTCTCATTTGACGCTTTCATTGAAATCTATGGAATCCGATGAATTCATGAGATTCGTGTATTTTAAATTATTACACAGAGGCATTACTCAACTTGCAATGAAGATTACGAATTTCGGAATAATTGCACAAACGAGGAGAGTACAATAGTGCATCGTTTTATCGGTATTCGAGGAAGAAACGCATTCCTTCCGTAGAACGAAGTGTCTTCAACGCGGAAGAAAAGAAGATTAAAGCATAATCGATTATTCAGGATCTGTCTGATTAAAGTAACGACGACAACAATTTAAGGGGACTTTGTATTCCGAAGTCTCAGATATTCGAAGGAATTGGAGGAGTCTTTTTCATGGCAATACCTAAGAGTGCAGAGTATCGTGCTGTAAGTATAATTATGCGACAGGGATCGTAGACCGATAGAAAGGATTAATTATCTTTCTCGATTTGATTCTCTTCAGCGGAATTCGTCGATTATTATCTGAAGAGTGACAGAATTTTTTTACGAAAACCGAAAATAAGTACAATCAGATCAGAAATATTCGGGCTGAAATACTTTATCCGGTTAATATAACGCGTCGAAATGAACGCTTAGAGATGACATTAGTCAAAGAGACAAACCAGAAGACTTTCTATATTAATTACTGATTTAAAGACGTTCTGTACTTTCACGTCTGCACAAGAGACAAATAGAGAGAGAGAGAGAGAAAGAGAGGGGTGCATCGACTAAAAGCATTTTGCGAAGCTGAAATTAGCACGTCGATCAAACATCCTATCTCTTCCTTCTCGTTTATGCGCGAATTATTATGCAGACTGATTTGCGGAACTGGGATGGAATGTGTCTCCTTTTCAAGTGGAGATAGAACAACGTGGTGGACGAAGAAGTTGAATGGAAAACCAATGTTACGTCAGAATGTAACAGTACTGTTGCACTCTGAATTTTAAATGGTATCGTACATTATTTTTTATATTAAACAATATTATTCATGTCAATGCACTGATGTGTGGTGCACGAAAAATTACTATTTCGCAGGTTATTATGCAATTTTTAATATTAATAAAAGATTCTATGGGGCATTTCGAAAGCTCTGAATAACATACGGTTATTTAGTTAGCTCAAAAAAAAACAATGAAATTAAATTATTCGAACACGAAGACTGATCAACTAGGTAACGTTATAAACACAGTAATTAAATATACAATATAAAGAGAAATATATTCTTTGAAGATGGATCGTTTGAAGTCTAAGTACAAAATTTTGATTTTTTCATTTACACAAGATATTCAGCAGAATCGATTGATATAAAGAGAAGCAATTTTATCAAAAAAGAGAAAGTATTTTATTCTGTTGAGAACACAGCAGAATCGTCGAAAACTAAACATTTCTATACCATTCAATATTTTCCTCTCCACGTTCTTCTACCCGGAGATGAAAAGAAACCTGGTAAAATCCGTCCCAGTTCCATAATTACCAACGAACGCAACGAGAACGATTTACGTCGCGCTAAAACCAAAAACCCGGGCCCTTTGCCTGTCGGCATTGTTTTACAGAGCCGCAGATTTCTGCGATACGCTTGCGAATTAATTTGCGAGAAACTTCAAGCAGACAATAACGTCCAAACCTTTGTCAGACAATAATAATTACGTGACAATAATAACGCAAAAGGTTTGGCAAACGGTACGATAAATCGGTGTGAAGCCGGTGTTAAAGGGGCCGCATAGCACAATCGCTGAGACTTTTAGGTATTACACTTTTCTTACGCGAATTGGATGGCACTTTAGCGACGGGAAAATGTTAGGAACATAGCAATAAAAGAGTCTAACAAAAATTATTACCTATCGTCGAACGTAAGGGATAACGGGAAATATGCGTGATGTTCTTAAGCACATTTCGACATAGTACAACTGGGACTCGATGATGAATAGAGCACGATAGAGACGATTAGAACAATTTAATTATCGAAACGTCAATATTTTCAAGCGATACGAGAGCAAAACAACTCTCTCGATTAACACTTCCGATATTGTATGAGGGATCGATTCGATTTTATAGATCGTAATTCTTGCGAATCGATGTTAAAGCCGATTCTTCCTATCTCGGATCAGAGGTAAATGAGATTAATAAGACTCATGAGTGCTTTGCTGCCTCTTGTTCGAAATAATTGATGATTCGTTCCGAATATTACCTGAAGTCTAGGGATTGTTGGACAACTTGAAAACAAAACAATGATTGGAATAAATGGGAAGAACATGATATCGGAAGCGTTAATTACAGAGATGAAAATGCAACTCGAAATAGCGTCGAAGGACGAGGGAAAGAAGCATCAATACCTGCTTATATAGGCACGGGTATCGTATCCTAAATCAACGCTGTCTGATAGAAGTCGAAATGCTGCTTCGCTCCTTCTTAAAGCTGTACGGTGGATTAGAAATGACAAATATTTTCTGCCACTCTGAATATCTTCATAGAAGAAATACTTCGAATGAGATAAGTTTGAAGAAGGACTTAAAAACAGTGAGAATTTGACTTCTGTCGGAAATTCTTTCATCGGCAGGTGGACAGTGTTGTATTATAGATGAGGTCGTTAGGGTCCTTCGGGGTTAAAGGTAATTCTCAAGTACACGATCCTTGTGGATGTTCGAAACGTATGAAAGTATTCGTAAGAAAGTGATACACAATGAAAGTATTAGTATGTTTAAGGTATAAAAAGTACTGTAGGACTTTACCTATCGAAACCTTCTTCCTCGAGACGCCAGTTTTTATCGTCCTTTAAAATAGGCAGGATCTTAAGAAGAATAAATCTTGAAACACGGTAAATATAGATCGTGTAATTTGGAATAATGAGAATTACACGATTAAAAGTATATTTATTTAAGTTTTTTTTTGAGGATTATGTTCGATGAAAGTTTATAATTAAATCAGAGAGACCTTTAAAGTGTAGGTTTTAAAGATTTATCTGTCTTTGTGATCCTGGAATTATTCGGGGCAAGAGGAAATGTTACGTTCCGATAGGTCGAGTTCTATTGTATGCATTCGATGAAAGTACATACAGGAAAGTTTGAAAATTAGGGAGTATCTTGTTATATACATTGTCTCTAGGTGTATTTCATATTACGTACATATTAATATTACGTATATTGGCATACAGGCACACACAGATAAAGACACAAACACAAACATGCAGGATGTATGCGTAATGGTGTCACAAAGTTTGCAGATGTATTTTGGAATTTAAGATTAAGAAGGGTCTTAGTGAATATGGATTGGAAAGTATTCCCTTTTTCAAGATTTTGCTGTTTTCGCATTCTGCGGGCATCAGATTTTCGACAGTTATTTAATAAAGTGTCAGCATATATTATATCAAGTTATGAAAATTGAAATAAAAATTGCAAACTTCGATTTTCCATATTAAACGGGGAATTAATTGAAAAAGATGGTACGTTAGAGATCAATTTACAATTTGAAATTGAATTTCGTACATTTTATTATACGATAAGCTGATCTGTAGTTAACGAAATTACTACGTTGTAAAACATTTGTTGAAAATACTATTTTTACATATCGGTAATGCTGATAATCAAAATAACAAATTAACGATTTGAAATAATGTGACAATAACTGTATCTTGAAAAGGAATATGCGCAAATCCATATTAACTTAAAGACGCTTTGAATTTTCGAATGCCAGAATAAATTTGTATTTTTTGTGATGTCATTTTCGAAATCTTCTGCAAGAAAATTTCGTCAAGACGTACGCATGATCTTGAAGATTGTGCTTAATCACGATCTAAGGATAAAACAGAAAAACACATAAACGACGATGCAACAATCGCAGTGTGCATCGTTCAAAGGCCGAATCATAGTAATATAACTATTACAATATATGGTTGCATTCAAAAAGCATACGCGTACGTGCGCAGTGAATTTTCGATCAATAACTTTTCGAGAAAGCTCCAAAAATTCTCACGTGATGCGGAAACAAATCACACCTGGAAATCTCTCCGAATTTCCACCATTAATAGATAAAGAAAATATAGAAAATAAAGAAAATATAGTCGAATAAAATTCAAAATGCTGGAAAAAATAAATGGAAATTTTGCAAGACTTTAAGCGATTCGTATGGAGAGAATATACAGGTAATAAGCTCTGTAATGAAAAAGATATTCCGAAAAACTCAAGGAAATATAAGAAGTACAATGAAATCTATCAAAATATCAATGAAGAATCGACAAAGCAACTGCAGTCGATTAATAAACAGTTGAATCGACAGTTTGCAGCATACACATAAAAGATAATAAAACTTTTTAAAATATCTGCAATATTCCTCATGAAATAAAGGGAGAAAGGAGCGAGTAATAAATTTTTCAAAATTTCCACGAGGAATGAAAAAGTATTGATTGACAATTTGCTGCATATAATTATCGAATCATAAAGTAACGTGGAACACTGTGTACATTACTCGAGCAGCCTCTCTTTTCGTTGCCCGAAGATCCACGAGATTAGTCAATTTAACGCGAGACCTTTTTAAGAGTTATAGATATTATACTGAGAATAAAAAAAAAATATATATATATATATATATATATACATACACATAATATTATGAACATATATGTGGTCAGTATATAAATTCTACGCACTAAATGAATGAATATGGTTCGATGTTACGTAAGTTTATTCGATCGTATCGTGGGCATAATTAAAATTCATTAAAAAATACGCATACGCATATATACATCAATCGCGCATCTATCATACGTCTCACGTATGGTGACATGTACTCGGTGACATACACCATCGCAGATAGCATATGGGAGTACGTTACACGTGTGTATAGGACTGTGGTAATTATGGTGCAGATGCTTAAGGGATGCTTTCTTTCAAACAAGTCGAAATTGTGATAGGTTTTCCTCACAGATTGCTTTGTTGCTGAGAAATTGAATTTTGCAAAACAAGTGTGTGGGTACTTAAAAGAGAAATATTTTACTCACTTATAGTTTAACAAGTAAAACGAAATATTATGGTGTTTTCAGAATTATATAACTTTTAAGGGAAGATATCAATATTTGAGTATGTTCTGGCATACGATTGATTAAAGGGATATACTTAATAAAAATTCCTTAAAAAAAGTAAAATAATCAAAGTGCAACGAGTCATTTTTTCTAAAACAATTTATTTTCTCTACATTAAACTCAATTATCTCAAAAGCAAAATCCGTAAGAAAATAATCTTGAAAATTCGGCTTATCAATCCGCAAGGAACGAATCCGTTATCGTTTGTACCATCTTTACCACTGCATCCTGTAAAATTATTATTAAATATTACATTACTGTATTAATTATTACACATATACGCATATATATGTATGTATGTATATATCGTTTATGGGGGGAGGGGGGCAAAGTATGAAGCAATCGATAACGAAGAATCTCGATGAAACGAACGGTTAGTATTTATGCGTAGAGGGTTGTTAAGATATAAGGGTGCGCTTCGAAATAATTATTTTTCGAACGATTTGCGGTGCTGACAATAATATCTCGTAATAATCTCGTGCGTGCTTTAGGGTGAAACAACGGAGAACCGGTAGTGTTTTTAATACGATTCCTTGTCGATGCTTTTTTCTATAAAACTGCTTTTGCATCCATCGCGAAGATTCCTCGTGAAATAAGGAATTTATTATCGTCTGGACGGCTCGTTTATTACGCTGCTTTGACATTTATTGGAGAATTTTATTCCATGGTGTAAAAGGAAACTTGATCGTGGAGCTTTCTAGCGGTGCTTTTAGCACCCCCTTTTTTCATGTGGATTTTAAAGAATTCTTTTCAACGGGAACATCGTGTTACGATATTTTCTTGTACGGAACTGTAAAACGAATTCTTATTTTTAAGACAATTTTAATGCTTAGTTTGCCACGATTCGACGCAGGATATTAAACTATTGAGATATTTTTTAAAGTATTATTTAACGCTTTGAAGCAATAGGATAAATGTTGAGAAATCTATTATCGATGATTATTAGTGAAAGTATTATAAAGTTTATTGCGAAAATTTCACGGAGATGCAACGAGTTCCATCATATGTTCAAAGTTTATTGTTAAAATTCAGATTCTCAAGCTTTTTTAATTATATAAAGTTTGGATTTATTTATTTAAATCGTTACGTCCTAATGTTTACATTGATTAACGCTAACAATGTTCAATCACTTCATGAAACGCGTTTAACGAGAATATTCACGATTCGTTACGAAGCTTTATCGTCTAAAGCTGGCACTTGGCGATTTTGCTTTACATTCTATTTAATTATTGTGACGTTGTCATTCTGTTCTCGCTTCTCTGAATTGTTATGTCGTTGTAATATTTGTTGTAATATGTTTTGTCGTTGTTTAGTCGCGCAATATCATTGACAATATTAAAATAATAGCAATTACAATTTCTCGATTGACAATAACGATTGTACTTTTAACAGTGATATAAATAATGTCAGACAATATTGTTATCAACACACGTATTGTAACACGTTATATTTTCATACCGGCATTTACGATGTTGATTTGACTTTAGAGTTATGTTCGGTAGAAAATCGGGAATGTTAATGATCGAATGTATAATATAATTTGCATGGAATCAGTGCCATTGGTACAGCAGTGGAAATGGAATGTGACATTAATAGATAAGGTAATTTTTATAATTAAATTTATTTTCATGAATTTGAAGTCATCGATCTCGATGGAACATTGTGTAATAGAGTTATATGATGATTCAGGACACGATAAAGGACTACTTTTTACTTTTAACTATTTTTCTCCTAAAAGTTGTGTCTCTTTACGTGGAAGAGGTTCTTTCACTTCTTTACACATGCTTTTGGTTTTACGGCAGGTAGTGAGAAGTATCGAGGCGGAAAAATGTAATAGGGTAGTGAGAATTAAAAAAAGTGCTTATATAAAAGACTGACAATTCAAAAATCGAATAATTTTGACGAATAATCTTTGTAAGCGCAGAATAATTTTTGAAAATTCGGTTTGCGCGGTTTTGCTTTGTTTGCACATTTTTTCTGTTTCTAATTTATGAAACTGCACTTGAATAGGTGAATTTTATATTTCTGATAAAGGAAATTTCAACCCTTAAGAGACCTATGAGAGAAAGCGAAGATTAAGTCACATTCCATTTCCTCAAACATACAATTGCCATGTTAACGTTTTCAAACAAAAGAAAATTAAAATAAATATGTATCTTTGTTTCGATCAATGTTTGATACATTTCAAATTAACATGCTTATATTTTTGTTTTTCAAAGGATTAAACTACCAACAAAATAATGACAAAGATAATATGTACCTTCGCTGTAATAGACGTCTAATCATATTTAACATTAACTACTTTTTCGTTTTATCGAATCTCAGGCTTTCAGCAAAATATTTTATTGCCGAAGATAATATATGCATATATACATATTTTTTCTGCTTTGACCAATGCCTGATTAATTGCCTATTATACTAATATGATAATTATTTGTTTCGTGAAGGCTTAGATTTCCTGCAAAGTAATGCCAAAGATAACACGAATCTTTAATCGATGCCTGACATATTTCATATTAACACGCTGATTGTTCCATTTGTTAAGGCTCAGATTTTCTGCAAAATAATGCTGCATTAAAGATGTATAGTTGCCATTGTATTGAAGTAGTGAGTGGCCTAACGTTATTCACGGTTTCATTAGCAAACCAGGGTGGGGTCGAACTTGGAATATTTATTGATTATAATTAATATGAAATACTTAGGATAAGTTCTAATGCTGTTCGAACAATAATACTGATATATTTACGACAATAATTAATGAATTACGGGGTGCGCCGATAGAGAAATTATACGCGAGTGCAAATATGGTGTTCTCTTAAATACTGCAATATAATGCATAACTTGATTAATAGCTCCGCAAAGAGAAGGTATTTAAGAACAGTTATTTTTTACCAAGTATACAATTAATATATACTACTTAAAAGATATATATCAAAATAAATTGTATAGTTACTATTATTATTTAAGAATAGCATTTACCGTTCTTCATTTCTAACTTTATTTATTGTACGCGCTCTGCTCTTCCTATGCACGTTATAATATTCGAATCAGAATTATCACGAAAGTGTTAAATACTTCAAAAGTGTGTTTTAACCCTTTGAGGACTAGTGACGCATATATGCGGTCTGAGAAAAAATCTGATTATAGTTTATCGAGGCATGTATACACGGTTAGAATTGAAAAATTGAAATATAACCGTTGAAATATGATTGTGCAAATAGTAATGTACAATTCGGATACATTAACACTCGAACTTTCTGATAAAAAAGTAGTTTTTGATCGCCAAATAAATGATTATCTCTTAACACTCAAAAAAGTTTCCGTCCGCAAAGGGTTAAGAATCAATACGTATTTTAGCCTTCATGGGTTAGTTTTTTCTATTGTCAACTGTTAATTATTATCGATACTTTATCACCGGCCAGTTATGAGCCTCTAAAGAAGTATATAATAAAACAATAGGCTCTCGACTGCGTTTCCCTTTCAGTTTTCCTTCAGAATTATAAATCACGTTATGGAAAATAATGCGGTATGCGTAAAACTCTCAAGTAATTCCTCGGTGAAATAAATGATAACGAAGGAAGCAATTTGATGTCACAGAATTTCGAATTCCAAGACAAGTCAGAATTCTCGTAATGGTGCACCTTGTATCGCTTTAATAACGATTAGCTTTACATAGAAGTATAATCGAGAATTTTAGATTCGTGTATACTATTATAGCTCAGTACTGAACTTACAGAATCGAATTTGGGGGTTGCATTTATCTGCGACGTGAATTTCATTATTTTTTGCTCGTATACATATATGGAAAGACAATACTGAATATTTAGACAGAGCATGTAAGATAAAATGCGGAATTCAATGCGGAGTAACGTGTGTAAGATTGTCGATGGAAACGTTTCGAAACTTCGTTTTTTTTCACATTTTTTTTCTTCGAACATTTCAAAGACGTACAATTATCATAACATAAACGATAGATGGAAGTACACAATTAAGATGAGAATAGTTCTACTCATTGAAAACTGTTTAACACGAATAGATTCGCAGATCGTTACTATAGTTTCTTTGATTTAAGGTAAAGCATGAATCAGTAAATGGATGAGAATATCGAAGAGTTTCGATTCGTCGATATAAGAAATAATAATCAATGTTGAATGTATCTAGCAATCAAGGAAAGTTAACATAAGCGAAAGCATATCTATTCTCAGCTCGGAATGAAGGGTACTGTTAACATTTTTGCTTAGGTTTCTTTTTCTGATTTGGGAATGTCTATGTAAAGCAAAGATAGATGTTTAAGATGTTGAATGCAAACGTTTCAACATTCGCAAAATATTAAAAGAATATACGATGATTTCCATCACTTTCAATTAACTTCTTGATTGGCAACGAAATTTTAATTTTGGAGAGACATTTAACTATGCACTGTTACGTTACTATAAACTATATTTTGAGAATACTACACTCTTACTGAAAATACGAACTTCTGAACTTTTACAAATATTCTAGGGGAGACATGCAGAAAATGTTCCACGTCTATCTTATGAAACATAAATTATTAAATTGATTATCGTTTTTTCCTCTTGATTCCTTTTCCCTCTTTCCAAAGTATTTACACAATACATTTAAATATAATAGGTTTAACGCCAATAGTTCTAGTGTTAATGAGATAATAAAAGGTGCAAAATTGTTTATATAAAAGTTCAAAGTTAAAGGATTCAAAAAATTTCGCAGAAAAGAATAATCGTCCTCAACCTTACTAATTTTCTTAGTCTTATCCTTCGTTTTTGTAAACACTAAAAGACCATTTCAAAGATTCATTATTAGAGAATGCAACTCGATTAACAGTTACAAATTTCTTTTCCAATTATATTAAAGACATGCATTTAACGAACGTTACGAAGCTGAAACGTTACGCAAACGGAATTGTACACCGCGTGAAATTGATTGAGACCGCCCCAAAAATGTGCATCGTACCTTTCATTTCGAAATAAACGAAAGAAAGTATTACTCGTTACTAAAATCATACGCTGTATTGCGGGAACCATTTTTAATTGTATATTATATTATATACTGTACTCAATTACATACAATAATTCTGACGTATGTATATAATCATATGTACTTACAATGTTACACATTGTATGCGCACTTAATATAAAATGTACCCGTAGTTTCGTCGTTACCTGTACATTTTTTGACGAATAATTTAAACAAAAAAATTGAGCTGCGCCATGCGACTGCGATCTTGTTTGTGAAAGTATATCAATTATTATACCAATAATGACAAAGGAAAGTTCACAAAACGAATGAAAGTATTACGTTATAAAGACAATAAGATAGGAAATTCTCAGAGATTATATGTATATCTTATTAAATGGATTGCACAGCGATGCTCTCGTGCTTTTTGCAACATCGATGTTAAATTAGTATTTTTCGTAGCATTTTTTAATCGCATATTGACACGTTAAGATTTGTAAATGTTTCCTTTATGTATGTTCGAATATTAACCATTTGCGATTTGAACAATTTTTATATTCTGCTGTCCGTGAAACGAAATTAATTTGCAAATATTGTTCACCGTTAGATTTTTATTTTCTTTAACGATAATATATCTATAGACATTATTGAAATAGATGAAATATCTAACGATGCAGAATTCCATCAAGTTACTTTAATTAAGAGACAGTAGATTAAGAAAAATAATTCACATCGCAAACTGTTAATAATACTTAACACGTTGATTTTCGACAATAATACACGTAATTGTTGTACAATTTCTTCGACTGCAATTTAACTGTGCAAAATGTATCATCAAGTATGTATCAGGAATACGTAATTTTTGTTTTCCAACGATGATAATGCAATTGTAGAAAGTACAATACAGAAATTTGATATGGCAAAGAAAAAAATGGCACATGATTGATGCTAGAAAATTAATTCTAATTCGACGAAGCACGAGTGTTTCATGCGTTAATATAATAAATGTTATCGTAGTAAGCTTTACGTGGCTTGCCGTTTAGATATCGAGCGTAGTATTACGAATTTCTCATTGTTAACCGATAATTGCGTTTGGCGAAACCATGCAAATTCTGTAAAATCCCTCCCCCGTGTGTGTGATCGGTCGAGGAGACTGTTTTGTGTCACGTGAAATGATTTATCGCTCCGCGAATACTATACGCAGAAAGTGTGCACTTATGTTAACAATATTTCGCGAAATAATGCAAATTTACAGAGTTTTATTTTCGACAGAAACGACACACGTTCTGAAGGATATAATAAAATAATAAGAAAGATCTCGCAACATTGAAGAATGTTAAAAAGTACAATGAATCGCGGTATTCAGATTGCTTAACTTTTCCATGCAAAATTGCGACTCGATGATTAATTTTTCACAGTGAAGTGTGACTTTTATAGAATTTTCCATGTATTTACAATATTTACATATATTTATATTCTTTATTCAAATGGGAGAAGAGATGTATTTAACGAAATATTTCTTTCCAAAATCTTCCCAACATATTCTTAAACAGAATATTTTCACTATACAATATACATAATTATTCACGCTATTTTTTAAGCAATCTTTTGCGAAGTTTATGACCGAAAGTATTAGGTAAATTATCCGATTCTTCATGATTAACACGTTGACCGCCACGCTGAATATTAACGAAGGCCTCTATTATTCTAATATCACGTTATAATTAACAAAAGAGGTTAACTTTTGAATTTTTTCTACCAAAACAACAAAAAATCTCAAACCAAGGCGTTAATTATTCAAAAGGAGGTAATTTCGCCTAATTTTTATAATGCCTCCCTCTGACAGATGCTCGTGTCGAAAAAATTTAACAAATTTCACGTGGCAGTTAACTCGTTAAAATATAGTCCGATTCATTAAACAAGTTAACGATCCGTTCCTCCGAAAAAGAAAGGAAACAGAATTAAAAACTTCGTGTATCCCATGAAACGTGTGAGTGTACGTGGTTGCGCATGCGTGTGATTATTTCCCTTTATTTTCGGGTGTCCGAGCACGTGCGTGTACATATACATACTTATATATACGTATATACATAACATATATAAATATGTTATTCGATCTTAGTATATCGAACTGACAATATTAATGTTGATCGGATTTATTGTTTAACAGACAATAACGTATTCGTTAAGGATATTCAGGAACTATAATAGAGTTACGCGTGAGTCAAAAGAATCTGCTCTTCCGTGCTGTGCATCAAAGTACATTGCAACATTAGCGTACTTAACGATTTATTCATGCTCGTTATCACGATTCAGATTCTCGACGTTCGGAGTCATCAATAATAACCGGCCCCTCGTCTACTGTTCTCGATGTTTTTAGACAGCAAGTAGTGTTTAACTTACATCGCGTCCGTTAACGGCTCATAAAGGCCACGTACATGAGACATCAATAAGTACGCACGATGGGGATACTCCCTCCATTCACAGCGGTGTCCCGTTGTCGATATTTTTTGAATGCTTCATTCGAAAATTGATAGCACATTTGTCGCAATTTGTCCAATATTGGATCTAATAGATTGCGTAATATTTCATGAAACCGTTCTGTTACATTTACTATGGCGCTAACTCGGTTTTTTTAAGGTTAAGTTTAATCGCCAAAAAAAATGTTTGAAACGGGGCCCTAATTATCAGTTTAACACGATAAATGCTGGATTCTAGTATCTTTGCGGTAATCAACGTGTAAATGAAGAATTAAGTCCGTGCTTTGTGTAGTGTTTATCAAGTATTTGATAGTAATTGATTATTGGAATAATGTAGATATTGCAAAAGTCGAGGAAATATCGACATGGATGATCAATTTCATCGAGTAGCAGGGATATCTTCTTCGCGCGACATTTTTGATTTTTTATGTATATAGTAGAACGGCGAGCATCTGAAGCAGGGATTAGAGGAGATAAAGATTAAATGGATGGGAAGAAATACATCTCAGTGCATAATAATGCCGGTAATAATGCAATAAAATTAACAAATTTCTTTTCTTCAACTTCTTCCTTCACATTGCTCGCCGTTTCACTGTCTATGGGGCCGAAATCAAATAAATCCATATCGTAGCGTTGATATTTCGAAACCAACGACGACACGTACGACGATTGGTTTGTGAATGGCAAAAGGGTAACGAAGAGAACCGAATGAAATCGATTTCCTTGTGAGATTTCTTTGCCTGTTTTAGTTTTAATTAATTCATCGTCACAGTACATTCGGGATGTTTTCTAATGATCTCTTTCTCGAAAGAGGGAGAAAGGGAGAGATTGCAATAGAGGACGAGAAAGAGAGAAGTAAAGGAGGCATCTATCCGTGAAGAATTTAAAGAAATCTATTTTGACTGTTTAAATAGCGGGCCTGTTCTATATACACGTAGCTACGCAAGTTTAGAGTGAAGTCATTGTTACACGCCGGTAAGGTCTGGTTTGTTAATAATTATTACAACAATAATTATGTAAAATATGTATGTATACTGTAATTTTGAGTGTATTATGTAATTAAAAAAAAAAGAAGGCAAGAAATACTGATTATTGACAATAAATCGTAAGCCAATCTTTTTCGAAACTCACACTTTTCTTTCAGACAATTAGTAAACACTTTATTTATTTATTTATTTATTCTTTTTAACGGGCAAATTGCTCTTTAGTATACATCGAAAAGCACTGATATTTAAGGTAGGCATGACACTAGAATGTAAAGAAAAAAATGAAAATGAAAATACTACACATATATCAACAAATATATGATAAAATGAAATAAAATAAAATATTATATATGATAAAAAATACAACATAGTGTAGTGGATTGGAATAAACAAAAGGAACAACGTGAGTAAGAACTATGGGAAAGGGATAATTACTTGGTAAGGAGGGTGAGGACACTGAGCCTAATAATCGAGAGCGGACCAAAAAAGTTGAAATCGTTGAATCGAATGTAGCATTGAATGTCGGATACAATTTTTATTTAAATAGAAAATAAATATAAAAAGAGAATCACATTCTGTTCGCGATTGCAGGCATTTTTAACGAACTAAATATTTGTTCAAATAATAAATATGGAGTCACATTCTTACTTGCAATAATGCAAAAAAAATGTTGAAGTTTCAGTAATATAAGTTAGTAAATATCATATATTTAGTATTAAAAGGTATAATAACAGAAGTTAAATAAATAATTTTTCATTTGATATCTTATTCACAATTAATATTTTTGATTTGTGAAAGTCGGTAATAATTGAATTTTAAATATTTCCTGATATCTTCTGAGCAGCTTTAATTATCTGCAGTGCAGGTACCAGAAATACATATAAATTAAAGGGCAGACATGTTATCATTTGCAAAAATTATTCTATCACTCATAATAATCGCTCCAATAACTATTTGAACGAATAACAAATTACTCAAATGATACTCAATATTATAACTGAACCACCTCGGGACGACCTTCCCGTTGAAAAAATAGGTGAAGTCATAAATAGAATCGGTATAAAAAAAAAGAGAATAGTGATTAATGTTTAAGCATCATTATAATGTCAGTATCATCCACTAGCCTTGCCGAGGACGACCCTCATGAAGCGGATTTGCATACGTTAACATTAGAATCATATAATTCTTATTATGGAGCGTAACTTTGCATTTATAATTATTAATTACTAATCACGGACCAACGTACGTGACATCGTGCATTCACTTCGCTACTTTTGCATGACACGCACGACACGCATTCGTAATCTGGAAAAAGAATGCGAACTCACCGATTTAGCGCCTTCTATGGGGATTTCGCGTTGCAGTTGATGGACATTCTTTACTCTCTCTTGAGTGTTTTCAGCTCATTCGTTGATCATAAAGATTCGAATCGTATCGATGATTATTTAACGTCTGTGATTAGTGCTAAATTCGATAAGTATCGGAAATGGGTGTTTAAATAAATCAATATACTTTATATTAATATGTACTTTTTATTTGAAGGCTTCAAAAGAAACATCTTTATATTTCTGAGGTTTAGAACGGACTGAATACTTACAATTAGTAATATAATAGTAATTAAATATAATAGTAATAGTCTTCTGTTTAGAATAGGAATTTCTAGAATGTAGAGTCGTCTTTGACCTCATTCAATATACAGGGTGTCCTGTAACTGGTGGTACAATCGACCAGGGGATGATTCTACATGAAAAACTGGATCGAAAATATAGAATTCATTTTTTTGATACGGGGCTTTGTTTTCGAGAAACCTGAGTTTGAAAATTCACCGTTAGATTTTTATTTGTGCGGTCAGGTGAAATAAATTGTGTATCGTGATGACATAACGAGCATCGAACAATTACAACACAAAATTCTGATAGCGTTTGAACATTTAAGCAACATAATAATTGTACATTACAAGAGGTACGAAGGAATTTAATACGAAGAGCACAATTATGTCTACAACAACGTGGACAGCACTTCCAGCAATTTATGAATTAAACAAATTCCTCAAAGGCAATTCTAACATTGTAACCTCGACCTTCGATTTATTCGATGTATACAAACCTCGAAAACCTTTGCGAACAAAGGTTGAGGTAATTCAGAATAAAGTCCGTTAAGCCGCAAGTAAGCCGAGTGCATGCACACTAGACAAATTTTCAAACTCATTTTTCTCGAAAACAAAGGCTTGTATCAAAAAATTTTATTCTATATTTTCGATTCAGTTTTTCATGTAGAATGTTCCCGTGCTCGGTTGTACCACCAGTTACAGGACACCCTGTATATAATCTGATACCGTTACTAATAATCCAACAATAAGTTTATCAAAGTATCATTGATTGTTTTTTGTTCGGTATTGGATATTAAATATTTGTAATAGTGAAGTACATAGGCCGATTGGTATCGTCTCTGATTTTTATCAATTATCAAAATTATGCAAAAATTTTATTAAATACATGCAAGTATGTTATTTAAAAGAATTTGTAATCCATTTAGCGCATTCTTGTTCCCGTCATTTTAGCCTAGCATTCAGTACTTTCGTAACGTGTGTTAATACTTTCTATATCCTGATTCTCGAATTTCGTTGAGCTTAAATTTCGGAATAAATGAATGTAGATTATTGAGTCACGGTTTTGAAAGTTGCATCGATTTCATTGATTTCTTTGATATTACATAATATGATAATGATTTAATGTTTATTTTAATAAATTACCGGAATACTAGAATTGTAAAAAAAACTAGTCAAAAAAGGACATGAAGTAAACATGAAGATTATCAGTTAAAAGTTTTTACAACATATATAATAAAAAGTTGTCCGGTTCCTTCCAAAGAATCCATTCGACTGGCTAAAACGATTAAAAAAAACACTTTTGTTTTCATATCCACGATATATCTGAATACCGAACTACCGTACCTGTCACCAGCATTCCAGCTTCCATGTGAAATACGCGCAGCCCTCCAAACCGATAATTAACAAATAACATAATTCCCACCGTCAAACTGTCCGACTTTTCTCCCCGCAATTCAAGCTCCACAATCCATTACGCAAACGATCTTTCTCTTCCTCGTTACTTTTCCGTCCAACAACAGCAATCAGCCTCCATCCTCTCGGGATTACAAAATCGGAAGTCTCTCCAGCAAGAATCCCATGGTGATCTCCTATCATCATCATCATCATCTCCCGCCGGAAAAACTTCGTAGGACCAGCACACGCGACACTTTCCCGGAAACCTCGCGAAATCGCATCGAAAACAAAACTATAATCAGCCTGTATAACCATGTCGTTAATAGCACCTTATTAAACCTACAGCAATCACCGATCTACCACGATGCACCCCGATGCATCCTGCACGAACTAACGTTCCTATATTCTGAGCGGTATAGCCGGGAGAAAAAAATGATGGAGAAGCATCGTCCGGCTATGAGGAACCGCGACTACTTTCTAAATTCCCCCGCGGGCGTGTATCTCCCCCGATGAGGTTTGCATTTTGCAATCGACTCCACGAGGAGCGGCGGGAAGCACTTTTACTGATTTTTCACCACCGCGTGTCTGAATGTTATATCACAAGCACCGGGAGTACGGGAGATGGCGGTCAGTGTCGTGAGATACCTCGTCTTCGTTCTCCTCGCCACGCTGCAGTATAGTAAGTAACTCCTGCCGGTTGCTCGTACCCTGCTTCTCGCTTTCTTTGCGCTATTCTGGAGAGCATTCCGTTTTTCATGATGCTTTTAACGGTTTTCCAATATATTGAGACGAGCATGAGATTTGACTTGGTGAGATATTTTTTGTTGGGTCGACGAACACTTTGGAGGACTCGATAGAAGTTTGTTGAATGGCAGTTTTGCTTTTGTAAGTTATTTTTTCACGATTTAAGATATATCGATGTTGTTGAACAACTTAGGAGAAACCGGTAACTGGTTTTACTAGAATCTGTGTAGTTTTTTTATTTGGCACTCTTGAAGGTATGTAAATATTGTGGTAGAATAAGTAAAGTACTATTCAGTAATTTACTATTTTTTTCTTTAACACTTTTCTGGTAACGATAAAGTTTAATAGTATAAATTTGATCTACATATAAACCACAAGATAGCTGCAATATTAATGTGTTCTACTTATTCATTTTTTTAACTTCTAGAGTTATCTAGATTTCTTTATACAGAGGAAATGTTCATTGAGTATTTCCTTTAATTTTCGATTAAATAATTTTGATTGATTCATGTTCTATGATGTTACCTCATCTCATTAATTAATTCTGCTGGAAAAATATTGAAAAAAGTTAGTACGCTTAACTGGAAAGTTTTAAGTCGTTGCTTTTTTTCACTGTTCGTTCACTACAAAAGTTGTGCTTAACCCGTTTACAGCCATATTGGGTTACATTTCTCTTCTGTCTTTCCATGATGTGATTTAAAATGCCACTGAAGCAGGTGCACGCATTACTAACACTTTTCCTGCTACATGTAAAATGACTTTTTAAATTTCTAACGAAATTTTTAAGATCAGTGAAGGATTGGGACTTTTCTTTTCTTTGTAAGCAATTTTATAATCATTGAATTTATTTAGGCGCGATTTTTCTTAAACATTTCTACTCTAAGATTTGTTTAAAGCAGGTTTAAAGTTTCAAAACTTCTAGTAATCTCAAACATCAAATACATCCAGTCACACATTCTTCCATTACAACAATCTGCACAATTTACCATAAAAGTATTAGATATACTTGCTGTCGCGTTAACATTCGAAAGTTTTCCGTAAGATCGGTAAGAATGCGAATCATGCAACTGTCACTCAAACCATATTCTTCACTTTTGCGGCCTGATTTTCCTTCGAACGGAAATTCTTATCACTAAGCTTGCTTAGTTTACTGCCATTCTATTTTTCCAATAACCACGTTCATGATGTCCAAGGTAGTATGAAAAAAAAACTACAAAAAATGTCACTTTAGCACCGCCTACTACCAGGAGTGCCATTGTTATATTATTAATCATAAAGAATTTTAAGTATCACACGCTGTTTCATTTAATTGCAGCAGGAAATACTATATTAGGCTTACGTATTTTAGGTCAATCTTTATATTATTAATTATATACAACTATTGAATGTCATACAAATTCCATCGCTTTCAAGTGCGACACGCTTTTGCATTTAATTCAAACGACCACTACCAGATTACGTTTACGGGAAAAAAAGTAATGGGAACGGTAACTAACAGTATGTACGACCTTCACCCGCTTTCCTAGTCTCTCGTCACAATCGAGCAATAATTTCTGCACGACATACGTGATATTAATCGTACGGTCGATCGAACGACAGACAGTTAATTGGTTACGCTAATAATTTATGGGCAGTTGCGTGTGGTTGAGAAAATTAAGGGAAATACAGTATTGTCATTGTGTCGCAGAGAGTGTGAGGGGACAGAACAAGACTATCAAGGATCTCTTTAATAATACATCGTGTGCGAAACCGCCCTTCGAGTGCCCGCATCCACAGATTGAATTTTATTTGTATACGAGGTAAGTCATCCTTTTTCTTAGCAATGAGATATAAGTTTGGAAGTTTTTGAAAATTTAGTAGCAGAAATAAGTTCGGAGAAATTCATTGAAAGTAATTCTCAGCGATCGTACAGACGCGCTGGAAATTAATGATATCAAAAATTTACTGAAGTTTGTCGAGATAAAACAATTTTACAAAAAGTTTCTAAATGCACGATATCAAACCTTTGTATACATTTTTATACTTGTATAAAATTCTTTAAACTTCAATTTAGGATATCATTAATGACCCTATTTATTGAACCAAATAAATCACATAGATTAAAAACAACAAAGAAGTTATCTCCTTATTTGAATTATGCACCAATACTTACAACGGCTGCTATCATCAAGAAAAAAGAAACGTGCAGCTGCAGAGATTTCGACCAAACCAGTTTCTGTCTGTCAAAACAAGATCGACATTATGCTTCGAACCGGAGAAAACTTTCCGTTGAAACATGACATCTCCAATTTTCTACTAATAAAATATACCTCACAATTCCATGACGTTCGACGAGATTCGGCTCGAAAGTGTCGTGAGGAAGAGCGTCGCCGTAAGACTCTCGATTTCAAGATCACGATCACTTCATCTTGTACTGAAAGTGGCCTCGTTTCGAGGCTCACCTTTCTCCCATAGCTATAGTCGTTCCCGTCTTGGCAAGTATCCGCGCACTTTTACCCACTCGCATTTCCTTCGGCCTTTTGTGTGCACCGTTTATTTGCACGAAACGCTATTTGTCCATGGAATCAGCCACATAAAACATACAAACAAAGAAATCCATCGGAACGAGTGTTTTCTCAGTTTCTGGTTAAATTGACAGGGTATAATTGATAATTTTAATAACTGATACTTAAAACGTTAACTGTCGTGTCGTCATAAATATCTTCCTGGAAGAAACATATTTCACCTAATTTTTACACCGTTGTTACGTAAGATTTGGATGATTTGCTGCAAGATTTATGCTTCCCAAAATTTTGTCCGAACATTTGATCCTTCTGTTCAATCTCACTTGGTCTGAATCTGCAATCATAATTTCATAGATTTTGTTATATGATTAATTATAATTTTTCTGGCGTTAGAATGATTAGTATATAGTATAATAGTCTTCCTGGAAGAAATATATTTATCTCAATTTTCAGAGGTTTGCTGGTTCTGCTTTAAATGACTTGTTGCAAAAATTATGGTCCTCAACATTTAGTCTAAACATGTGATCCTTCTGTTCAATCTTATTTGGCCTGAATCTGTAACAAAGTTTCACAGATTTTGTTATATGATTAATTATAATTTTTCTGGCGTTAGAATGATTAGTATATTATAATTATTAATTATATTATAACTTTCAGGGGGTTGCTGAATGTGCTTTAAATGACTTGTTGCAAAAATTATGGTCCTCAACATTTAGTCTAAACATTTGATCCTTCTGCTCGATCTTATTTGGTCTGAATCTGCAATCAAAATTTCATAGATTTTGTTAGGCGTTTAATTGTAATTTTCCTAGCGTTAGAATGATTAAGTATATAGCATAATGATAGTGGAGCAGTTTGGATAACTAATTCGTTCTTTGCAGAGATACTCAAAAAAATCCTGTACGCTTGAACATTCGGAGGTTTGAATCTCTTCAGTATTCCAAGTTCAACAAATTGCATCCAACGAAGATTATTATTCACGGTTTTGGCGGAGGAAGAAATCTAGTGCCAAGCACGGATCTCCGGCATGGTAATTACTTGCTTTGTCAGATGTGCAGTCGAAAGTCCATGCAATGTAGCGAAAGTGGATGTATAAGGGGTCATTTGTTGGAGTTACACGTTTGTTTTGAATTGTTCTCACGTTGACAACTGTAAATAGGAAATATTATTACACCGGGAATACAAGTTTCCTTATAATTAAAAATTATAACATAATTTTGAGCGCAGAAATTCTGTATGCAAAGAAAATTTTTAATTTATATTTTAACCTTTCTGATTTGTTTAATATATTACGTGCGATTTTGTTTATATTTTTTTTCTATGATAGATAGAATTTTGTATAATATGCAAAAAAATTTCGGATAGTTATTATATAAATAACTTATTATATTATAATATATTTTTTTTCGTTGGCTTAAAATGAACAAGTATATATATCTTTGTATAGCTTCACCTGTTCGTTGCCTTCTCGAATTTCTCGTTGACTTTCTCTTCTCACTGTCTTGTCTGATATGTCACTGGCGGATTAAAATTTCTTTCAATTTGGAAATGTTCAGCTGAGGATCACAGATGACTCTTTATCACGGATCGTTACAGAATACCGGTTAAATGCATATAAATATTCATTAAATGCGAGATTGATCATAATTAACAAAAATCAGAATATAAAAACTACATCGCGTTTTACAGAAAAAAATTAATTCGACATTTGCCGCACTCGTTACATAAACTCATTTAAATTCCAATTAAATACTATAGAAATTTTGCAGATATCAAAAGTATACTGTAAAAATCATGTCTCTTCTTCTCCAAGTTTAGTTTATATTAATTTTCTACCGATCAGTAAATCGAAGGGTAACATTATTGTACTGACAAGAATAATTCTAGATCGAAGACGGAAGAATATCATAAGAATCCTCCATTCGACCGAGAGGACATTTAGCAATTTAACTTTCGATTTCAGCGTATTTCACGCGAGGCAATTACAATATTATAATCGTCGATTACGGTTCATTGGTACGCGAGCCCTGTCTCTCTCAAATACAATGGGGTCCAGATTTCTGTTCACGATGTATTGCTCAATTGGTAAGGTACTTGAGGGATCATCCTCGGGGAACGAGGGTGGAGAATATACACATGCTCGGATACAGCGTGGGTGCTCATATAGCCGGACTCGTTGCCAATTATTTGCCAAATGACAAGATTGGAAGAATCACAGGTAAAGTGCATTCAATTTTGTTGCGCAATGCTTTTCCGTCGATCGCATTTTGCTCGGTAGCTAAAGCTATGCCCCCGTAAGTGTATTGTTGAGAAACGTGAAGAAGGTCTATGTGACGTCATTGGAGAACGTTACTACTCCGATTTGGAGCACTATATGTTTGCAGTAATAATGAAAACTTATGCATCAATAAACTGCTACAGCAGTAGAACTATCTTATCAGTTGATGTATCGAGGCAATTAAAATGATTTCTTTCTAATTGTTTTAGAAATATTGTTCAAATTTCTAACGGTGCAATTTCTTTGATTTTTTAGGCCTATTTTCTAAATTTTTAATAAAGAACATGTCGGATGATTTATCGGTAGGTTTACTATTAATATCGAGGGTAGGTAATACGAATTAGAACTAACAGAATTTTGTAAAAAAATATTTAAATTGCAGTGTTTTTTTCTTTCCACGTATACACGGAGATATTCGATATGTATTTTAGATGTGGAAATAGACAGGGAATTAGAGTGGCACCCGTATGTACAGTCTGTATCAAATAACTAACAATTAAAATTCAAGGATTCGAATTGAGCACTTCCACTGTTGCAACTTTTCACGAGAGACAGCTATTTCGGTACTTCAATTAATTACTTCCACGTACTCTCAATTATATTTCTTAACCTACTGCAATCGTAGTTCCATCACGTCACATTTTATTATATTGGACATTCTATCTATAACTCATAAAATAAACATGACCATTCAGCAATAGAAAATTACAAACCAAAAACACCAAATTACATTGTGAACAATTAAGCTGAAATCTTTATTCAGCCCACATTTCTAAAGACATTATCTTTCATAGAAATCAGCACAATTGTCACCAAAATGATAACGTTTTTCTCATTATATCCTTCGTCAATTTACCCAGCGAAATTCCCTGCTCAACCGCAGAAATTTTTGCATCCAAAACCGCCTTCTTCACGAGCCTCATTAACACTAGAACTACCGGTGTTGAATCTATCATATTTCAAAATATTAAATAAGTACTTTGAAAAAGGAGAAATCAAGCGACGGAAAAGATAATCGATTCGGTGACTTATGTTTTTTAAGCTGGACATAGAATATTTATTCCAAGACTCTTCTATAAGCTTGGAGAATTTTTGGAAAAAATTGTGTACCAGTCATTTTGACTGGTTTGGTAGTTCTAGTGTTATTTTCACATCTATATATATATATGACAACTCTAGGATGATTCTAACATCTCCCTCTTTGCAGGTCTCGATCCGACGATATTTTTCTACATGAATGGAAATCGTTCGATGGATTTAGACCACACGGATGCGAATTTCGTCGACGTGATTCACACAGGTGCCGGTATCTTGGGCCAATGGGGGCCAAACGGGCACGCGGATTTCTACGTGAACGGCGGATCGAGTCAGCCTGGATGCGCGACTTCTTCCTTACTGCGTAAGTACACAGACTTCCGGTTTCACCTTTCCGTCGGAGAAACTCTTTCCTCGATCGTTTCGTGTTTTACGCATCAACTTATTTTCTTTCCTTTATCTCGTTACCGTTTCGATGGTCGTATAAACCGAGCGATTTCTTTGAGGAGGAACATCGTTATTGGTGAAATTTTGGTGTTACAAAAGCAGTAGAGTAGCATTACTTTTTCCAGAAGAATGTGAAAGTGAGGGTTTCAATAGAATTATCGTATTTCTGAAGCCGTCGTATGTGTTTTTTTTTTAAGGAAATTTTCGTAATCGGTAGATTATTACGGTTATACAAGCGATTGTAAATTTTTACTGGGGCACGCATATTTGATTCTTGGGTTATGTGACCGGAAATTAAATTTAAGAAGGTAGTTTATTGAGGGAGAAATCAAATTGCGTTTTATTGGTTATGATATTTCGGTCATTACAGTTGAAATCGAAATAAAATTGGGATAATTTGTAATTTAAAAAGAAAGGCTACTTATGAGTCGCAGAAACTCTTTATTTAAAGCTATAAAATTTAATTGAATAACTTGTAATTTAAAAAGAAAGGCTACTTATGAGTCGCAGAAACTCTTTATTTAAAGGTATAAAATTTAATTGTTATGAATTATACATAAGATTATGTAACTTGTTATATAACTTTCTCTTTTCGTTTCGAATATCATTTTTTTTTATGTATGCGTTTTATATTTAATTTATTATTTTATTTGTTTGAATACTGGGTCCCAGAAATTTCACTTTTATACTTTCTTAATTGGTAACGATCAGAATAGAAGTTAGGAACTAGTTCGTCTACTTTGTATGTTATTCCATAAGAAACTACATTTCAATAACAATTTACCAAGGAAACCGATTTTGAAGATTTCACCATTTTCTAAGTGATCACAGACGGTTTGGAGAAACTTTCGAAAAGTAATTGTAAGTTAGGGAGTGAGTTAGGAAGTGGGCGACAAGAACGAAGGAAAGTCAGAAATTATTCGTAAATAACAGGCAGACGTGATTAACAGAGAAATCTGAATTACCTTCCGACTTAAAAATTGTCATTATAAAGAATATGTGGCGGAACTGATAGCAAAATTCCTCGTAAGATCAAAGAAACCTCTCTTCTCTGATAATTGTTTCTTTACAGCCACATATAGAGTTTTATAGTATTATAAAATTAAATGTTTTTACATAGAGAGATATGAAGATACGACGTTCTGGAAGAGTCTTAAATTTCTTAACACTATTCCTACCACGACCGGTCAAATGACCGTTTTCAAAATTTCGATTAGAATTTCCTATATACAACGTAATTGAGTCGCCTTTAAACTTTACGACTTTTCCTCAAATATACGTATAATACATTCACATTATAATACATTTTTCAATATTCACTTCTTTTTTTACTGTTCATTTTCTGGGGAAAAATTATCATTTGACAAATTCACCGGTTGCGGTAGGAAAAGGTATAAGTGAAGTGTTGGTAGGAATAGTGTTAAATTTCTTGTAATGATAAGTTGAAACAAACAGTCACATGTTGTTAATAACTTCATATTAGAAGGTGTACCGTATCTATGAATTAAAAATTCAATTTATAATAGTTAGAGATTCAAAAATATTATCAAAGAATGGAGCAAAATAATTATTAATTTTATTTAGAAGAAGTAATTTAATTTGACTTTAATTTCTTACGTACATACTTTAGTCATCACAGCCTTTAAATAATTTTCTAGATACCAAATTTTTTCGTAAAATCAGGTAAATTTTTCGTCCTCAGAAACCCTGTCGTGCGACCACACAAAGGTGACACCTTACTACATAGAGTCGATCACGACGAAAACAGGATTTTGGGCAGCACCTTGCGGAAATCTTCTCTCTTACCTGATCGGATGGTGCAATCCCAAAGCCGAGGAGTACATTCTTATGGGGGAAGACGCGCCTCACGAGTAAGTGATTATCTCGGTTGATTTCCCATACTCCAAATATGTGCACTCAATTCTGTTTCTACACGAACTTCTTTTATATTATTTTGATTTAACACGAAGTAGAAAAAAGAATTGAATTCTTTTTTTACACGGCTTATTTTGATTTAAAACGATCGACCCAAATTCTAAGAACAAAATTTAGCTTTACTGTGGCCTAGCCAAAACGCAAACACAGCGATTTATTACTGAATTCGTTCTTAAATCCACTGAAACATCGGGACCACAGGAGGCTAGTCTTAATTTTGTTGAAGGGATTACAGAAAGAATTTCACCAATAGAACACGAAGACGATAACCAAGACATTTCTAGTGATAGCAGTAATATTGCAGTCTTACGCAAACGTATGCGTTTATTGTCAGAAAGTGACACCGAATAAAATCTTTTTATGTGTAACCCATATTATTTTGCCTAATTTTTGTGCTCATGAATTAGTGACATGTTTTTTTCCTTTTCAAATGATAATTTACTTTGTATGATACATGTGCAATCTTTAAGAAACAATATTTTTAAGATCCTCACATGAAAACTCATGGTTTATTGTATTATTTTTGCTGATTTCTTATAACTGGAACGAATCTCCTATTTTTCCATAGATGCAGTATATTTTTTTACACGATTTTTTTTACACGTAGTCTTCGGGAACATATCTATCGTGTAAAAACAGAATTAAGTGTAATTTGAAAATTTCTATCCCGTTTATTCTTTCTGCTATATATGAGCTTTCGTGCCGTATTTTGAAAACTCCAAAGTCTTTCCTTTTAATCTTTAATTCGAAAACTGTCAGCGAATGTTACTGTTTGAAATTTTTTATATGAAATAAAATGAATAACTGTTTATTATAGGATGCATTTCACCGATTTCAATAATATTGTTACGTTATAAAGAGCAATATTTCGAGTAAGATCATTTTAGTTTACCGACAAATAAGAAAAAATTAAAGTAAAGGATTCCCATCAGGTGTAATAAAAACTTTGCAGTTAATAACACGATTAAACCTTTGCATTCGATTTTCTTGAGGCCAGGAGCTGCCATAAAATTATTTCAATCGATTATTGAAACTTTCAATTCGAATGGATTTAATCGAAATTGCACATCAATGTTGAATTTCCGTCAAAAGTTTCAAAGTATATCAATTAAACTAACACATGTATGTTTAATCCTATTTCTAATTGTCAAACGAATAAAATGCAAATTTTAGACAAATTAAACTTTAGAAGGAATTATCACCTTTCATTTGCCACATGAGAAACTGCAGCAATTCAATTGACGATTGAGAAAACAACTCTCAAATGTAAAGGTTTAACAACAAAACCACCTGAAAATGTCTAATGTATGTTAAATCATTTTTAGCGCTCGAGGCATCTTTTATCTGTCAACAAACGCACGCAAACCGTACGCCCGCGGTCTTCCCGAAAAAAGCCAGCGAGCGACAAGTCGGAAGCAATCGTCCTACCGCCAGTATTGAGTCTATTAAAGCAGCTAATCAACATAATTATAGAATAGTCAACGTCGAATTAGTCCCTAAGGCTTTATGTAATTGCGTTATGTTTGTTATTGTTATTTGTACATTTGCTAGGTAGTTCTTACGTAATAAACAATTTTTGCTACGCGACCATCCAAAAGATGATTCTATGAACTGACGACGAAAGGACTCGAACTCTGACCTTACTGTAATATTTACAGTAACACTAGTATTTTTTTCTACTCCGATGCATTCCACTGATCTCTATGCGATCATCGCGATGCTCCTTTTCCATAACCTGTCCCACGTACATATTCCACGACCCAGAAACTTTCACTTTTTTTCATCCCCACTTGCAATGTGTCATTGAACGTTTTATCATCACGAGGGTCATTAGGAAAGTGATGTTGCACTTTTTTTTAACACTTCAATGGCCACACGTCTACGCAGTTAACACTAGATTTACGGACTGAGCCAATTTGACTCATTAAAAATTTGATTACTATGTATATATATAAAACTTAAGTATTATTTTTTTAAATCTTATGTTGGTTTTTAGTCGCGTAATGAAATATATGTAAATGTTAATTCCTGTCCCCCGCCGACCCCTTCATTTCTCATTATCGAATGTGGTATACCTATTTTTACGGTTGTGAGCCAGTTTGACTCGTAAAGTTATTTGACAGTTAATCGCGTAACTCATGGAATTTATAGCAAACATCGGACCTGAGCAACTTGCGGCTTACAAGCCGCACCTGATTTATTTCTCCTCTAATTTGTCTCTCCTCGCATACAAACAATCATCCTCACTTCTCTTCGCTACTCCGCTACATTATCTTTCTTACCTACCCACTTCTGCCATCATTTCGATTTATACATCGCGCGTGAACAGAGCATTTTTAGTGAAATAATATCATTTTATAAAATCCATTTTTTGAAAAATGTCTCCAATGAATTTTTTAATAATAAATCTTTCATTTAAATTGATTTGGAACTATTTTCATTGCGAAAAACTTCACTTTTCTTGTACGAGTCAAATTGGCTCACTTCAGTAAAAATAGGTATATAATCAACATCCGTAAATCTGGTGTTAAACTTCGCAAAGGGCCGGCAATATTTTTAAAGAATTAAATTAAAAAAGCTTTATATAAATTCACGAAATAATTGAACATGTACGATCACACACATTTTTAATAAAAAAACAATAAAAATAAACAGAATATTCGTTCCTACAATATCTACACTTGTTCACGTACAACGCAGGAATGGAAATATAAACTTACGCTGCCAATAATATAAAAACATTTGCAAGAGAGGAGGAAGAGGGAGAAGAAATGTATGGCTTAATAATTATATTATATGTATTATGTTATCCGTCAATAACGTTTAGAGAAATCATCACACGGAGAGTGTGTTACCGGCCAATAACAGTCGGCGGTGGCATTACACACATGTTGTGTGATCGGCTACTAACAGTTGTCCCGACTATCACACATATGCTGTGTGAGTGGCCATTAAAGTGTTAATCGGTAAATTTCGCCATCTTTGTAATTAATTAGCGACGTTGTACGTTTATGTATGTTGTTATGCTTTAACGAGTTCCCAATCGCAAAAGTGGCGATATAAAAGTTTATTAAAAATACAGAGAAAGTGATGATATCCGTATTGAGATCTACCGATGAAATAGAATTTTTTTCCGTTTTACGAATTAAATATTGACAGAAATATTCCAAGTTATCTCACATTTGCAGAAAGTACCAATTAAAACCTAATGTATCTAAATAACCCTGAACAAATACTCTTAATATTATCACAATTCAATATCTTCATAAAATTTTGTACCATTCACAGATATGTGTAAGATAATTTACTTTCTCTTTCCCGCTCAGAAGTCTAGAATTTCAAATTAAATTGCCAAACGTAACAATAAACCCAAATCATCTAATCCGGTTTTCGGTTGCTGAAATAGAAGTCAGATTTATGTTAACAACAATATTTATTACATAATAATTACGATATAATAATAACTTCTATGGATTTACAGTACACTGTCGCACTAAACCTTAATTATGTATAATATGCAATGGAATGATTACAAGTATTGTTTAATAATACATCCACGTTTCAAGCTGGAGGCATTCGGGTCTTCGTTCATCGGATAGCTCGAGTGCGAAGTACAGGAGGCGCGTTTCCTTCGTCGCTTCGTTTTTTCCCTCTCTTCGTCTTCGTCTCCGTTTCTCTTCCCGAATAGAAACGATGCCCGATTACGAATCGTGCGACGATCGCGAATGAAATGCGCAAATGATATTCACGTATTCGCGTAAAACGATTCCATGGCGAGCATCGTCTCGAAACGTAGGACTCTTTCGTCGCTTATCCGTTTACGGTTAGGTACAATTAGAAATAAACACTCTCGCTAAGCCGTTTGCGGCAACGAACGCAGGATCTACCGTAAAAAATGGACAGTTTCGTTTTTTGTTCTCGTGAAAAATGGTAACTTAAGTTTCTCTAGCACGGGCTTCTTTCTCTCTCGGGAGCCAAAACAACGCTTCGAACGGAACAAGATGTGCGTTTGACGTAGTTTCGAACTGGTTTGTTAACGATTCGGTGGTTCGATTGATGCTAGGATGCAGAAAGGATGTGATGCGATGGATTTGAGTCAAAGTGCTGTGATATTTTCCTTATTGCGACTGATATATCAGCATCGGAATAAAACAGGATACAAGTGTTGTCAGGATATCAGTGTTAAATTACAAATAATATTAATAAAGTTTCGAAAATTACTTGAAAAGTTAGAAAACTTAGAATAACAGTCATTTCTACTGTCTCTTTTTTTAATATTACATTCACTTGCTACTCGTAAATTATCATTCTCAACGTTTCGAAGAATAAATAAATTTCCATATTCAGCAGATTCTCCACTTTAGGACCAACATCTGATATTTTTATCCCTTTTCATCGAATCGTCCGAAATCTACAAGAAATTCTGATTATATTATAAAATCCCTTGTGTCATCCAATTATTTACCTCCTGTACGATACATCATTTTTGCTCTCGCGAGAAAGAAAGACGAAAAACAGGCTTCAATGACTCGGACTGTTTCTAAACGAAGGCTTTACAAAGTATTGTTTCATCTTTCCTCATCTACGTTATTTACATCATCATTCATCGTGCGCTACGTGCCATTTGGACCGACAATCGTACGTCATGGACAATCGTTGCAACGCTAAACGTGGCAATTCGTAAGTCGTTTGTTTTTTGTTTAGTAAGTGCTTCCGACGTTTATGGAAACTCGAAGGATTCGAAGGATCCCGAAGGAACTGGCAAACTGTTTGGAGAAACAACGACCATGCTCGAAAGCCTGGCGACCTCTGTCGAACCGTTTCTTATTAATATATCAACACTTTCGTCTTCCTGACATTGACTTCTTGCAGATTCATGGATTGTTTGGATATTATAATCGTAAAGCTACTACCATTTTCGTTAATTACGATTCCTATCGATTATCAATGATCACCGTTACCGGCAATTCTCTCGTTCCTGTCGAAACGAAATTAATTTTTGACCGTAAACTTTGACACTTTGCGCTCGAACTTTGCAATTTTTGTTAATAGAAGTTTCATTCTGAGACAAATTCTGAAGAAAATTATTAGCATGCAAGCGAATATACATGTAGACATCGTATATTAAATATGATATTTTAATGAAATTCATCCAAGAAGATACTCGATCAAAGGTCTTTTTAATCATCAATATTTTCAACGTGTTACTTCTTCTGAAGAATTTTCTAGTACAGGCCTTAGAAAGTTTGACTTTGAATATTCGCCGTCTGTCTTTTCAATTCTTCGGCACAAGTTTTCACATAGTCGACAATTTAGTAGAAACACATGCATTTGCAAAGGGTTGAAGACATCCAGAAGACTTATAGTACAGCATCACGATCTCTACGAGTAATTACACATTGATTTTGGTAAAAAAAGCACAGGCATCGAGGTCTTAGGCACATGGTGTATGCTCGTCTATCAGCCAACCGCAAACGCTAACCATCAAACTCCACCAAATGCTTTCGAGCGTGCTCAAATCGCCAGACACTGTCTGTGAAAGATGGAATTCCAGAATACCGAGGTCCCTTCGCGAATCACTCTCGTTTGCGAAATAATTCACGAATCTTTCGAGTTCTAACGCCGAAGAATCGTCGTCGTAGTATTCCTCGAGACTCCAACGTCACTTCGATCGTTCGTGGCCATGTTTCCATTTGCGCGAACATTCTGGAATAGCTTAACACTAGAACAACCAGACCAGTCAAAATGACTGGTATACAATTTTTTCCAAAAATTCTCAAGGTTTATAGGAGAGTCATAGAATAGAAATTCTACGTCCATATCGTAAAACATAAATAACCGAATCGAGCATCATTTCCACCTCTTAATTCTCCGTGTTTCAAAGTACTTATTTAATATATTTAAATACAATAGATTTAACGCCGGTAGTTCTAGTGTTAATGAATCGCGAATTTTTACACGCTTTCTAGCAAATATCACCGAATCGATGATATTCGCAATCAAACCGCCACGCGTTGCGTTTTTCATCTCTCGTTTCATCGTCTGACGACGACGATCGACTCGCATTTACTTGTGCCTAGGTAATAAATATTTTATTTATACGGTTTAATGACGGTGTAATGTGTAATGGCAAGTAATCGGTAATCGCGTCGATCGATGCTTCATCAATACACTGGGCGCACGTTGTATATATATGACGTACGTTCGTGTACTTTTTATACATACGTTCGTGTTTCTACACAGGTTCCACGATTTATGCGGTTGATTTTTACCGTTTAAGCGGCAGAAATGTATCGTGGCTTCATTTTTCGTAAATGAAAAATGAAACGTTGAAGTTAGTAGTTTCGGATAGATCAGGGACAATGATTATAGACAATGTGGCGGGAAAAGGGAGGAGAAGTACAAATTTGCTAGTCTCTGCTCCTCTAGTGTGTTAACAACAGTAACATCAATTGTAAGACAAAATATCGTTGTTTATAGGACGTTTATTTGTTAAAATAAACAGGACAAAATTCTCGCTAGTTATCCGTCAGAGGACCTAATTTTATATGATTAGATTTCTTTAAAATCCTTTAAACACTAGTGCGACAATAAGCATCAAGGGCTGTTTTGGAGTAGTTATTTCTATTAAAAAGTATATTTCTGTATAGAAATCAGAAGCCATACCTCCGATATTTTCTTTTCTCTTTTTCTCTCTATCTCTCTCACTCAAATTGTACACAATATTTCTCATCATTGAACGTCATTTAGAGAAATTTCAATCGCTTAAAAACGTCAAAAATATCAACCACCTAAAACAAGAAACGAGCGTATATTTGTGTCGGTGTGATGTATTTTCGTAGCATTTCTTTTTATAGTTTTTTTTCCAGCTAGATCCTTTAATCTCGCATTGCGAGCAGCGACATCGATCGATCGTCATTCCAGCGTGGAGTTACGTACGGAAATCATTTCAAAAGCAATGAAAGGCACTATATATTCATATGTCATTACGCGTATGCACAGGTAGCGACGATGATAGTAATAAACAGTTCAGCACATCCGCCGGTAGTATATTTACAGTGACAGAACTTCGGCTGTTTCGCGTGCATCGTAGAATTGCGAAAATCGTGTTCAGTGTCTGTCAGATCGTGAAAAATTCTCTTAGATATGGTTTGCACTCTATTTCGAGGCATTGCGAAGATCGTGGATTTTGCGTGCCTTTTCGAAAATTCGCGACAGTTTTCGTTCGTTGTATTCGATCCAGTGATCGAAGAGTTTGAGGAATTTGGATTGTGGTAAAGAATACTCGATATGTTCGTAAAGTTATTTCGAGGTAAGCGATTTCAATTTTAATTCTGAATTTACAACATGTACTCCAAAGAATTTGGAAGAAATTAAGATTTGAAAGTTCTGAATTAAGGTACGTAGTAATGGAAATGACGGATGATAATATAATTCAACATTTTGTTTAATTAAAAAGAACAACAAAATTTAGATGACAATAGCTCGCAATTATTTAAAAAATTGTCCTTATTACTGTTATTAAAGAAATTATAATATGATAAATAATGTGCGATAATGTTAATTTCATATGTATTGTACTTTACTTGTAATGATTTGTATGTTTGTACCTTTTATCGCTTCTATGTATTTACATTTTAAAAGACATGGTTAGACAATGCTATAATAATGCACTTCAGCATGGAAACTGTAGTTGTCAAGATAATACTTACACTTTTAATTTACATATATCGAATTTTAATACACGTTTCTCTAACAAAACCATGCAAGCAAAAATGTCAGACAGTCCTTCTGCAATTAATTACCGTCGCTATAAACAATGTGAATTTTTAAAATAATCATCACACTTTCCCCTACAAAACTTCTCCAAACAGATTGCCTGCGAATTCAACCCCGACCGAGGAGATCGCTACAGCGAATCTCAGCAAGATCCCATAAAATTTGAAATTGAAGCCTGTTCTTGAATAACAACACGTATAATTTCCCTATAAACTCCATTAACGATGCTCAACTCTACGACGAAAGAAAACAAGGAACGAGATACGTTAAAACGAACCAACATCACAGACGAAACGTCCATTTAAATTCTATCAATAAATACGAGATCTTTGTCAACGTAGAAATAACCAATGACCTCTCGATCGATGCCGTTTGCCGCTCGCAGCGTGCTTTCAACAGTTTAATTCTTCTCTTTAATTCTCGTTAAAGTTTTAAGTACATTTGCTGCATAATAACATGACTCGAACATGCTACCGATATAATCGTTTACGATAATTGGTCCTGAAAAAATGATAGAACCAAACGCGGTTAAATATATATATATTTATTTATATGTATATATTGTATGTTACCTATATAATTCATTCGCGTTATTTAAGCGCCATTTGCGCGCACGAGATAAGAAAGCTAGATCCCGAAGTCGAAGTTGATCGAAATCTCAACAAACGGATCCAGGGAGAGAGAATTGGAACGATATATGTCATCTAAAGGTCAGCGCCGTGTCTCTACGTGTCTCTACACTTACACACCACTAATTAATCCCTATCGTTCTAACAATACGTTACATGCGGTGATTGGCGTTACATCGATTTATTCGAATGCAAATTCGAATTCTCTAAACTGAGCGGGTGAGATTAATACGTTATGCGTTGTTATTTTTCTCTTTTTCTTCTTGTCGTTTGATGGCGTAGTTTAATTCACCTTGGGCTATTATTTCGGTTGTGTCCTCGTGGAGGGCGATGGGAAAATGTACGTCATGGGATAAAAGGTTTTAGAAAAAGCGGCCTTAACGGAAATCTCGCGCTTTCCACGTCGATCCTGCTACTTTCGGGTGCAATGACAAATTAATGCGAGGAGATTAGTGATAATGTTATTGTGGCTCTTAGAAAATTAGCTTGGCATTGTTAATGTTAAAGAAATTAGGGGTGGTTTGAAAGGAGATATAGCCTGACTTTGACAACGAAATGGAGATAGCTGGAATGTGAATTTATGTATGTTCGTTGGGTGGGTTGTTGTTTGTGAGGGGAGAAATGAAAGAATCGATGGTGTTTTACAGTTAATGAAGCTTAGAATGCAATTACAATGTCGGGGTAATTCAGCGACGTTTTGTATTCAAAATTACACGGTTTGGATTGCCATTAACGAACTAAGCACCGTGAAAATTTTTAATATTTATATATCCAATTGATTAATTAAGTTTTGTATGGTTTATCAATTTGTTCTCCAGTTTCTGTATATAAATTATCTATGGACTCTTAAATTATAACTTTGAAACTTTAACAGTAGAAGTCAAGTTGTTTTGGATAGAATATTAACAACTTACAAAATGACCACACAAAAGTAGTTTAACTTCGAGCAAATCAACCTAATCACGGTGCTCGGCAAGTTAAAATATCAACAATTCCTGATTCATTATAATTCTCATAACACGTCTACGATAAGTCAATTAAACGTTCAAGAAAATTGTCAAACTTGAGAAAATCAGATAAAAATTTGGTACCGGTTAACGAAGACCGGTAATATTCGGTCGCGTCGATCTTCCACTTCCGTTCGCCAGTTCTCCTTCGTTTCACGACTCGCATTGAGCTCGTCGAGGAATTTCGAAGGACAATCTTGCGATCGGTTTTAACTATTTTTTAAAAAGCTAAAATCATGGTTGTTACGAAATATTCCCGTACAGTTAATTCTTCGCAATAATTTATATACTCGTTATCGTTAACGTTATTTCTAATTATGGTTATTAATAGTGATATCGTTAGATGGTCATCGAAACTCGATCGTATGATTTCGTAATTTCACGCGGATTATCGTGAAGCTGTAGAGCACACGATAGCTATGCTGATGAGAAACCGAGAAGAAAAAAGAGGGCAATCCACGCGTTCTGCGAATGAGACTGATCAAACCGCGGATTTATAAATTTATCGAGGCTGGAATACTTGAAAGATTCTCTCAGCGTGATATTTACAAATTCTTGACGCGTACTCGACGAGCGAGATTGAGAAAACTTAGAAAAGCGTTCAGGCCCGTTAGCGTATATATATATGTTTGTGTGTATCTTTTCTATTTTTTTTTCTGTTCCATCGTATAAATAAACTGATCATTTTCTCACACGGGATCGATCTCTTCGGAGTCGGTGAACGAAGGAATTATCTCGGGTATCTCTAACGTTACATTCAGGAAACGCGTGATAGCGCAAAACGCTATGAATTTATTGTACCAATCGACCCGTTTCCTTTGCTCTCAGTCGAATATGAAGCCTCAAGGTCAACGATGCGATAAAATATATGAAATTTCAGCAGTCAAACCTCAGAATCAGTATAATACTGTATAAAGTCAGTTTTTTCAATTTTTCTTTCTTTTTTTTTTCCTAACAATCTTTCTTATCCTTTCAACATGTTTATTGTGCCTTATTATTATCCTCCGAATTACGGGTTACTTCGTAAAGTTCGCCTTGATATACGTAATCGTGTATACATACGTTGTGCATTTCCGGTTCTTCGATGATGTTCTTTCGCTTATTATCAGAGAACTTCCCCGGGACTTTCTGTATATTATCTTTCGATCTTTCGTCACCTCGAGTGATAAAAATCAACGAAATGCTGGATTAATGCGAGTTAGCGCATTACAGTCCGATACTGAATTTATGATATAGTTTTATTAAATAGTTTGGACACGAAATTGAAGCTGTATATTTCTTCTGGTTTCAAATTTCTCTCCTCCATTTTTAGTATACGTGTAATGGCAATATTTTAATAGATTATTTGTCGATTTCTCTTATAACATAATAAATGCAAGTAAATATTTGCAAATGCAATATTTTCATCATTCAAACTACATTGCATAGTATTTATGATGTGCATCATTGCATAACATACAACATGTAGATATTAAACTAATTTTCTAAAGTAAATAGTTTAATAATCCTCTTGTGCATGATGGCATTGCTATCATTTGCACGCGATGCCCAAACACATGAAATTTCATGATAAATCAAATCAATCATTAATTTTCCTATTAATTTATGGAAACAAGTACATGTGAATACGGACTGTAATGTGTTAATACAATCGGTAGGACCATTACGTTTTCAGGAAAACAATAACAGTGTATCTGCATACATTAACGTAATAATGTTAATATTATAAGTAAATTATCATGTACGAGCACGTATACGGATACGCAGAGATACAAACGTGTTAGAACGAACAGAGACGTGTATAACAGCGCACGCGAATACGTTTTTAAAGTGACACACAATTTTATGTATTTATTACGCATGTTTTTTTTCTTGAGAATAGAAAATCGCGAGAAAACCGAGCCGACATGTTGAGACTCGTTTGTGCACCATAATTAAGGATACAATAATGGCAATCGTTGGTAACAACTGATTTTAGGCGAAACTATATGTACTTACGATCATAATATGATCATTTTACATTGATACCAATATCTGATAATTTTTGGAAAATGATGTGTCCGTAATGCGGTCACAAACTTGAGTTTTCTCATTAACTGAGCATTTATATGTAGTTTATAATTTCATCGTAAGTTAGTACAGATTTTCATCATTAATTGTGACTGAACATTACGAAAGAAAATTTAATAGTTTATCGTACGAAAGATTAATAACTCTAAAATGACTTGTATCGAGTTCATCTCTTGCAGCCACATTAATTTTAAAATAATTAAAAAACATTGTCCATAATTTATCAGTGATCAAAACAAAACTAATTTTATAATCGTAGGTCGACCACATCTTTTTTTACGGCGACTCAAACGAATCTAATTATTTCGGAAAGGTTTCAATTTCGCCTAAAATTAGCAAATCTCTGAGAACATCAACGACTCGATTTTTCGCGTTCTTCTTTAATTTCACCAAGAGAAAGCGACTCCATCGATCAAGGCAGATCCCTGTTTTTAATTCGTTAACTGCAAGATCAACACGAGAGGGCAGTTGTTACACTAACATCCCTTTCGATCGTAATTATTTCAACGATCAACGGAATAATTCAACTACGAAATAATATCGGCAGAAGTGTTACAATCGACGGTTGCCCTTGGAACAGTAACTCTCATATCATCTGCCATCGAATGAAACGATCAGAGGGAGGATAATGTTGCTTCGCGACAGATCTTTCACGTTTTCAGCGTATCTGCCTCCATTCTTCATAATTTTCCGTTGCCCATTGCGCTGCTTTAACATCGTTATCATCAGTGGTTTCCGAAGATATCGCGATCGAAAGCACTGCCCCTCTGCATGGAAACGAAGCCCGATTTTGCTCGAGAAACGAATAAACGAATAGCCGTTCGTCATAGGATAGCAGTTCGAAATATGTCGGTCGAACCGTATCGTTTTCTACCTTTTTCATTTTCTCAGCATCCGGGTATCTTCGAATTCGAACGTATTGCACACATTCATCCATGCCCGAAGAGAAAGTTCGACGGAGAAAGTAATGATAAAATTTATACAAAAATTCATCTACGTGAAAGAAACGATAGATTTTAAGCGATTCACTCGAGATTACCTCCGTTTATCCTGATCGTTCTCATTTCGATGTGAGTTCGACCTATTCGACCTCGATGACCTTTTTATAATCTTCAACGAAGGAACTTTTATCCTTTTAATAATCCATATTTAACCTGTGCACTTCTTTAACAGTACAACAAGTAATGACAGAGGAAAAAAACGAGATTTGCGACATCGGGGTGAGTAAAGTTCTCATAAAAGAACATAAACCTGTTGCCCCTTTGTTGCTTTTAACGGTCATAAAGATTGAACAGATCGAACTTCACGACATTCATTTGCTATTGTTATCGTATATTTTATAATCGTTATCATTAATCATTCTTTACACGAACACGACCATGGATGACAAAACCCGCTACATTTTTTCGCAACGTTACATGATTATTACGTTTTTTTTTTTTTTCTTTATTTCACGCAAGAATACAATCCAAACAATCGAGTATAGTTTCTAAGAATCTCAATGATCGACAACGTTGATAACATACAAAGAACTTTGTCAAACTAATGGCAACAAGGGCAAAAACACAAGACGCCGGTTGCAACGGGTCTCGAGTAACTTTATATAACATACTTGGAAGTTAGATATCTCTTGACAAATATTCAATGCTTCGTCGAGATACCTCTCGAAGAGGACGCGAATCGTTTGAATTCGTTCAATTTTTACGTCTACTGAGAGAAGTATAGTAGATATATGTATGTATATACAAGACACTACACTCCATGAGAACATATTGTTAATACTAAACCCATCTTGGTGGTATTTATTGTTATTGAGTTAATAATAATATTATTAATATCTACCAAGTACTCATTCGTTCTTTCAATTCACTTTCTCTCCCTCTCGTTCGTTCTATCTTTCATTCTTTCCATTCTCTCTCTCCCACTCACCCCTTCTCTCTTTCATTCGATTTTCTCTCTGTCTCTCTTTCTCTCTCTCCCTTTCGTGCATATACGATTATTTCTGTAAATAAACGATCGGTTTGCTCTCGAAGTAGCATTAAGACGCTCTTCGTGAATCCTCAGAGAAATCATCTTTTCTTTTTCTTTTTTTTTTTTGCGAGCGGCATTCCCACATGCGATACCTCCTCTCACGGGAGTGATCGTTGGAAAATATATAGTTTGAGTGTAAGCGAGAACGAAAACGGGAACAAAACGCTTCTGTACATTTGTCGTGTCTGTTTTAGAACCTTGTGGCTTTTTTTTTTTTGTTTCTTTCGGATTTACCTTAGCCGGACACAGGGGGCTCTTAATCCTTCTTGTCGCCGTCCTCGGGGTCCTTAAGCGTGTGCCATTGAGCAATAGGACGTCTCGGGGATGCCAACATGTCGGACCAGTGTCTCAACTCTGTTCCACTCGCGTTGTACCCCAAGACGACCTTCCCAATGGGTTCTGAGGTGCCGATACGGTCATAGTCGACCACCGTCACGACCAATTGCACTTTCTGGAGATGACGTTCTCTCGTTAATACACGAATATCGTGGAAACGTCATTCGAATTTCCGGCTCACGAGACGCAACTATAATGGGTCTAGAGAGCTGATGTAGCATGTTCTACTTTGTGAGATACTTGTACGATGCTTTTGCAACTTTGTACTGTACTTGTATGATGCTCTTGCAACTTGCACGATACTTTTAGAGTACACCCAATTCTGTTTTTACACGGGTTTGATTTAACACGGTCTAGAAAAAAAATTGATTCCGTTTTTACACGATTTCATTCGATTTAGCACGATTAAGAAATCTAAAATATTCTTAGAATAAATTTTTAAGAAATTTATTTTAACTATTTTTTACAGGGTTGAAGGAGATGGAACTAATCCCCTTCTTTCTATGTATGTACTTCATGTCTTTTTTACACCGTTTTGTCTGGAACGTATTTACCGTGTAAAAACAGAATTAGGTGTATACTGTTTTTGGAAAAAGTTTTTTGGATGATAGAGCGCAAGGTGGTAAATCAAGAAGGTCTTACTTAACACTAACCGTGTGATAGGCGATCGAATGACCGGTTCAATGAGATCATTTCGTTAAGTAACCTGAATTTATAGTTTTTTTGAAGTGAAACTGAGCAATCATTCGCGATGGGAGGAATCTGATTATATAAAAATGGGTATTGTATTGTGAGACTTCGAGTATAAATTGATATGAATCATTTTGAAACCGTAAAAAATTATAAAAAAGCACAGCAAATTAATTTTTGGGGCTGTTATGTTCAGAATTTTGTATTTTGAAGCTCCGATCGAATAGTCCGTTATTTCTTCTGTCTGTAGTCCAATATACTTTAATTTAATGCAATTTTCCTGTCAATCTATATCGATGCCAATTATATAATTATAATAGTTAATTGGGTGATCAGTTCTAGGGTTTGTTAATTAATGAGTTGCTTTTCAAAGTGAATCAACTTCTGTGATCGTTACCTTCCGTGATTCTTACCGAGAAAACTGTTAATTAATCGAAACTTCGAGAGGTAACTTCAACCCTTTAAAGTGAATTTACAAAGAGGAAAGTTTTACTCATTTAACATGCTCTACATTCCCATAATATTTCCTTAAAAATCAGAATCATGGAGTTGGAAACCCTTCCTTGCAAGTCATTCTTAATCAATAAGCTTTACATAGGATATTTTACAAATATATAATGAGTTAATGAGATAACAATTTTACGTAATTAATGTGAAAGAATAGCTAATAATAAATTGTAGATGAAACGCCGAAAATTTGTATAATAACGAACATTAGAATATGGAAATATCAAATGAACGCAGTAAATGAACTGTTAAGAGTCTCATATAAAAGCATTACGATGTATAATCGCGCTTAGCCTTCTGTTTACTCCAGCTCTTTAGATTTTATGAATAAATAATTGAACGTTTGATATACAGTCAAATATATTTACAATAAAAATGCTATTTTCTATATGTCACCATTTTTTATTTACATGAAATTTCAGTAACACTTTATAATTTCGAGAATAATTAGATACTTTCATTATGTAGATATTTGACTGTATATCTAAAAAGTGAAATTTATCAATGCTTGATATATAATCACGATGCAGCCTGGTAGCTTACTAATTGCTTTGCTTATGCCAAAAAGCGGAGATTTTTTAAATTGAATCTTGCAATAAATTGCGTCTCGTGAGGAGGAAAGTATAGTACGTATTAATGTCTTAATACATACTTGTTAAATATATAAATACTTAAATACTTTGAAATAAAGAAAAAACTGGCAATAAGTAGTGTAAAATATGTTTGTATAATATTTCAGGCAATATGGTTTATGCGAAGCATTCGGAATCTTATTATTTGTTAAAAAATGCTGAGCTCCAGTATCTCTCGATTCTATCAAGCGCATAAGCGGAACTTCAAAAATAGTGCATCAAATTCAATTTCATTTCTCAATTATTTAGAAGCAAGTAGATAATCCAAAATTATGCAAAATTTATGCATTCTAAATTACTAGCAAGTAAGAGGAAAAAAGTACTTTCAATCTTCATAATATCTCGAAAGTATAGCATGACAAATTTATACTATCTTCTCTCAGATAAAAGAAATATTATTCCAAGCAAGATAATTAAATGGCAAAGTGTTAATTAAGCGACTGCTTATCTCTGAAATTACAAGTGTGAAAGTGATAAAAGATTATTTGAACTATGTCTATGACTGTGTTACCTTTATCTGTTAACTGTATCAAATAAAAGTAAAATGGGGAGAGAAGTAGAATACATAAATTTCTGGAAACCTTACCTGTATTTGCTCGAAGGGTACCTCAAACGTGAATGATTCGTTGTAATACGGGTTAAGAGTGCACTTCTTGATGGACGTTTTCTTCTTTTTCAGTCTCTTGCCATTCTGCATCAGAGCGATCTTCACATAGGGATCTGAGAGGCCACCCACGTCCATCTTCTTCAAGTTCTTCGCTTCCAAGATCACCACCGTTAATTTACCAGCCGTGGGCACGTATCGCAGTGAGAAACAGATGTCACCCAATTTGTTGTCCTGCAAATATATATGTGATTATGCAATTACATATTGCAAAGAGAGTATACGTGACAGAGAAAATATGTTATATGTTATTCTGGTAATTATGCCAGTTTTCTAACGATAAATCATTTAGTCTTGGTTTTGGGGCATTAAAAGTTTTGTTTTCAGGCGTACGTTGAAATATATGTAATGAGATAATTATCAGATTCCTTAAATGGCTTATTGAATTTTTCATTATCTCTGAAAAAGCAGTTTCATCGTATTATAATGTATATCGATGCAGTACAAAATGAATTATAAGTTTTTTCAGATTTTTTATTTATACCGAAACATGCCGAAGGGTTGTAATGGTTGTAATAAAGGGTTGTATATAATGTAGTTTTCATGAAAATATGTAATACATTTTTATCTGCAATTGTCCACGTTGAAGGGGTGGAGATCGCCAGAAAGTTGGGGTTGTAAAGTCTATTTCGACGAGAAAAGACTATTAGAAATAGAGTACTTGTGTAAATTGATAATATTAGTATTTTTTAACCACAAATTTAACGTTAAAAATTATTTTATAGCATCTCGGTTTGTTTAAATTTTATATTAACCCCTTGCCCTACGATTTCATTTCTGACTAAATGCACAATGACTCAGAATTAATTGCTGAAATAAAAAGTTAGCACTCATTTTTGATATAACGTATAACTTAAGGCAATATTACTAGTATAGAAATAATTGAATCGTCTCGTGATCGACTAATATTTTCAATTTCATAGTTTTCGGAAAACTTCAAAATGTTCTATTCCGTTCAGCGCGTAACGAGTGTCACACGTTATTGTATTGAAAGGGCTTAAGAAGTAACATATTTTTAATAGTTTTTATCAATTAAATGTTAATATATTTTCCTGAGTATTCGCTTATAAAAAGTATACGTGCAATACAATAATTCGGATAAATTGGAACTCTGATTTTGTCATCACCAAATATGTTACATACGTACGGTGAAACTAGTGAAAGTAAGTTGACTTGAATTAACATGCATGAGATCAGAGTAATTTCTAAAATATGCGAGATAAGCTTCAGTTTATATATCAGATAATATTCAGTGTCATCTTAAATAACCGTTTCATCGACAAGAATATACAATAATTGAATTCCTTGCAACCTCATTTTTATATTGAAATAACGAGGTCGCGTACGACTTTTTAATAATAACACGGCATTTCTGGAACTGGAAGAGGTATCGATTGCCAACCGAAAAAAGTATTACCGAACAGCTGAACACTAAAGTTGACGACTTCTCTGTTAAAAATCGAAGACATTCTGCATACGTGCATCTTATGTATAAAAGTTCCCTCGCTTGTTTTACTTATAAATTGCAAAATATGTTCTTTTCTGGGAGACATGAATTTTAATCAATCGGCAAATATCTTTAACATGATCAATTGTGAGTCGATGAATAATAAATAATACGTTTTTTAAACGACTCACCTGACCGCCCTCGCCCTCGACGCTTTGCAGTTCTCTCCATTCCTCGATTGTTTGTGCCAAATCGACCTGGCAGAGAGGTACCTTCACTTCGCCGATTTGATCGTGCTTCGAAAATCTGTCGAAGTCAAAGATCGCGAAGACGAGGGTCTTGTTCATCGCATCGGCATACGGTACACTCTGAAGAAGCAATGGAAAATATTGTAATATACAGTTAATGTATGTATTATAATAATACAATTCATTATAAATCAGTTTACCAGCAGAATTATTGAAAAATACGAGGAAAAGGAAAGTTTGTTGATAAAATTTACAATGAATATATGTCTAAACGGAAAAATGTTCAATGTGTAATTAAATTACAAACTTTTACTACACAATGAGGTATATGTGTCATGAATTGACATTAATGAAAAAAAGTATAAATGGATTATCTTAAACGTAGAGTTAATTGCAGAAGATTGCAAAAATTAAACAGAATCGCACTTGTTTCGATTCACACTCTTGCAAACTTCATATGAATCATTAAGGAAAAAATTGTATAATACATAATAATAAGTGAACTACATCCCATAGTACTTTTTACTCTGCTAAAAATTGCATTCACTGAAAATCGGTCTTGCTATCAACTTTAATTGAGATGTTAATTTAAAGACAATGGAACAAACCTTGAATGTGAAAGTTTCATTGAAGAAAGGATTGAGCGTCTTCCTGTGCACTTTTGTCTCAAACTTCTTCTTTTTGTCCGGAAGAAGATATACTTTTACGTAAGGATCGGAAGTACCGCCCATATCCAAGGCTGGCAGTTCTTCAGCTTGTATCACTGTCACTGCCAAACTGTTCGCATTGAAGTCGTATTCCAGCTGGAATTTAATTTATTTTATTGATACTTGTATACTTTTTTTTATATGTTATGATTTAAAGAAATCTGATCCCCAAAGATGTAAGGGTAACCATATCACAATTTCCTCTATTATTGACTAGTTATTTTTTTATAGTACCCTTTAATAAATTAGGATAAAGTAACATATTTTAAAAGACTAAGAGAATATATAGAAAATGTCAATTATTTCTTGTTTAGTGTACAATACTTATTCTTAACCTTTTCGCTTCGAGCGCCGGATATATCCGGCGTCCGCGCGACGACCTGTGCGTACGGGCGCCGGATATATCCGGCATCCACACGACGACCTGTGCGTGCGAGCGCCGGATATATCCGGCATCTATATGATGTGTATACAGGGTGGAGCGCCACATTTTGCCATTCAGATTTACGTCATTGTTATTGCGCATATCAAAAAATGAAGTACATGATGTTGAATGGTTTTGAGAGCGGCACATTCTAATGGTACTAGCTTTTTTGTAGGCGGACGTGTAAAGGACATATGAAGGTCAATAATGTTTTTTCAAATGGAATAATATATTTTTTATTGCATCAGCTGATGCTCTTTCATATTCTTTACAAAAAAGTATTAACCTATTTGTGTAAAAAAATCATTAGTTTAGGAGATATTTTAATTCATATTTTATTATTATTCATATTTACAGAAAAGGTTCGATGTGGCGACCATTTGCAACAGAACACTTTCTGAATCGAGAAGTTAATGACTCACTAACATTGCGTTGTGTATCTGATGTTATTTTGTTACACTCATTGATGATGCGATCCCTTATGTTGGCCATTGTAGTCGGAGGCTCAGCGTACACTTTATTTTTTAAGTAGCCCCACAAGAAAAAGTTGAGGAGCGTTAGATCTGGTGATCTTGCGGGAAAATGAATGGGGCCACCTCGGCCCCATTATTATTGAATTCATTCGTCTCTTTATATTGAATTCACAATATTGACCAGAAAGTCGCGATTTCCTAACAAATTAGAATTAAAATATCTCCTAAACTAATGATTTTTTTACACAAATAGGTTAATACTTTTTTGTAAAGAATATGAAGGAGCATCAGCTGATGCAATAAAAAATATATGATTCCATTTAAAAAAAAACATTAATGACCTTCATATGTCCTTTACACGTCCGCCTACAAAAAAGCTAGTACCATTAGAATATGCCGCTTTCAAAATCATTCAACATCATGTACATCATTTTTTGATATGCGCAATAACAATGACGTAAATCCGAATGGCAAAATGTGGCGCTCCACCCTGTATAAGTACCATCTGCAGTCAATGACAACATTTTTCGTTATCGGCTGAACATTTTCTGTTGATTTGATTGACATATCATACAGAATTATATTACTAGTCTCTACATATTATTATACTAACTAATTTGCGTTACATTATTAATTATATTAAACGTTTAATTGTAAAGTCCAGTAAATATGTAAACCTCTAAAAACATGTCAACTGTAATTGGTCTAATGTTTTTAGAATACGTAATATAATTTTGTATAAGTCTTCTCATATTAAAAATGTGAAAAATACGTGCTATATTAGAGCAACACTTGTTTTATTAAGTACAGTAATTATGTAAGACTTAGAAGAACGTATATACAAAAATCACACGCACTGTGCAACATTTCTGGCGCGTGCTTCCGTTCGGTGACGGCACTTCGGCGGACTGGATTGCCGAAGCGAAAAGGTTAAAAAGATAGTTTTATCGTATATTTTTAAATGTTTGTTTAACCTTTATGCCAGTACTCAGATACTCTTCGTCATTTTTTTATATACTAAAAATTGCTTATCTTTCCGAAAAAAAAAATTAATCAAGTCGCGTCATATCCTTGTCGGATAATAAATTTCATAATGCAAATAAGTTTTCGAATTACGTAAAAGTTGGAAAGAAAATTGTACTTTTCAAATTTGTAATGCACTTATTCAACAAGAATATGTTGTTAACGTAAGAACAGCATTGAATTCTATATCCAAGCAATTAAAATAATAACATGGGTTGTTAAAAAAAATAAAATAAAATAAATATTGATATTTATTTACAGGTATAAAATAATAATTTTTATTGCAGTTACTGATAAGCACTGTGACCAGCTTCTGTTGACGTTGGACGTTGATAATAGCTTGCCTGAAAATTTTATGTAGGTCAATTTTGTATAACTTTGTGCTATCTTGTATGCTATGCACTCTTTTTATTATTAACACGTTGAGCCCGGCGTCGATCCCTGGGGACCGACAGTGAACTTTCCGTTTCGCCGGCGTAGGTCCCCGTGGACCGACAGTGGACTTTTCGTTTGGACAGCGCCGGTCCCTGGGACCGACAGTATTAAAATTAAAAAATAAATGGACATTTTCGGTTTCATGGGCAACAAATATTTTCAAACAGAACCAAAAATTTTGTGTCTCGAAATCGTCTCTACACTTCCGTGGCTTCTTTCTAACTGATCATCTTTTTGCCGTTTGCATACATATGCATTGACTGCACCATTGCCCCAGTCCGGAAGAGAAGTTGAAACAAAGCAGACCTCTGTTAATTCTAGCCGTCTCAAATTTCGTCCAAGCGCTCGCCGTGAAGTGTTCGCCCGCTGCCAGCTGAACGGAAAGGACAAAAATATCGGCGCCGGGCTCAACGTGTTAACACTCAACCTAACATGGACGGTCAAATGACCGCTTTCTGATTTTTTCTAAAAACTGCTGAAATTGATTGGGCAGCCATTCAGTAAATATTTTAGGTCTATCGTATAAAACAAAAATTACTTAACTGATCATCTTTTTCACCTCTTCAAATCTCTTTTTCCAAAGTACTCATTTCGTCTATTTCAATATGACAGATATAAAGCCGGTAGGTTTAGTGTTAAATTAATATTTTTATACTTGTATATACTGGGCTGAAAGGACGTGACGGCCTGCGGTATTACACAGGGGTAAGAGAAGAGTGTCGTTCGCACCGCCTATCCCCACCATATCGTTCCTGGAAACCTGAAGCTCTGCCAATAACAGCCGAAAACAAAACACTTCTTTCGTCGTTCAGATGACGACATAACGAATGTGCGGCTTTTTTGGCCAGTAGCGCGGTAGACTCGAAAACGACGTGCGAACGAGGGACGTCTCTGTCCGTCTGACGAATCAGACCAAAACACTTTCCACAGGCCAATGAGTCCTTTGCGGCCAGTATGTATGTACGAATGCAAATGTACGGTACAAGATGGACCATAAAAGAAATGAAAAATGAAAAAACCGAGCCATGAGAGAACACTCTTGAATCGTGACGATTATTATCTCGGGCTTCTTACAGGAAGCTACATATTTACGCAGACGTCTAATTACAATAAGTTAATTTAAATACGGTCTCTCGAGTTCTTCTTTTTTCATACGATATTATTTATCTAACGTTTGAATGCATATATACTTTTTTTTAAATATGTTGTATAAACTCAGTAGATGGGTCCTAGGATACTTGGGCCATTAAATTATATGAATAATGTTGAATATTGGCATACAGGTTAGTTTAAGTATTCAAGTCATTAATTTCATAAATATCCATCGGTTAATATCATGTAAAGTTCACCGACTTACAATTATATCATAAAAGATATATTAAAATTTTATGTACAACTAAAAATTCACTTGTTCTTTATTTCTGTGTAATCTACAACTGCTAAAGAAATGCCGGAAACACAAATTTTCGAAATTTTTAAATTAATAAAAGGAAAACCGTGTTACTTGCATTTAATATAAGTATTACTGCATGTTTAATAAAACGAGGATGAAATACCATCAGAAATCAAGTAGAAACGTTTAACTATAATTTTTCATTTCACAATCAGATCGTACATCGAATCCATAAAGAGAACACAAAAACCCATTATCATATTTTAGATCTTACTAAACAAGACCGAATGAGTTACACAGAATTAAAGTCAGAAATGACAAAGCATCAGTTACAAAAGAATACCAATAAAAAATCCATGTTATACCTTATATTGAAGCTTTCCAAGCTTCACTTCACTCTGCTTACTTTCAGCTTCGTCTGGCTCCTCAGCATTGTCGGTCAGTTCTTCCATATCCGGCTGAACCTTAACATACCGAAGTGGATTCCACGAGTGTAGAATGTGCTTCTAATATCTACAAAAGAACACGGAACACCGAGTACGTACCTTGTCCTTGTATGTGCTTCCAAGTAGCTGGACGGACTTGAGATCCACAGCTCCCTTCAACCCCTTTTTCCCGTCCTTCGAACGTCTTTTGCGACAGCATCTTCTTATGCAGCAGAAGCAGATTCCGAGAACTACTATGCCTACGGCTACTCAAGCGGAAGAGAAGAATTTCGGAATTAAAAGGAGCCGCCTCAAGGAAGCTCGCTCTTAAACGTGCTTCCTGTTCAACAGCGAATTGTAGCTAGTCTCGGTGAAGCAGGCTTGGTCGATCGGTTATCAATGGTATTGTTCTTTAATCGATGGAATTTCATAGTGTTTCATTAGATTCCGTGGATGTTAATTCTTCATGGTTGGGGAAGAAGTAATTTATTGGTGGTCTTTGAACTTGTGTTTTTTTATGGAAATTAGGGCGAGAGTGTTGAATTTAAAGGTTGCAAGATGCTTAATCCTTTGTGATCTTATTTCCGGATGCGGAAGGTGTTAATGACTGTTAGAATTTATTTTCTGCGGATATTATTTAGATTTGGAGTTAAAGGATTGTTGCGGTTATTGAAACATATATATTATGATATGCTTAAGTCAGGGAAGCCGTTTAACCACTTGCGCTATAAAGACGTGCCACGCACGTCGAGATGCTTTTGTTCCAAAACCGAAAGCGACGTGTATACCACGTCGATAGGCATTTAGCGCAGAAACAAAAGCGACGTGTGTGGCACGTCGGCTAACAGTTCAACCGTTCATTATTCGTGGAGCGCGGCACAGCTACCGAAAGTTAACTCGTGGAGCGCGGCACGGCTACCGAAAGTTAAATCGTAGCGCAAGTGGTTAATTGATCGCCAGAGCCGTCCTTGGAAGCGCTCCGCCTGCTTCCCCTTCCCGTGCGCTCGAGAGCTCGCTGATTGATTTGCCTTTCACTTGCCAGGTTCGGACCAATTGGCACGAGCGTGGTGGCGTATTGGGGCGACATTCGTATCTAACCGCTCGCGCTGGAAAGACATGCCACGCACGTCGATCGCGGAAAACAAAACGACGTGCGTGGCACGTCGGCCAAGGTTATTTGTTGAAGAACAATTTCAGATCACACCACCTCGCGTGCAGGGTCAAACGAAAGTATTATTAGTGAAAAAGTATGCTCAGATATGTCTTAAATCAAATACGATTAATATATTTTAATGTTTTTGGACTTCTGGTGATGGTTTGGTGGAATTCAACCACTACGTGACGTCTTACGTCGAAATATAGTGTTGCGTTCTGGCACGTGCACTTGTAAATTAATTTCCAGCGCAAATAGTTAAGAAACTCTGCGACAGCAGAACGCAAGGCCTTCTCGCGTTAAAGAATACATTTTCGTCGTCTTGGCGTCACATTTTACAATCTTTCCTAGTCTTTACTTTTAACGCGATTTTTCGACAACGATTAAGCAGAAAAGGACATCGATACAGGGGATACCACTGCAAAAAAACGCATTGGCAATAGTACCCCATGGGTGATGTGAAAACCTATTAAAACCTTGCTGGCGACAGTCTAGGCAGGATTGTAAAATGTATCACTAAGGACGGCTCTGGCGATCAAATAAACGGCTTCCCTGGCTTAAGTTAATTATATTGCCGAAGAGTATTAAATATCTAGTACTGAAGAATATTATTAAATTTGTGCTACATGTATCGAGGTGATCAGAATTGTTGATTCTAGTTAATAACTGATAGTTCTGGCATTAATTTTTGTTCACTGATAACAGATTAAGAAAGTTATTTGAACCACAAAATGTTGACAAATATGAAGTGTCTAATATGGGGAAAAATGAAAATTGTAACTTTTTAAAAGAATGAAAGTTTTATCAGTTGATCGGTGGACAAAGCCTACTTCAGTGTGTAAAGAGTCTTGCGTGTCTATTTTCTGTAAGCATTAAAAGCGCAGAAGCATCTGCAGATTGTAGTCCTGTCGATAATAGTATGTTATTGTAATGTAGCTATGTATATTTGTCAAATTTCCGAGTGTGAATGACACTCTGTGACTGGAACAAAGTAAATCGTTTGATTAATGGGATTGAGAGATGTCTGTGATGTCCGCTAATTACAGGTTCAATTATCTTCCGGTCTAATAACTCGATGTTTGTATTATGTTTGGTTGTAACAGTTGGTTCACAATCATTCTCATCGCGATTAAAAATTTTTCATAGCACTTTTTGAATATATAAAATGTTTTGAAAGTAAATTGCCAAAATTTTCATTAATATGAAGCAGCTTAATATAACTTTAATTATTTTATTGAATCAATAGTAATAATACTCGCTGTGAGATGAATTAAATTGCGGTTAACTTATGCTGCAATAAACACTGATGTTATCGTGGAAATAGTTTGAGATGATATTATTGTTTTCTGTGACAAAACTTCTAATAACTGTGAAATCTGTTAATATTTGTTATAATTTTGTATAATTCCCCTTTATTTTCATTAATAGAATATGCATTTAAACTTTAGCTATTTATTTCCAAAATACCTTGAACATTTTTTAAATGAAACGAAAAAGTAAGCATTACAGAAAATATGAAAATTTGTTAAACATTTACAATTCATAATTGAATTTAAACAAAATTTCAATCTTATTTCAATTTAAACAATTATGACAGTGAAATAAGTCTCAGAAATAAAAGAATATATCATTCAATAGAACCAAGGATATAACAAAATGTATATTTGAATATTACCAATATCAATATGAATCAGAAAATGTAAATAATTACGCAAATGTTAACTCTGGACCTTAATGAAACATTCTTACCGCACAACTGGGCAAACATTCTCCGCTTAAAACAAGGTCACGATTCAAAGATTGGGAACCAACGATTCAATGTCACGTCATAAATACCTTGTTTTGTAAAAAGATGTTCATAAACTTGTCCATTTACTTACCTACTAAGATTGCAACAAGACCCCAGGTTGGTATTCCCATCTCCTCCGCGATCTCTTTTCCAATATTTTCCATTTTGGTCTCAAACGAGCTCCCCGCATTTTCGGTTACTGTTTCCGTCACTGAAGAGATGCAGATTGTGAGTACATGTATTTCAATGACATTCGTATCAAAATGTATTCCTTTTTTTATTAATAACATAGCCGGGTCTTCAAAATAATATAAAGGATATTTTTCTTCCGTTTGAAACTCACCATCTTTGCCTTCCACGTCCGTGGACGTTAAGGATTGAAATGTCGATTCGGCAAGTTCTTCCATCTCCTGCTCCTGCTGAACCTGCTGTGTGTCTCTCTTGATCGCAGGCATTTTCTACAAAGCAAATTGTAGTTATGAAATTACTGTTTCATAAAATATTCGTAGTTTCATTTTTACGATAAATGTTTTCGTTAAAGACGCTTAATAAATAATAGAGTCGATTTGATCGTTTGTGGATGAACAAATTTGTTAGATTACCTGAATATTTGGAAATTATTAGTAATGTACATTATGGAAAACATCATTTAATTCACTTTTTTTAATAAACTTAAAATTGTTATAGATTGAAGTGTTATCGAACGCGGCAGAATTTTAATTTGAAATATTAATTAATTTGAAGTTCGTCAGAGATAGAAAATTCATATAATCGGTAACATTATGTATTTTAAGATAAATTACATTCTGCGGTGGAATTTTCGCTGAGAGTTCGGTGTATTGAAAATTCAATTGCAAATTATAACAGAACAGAAGGATTTAATTATTCACTCGCATTGTTTTCAAAATGATCTGGTAATGCGTTCGAATTTTTCTGTATGAATTTGGTAGATTACGATGTTCCATTCTATGATCCTTTTCATCCCATCGACGCTCAATTTACCAAAAACATGCCGATAATTTAATTTATTCATTTACGTTATGTCCAGTAATGTTTTCAACTCCACCACAACGTATAATACCTGCTTTATTAAAAACTTCTCTATGAATCTGACAACTTATATTTTACCATTTGTAAGCTCGCGATTATTAATCACGAAATTCTCACACTTGTCATAAATACGTTTTCATAAACCTCCCCTATTCCAAAACATAAAGACATAAGGTGGAAATAAGCTAAACACTTAACACATTGTTGACCGGCAATTTTACGTAGAAGTTAACTCGTGTCACCGGCTACTTTTTCGTAATCAAGTATGAAATTGAAAGAATCTAAATAAACTTCAGTATACTTTATTTATACATAATGAATTTAAATGGAAATTTGTACATATCTGCTATATATTATAGTTTATACATATTATATATTTTAGCAATTTTTTGGCGTGGCGAAATCGAAATAGCTAATGCAAATGCAAACACGAGTTATCTCGTGATTAAACAATAACGTTTGGGCATGAAAACACGAGTTAACTCGTGAGCGGCCAGCAATGTGTTAATATGTCAGGAACTTTCTTCTTCGGTGGTCGGGACCGGGGACTGACTCGGTCGACTACGTTGCCAAAGCATGGCAAAGTTTACCAAATTCGTAGATAACAACGGGACAAAGGTTTTACGTCGCTGCGAAACCGTCGGCACCCATTGATCTGCGGCCCTTAATCAGCCGACGCTTCGACCACGCAAATTGGCGGCCCTACGCTTACACATGTGACCCTTTTCACAGTATTAAAATTGAATTAATTAAAAACGTTTGGATAATTCAATTTCCGCATTCGCATTATATATGTACAGTAATGATTTCAGTCATGTGATAACACAGGTGTTTTATTAAAAACTTTTCATAAAGTCAGGGGAATATGTTCATTCACATAATCCTCGTTATTGCATTGTAATTAAATTTATCGAGAGCACTTTGATAATTTAATTTGTCTGTTCATGTTACGTTCAATAACATACTCTGTTTTACATAAATCATGGTATTTCTTTGATTAAAAAAGAGTTTTCAATAAAGCTAATTTACATTCCACGATGTAATCCTTTCATCTGCATCGAATCTGAGTTCATCACGATCACCTCGATAATTTGACATTCACATTAATATTCTTCATTCTAAGATAACATGCGCGTCCCGTTAAAAACTTTTCTATAAAGTCAAAGAATCATACTCGCTTTTACAATCCTCATTGCAGCACCGAAGCCGAATTTATCAATGAACTACTTGACAATTTCACTATTACATTTAAATAACATCATCTCGTTTCGTTAAATGTTTCGTTCCATTGAAAAACTTCTTCATTTCCATAGATTGCGCTCCACGATACCGTTACGTTTTTCCATATTAAAAGGCAATTAATTAGTACCTTCTTTACAATACCATTTACTAAATGGAACGGCCGTTCTTTATCCTTTGAAATCCGACTTTCCTGAAAGTCCTTCGGAAATAGAACGTGTTACATTTACCGAGAAAAGTCAAGCGTTCACGTTAGCGGGAAGAAATTAAAAAACAGCCAACATTTCGCATCGTCGAGCACACTGTCCGAATGTAACGTTGTGGTGTTTCAGCGAGCACTGGGGGATTTTGCAATCTACATCGCGCTTCCACATTCGGAGATTAAATTCTCTCTACGAACGGTCGGGGCTCTGTACAAAACGGATATCGCTGACGGAGAACATTGGCCAACATCCACGAAAGGTCATTTGCGTTTGCAGAAAATTCTGCGATAACAATTCCGAGGATACTTTCTTAACATTGAAAATGGGCAGGTGTTACTGAAATTCTATGCGCGATAGTCCATTAAAAATTTTTTATATAGGCTTCTCTTTCCTTTCTAATTTATTTTTTTAGTATTGCAAGGATCACTAATGTGGGCTATTAGCAACGTATGCGTTGCTTTGGATCTTTTTGAGAGATATTTTCCATTATATACATTTTTTTTCCACAAATTCATATTATTATGTAAGCTACTTTTATTGTGGTGTAAGTCACTTTCTTTTTAAGTCGAGATACTTTAGGGTATGCTTTTTGACGTATTTAAAAATATTGATGCCAGTTTTCGAGAAGATTTACTCGCACTTGTTATCTTGACTACTTATATTTTATCAGTATAAATAATTTCGTATAGTTATTATAAATCACCAATGTTCATTACAGTAAATTCATTTATATCACTTTCAAAATAAACGGCTCATATATATGACACACGAAATAATTAATTTTTATGGTGCAAATATAAGTAAGGAAATTAATAATGTATGTCGATTAATTGTTATCTGTGATTATGCGGCCTACGTTATTACGTTGTAATTAAAAGTCACATTAAGTTTGATAAATGTTCATGAAGATATTCGCATCTGGAAATGTAAGCAATGATAAAGAAACGTACGTAAACCTTGTTACATAAGTTCCGATAAATATCCATCTATTATAAGAATAAAACTTCATCAAATGTTACGAATTATTCAATATCATCGTCTTTCTGTACTTTTTTACTACTTATTTGACTGTTTAAATATATATTTTTAATGTAATACCACAAGTTATTAAATAGCTTTCGGAAAAAATAGAGTTATTAAAATTGGAAAACGAGGCAGCAATTACTACACAGAAATATTTAAGGTTGTAATATAAATACTGCAACAGAGCACAGACTGTTAAATTTTTCAAATGTTATTCAATGCTTCGGTAATTCGGACCCACCTATAACTGGCAAGGCTTTTCATTTTTATTTAAATAAAGAAAGGCTGCTCTTTTTCATCCAACTCCCTCATCATCCAAATATTCCCCATCAAGGCTACCTATAAACGACAAAATCCAAAGAAGCCCACAAAGTTCCTTGCTCCACGACCATTGTCATTCTCACAAGCCCGCGAAAAAAGAATCCTACGCAATCAGAGCGAAACAAGATAACCGACGGACCGTCGGAAATGATCGTCAAACTGAGAATAAGGGTCGCTCTAAAAACTCAACCCCAAACTCTTCAAAATGTCGTCTCGGGCTCCTTAGAAAGCGATAAGGTCGACAGGGGTGTCGCTATGGTATTATCGAGCACCAATGCGTGGGTGTACGTCGAAGGAGCGACGGGGGCTGGGAAATAAAGTGCACCATAGAGAAATAGGAGAAATAAAGAGGTAGGAAGATGGCGAGATGATAGGAACCGGAAGATCGCTCGGGGACGATGAAAGAGGGCGAGCGAAAGTAGGAAGCCGATGAACACTGAAAATTGCAGGATTGCGAGGGGAATAAACGGGAACTATTTTCGCTCGGGGGTCTGTTCGGGTTACGATAACGCTTCTGGGTTCTCCTTCTCCGATTGCGAGATGCGTTACTGGTATCACCTTTCATCCTCGTTCGTCCCCTAGTTTGTCTTCGCACTTATGGGACGCTCTTTTGATCCTACACCGTCATGGAATCGTTTCGTTTAACACGTTGAGCGCGACGTCAGTCCCTGGGGACTGACAGCGGACTTTTCGTTTGGGCGGCGTTGATTAGTGGGACTGAGAGCAATGTTTTTGTTTTGACGACATTGGTGCATGGGACCGATATGCACCATTATCAAGATTATAAAATAAATGTTGTAATTTGAACGAAGTTTATTAAAACATTCTAAGTAAATATGTGGTTTAGATTTACACAGATTACAAAAGGTATCGACATGTTGAGACAATTTTTTAGCTAAAGCACAACATTTATTTTATAAAGTTGATAATGGTGCATACCGGTCCTATGCACCAATGTCGTCAAAACAAAAAGTTTGATGTCAGTCCCACGGATTAGCGCTGTCCAAAGGAAAAGTCCACTGTCAGTCCCCAGGGACTGACGTTGCGCTCAACGTGTTAAAGGTGCAGTAAAAGCAGCGATGCTATTTAACACATTGCTGACCGCTCACGAGTTAACTCGTTTTTTCATGCCCAAATTTTGTTGACCGATCACGAGATAACTCGTGTTTGCACTTGCATTAGGTATTTCAATTTTACCACCCCAAAAAATTACTAAAATATATAATATGTATAAACTATAATATATAGCAAATATGTACAGATTTCATTTAAATTCATCATGTATAAATAAAGTATACTGAAGTTTATTTAGATTCTTTCAATTTCATACTTGGTTACGGAAAAAATAGTCGGTGACACGAGTTAATTCCCACGTAAAATTGCCGGTCAACAATGTGTTAACGATGATGCGATTAACGCTTTAGTTAAGAAATGATGTGTTGCATGTTTTGATAAAGTCATTGAGACAGTGTGTCGTAGCTGTCGAGAGGAAAGAGAGGTGAATGGATATTGAAAAATGGTTTATCTTTTTAGCGTACTGATACACGCTATCGGACGAAGCGATGCTACGTTACCGACCCTCGATTCACTTAACACTAGAACTACCAAACCAGTCAAAATGACTGGTACACAATTTTTCCAAAAATCCTCCAAGTTTACAGACGAGTCTTAGAATAAATATCCTACGACCATCTTAAAAAACGTAAATCACCGAACCGATTATCTTTTCCGCCTCTTGATTCCTCCTTTTTCAAATTACTTATTTAATATTTTGAAATATGATAGGTTTAACGTGTTAATATGCCATCTTTTAAAAGACTCGGGGCATTTTAGTTATTTTACTCTAAATTTTCAACTTGATAGTGCACATTTTCATAGAGTAATCAATTTCGTTCATTGCTTCTAGGTGGAAAAAGGACGAGGGAAATAATCGAATAAAGAAATAAAATACATCCTTGGCAGTAATTAAACTGCCATTGTAATTAATTCCGTAAAGAAAATTAAATTCGCAACTGAACTTAATAAAAGAAGGAAAATCATATTCGCGTAATACTGAATCTAATAAAAGACAACTTGCACAAAGCGTAACGAAGTTACCAACACAGTTCCGACAGTTGGTCTCTCAGGGAACGTTACGTGTCTATGGTGTTGCACTCAAAGGTCCCTTGCCAGTTGGAGAACATGATCAAACGTTTCTCCGTGTTTCTGCTCGATCAACATAGAACCTCAAATACTCCCAGAATTGCCGTGAGACGTTAAGTTTTACGTGCACTAAAATTCAATGAATCCGTTCCATCAACTCGACAGACGAGTCGAAGACAATTTCATACTCTGATGCACAGAAGAGACGTGTATACAAAGCGAGGTAAAATTAATTGCATAAAGTTTCAGCTCGTATTAATCAAGACGACGAAAATGATGCCAATAATCGCAAGTCTCGAGATTGTTTCCTAGTTGTAGGTGTTTTCATGAAAAGTCAATTGTAAGGCATAATAGTATCTCGTGTGTCCTTTATGTTGATGATTGTTATATCAGTTTTGTCTCGTAGAAACGATTGTTCGTAAAGTTTAGCGATTTATTATAGAATGCGTATAAAAGTCAATAGAGCAAACGTCGATCTAGGCGATTGGTATATCGAATATGTTCTATAATAAAGTAAGGTATTTTCATTTATTGTTAGACCCGATGTCTAACAATGAGTTTATCTTTACTGATAACTCGCTACTTATTTAGTATTCTGAGTAAAGCACTGAATCATAAATTTCAAAAAAGACGGCAAACAAAGCGGATAAGTTTCTGTAACTATTTTATAACTAATCAGAAATATGCATAACACTGTATAACAAAACAGACAGAATGGAAAGTGACATATTGGTGGTTAAAAACACACTTAAAAGAGTAGATGTTAGGTGGAATAACCAAACCAGTTAAAGTTGAAAAAATGCAATGAAAGAGAGTGACATGAAACCAATCTGATAATAGAACGTTAAAACACACTGTGTATATATTTTCAGTTATTCAAGCTGACAAGAACGATAATCACAAATGATGGCATGGTACCATGAAAAACGAGTTTTAAAATCGACAAGTGATAGGTCACTTTCAACGTCTATGTTGAGGCCAACGGCTTGTACGATTTATTGAATTTTAGTGTGCACGAAAATGCCGAAAACGGCGAAAAAGTAGGTAAAACCGTCGGGCGAACTGGGACGTCGGCGATTGCACAAGGTTGCGCGAACGATGAGCGTGGAAGAGAGTGGCCGTTTTATAAAATGTTCGCTGCACAACTTCTCGTTGCATGCTGCCGTGTACCTCGACTCTATAAAAATAATGTCACTACCAGATAAAGTTCGGACGATCTTTTCCCCATGAAAAATAAAAGCCAGCCGAACATTATGTTTAAGCGTCAGTCTTGTCCATTTATATCGTGTTATTCACGAACGAGTCGTAACTATAAATCATCTTAATTTATATACGTATGTCACCGGCAAAATCTGATTGTAGGTAAAAATAGGTTTAATGGATCGATCGGTCATTGTCAGACATAATTTCACTTAGGCCATTGTCGTTGTTAAAGTATAGAGTTAAAGCTTTAAAACAATTTGGAATTGAAATGTTTGATTTTAATGCAATAATAAATTGTTACTTTGAGATTGGATTTTAAGGAAATATTTAATTTCACTTTTCATAAAATATTCGTTACCTCGAAATAGACGTTTTATTACTTCGATCGTAGAAGTTATTTTTAAAAGGTATAACGCCTTTGAAAATCAGATATTTCCCTTAATAAAATTAATGTCGAATTGTAGCATGCATTTCAGTAAATAGTCCCTCATGACGCAAACGTTTATGCACGCAACGCATTATAAAGTGGCTTGGAAAAACCTGAAAAGCAGATTTAAGGGTCGGTTGAAACGCGTAGAATAAAGGAAATAAATGCAAAGAGAGAAATCGTTGAGCATGGATATACGTCAGGTCGTCATATCAATGTACGGTGACCAGATATTGATAAGGTTTTAACACATAAGAGTATATCAATATCGATTCCACTGAAAACATTCTTTTGCCAATATATGAAAATATCGGTGTCATACTTGATTTAGTTGGCATATGATAAAATAAAAACGTTTACATATTTTTTTTAGATAACTTTAAAAAAATCTCGCGGAAGTGAAAATATAATTATTGTTGAATTTAACGATTGAGAGTTTACCTTTTATCTCTGACATGGCGTTATAAACGTTAAAATCGAAGCTACGATGTGATAATGCTACGATTTGTTGATAAAATAAATAACATGATTCGCAATGGATACCCTAAATAATGAAAAAAATAAACTCACGTTGTTATTTTCATCGTTTATCTTTCTGAGATTGTAAAACATTTTACTATCCATTCTTTTGAGTTTTGAAGTTTACTGCATTTTTAATACCGTCGTTTAGATATACATAACTACCTAGGTTGTAACTCTAGTATATGGCTCTATAAAATGTCAATTTTTTAAACACTTCGGTTATGTAGTAAATAATGAAATTTGCATTTCCCGGTTTAACATATTCAATAATGTTCAACCGTAGTAAAATCACTGAAAATTGCATACCGCTCCAATTCATATTTTTATATCTGAAGCAAAAACAAGATATTTGTAATAAAGAAAAGAAATTTATACTTTTTTAGTTTCGCTACATTATAGTAAATAATATAATTTACACCTCTCCCTTTGCTTTCTACGATTCCATTCAACCGAAATAAAATTATCCTAATAATTAATTTCTCTGTATATTTAATTCTACATCAGCGTCGTTGCAATAGAACATGACATTTTGAAACGCCACGACAGTTATATTATAAATATATGTCTATTATATATAACACAGCTTTCCATATCTGTCTCATTGTTTTCAACGATCTAACATTCGTTCCTACTAAAATTCGATAGCGCGATAGCATGGTCTAATGCAGCGTGTTAATGACGCGACAGAGTGAATTATCGCGACATCAAAGACATCAAAAATAGACTGACGTCAAGCGCATGAAACGTGAAGATACATTTTGTATTCAGTATTTTTCATATTCCATATGTATACATGATAGTCATTTTGCATCTGATGCAGTTAATGGAGATTGAACATATAAACAACGAATGACATATTAATCGGCTTTGTTCCTTTTTTCTTCTGCATTTCAGCTTTAAATATTTATGGTTCTTTTTCGTAAGACCTGTCCTTTTAGGTGTATTTTTAACCGCTAATGCAATAACATACATGTATTATTAAGTTTAGGATTTTTGTTCTGATGCTACTAAATATTTCAGTTCTAAGTGTTATGATTATTTTACGCAAAATTTGCAATTCGACGTGTATTTAGAGCCATCAGTGCCATGATATACGTACATCTCGCACTGTAGACATTTTGTAGTTTTGTTTTAGAACCTTCCTTGAAAGAATGATTATATAGATTGCAATTCTTGCCTAGGTTCATTAAAGTCGGGGGAAATATACTCACTATTTTTTAATTAAAGAGTATCAACATTAAAGTACACCGAGGTCGAACGCTCAAGTATATTTTATATTCAGTATTTTTCCTATTCCATGTGTATACTATAGTTAATGTGCATCCGGTAGAGTTAACAGAGACTGAATGCGCAAACAAGGAACGACAGGTTGAGCATTTACTTTTCATTTCGCCATTCTTATCCTCGATTATGAAAGAATGAACTGCTTGAAATGAATATCACACAAACGCGAACATATCGTTAAATTTTTAAAGGTCTTAGCAAATATAACCAGCGTTTCTTAATGGAACACTAACTACATAGTCAACTTATTTTTCGGTAGTAATAATTTATTGCCCTTTTAGATTGTACAATATTGAAAAGACTTGTAGGTCTTCTATATGTTTCATGTTCTTTTTATTTTATAAGTGTATTTACGAGTAAAAATTATAGAAAAATTGATCGTTAATTAACAAGTGTATTGTCGCAATGAAATCTTTTATAATAACAAGTCGACGTCGGAGATTGTCAGTAAAGTACGTCATTTTGTCAAAGATGTAAAAGCCAGTGAAAAAAGATGGTCTCTGACGTTGAAATTTAGAAATATCAAAAGAAAAAAAGGATGAATACCTTTGAAACCGAAGAAGCACCGACGGTTCTTAATTAACTTAATTATCAGTATCGAGTAGAGTGAATTTCCATTCGTATGGAAATGGAAAAATGGAAAAAAGCGTCTTCCGTGGGTAGAATACTCCCCCGAGATCGTCGATAAAATCAGTGGCATTAAAAGGGCCGCTTATCGTTGAGATTTTACGACCCCATAGTGGGCGATATAATAAGATCGTGGAACAAAAAGCTAGATCTTGAGAAGTAGCAATTAACCGGCTACGTTTCGAACGAGTCAAACAAACGGGGCCACTGTGCAGCTCCTTTGTTTTTCTTTCTCTTTAAACGGCATCCCTCGCTCGTTTCGATACGAATAAAATTTAATCGTGTATTCTCCCTTGCAGATTTTTGACCTCCATTTATTCCAACTTAGGAAAGGGAAGCCGCCTTCTCTTTCACTGTACCTTTCTTTCCTTTTCATTCTCTCAACTTCTCTCTGCCTTTCTCCTCCTCAACATCTCTCTCCCTTTATTTCTACCTCTCTCTTTATTGCGCTATCTCTGTTTCTCTCTCTTCCTGTATTTCTCTGTCACTGTTTCTCTCTCCCCCTTTATTTTTCTGGCTCTCCGTTTCTCTCTCACTCCTTCTATTAATTTCTTGCCCTTTATTTCTCTGTCTCTTTGTTTCTCTCTCTCCATCTGTTTCTCTCTCTCTCTCTACTTTTTCTGTTATTTTCTGCCTCCCTATTCTTCTCCATTTCAAAATTTCCCTCTCAATTTTTTTCTCCCTCCCTTTCTCTGGCTGACCCTATTGCTCTCTTCCTCTCTCTCTCTCTCTACTTTTTCTGTTATTCTCTGCCTCCCTATTCTTCTCCATTTCAAAATTTCCCTCTCAATTTCTCTCTCCCTCCCTTTCTCTGGCTGACCCTATTGCTCTCTTCTTCTCTCTCTCTCTCCCTCTCTCTCTCTCTACTCCTCTCTGTTATTTTCTGCCTCCCTATTCTTCTCCATTTCAAAATTTCCCTCTCAATTTCTCTCTCCCTCCCTTTCTCTGGCTGACCCTATTGCTCTCTTCCTCTCTCTCTCTCTCTCTCTTCCTCTCTACTTCTCTCTGTTATTTTCTGCCTCCCTATTCTCCATTTCAAAATTTCCCTCTCAATTTCTCTCTCCCTCCCTTTCTCTGGCTGACCCTATTGCTCTCTTCCCCTCTCTCTCTCCCCCTGCATTTATCTATCTGGTTTATATATTATCTATCTGGATAATATATTATCGGCGAAACTCTGGGGAGAAGGAGCTTCAAGTATTTCCCAACACGTGCATCGAACATCAGCGATCTTGTAATTTGCACTTGGATATGCAGGATCAATAAGCAGCCTGGCAGAGAAGAAATTATGAGAGATGCGTAGGCGTAATAGTTGATGAATCAACGCGATTCCAACGAATTTCAGTTACTAGGGTTAATCGGTATTAATTTTCGTCGGATGTTAAATACAGCGGAAAAACGGATTTTCTGGAAAAGTTCAAAGGTTGAAATGGGCTGAAATATCAGTTCCTTCGGGATCCTGGGAATTACAATGGCCATTGCCTCTTTTCTGGTGAATTTTGTATGCGGTGAATGAGGTACTCAGAATTTGATGAAGCTTTTACGGCTCTGATTGAAGTATTCTCGGAATTATCGCTGTTTTTACGAAAAATGGAAACGTTTGATGGGAGAGTTTTATGAGAATAAGTTTGATAAAGTTGGGAAAGATTGGAAAACTAATAAGGGAAGATTTGCAATTCGGAAGTTCTGACACTGAAGAAACTTTTCGGGAATTTAGGAGTATTTTTGAGTAATGTGAAGTTTTTTATTTTTACGGGAATTTAGTTTGTGGGGTTGAAAAATACACCTCGAAGTTTACGGAATTTTCATTTTCTTTTTTCAATAGAATGAGCAAGCTGCAGACGATAAAAGACAATTTCTTTTCCAAAACTTTGTCATATTCTATCACCGAAGAAAAGAAAATTATGAAAATTATCCTTAGTATCGATAACTCTATGAACAGATTCGAAACAAAACATAAAATCCATGTTTTATAGTAAGAAACTGATGATGATATTAAGCGCTAACAAATTAATCGATTCCCCTAAATTGATAATTTAAAATAATCTTATAAAGGCACGAATTTCCATATTTGTATCTCACATTTGTATTTTTTAACATAAGAAGCATTCATTAGCTTTTTCTATAATCAAGTAAATATGTGCATTCAAATCACTTTAAACTTGATATAACATTTGCATTAATTTGCAATAAACTTTAAAAACCTAACTATGATAAATGAATAGCTTTTATATTTATTCCAGCATACTCCATATTGTAATGAAGATTTATTAAAATCGGAATTTTCAAGTTGACAAAAATTTTGTAAATTCAGTTGTAAACAATTAATTAATAAAGTCTGATAATAATTCCAACTTGATAATAAGAGGTTCCACAGTTTTATTTCTCTCATGTTTTAAACCATTTTTCGAAGCAGTTTCATTATTTCAAAGTTACTCACAATTCCTAACATAGAAGCATATGCTTTATTAATTAAAATTGCAATTCAGAGATAAAAATAACATTCGCAAGTTAATGAGAGCTATAAAGAAGTGGGCGTTAAAAGGTGTTACATTCCTGACGTTCCATGCCTCATTTAAAACTGAGATTCCTATCATGATAGTTGAACTTTCCAAGCGACTGCGCAATTTTAATAACCACATTTTTAAGCACAGCTTATTAACACACATGCATATCCATAATGAAAATTTTCATTTATTGAAATTCTATACGGTATATGTATATAAATAAAGTATCATGTTCAGCGGAATAACACATAGAACAAGCTGGCAAAGTTTGTTGATTATCTGGTATAACATTTTTTATATATCTATAAGATATAATATCTTATATCTAGTGCATGCAGCTTTCCCATGAAGGAATGAAAATAATAATATATCTTAGAAACATGCTGTTTCCCTTGCAACAATAAAGTGAGGAAATTCTGTATTTTCACACCTAACGAAAAGAAGAAAAGCTTCTAACGAAACAACTTTACATTTAAACCTGCAATATACTGTAATAAAGGAGAATAACCTTTGGTTCTTAAAGATTTGTTAACCTTGGTGCAGAAAATTAAATCAGGCATGTAAGTTACATTCTCAAAAATAAGAAATAAAAATACGATGAATTTTTAAAATCGTGTACTTTCTTTTGCACTATTCTGTACTTGTGTCCAAAGTGCACCTGCCACGAAACTTATTAATTTCATTTAAGGCTGTTAATACTCGTTTGTCCATAAACAATTGCAGGAAAACTATAATGCTATTATATTTGGAAGTGATGCAAGTCCCTTTCTTCTTATGTTCAAATATTTGAGAATTCGTGCGAAAGCTTTTATACTACATAAAACATGAAACAGATGAACCTTCTTGGACGAAGTTAGGAGAATATTTCATTCTCATTATTTTGCCATTTGAAAAGTAAAAAGAAGACACCTATGTTTAGCTAAAACTAATTTAAACTCACTTTTGTCAAAAATGGACTTATACCACTTTCAAAAATAATGGATCATATCCTATGTGAAATGAAAAATATTTATTAGACGCGCAATAAAAAATAAAAAGAACTGCCCCAATCATACATAGCCATATAATAATGTAACCTTATTAGTTCCAAAATTATATAAAAACTCTAAGGTTCCAAATAAATTAACAGGATCAATTAAACCTGAAATAGTACTGAACCAAACTGAAGTGAATTCGCGTATTGTCACACAATCACGAGAACTTAGAAACCATGACGTTCAAAATTCGTAGAACTCCTCAAGAAACTTCCAACCCCGCCATTTTGTCCCGGTAATTCCAGTATAAGTTCACCTCATATTCTCCTGTACCTTATGCCTCACAATGCCATACTTTACCGCTGAAAGTAGACTCGAATCTTGTTTTAGCTAGTACTACACCGTCTGGAGAAGAAAGGTTGAAAAAACGACCGTAATTTCGAATTCAACAATTCGACTTCTAAGGGTCAAAATGTAGAGCGTTCCTTGTAACGTAGAAAACGCCTTTTTCTACGCTCAATGGTAGTTTTACATTCAAAGCGTCGACAGAGATAACGTTGAGAACACTCTTGGAATTTCTAGCACAAGAAATTTGTTAATTCCTTGTTATCTCAATTTTACTAAATTCAGCCCTAATTTAAACGAGATTAAAAATACACCGACAGAAAGAAAAGCATAATTTTCGTTCCCATTTTGCACAGGGTCCCAAGTCACTTACAAACTGGAATAATTAAAGAACATACCTACACACATGTATATTTATTTCCTTCTTGATACACACAACGTTAGTAATCTTTCTAATACCAATAATAACAGATAAATATTAACACATCTTAAGCGGGGAACGTCTTAAGTCGTTTCGTTCATATTATTATTAAAGCGTGATAGTCGACAACATAAAGTGAATAAAGAAATTATTTTTTAAAAAGAAACTGAAAGTTTCATTAAAAAATAACCGACATAGTTCAAAAGTTATAGCTATTTCATGCAGAAGCAATTGTGCGCGCGAGTTGCAAAAAATCGCCTGCTATATGGTGAGAATTTACCGAGAAAATACCCGCTTAAGCAGTGTTAATAAATACTTGAAAATTTATTTGCTACTGGATCAGTAACCGTGCGTTAAAAATACAGTCAATACTAACTATTGCATTTCGAAGACATTTAACATACCTGCTTTTTTCTGTGATTATTTTCTATTAGTGAATTACTATTACATTGCAATGACAATATAACTAAATATAAGTTGTTCTTTTTTCCTGGGAAGAAGGTGGGGGGGAAATTATATTTTGCAGAGTGGCCGAACATTTTGTTCTTCCGCCACTAATTTGTAACTTGCAGCTGCATAATTATAACGAAGTTTCAAAGTCCTAATTAAAAGAAGCGTAGGACGTAGGTATGCACCTACGCTGGAAGATTCTTTTGCGCTTGCCTAGTGCTGTTCGGGGTTTTGTATCGGCGAATACGTGGGGCGTCTTACATGCTGGGGAAGAGTGTGCAAAATCGATACGGATATCTTTCAATAGGATTATTTAGACGCTGCGCTGTGAACCTCGAACACCGGAGTTTCATAACACCGGTTTTGTTCGTATTGCGCTCTGTGATGTTCGAAATAAAGAAATATTAAGACGCTGAATGACGTAGGGGTCACAGGGGTCACCGGGGAGATCGGCGCTCTTTAGTTCAATAAAATTTTGTATGACTTTTAAATGATAATGTTCATGAATTTGCTACGATATTGAGTATTTGAATATTGGCGGTAATAGTGTAATGTGCTGTTTAAAATATAACTATTTTAAGTCTTTAACACGTTCGCGGACGTGAATGCTATAACATCCATTTTCGTCGTAATGTAGAATGACATGAATGTTATAGCATTCGTGCAATGCCAAATGATAAAGCCAATTATAAGTCATTTAATTTTATATAACGTTATTTTTTTGTAATTGTTATGCAGTTTAAAGTTATGGCCAAGTGATTCATTGAGTATTTTTCTACTATTTTATTTTTTCTCTGTCTAGTTAGAAGTGTAATACTTGACTGACTATTTTTGCAGCTCACTCAAATTTTTACTGTCCGCGAACGTGTTAAAGAAATAATATAAAAGTAAGATGGGATTTTAATCGAATAACTATTACTTTAGTAGAAATAAAGAAATTGGCGAGATGCAGGAAGCATTTAATGTGTTAACGGTTTGGATGTTTAGAGAAATTTTATTTTATTTGAATTTTTAAAGTGTTGCAATTAAGGGGTTCTTTTGTTTTAGAGAAATTTTTTGTGGTTGAATTTTTAAGTTTATGGAAATGGTTTTATGTGCCTTATTATTTAGTAACTTTAAGGGTTGTGGACACTAATGAGGTATACTTTGTTAGACTTCGATGGCATGAATACTTTTTGACATTGGGTTTTAATATTATATGTCTATCTTTAATTAGAATTTTACTTTGTAAAGTCTACAATGATTACATTTTAATGGGTTCTAATTTGTAATAAAATTTTTTTAACCTGCATGTTGAGTTTTTTGTGTGCGCGGATTTTAATTAGTCTATTATTTCGTTACTTTGATAAAAAAAAAGAAACTAAGAGATTACGTTTTGTTAGAAAAATTCAAAGGCATGCAAATTTTTAATTGTTGGATTTTAACATTAGAAGGCTAACTTTAATTAGGTGTTATTTGATTAAAGAAATTGGTTCCAAGCTCAATTTAAAGCAGAGTTTTTATTCATTTTATCGATCTGGGACTTTGACAGTAAAAGATAAAGTTCTGTCGAGGAGCTTTTTCAAATTTAAATTCAAGTTTCAGAATACAAAATTCATTTAGGCGCCTGCTGTTTTGAGACTTTGACAATAAACCTTCAATCCCAAGACACAAGGAGACTCGTTAAAAGCTAACTATTAAATTGTCGGAGTTCAAACTTGTGACAAACTGAATTACGTATCCTACGTTTCTTCAGAAGCGTTTGGATTACTTTGGAGGTACTTAAATGAACCTACAGCTGCTCTGCTACACTGACATCAAGAATTACCAACAGTTCGCATTTATTCCGATAACCAAATAGCATAACAAATTCCTAAAAACTTCCCATAAACTCTGAATTTAACTCGTACATATGTACCGATCACTGTATACACAGGAAGTTATTAAAACCCAATTAAACTTTCGAAACTGCAATTGAAATCTCTCCGAGACTTCGGAAAATTTCCACGTCTTCTTCCTGTTTCTCGATGAATAGTTTACACAAGAGTACTTCAATTTGCCCAACTCGAAGGTATTCTTCTTCCAATCCTTCAGTTATTATATTTCATGGAAGAACAACTACCTCTCGACCATCTTTTGAAAAATACATCATCGTGATCGATAAAACAGTACATTCCAGAACGTTCGCCCTCGAATATCTTCCGCAGCCTGGAATTTAATATTTCAGGGAGTGAATTAAGTTCCATCAACTATGTACTTCGTATTTCCGTCAGCGCGAAAAATCAGTTTTAAAATCAGCCATAAAATTGCTCCGAGGGTCGTGACAGGTTAGCAGAACGATCTTACGAACTCTTTGAAAGGTGCTACCGATAAAGAATTCGATCTTAACGCTCATAGCAGGGTACACGTCTCATTTCTCTCTACGCTCTTTGAAAAGGTAACACTTTTCTGAGCCCTTTACAAGACACGACTCAAAGAACGATGAAGCTCTTTGAGAATGAAAAAAGGTACTCTTTAATTAAGGAAATCGTGCGCGGGGGAGAGGGGGCGGGGGTTCTGTCTCTTTCTGCTTGCAAAGTACTCCTGTGCCATCAGAGGGATACGTGCTATTCTTTCGTAGAACGTGCAAAAGTTTCTTTTATGGAGAATATTTTTATTCTGTTTCACTGAGTGTTTTTTTTTGCAATTTTACGTTTTAGTATCAGTATGATAGAGTTATGTCTGATACGAAGTAAAATTCTCTACGTTGTCCACGAGTCTCTAAAGGAGGATTTTGAATGACGGTGTGTGTGGCGGAAGAAATATTATTTTCTTGAATTGCATTTGACGATATTTGAATAAAACAAAACGTTTTGCGTCCGTGAAAGTGGTAATAAGAGTAATAGCTTTAGATGGGGCTAATTGTTTGTTATTAGTTTGTCAAAAAGTAATTTCCCAAAAATGTTCAATTTACGAACAACTGCAAAGCAAGAAACAAAGGCTGAAAGAGTATGTTAAAAGTTAGAAATAAATAATGAAGAAAAAGTGGAAGATAGTTAAGGAAGGAATACTATATAATTAAGGGATATGGTGAACATTCTGCAGAAAGTTAAGCACAAATGATTATACAGAAAGGGAAAATAGCAAATGGATGGAATACAACACATTTATAAAAAGCGGAAATCGTGAAGTACAGTTAAGGCAGAGAAGTTGAATTATTCCTTGAAAATATTTAAAAATATGAGTACAAATAGTCATTGAATGAAGAAACATGGTGGAAAGAAGAGAAATAATAAAAGAACATAAGAAAAGAGTGAAGTATTAATGAAAGAGAGCATAATTCATGCAAAGGAGGTTGCATACTACAAAAGCAACGGTACTTGCTGAATTACGAAGTGAGAGAAAGACAAAAACATTCTTTCAAAGTTGTAATCGTGAAACGTTGTAAAGTCGCGGATGAAAATGATGTTATATTAAAATAAGTTACTACAAAAAAAGCTTCGTAGAACGAACAAAATATAAAATATTTCATTAAGAAAAGATAAAAATTACGTTATGCTAAGACAAATAAGTACATCAAGAGAAAAGTAACTATAAAAAAGGTGCATAGTATATTAAATAATATCAAATTAAAATTAAAATATTATTAAAATAACATGGAATTTAAAATAATACAAATTATCTAATTAACAAAAATATTCTCAAACTTCACCCTCGAAGTTGTCCCAACTACATCCAAAACAATTTTGAAGCAATTGGAAACATTGTAGAAGCCATTTCGCAAACTATTACCGCCATATTCGAATAGGATTATCTAGATTTCATGCGTGTGAAGAGTGTTATTCACGACCACGAATATACACGGTTAAAGCGTAAATCGATAAAATCGCGGGGTTACAGATAACGCTGGAACACAAAGAAAAAAAAATTATTGCTCGGTCTCCTCGCGATTTGCAAATGTCCCGATATGCCGTGAACCGTAGAAACGGAATTTTGCGTTCCCCTTATCGCGTGATAATTGCCGACAGGATGCAACGAAGCAAATGATATTGCCCTGACGTAATACGAAAACGTGATAGTCAGTTCGTTCCTTTGAAAGCAAGCGTGATGTTTATTTTCGTGGAACTATGATTTTTGTATATTTTTAAATGTACGGTTTTTTGTTGAAGGCCTTAAGAAACGAATTTGAGGGTTTGTTGGAAGTTAAACGCGGTATGACAGGATTTCATAATGATTTATAGTGATTAACTGATAGGAGAATTTACAATGAGATTTATAGTAAATATCGGTGTTCATTGAAATGGATTTCGTGGGTAGGTATTTGTACTTTCTATTTCGTTTTGTCTGCACATATTTGCGGATTTCGATTGATTTGATATGCAAACATTGTGAAATTTTATTTAAAATTAACGAACACTTTGGAATGTATTCTACACAATGAAATTCACTGTATTATTCAGTATATTAATTTTTTATGCAGCTTGCAAAAATTGTAAGCTTATTGTAAATATTTCATTTACAATGTTGCATTGTAGGAAAGAACTGAAGGATAATATGCTAGATTATCGCAATTAAATCGCGTTAAAACCGAAATCAAGTAACACAAAAATGATTATTATGAAATAATAGCTCCTTTACACTTACGAGAATTAAAAATTGTATCAGTCGACACGAGGATTCTGTTCTGAAGGCAGTATCTACGGAAAGTATTTAACGAAGCACTTAATGAAACAATAGAGGACTCTGATCTGTTAGTTCAGCACTAGAGCTACTGAAGATTGAACTGATACATCTACACACACTAAATAAATATCTCTAAAGAGAACAAAGAAAAAGAAGTGGACCTGTTTAATCATACGTTGCAACATTGCAATATAATATTTCAAGAGATATCGTGATATCACTTCGAGTAATTAATTTCTTAGGAACTTGAAAAACAACTGATTTGGATTCGGGATAATTTTTATTTTAAATATATAAAAAGTAAAAATAAACCTGAGTTAATCAATTAGTATATTAATCATTTAAATTCACACTGTTTATATAAATTCGGCTAATCAATTTCTCCAAAAATTACAAATCCGTTATTTAGATTCCTAATACTTCTAATTTTAGGACAACAAAAAAATAAATCCCAATGTTCAACTGGCATATAAATCAGCTAAATACACACCATTGTACAAATTCAGGGAGAATATATTTAAAAAAAAGTACAAATCTGTTACTGGTGCTGCAGATAATTCTGATTACAAATCAATATGAGATGCAAATAAATGTCGAGTGTCCAACTGGCACGCTGATCGACTAAATGTTTAATCGCATTAAACACGAAATCGGGTTGCCTTAAGTGTAATCAGAATGTAAATAAATCGCAAATTGTTCCCCTTGAATCACAACAGAACCGCGTGATTTAACGTTTCGTATGTAAGACACTTGGAGAACACACGCGAAATTATTCGAAACCATAACTATAATTACAGGTCAACGAGTATTTAATTATCGTCCACAGTCACGACACTTTAATCCTGTTTATTCGTTACACCACCGCTTTTTCCTCTCTTTCTTTCCCTTCGTTATCGTACGTTCCTTCCAAAGTTATCTTTCCCTCTTTAAGATAACGGTCATTCGACTATCGACTGCCCTATATCCTTCACAAGGACGACTTCGGCATAATCATCCAACGCCCTTCCCATGAATGAACTCCCTGCAATTATTTCTCCTTGAGGAAATTTTCACGACCCTACGTATTTCCTCAATTAGAGAAGCATGTTGGAACATTTTTTACGGTACACCCTTCACCATCTGTAATTTCTGTGTCGTTAATTTTAAGGGAGTAGTCGCTGACTTAAGTAATAGGTAATTTTATCAATCGATTGAAATGAAAACTTGATTAGTATTAATAACATTAAATAATTTGGAAATTGTCACCACTATATATACTGCTGCAAACATGGAAGTGTTTTAGGAAATTATATTTATGGTACAATCTCTATGATTCATAGTCTGCTATTAGATTTAGGAGGGCAGTTGTTTAATTAAATTAAAGGGTATTTTAATTGTTTATGTGAGAAATCGAATTGGAAATATCGACGGTATATTTTATTCGTTAATTAAAACAGCGTGTTATAAAGTCCTCTTTACCTTTGCAATTTCTCGTCTTAAAATTTTGAACGATAGCCTCTGACTTGAGTAAAAACTGAATGAAACAATAAACTGATTAAAACTTTAAAAAATTCCCATGCACGAGAAAATTACGATTTTTATTGCACCGTATATGTTTAAAATTCCAAAGAAGCGTTAAAAAATTTTCTTCACAATAATCCGTCTATTTCGGTAATTTTTTTCTCAATTCGAATAGTTCCAAAAGGCAGTCGAGAATTTAATTACACAGGAGTCTTCCTGTCAAATGAAAGGAAATTTACAAAATTCAACTGCATCAAAGAATGGTAAAATTTCGACAAATTTTTTGCCCCACACTTTGCCAACACCTTTGTCGCTACGAGCGCCGCAGATCTCTGTCCGCGATTTCGCTGTCCGCGTATTTCCATAGTCGCTGATTTAATTAAAAAAGCGATTCCGCCGAAAGCTTTAAAACACATCACTCGCAACCGTTCGTCCGAGGGGATACCAAAAATACGGAATAAATATCACATATATGAGCCACACTTTGCGGTTTCAATCCCCCTTGTTACCGCGTATATCATAACTCTGCATACCCGATTCCTGTATTCGCAGTTTCGCGTATTCGCTTTCTCGAGAATTATATTAAAATAGCTTTTTGTCAGCTTTGAGAGCTATAAATTTTCAGCGATCTCAATCCGAAATAGAATCGGACGAACGGAATTTCCAGTTATGCCCTGAATTTCCAACCCTCGGCTATAAACCAACCTCGATTCGGCATTTCAACAATTTCTCCCGTGCTTCGTACAAACCGCGAATAACGGGGGATTATTGTAATTCTCGGTCAATTCAATTTTAATCTCACGTTGAGCATGGATAGGAGAGAAAATCGGCGGAAAGTTATTTTTAATTCGTTCGTAACACGTGATGGGAGAGAACTCTCATTTGGCAGGAGGGTTCCTTTCGATAATAATCTCGGAAATATTCACGTACGAAAAGCGTGCCAGTGAGCTGGGATTCGCGATAACAAAGGAGATAGTAAGCTGAAAGGAAAATCCGCGACTCCATCAAAGTCTATTCATCGCCCACGACTATGTTCGTCTTCACGAGGAGGATTCTCTTTCTCTTTCTCCGTCTCTCCATCTCCCTTTGCTCCTCGACAATCGTGCGCGGCCGATGTTACGAACACTCGGTGAAATTCGCGGCGCAAACTTTTGCATTCTCCGTCGGTGCAGAGCGAGAAATCGATGAGCTACAACGGTACGATTCGCTTTTACTTGAGACCGGTAAGATGGGAGACACCGATTCAAGTAAGTACAGAAATAATTCTAGAATCGATGCACTTTCGATCGCTTAGGTGCGTCTGAGGAGAGGATGGATTTTTAGAAAAATATTCGAGATGAAATGTCGGTGATGAAAGCTGGGAAGACGGTTTTTGTGGATGTAAAGGAAGAGGGTCCGACGATAGAATTAACCGGAACATAATGGCACGAAGAAGTCAAAGGTAAAACTAGGGGAGGACTGCCCGTTCGACAGCGATAAAATGTCGCTAAAAGCCGAAGAACGAGGGATGCAATTTCAAAGCGAAGCGACCGGAACGAGGGAGTCTGCTCGAGCAGAAACGAACCAACGAGTCGAAGATCGAACGACTGATTCTTCTTCTCGGCGTTACCCTGTTCAAAGTTCTTCAAATTTTCACAGGGATTTTTTAATCCCGTTAATACTCCAAACTTTAGCAGCTACCCTTTGATACACAAAATACAAAAAACGCTCGCGGCATCTTCTTAATGAGTCAAGAGCAACCAAAAAATTATACATTTTTAATAAAGACAAATATGCGAGGAAGAAAACAATGAAACAAATTTATTACAACAACAGAAAAAACTATACAAAAATCTAAGCTTGCGACTCCTCCTTGACACCCGGAGCAACTCGTATTATCATCGAAGAAAGATTTTCCCAAAAATCCAAAATAACGATTACCCCTTTGACACCCCAATATCCTCTATGCACGAAAATCCCGAGAAAGCTTATCCGTGTAAAATTGAAATTCGTCGAAAAAGGATGGAAGAATGGAGGAAAACACGAAGAGGAAAGGGTTACAAGTGCAGGGAATAACGAAGGGTATACGTGCTACTCCGAAAACGTATAACTCACGGCTGTTCGTTGTATGCCTGCTCTCTCAAGGGGGTTGGTTGCTTCTCCTACGTATGGAGTTTCTTCGTCGAGTTTCGTTCGCCAATCGAGGAAAACGGTCCTTGATAATACGGGAAGAACGTTCGTAATACTAAAACGATTCTCGCGTATTAGAAGCGCATCGTTATACGCCCTGCGACATCGACGACGTTGTAGACGACGGAAAATCTATCCGTGGCACGGTCTCTCGAGGTGGGACACGAGTGCGCCTGACCGCTGGCAGACACGAACATGGCCGACTTGACGAAATCGATAAAACACGTTACGTTTTCCGCCGTTTCGACGGAGCCGACGCTCTGCGTCGTCCACCCCCTCCGTATTTCTGCCGATACGCGCGACCGCGACGACCACCGCGACGGCGGCAGCGACGACGCCGGGAATCGGCGTCTTCAGGACCCGACGTTCCAGGAGGAACGTTGAGAAGATCGGAGAAGTTAACTTATCGGTTGACGGGGTTGCGATTTGCATTTAGGATGAGAGAGGGGATGGGGTGGTGGGGAGTTTATTTTTATTTTTGAAGGTGAAGAGAATGTCAGGGAGGAACGTGGAGAATGTTAGAGGAGTTCGACTTTCGGTTGACAGGGCTTTACCGAGTGTTCGAGCGATAGGGAGAGGCTAAAAGGGCAGTCCGGAAATCATTTTTGTTTTCGAGGGTGAATGGAACGTCGGGAAGAAACGTGGAGAACGTCAGAGAAGTCGGAATCTTGGTTAATGGGGCTTTGCCGCGCGTTTAGGATGGGAAAGAGGCGAAGGGGGTGATTGGAGATTCAGTTTTGTTTTTGAGGGTAAAGAGAAGAATGGTGATAAGAGGGTGGTTATTTATAATTTTGCTCGGCTGTCGGGCAATTGGAGGTGGAGTAGATGACGCAAAAGGCTGTGGGTGATTGATGAAATTCTTTGCGAAGGGGTAGGATTGTCTCGTTTCGGGGTAGTGCTTCGATAGAAGTGGGTGAGAATTAGTTCTCGTTTTGGTTCTAAAGAGGGCAATGGTACTACTCTGACATCGTTTATAATTTTGAATGAATGTAAAAAAGATTCTCAGAATGAGTAGGACAAGCTCATGTGTGATACTAATTAAATTTGTTTAATATAAGACTAGTAGTTTCTTAGAGAGAATAAAATAATCATTGATTTATTGCAGGCAAAGCTGGTAAACAATGAAACCAAGACGGGTGTAAATTGTTTACAAGAACGATCAGTAAGTAGTTAGTTTTAGACATCGATTTACTTAATGAACGTGAATGATTGACTAATACTACTTGAAGCGACGACTGTCAATTTTATCTTATCTCTGACAAATAAGGGTTGTATTAAAGAAATTGTTATTGCACCGTCGGTCTTCGATATAATGGGCCCTATTTTTCATCGTAATAGTACAAAAACAATAGTATAACTGATATGAATTCATTTAGAATTTGCTATAAAAGTAAATCAATTCGGGGCAAGTAAATCAATTCTTTTATTGCGAAAGAACATGAGCGATTGAAGTTTATACTCCGTCTAAAAAAATCTGATAGTATTATACGATTATATCCAAATATAAACTCTGAATTTCTCATTTTAGATATTTGAAAAAATTGCAGGTGAATATTATAAAGAAGAAATGTCCAACGACCATGAATAGGATAGCATTAATAGCAGAAGGTATAATAGTATATATTCAAAACTAGCAGATAAATAGAGATACAAATAAAGACACAGCAATCTACAAGTTCAATTTAAATTGAAGGAGTTAAATACGCAGCTAACTCCTTCTACAAACGCAATCGACTGAAGTTTAAAGCACATAATCTTTAAAACAAAGTACGCTCAATAAAAGTCTTCCTCCATCCCTTCTCTTTATTTCTACAACAGAAATCATTTCGGCTCTGCAACGAGTCATGGAAACGTATTCTTCGTACAAATATCTTTCATTGAGGACTGAAATTTGCCGATAAAAATGATGATACTAGAAGCTCGCCGTAAACCCAACGAATTGAATTATTCAATGACACGTCGGATCGGTATTACGATCCTCCAATTTCCTGTGTATCTCGATTCATTCGACAAGAATACATACGTAACAAAATATATGAAAAGGAAATGTCATCGGCAAAGTCCTTTGCATCTCGTTGAAACGTCAGCTCGAGACGACAACGACGTCTATGACTACGAGTTATCTTTGTTTTAATTAACTTCATCGATCAATCTTTCGCACTATCGGGGACAATTTAGTATATAACCGCTCCCCTATGTGACCTTCCAAATAATTACGTAAACGGTGAGGTGTATCGATTGTCGGGATTGATTGGTATCTAAATAACAGACGTTCCTTAGATAGTGACCTATATTTTGTCCTGCAAAAAAGAATGTGTCAACGGCGATAAAAAAATATACTCTGTTAAGATACAGATGGCCGTCTGAGAGGACTATCGGAAGGATCGTGGCATCGTTACGTCGAAATTGATGCTTAGAAAAATGATTTTGGCTGTTCTAGCTCGTGTTAACCCCTTGCCGTACCATTTCTTTCGTAACTGAATGCGCAACAACTCAGAATTAATTGCTGAAATAACAATCTATCTGTGAATTCTGATATAGCATGTAACTTAACGCAATATTAAATAGCATAGAAATAATTTGAGCGTATCGTGACCCACTGATATATCTAATTTAATAATTTTTGGAAAACTTCAAAATTGTCCATTCCATTTATCGCGTCACGAGTGTCACTCGTTATTGTACGGCAAGGGGTTAATAATGTTAAAATTTTATTACTGATACATTTCTTGTAGCCTGTCTTCTTCACTTTCGGAATATTAAGCATTTCTACGTAATTGAATTTCGTGCAATTTATTTTTAATTTGACGAGCTGAGAGATTTTAATAGTTTCCCTTTGGACGGGTATATGAAATTAAGTAATGCTCGTAATAAATGCAAAATAGGGCTTCACTATAATTTATGCAAGCTGGAAATATGAAAAATGTAAAATTACAGATGGAAAATGTAATTACACGAGCCGCACTTTGTGCATATTTGATATTCAATGAATAAAGACGTCTATCAGTATTTATTATTATTCTTTTCCGATTGAAATTCTACTGTTATATTTATACTACATTTTATTTGCCAAAGAATTACCTTTTATTTCATATAAAATTTTGTAAAATTGCCAACTCTCCGTTTTTATAAACTGATTAAATACCCCTTATACTATGCTTATTTAACACTACAACTTTAAAAATTATTTCCACATGAATTAAGTTCCCTCCTATTAAATAAATTAAACTACAACTTCAAATTATCGCTTTCCCATACATGAATATCCGTCCCCATACGATCTGTCTATAAGGCTTCAATCAAGCCGTTAATGAAGCAGTAAATTTGAAAATAAATAAATAATGAATCGTTCCTCCTTGACACGCAAGGAAATCGTCCCATAATCATAGCAAAAATCGGGGGTGTTTCGACGGAACGTCGAGGATATTTGGCAAGTTATGGCGACGAGAAATCGATTCACCATTCTGACCCATTCATGAACAGCCGGGAGGATTTCGTACTGTAACTATACCTTTATATAAATCCCAACACTGAAAATAGATGCGCGCAGGCCGGGGAACAAGTTGCGTTCACAATGGGTTAAAAAGGGATTTATAATTGACGTATTTTGACGTGAGAACAAATGATATAGATTTAAAGCGAGCATTTTTCCATAGAAAGTCCCCTAACGAAGAGACACGTGCTTGCGATCGTGTTTGTAATTCTTATTAAATGGAGAGCACGCATTGTGCTCTGGAATGAATGTTCGTCAGAGTGTATGAAGCATGTTTAAACTAGCTTTATATTTATGGATGTTTTTTCTCGTACTGGAGGTCAAAATATGATTTTTTTGTATAAAATAGTGATACTTTTGTTAATGCCAGAAAATACGTTTTTATGGTATTTTTGGAATTAATTTTCTCATTGATATTTCAAATGTAAGATACCGATTAGAAGCTCTTTCCAGTCAATAAAGCACTATGGACAGGATCCAAAAATTGCTGAACGTCAGCTCGTCGTTGGTGCGTTGGATTACAAAGAAAAATGTTCTGTTTACGAAAAAAGTTATTCTCTGGAGTCTCTTTTTCTACGATACTCCGTTTTCTATGTCCTTATTGGCCAGTTGCCCATACGTTAAAGCTTTGTTGTTTATTTGATACAGATTTTTGTTAACCGAAGTATACCGTTAATTGATCTGTTAGTACATTTATTTCCAGCTTGTATAATACAATTTTTGTTAAGAAAAACTGAAGATGTGTAAAATATTAAAAGTACCTTTTCCCTTTTTAATCTATTAACATGTTTCCGAGGGCAAACAATTCCTTTAAAAATATTCGGATTCGTGCCATTTCCTTTTAATGTAATTATCCAATTATCCAACTCCAAAAGAAACTAATAAAAACAGGTAATTGTCGCGGTAATTAATTTTAAAATGTTTAGACTTCTGTATTTGAATGTTAATTGTTCTCTGTAATGAGACAACCTTAAATTTTATTAAACGGTTCAATTTTATACAATTTCTATAATGTATCTATATTCACCATGTTAAACCTATTATTTTAAATATTCTCAATATTTATATGTCTTAAATAATTACGGTATTAAATTCACGAGGGAATAAGTAACCGATAAGTACTACTTTCCTAATTTCTTATTTAGACCACGCTAATAATTACCGACACAATTACTTATTAAAAGAAATTGTTCTTTATGCAATTGACGTTCGACGATTAAAAAGGAAAGAGGTCTCCATCGTCTCCATGATACTGTCTGCCCCATAGACTAGAACTTATCGATCAAATATCTAGTCGCGAAAGGTTCAGTTTGTGAACTCTCTTCTCCGAGAGTAAAGTTGAAGTGAAGAGCCTCCTCGACTGATTATCTAGAGGCCTGCCCTCAACTTCGAGTGGATCCAAGCTTTATTTCTGCGAAACCAGCTCTACCCGAACGAACAGTACAAATCCTGCAAACCCTGCGAACGCTGGGAACTCATGATTCTCGATACGTCTCTGCAGTATGTGAGTATGCCACTATATACAGTTTTAGATAGTTCGTGCTCGGTCTCTTAACGCGGGATATTTAAATTTGTATCGAACATATACTTATTTAAATAATCGGACAACTATGGTCAGTAAGAAAGTAATGGCTTGGAATTACAATCAATAATGTATATCGGATCAACATAGAATAACTGTTGAGTTCAATTTTCCTAGGTTGTTATTTAAACTACATTCATAATCTGGGAAATCTTTCTTAAATTATTATTTAAAATGTCAGAGCCTTCGCAATTCAAACCCCACCAAAAACAGTAGGTCATAGATGATGCGGTCATAGTAGTTAAAGCCAAAATATAGAAAACAAAAGAAAATTAAATCATCATTGTTTCCTGCTTATATATATATATATACAGTGGCCGAAATAATGATAGGTTCACAATCTGCGTTGGCTTGTTTATTATATTTTCTTTTCTTTACGATGTCGGAAGCGTGTTGGGGCATTTGTAATGATTCCGCAAGAATATATCCTACTCACTATGCAAGCACTTACTTTATATCAAAAGCCTTAGTGAAAAAACATACAGTTATAGACGTCATTGCAGAAAGTGTCGTGTATAAGATACGAAATAATATTAGGTTCACGGTGAAATATTTAAAAAATAACTTTGATAGCGCTATTTGTTTAACAGTTTTGTATGGTAAGTACAAAGATTTATAATGTTTAAACATTTTGAAAAATATTTCATGTGGTTTTAATACTTTTAAAGCATAATGGGGCGTGGTAAACCACTGAATGATAATAAAAAGGACCAAATTATGGCTTACCACAATACAGGTCTCTCAAATAGACAAATTGCAAGGACCATTGAAAGGTCATTAAATGTTGTAAATAATTTTCTAAAATTAAGAGAAAAATACGACACTAAAATATCTACGGGCCGTCTAAAAAAATTAAGTCAAAGGGAAAAAGGCAAATTTTTTCAAGAAGCACGACAAAATAAACCAAATGCGTCTCAAATAAAGATAAAGTTAGATTTGCCAGTGGGTGTTCGACGTGTACAACAAGTTCTAAGTTGAAGTGGAACATTGAGGTACACCAAAAGAGCGAAGAAACCACCGCTAATCAAATTCCACAAAGAAGAAAGATTGAAATTCGTTGAAAATCGTATGTCATGGACGAAAAGTGGAAAACGATTATCTTCTCAGACGAGAAGAAGTTTAATTTAGATGGTCCAGACGGATTTCACTACTATTGGCATGATTTGCGAGACCAAAAAGATATGAAAATGACAAGACTCCATGGAGGAGGTAGTGTGATGGTTTCGGCTGCATTTGGGTATAACGGTAAGACCCCGATTATGTGGTTTCCGCCAAAAGCAAATGCCGAAAAATACCAGGAACTGCTGGAATATGTTCTGGATGAATACGGAGACAATATTGGTGGCCCTGACTTCATATTTCAGCACGATAATGCTGCAATACATAGGGTAAAGGCTATTAAAACCTGGTTTGAGAGGGTAAAAGTTGAAGTTTTACCTTGGCCATCAAGAAGTCCAGATTTAAATCCCATTGAAAATCTTTGGGGAATTTTAGCACGTAAGGTTTACGCCAATGGCAAGCAGTATTGCTATGTCTCTGAATTAAAAAATGGCATCAGAGAGGCATGGTCTCAAATTCAATCAGAGACATTGCAAAAACTAATCGAGACAATGCCAAAGAGAATATTTGAAGTAATAAAGAACAAAGGAGGACAAACTAAATACTAAATTATTTATATTTTTCTATTGATTCAATTTTTTATGTAAAAATATATTATGAACCTATGTTTATTTCGCACCTAATATTTAAGTTTTGTGGTAAAATACTGTAATGGACCTTAATAAACATTCTGTTATTCAATTTAACTGTGTGTCTTGTTAATTGTGTTAGAAAGAATAAATATTACCAAATAAAATCAAAAATACTACATAAAACATTCTTTTATGCCCGGAAATTAAAGTGAACCTATCATTATTTCGGTCACTGTATATATATATAACTGTGATCGAGTTGCCTTGAATTCTGTGCGACAGTGAAACGACCAGGGAAAATTCGAAACAATGAAACGAAAGAGAATTAGTACCAGAAGTTTGTATTCTAAATGTTGGTGTTGATGAATGTAATACTAGCACTAACAACAAGAATATACCGCTGAAGGCGGACGAAAAGAGCGGGAAGTGTTGAACAAAATTAAACAGTTATCTCTTTTTGAAATATACTTTAAGGATTACTTTAAGGATATACTTTAAAGATAATTACTAATCTAAACAAATAGTTATACATAGAACGACTACACCCTAGGCCTATTTCAGAAATTAGAATGTCATTTATATTTCTGTGTTCAGATTCCTGTTTACGCTCACTTAAAGATACACGACTTACAACATGTGGAGAGACCAAAAATACCTGCACTATTGTCTACATTACGGTCAAAATTGTCGTAAGCATCGTTTACTCTAATTAAAACTCCCAAAAGCGCTTTTTCTAATTATTATTATATTACTCTGTTAGAAGCAAAATCAATACACATTTTTATATTAATTCTATCAATAAAATGTTATCCAATATATGTATATATATATATATATATATCTCATAGATGTAATGCAAAATGTTTACAGCGAAGATAATACATCGTCCAAATCTTCAAAATTGGCGGCATCAACCTCAAGATCGAGCAAAGAAAGAAGATCGATAACGTCCAACTTCCGAGAATGCAACAAATGAGCGGGAAATTCAAGCTTTAAAATGATAACTTTTACATGAAATGATTTATTACTTTTTATATATGTACGCAAAGAAAGTTAAAGAAATTTGGTTGCTTTTTATGTCCTTAATTCAGATTGTATTACACAATATATTAGATACTAATTATTATTATAGAAAAATTCTCAGAGTGAAAAAGTTCTGTATAATCAACTATATAATCGAAAATAATTTCTACTACAAATGAATTTTTATAAATTGAGTTTTCAAAGTTTATTCTTTGAAAAAAAAAACTGTCCACTTACATATCGAATGATTTTGTCTCTCTTAAGAAAACTTATCGCGCGTTTGAAAATATTACTTCTGACCAAGGAAGAATAAATTGCTTATGTTACATAATACTGATTATCCTGTCTCGATTACAATTGATAATGGAGAGATCATATTACTTTTGCTAAGGTAGTTGTCTCTGTTGATCTGCCCGATAAAACAGGAAAAGACGCCGTACGTGGCGCCACTACCTATGTATATGGAATTTACCGTCCGAGCATAAATTCGTAGAATATCAAATTTTGGCGAAATATAATTGGCTAATGAGAATTAACATTTTAATTTCCCCGAATACCACCCCCCCCCCCCCTCACACACACCCTAGTTGTGATGAAAATATGATCTAGCAAGCCTACATGAGCAAAAATGATAACGATTGTTTCCTATCAAAGAAAAGGGTAAAAAATCTAATGATAACTAATTAAAAATAAAGATTTCTTTGAAGAATACTGCCTACCTCCTCATACGTAAACCGGAATGTAAACCTCTTGACTAGAAAATAATAAATGCATTTTTCTTGACACAGAATGAAAATAATGTTAATAACATACTAAAGAAAATTAAACGACGATTTTCTTATTAATCAGATCTCAAGGACAACGCAAACGAGATACGTCCATCCAAAAACGAAACACTTCGAAACCATGAACTAGTGAAAGTGGTATTCAAACTTTCGGATGCAATATTTGGAAATCTGACGCAAATTTACAACACAAAATTTGAGAAATAAATATGCAACGATCAGCCTTCCAATTTGTTCGATCCATGCATTTCCTGTAACAAAAACTCACTTGTTAGTAAAATTTCATTACACTGTGGGTTCCTTCAATGTCTGTAGACGTTTGTCTCTCTCAGTCTCGATGGTAAGGTGTATTCCATTTCCATTTTCTGTGACCAGTAGCCGTCTTAAACATTGTCATTTATCAAAATCTCAAATATCTATAAATGCATTACTTCAATCTGCAACAAAACCTCATTAATTTTATCCACAAAGGGAAAAACAGGAAGTTGCATGCGTAATCAAAATTTAGCAACTGATTTTAACCGACAACTTCATTTTCCATTGATTTAAAAAATTGTAATTAAATTTATATAAAGTTTCAAATGCAAATTCACAATTTCCATGCAAATTAAAAAATACGAAACACCAAGTAAGAATCAACTAAAGTAAAAATTGGAAAATTGTGTTGTTTAAGAAAATGAATAACACTGAGAGCGGCAATCAGCAATACCTTATGTACTTATATGTAGGTGTAATATTCGATATATGCAAAGTAAAACAAATAATAACCAGGAAGAATCACTGTTATAACTCTGAAATTTATTCTTTGGAAAAGCATTCAAATAATCCCAAATAAACGTATGATAATATTAAAAATTGTTTCAAGTCACTGCATAATGGTATTTTGTAACCATGTTAAAATTCATCGGAGTAACGCTGTTCTATCATCACGTTATAAACGTTAAAAAGATTTTTCTTTAGATTTCCAATAATATTGAATAATATGTTTTACAGCACTACATGCACTCAGAAACGCTTGACTTTCATGAAATGACAATCAGTATAATAAAAAACAAAGGATTAGGGTGAAGCTTAAAAAAAATTGGATAACAAAAAAGAATACGAGAAGCTCCACTGAGCACGTATTTTTTCGCTACTCTACTGTATTTGGTTGGTATTTTATAGCGAGCGAAGTCCTGTGCAGCTCTTGCCACTGCTATTCAATCGCAAAGCTACTTTGACGAATTCACGAGAAAAATCCCGAACAGCCAATGTGGGCGCAATTGTGTCTTGCAACTGTAATTAATCGAATTCGCGGGCAAATCGCGAGGATCAATTGTCGCAACACTAATACGCGGTTGAAGGGAGCAGGCATTGAAGCCGCTCACAGAGGGGTCGTCGTTTTGCGACTCCAGGATACCAAATCCGGTACCACATCCGGTACCAGTGTCTCACATGCTGCTGAGTTATTCGCAACTTTAATTCACCGAGTACCGAGCAAAGAAAAACCCGTTTGCAAATTCTTATCGCAATGCTAATATCGCGAAAACTAAAAACAGATGAATCCTGGGAAACCCTGACTTCGGCAACCTCCCGCGCACCAGTCTGAGGTGCTCTTTCCTTCGCAAAGCTACTTTACATAGTCCTGATACGAGCAAAACCGGTGCACCCGCCTATGGTGCTTCTTCTAACGTCGCAACGCTACTTTAACGAGTCATTGTTACCACAAACTCCCGCGCATCCATCTGACATGCCATTAATCTTGCAACTCTACATTTTCCAAACCTAATGCGTGGCAAACCCGCGCCCGCGTTTCCAGTGCCACTTCTTTTTCGCAACGCTAATTTCCATCCAAATTGAGCCAAAACTACTTTAACGACTTTAATAAAAAAATTCAACGCGCTCATTTCTGTTCGCAACGTTAATTTCGCGAGACCGATACGCAGAAAATCGCGATTGCAGCAGCGACTCCTTCGTTGGGTGGGGAAAAATCGACCCACCAAATATTTAACTAATTACTAACTAAGACTGTCGTCTTAAAAAAAGAAAAAATCAACGACTCAATATCACAGTCAGATGCGCAAATACCCAAGACTAACGGAGAGTAGAATTTGAGCACAATTTTTGATTATTTCTTACTGAAAAATGATTGAAATGCACGAGCACAGGTTTCCGCAACCGAACGAGACAAACTTTCCAAGATGTCGGATGTATGCCTTTGCGTCTGAGCAGTGCATGCGCGCGAACTTTCTGCGCAGACGCCATGACAGCAATGAGTAAAGTAGGAACCGAGAGCATGCGAAGACAAATCTGAACCGTCGTAAAATGCAATTTTCCCAAATTAATTCTACTTGTATATCGTTAGACTCAATGAAAGAACTACGGTAGTTCGAATTATAATATTAAGAACTGCGTCTTAATGGAGGAAATGGAACTCACCGATTCCAAAATATTTGACTGTGAATTGCAGCAGCGTCTCGGGTAGCGAGAGTGGTTGATCAACATTTTCCGTCCTATCGACGTAAGAGAGAAGACATCGTCGACTCAGTATTATATCTTGACGTACAAACACTAATGACTAATTTAGAGCAAAACTTGAACAGAGTTGTTGCAAATTTGTAACCGAAAAATGAATCACAAGCGGGAGCGCAGATTTTCGCCACCAAGCAAGGGAAATTGTCGACGACGACTATAACGCCACCACTTTGGCGGGGCGCCACGAACCAGCGCGGTGTAGCGGCGGAAAATTCAAACGATCGCAGAATACTCTGTCAATTGTATTTGAATTCTACCTTTTTGAAATTAAATCTATTTAAACATTTTTGACGGTTTAAATCATAATGGTGCTGTCAAGATGTATCCGTTGTGAGCATTGTTTCACATAATTCCCTTCCTTATCAGTTGCGGAACAATAGCATTCGTGTTTATCTACTGCCTAATAATATCTTTATCATTCAATATCTATCAATTATTGCAATATTAATTACGAATTGAATATCCATTGCGAAATAACTAACCAATTAGAAACGTTCAGAATTTCTTGCGGCATTTAAGATTCACTTTTCTCTTTTACAACATTACTACACCTACTATTGTTTCATATTTTGATGTTAGTAATGTAGAATACGTTTAATATTGTTCCGAAACGTGGTTATACAGAATTTGTGTACTTTTACGTAGTTATTTAACACTTTACTCTTGTGTGTTTACAGAATTCGGAATTATCCTTCGGACGATCTTGCGGCCGGACGAGTTCAGCCAGGCTCAGGATGGAACAACAATACAGCGTAAGATATTACGACGTAGTACGTAAGTAACATCTTCATTTTCTTCGGATCTTCGCGATATTTTGTCACAATTAAGCAGTGTTCATACTAATTAATACTGGGTCTAACAAGTGATGAGTTTAATCTACATTTTTATGAATTAATACGGTTTTACGAGAGTATGCAACGCTTGAAATCTTTCGGTATTACTTTGAAATCTTTCGCAATATTCCAGTATTAATTTAATAATTATAATGAGACTTTTAAAATAGCTGCCTCATTCTGGTAGTGGCTACCAATTATAATTAATAAAAGTTGAATAATGATGCTATTTTATGAATATTTTATACGTTTTGGAAAATTTTTAGTATTACAAGTAAACCTACGATTAATATCACCCCGTTCCACATATGTTCAATAACTCTGCAATAATACTGCAAATTGTTTACTTGTATTATTATTACTTTAGGATTATTATTATTGAAACGGAAGATCGACACAGGGTGCGTTCGGGGAGTCGCTACGAACGCTGTAAACGCAAACACTACCAACGGCGTTCGCGGAGCCAATAGCGTGATGGCGATAGCAAGCTCCGTGAACGTTCTACAGCGTAGCGTTAGCAGCGATCATCATCGTTTTGTGTGGGGGTTTCGATATTGGTGCTTTCGCGATTAAATTTTCTTGCCATATGATTCAGTGAAATTATCGAGCAATTCATAAAACTAAAACGAAATTAAATTTCCTAAATACATTTATTATTTTTATAACATAGTAAATAAATTATAGATCATGATGTGTCGTTTACGTGATTAGAGAGGATTAAAAGAGTGTAATGCCTTAAAAAAATATTAATATGCTCCGGAATTACACGTGAATTATTCGTATAAAATAAATTCCTCGATTGTTCCAAAAATTTCGTAAGACACTTTCGGATTTAAAATAACCACGGAAACTTCATTCGTTTTTTTTTGTTTTTTACTAAACTTTAGGACCACGTTAACTGTAATATACATTTTATATTTCTTCATGATTTCTATAATATTTCCATTACGTCTACCATATGATTCATTATCGACCTGAGAGCTTTGCTAATTCGAATTTTCCATGCTGAAACAAACAACTTACAGCGTGTGGTGCTATTCGGTGCTGTTCACGCAATACGCAAACGCTACGCAACTGTCACACTACCTCGGAAGAAATAGCGTTGGTTGCGTTCAGTCATGACGTCACACACCATAAGTAGTGACGTCACGGTAGTGTTTGATTGCGCTACTTTCGAGCTCTGCGAACAGTCTGTAGCGCCAGATAGTGCGAATAGCGACTCCCCGAACGCACCCACAGTCCGGTCGTCTATCTACTTTTCGCGGGAAATGTAAAAACACATAAAATCCTAAGTTTCATTTGTCTTGCTGTCAAAAATCTGAAAGTTTCGCAATACATTTCAACCATCTTCATGTGTAACATTATGTTTTAAAATGTTACAATCCTTTGATGAAATTTAATATTAGCCAGGTAGAATTGAAATATAATCGACAGAGGGCATGTTACGAGTGTTTGACCTTTTCTCCGCTACAGCGCGTTGGTTCGTGTTGCTCTGTCGAAGTAGTGGCGCTTCAGTCGTCTTCGAAAATTTCCATTTCCTGGTTGCGAAAACGTGTGCTCCAGCATTGAATTTGTTTTTGTTAAGAAATTGTCAAAAACTGTGCTGGAATTCTACTGTCAGTTAGTTATTGGTGTCTTGTGCATCCAAATAGAACACTGGGCTGTCAATTTATTCTTTTTCTACATCGGAAGGACGAAGTATGTTGGTCGAGCTCTTCCTCTATCGTCGGTCGGGGTGCTGCTCGAATCCACATTCAAATATTTCGGAATATGTGAGTCCTATTTCTTCCATTATATTGGCACGTAGAACGAGCTGCTTCACATTACGTTTCAAACTATTGCAATATTTGTTTAGTCTAACGATACACAGATAGAATTAATTCATAATTGGGAAATTGTATTTTATGACGGTTGGAATTTTGCCTTCGCTAGTTGTTGGTTCCTATTTCACCCATTGTCTCTAAAAGACGTGACCGTGTGCACTGAGCATTCTTAAAGTTCTTCTACTACAATACTAATACTTCCATAGCCACTATTATAATGGCTGTTGTAACAATTTCCCCCTTATTCTGACACAAATGACAGTATTCAAACAAAAGATGAGTTATTACTCGCGACATATTTCAAATTCTTTATAGACGCCACTAAAATTCGCTGATACTACCGCCTTCTATTGTCTTCTATACATACTAAATGCGGTGATACTACCGCCCCCTGCAAACGCTAACATGAAACATTTCTCGAAACTGTAGTAACGCTGCTCCCATTTAAGCTTGTACCCTCTGAATGTTACCGATCCGGATACAAAACTATAGCAGTACGTCAGAGTTATTTCATGTCAACGTCAGAGAGTGTTTCGATCGTACCGGGAGACATTCGCGAAACAGTGAAAGCAAGCATACGGCGGAACATCGTTCCAGTAAACAATATGGCCGGTTTAGTTTGGTGTGCGGATTATGTCGTTCTCGTTGCATTTTCCGAGTGCTTCACGTGCTGCGTTTAGGATTGGACATTTTGGGTAAGTGAGCACTTTAAAAGCAACATACTTATCATCATAGAAAAATCAATTCAACACATCTTGCGATGTGGCCACTTTCGTACTTGGTCATTGACGGTTATAACCGTCTCGGCTGCTCTATTACCGTCGAAACGTTCAAAGACATCGATGAAATCATACGATAACTTTCCTATTTACTTTGCGTGTCCGTTTAGCCCGTTCATGACGCATGAATACTTTTGAACTTTGAGAAGTGGCAGGTGTCATATAGAGCAAGGATTTTTGAAATTTCATTGGAAAGATGTCTCGACAGTCGGGATGTTTAGTTTCCGCGAATTCGATGATATCAGTCCTTTAAATCAACTTATGTACTAGTAGAATCGGCCTACTACCGGCTTAGCGTCACTCGAGAACTTGGCCAAGATACCATTTTTCGATTGGCATTCTTCCTATGAGCATGCGAAAGAGATTACGCCTCGCGACAACGTCACAGAAGCAACAGGTTTTTTGCCGAGAAACTGCCGATGACCTCTCGTTTTAGTACCTGTGCACTCAACACGCCAAACGTAATTGTCACCTACCGTTACTCGGAAACATTTGTTCCGAGTAAAAACATTAAGAAAAATTCGGTTATTTCCTTGCCCTATCTTACCTGTAGCAATTGTATCACAATCGAATTCATTTAGGAGGTGGTACACAAAAATTGTTCGTGGGAAAACAGCTTCGTATAGAATCGAATGAAACATTCAAGATAAATGTATACGTTACGGTACACAATTAAATAGATCGGAATGTGTTGTTTCTTTGTCATGCATTTCGGTCCAGTTATAAGTAACTTATTCAAGAATATTTTTTTCACAAAAAAGTGAAATACTGCAGTAAGTTTATGAAGATAAGTTATCCAATTATTGAAATAGGAGGCTTGCATGAGTGTTATTAAGTGCTTATCCTTAAATAATGAATGGTATTCGTGATGCAAAAAACGGCATTATTTTAAACTTGGGAATTTCGAAAAATTACAAGTTGAAAAGAAAATCAGCTGACTAGAATACCAACAAATTATTTTCATGTTTAAAATTTTGTTGTAACGTATACGATATAGCAGAAAACATTGATCAGTTTTTATTTCGACAATTTAACACTTAACTATGGGATATGCAGTTACAAAAGAAGTAATCGTAGGGCACTTAACATTTTACTGTTACTCGAAACTGATCTCGGCAAGTAGATCGATGATTTGTGTTTTATCATTTTAAAGTGGGTCGATCGTGAACGACCGGCTTTATTTTGTTTCGTAACTATACACGGCATCACAATTAAAACAGGTCATGCGTTGTCATTCCAAAATAATTTCATTCTTCATGTTGAAGAAATTTTAAGGAAAAATAAATTTTATCTCAATTCATCTAGCTTTTGTTTCTTGTGCATAGAAATTTTTATTTGTTTATCGATAAATCGAACGGTATTATCGCAAAATGGCGAATGACGAATATTTTAAATAAATTGTTTTAGCGTGAAAAGTACAATAAAACTTTGCTTCCGTTGTTGAATAAAACGTTATAACGTGTTTTACAATGTCCGAATTGTTAATCGGTATTTGTGATATAGAAAATCGGTATTATAAATTATTCAAGTTGTAGAAAATTGTATTAACAAGATATTAAATCTGCAATAGTTGAAATAGCAGAGTATTTCACAAAATGAAATGACACGATATTCGATTTGCAACAGTTGAAATGACACAGTATCCGAATTCTGACAAATTGAAACAATACGTTCATTCCATAAGAGAAATGCACATATATAGAATCAAATTACGTTCCGCTAAAACAAAGCTCGTTCAGCAATAAGAACCTGCCCATGTGAAGAAGCATAATTCAGTTGTTATAGGATTCAAGTGTTCAATCGAATCGTATCGAATAATACGAAAATATACGGTAATTAAAAAATTGCAGTGTTTAATAATTTTTACTTATTAACACATTGCGTACGGGCCACGAGATATCTCGTGTATACAGTGACTCCCATAAGTATTCGTACCCTCATTGCATATAAGAGAAATGTGATGAAATCAAGTGATACATGGTAAGATTTTACAGTAAGTTTTTTATTACGGATGAACACACGTATAAACTTTATTTATACAAAATTTTAACAAAATTCAGTCATTAATAACAAAGGTGTATTAATTTTAATCTACATAGTACATAATAACAGACCACAAAAGTATTCATACCGGTGTATGTCTTATAAATAATATCGCATATTAAAATAGCTTTATTATTTTGTAGTTTTTTTTTTTAGTATTTCGTCGGTCCACCCTGATGCCTAATTATTTCATTTAATCGATTTTGCATAATTTCTATTAATTCTACAGTCGTGCTTGGTTGAATACTGTTCCAAACATACAGAAATTTTTCTTTTAGTATTTGTTTATTGAAAATTTCATGTTTGCGTAGTCTTTTATCTATTTCTGTCCACAAATTTTCTATAGGATTTATAGGAGCCGGCCGTCGCGACCGGCTTACGAGATATCTCGTTTGTCATTTTTTTATATGTACATATGGATCGACGACTCACGAAATTAGAAATAAATTGATTTTTACTAAGGCAACGTAGTCTTGAATATTCTTACGACAAATTCTGAGCGAAATAAATGTATGTTGAATTTCCGATAGAGTACAAAATGATCGCATATATAAATTGTATAAATTCTACCAAGTTTCTGGAGCGCTCAAATCTGCGGGCTCTGCAAGCGCGTTGAAACAGTAGCGCGCCGTACGCAATTTGCTAAAACTACTACGGCGGTTAAAATGATGGTTCCCTAATTTTTTTTTAAATTCCCCAGATTGATACGGAGCCACACAATAAATATTTCACGTCTATCTTATAAAACAAAAATTATTTAACCGATTATCTTTTGCACCGCTTGATTCCTATTTCCCCAAAGTATTAGGGGGACCGGAAAGTAATATCGCTTTTTTGTATTAAATTCAAAGGAATAAATTTGTAACAAGTTTTTATTTTTAATGAGTACTGTAATCACCTTCGTTATCAACAACCTCTTGTCATCTAGTATGCATATTTTCAATGCCGGATCGATAAAAATCAATTGGTTTTTGAGCAAAATATCTGGAGAAACGACATTACTTTCCGGTCCCCCTAATACTTATTTAGTGTATTTAAATATAATAGATATAACGTCCGTTGTTTTCGTGTCAAATTTATTAGAATTTTCAAAGTTTAGGTCAGTGATGGGCAAATTAAAGCCCGCCACAGATTTTCAAATAGTAGTACAAATATTGTCAATTTCAGTGTTTTAACCGTCTGTGAGTTCTTGTGACTTTGATGTAACATAAAACATATTTAATACTAAACCTACCGACGTTATATTTACTAAAAATTAGATGTACTGAACAAGTACTTTGGAAAAATTCTAAATCAAGAGGTGCAAAAGATGATTAATTAATTAATTTAGGTTTTGTAAGATAGAAGTGGAATATTTACTTCATGTCTCCCCTATCAATTTAGGTAATTTTCAGAAAAAATTGGGAACCGGTCATTTTGAGCGACTTGGTAGGTTTAGTGTTAAGTTTCTACTCTTCAAAGTTGATTTTTTAACCTTGCCAAATACTATAATGTGATTCCTAAAAATCGTGAAAGATTAATAATATAATTAATGAATTATATTGGCCTGCCAAAGTTCTTTCTCTTTTTTCTGTCCCACTCGTAAGAAAATTGATCCGTCACTGATTCGGGAATTCTAATCGAATTATTCATTCTAGATTTCGAATAATACGTATAAAATATATACAAAACGCAAAAAGATAGAAATTGTTGGTCCGCGTGACGCATTCACTTCCAGCTTGAACGTCTTAATGCTTCCGTTAACGCAGCTGTCTTCGTGCTTATTATCTGCAGTATGACGAATGCGCAGAATTTGATAATACAAAACACCAGACATACATCATCCGCATACAAATTCCCACGTTTCTTTCTCTTCAGTTCCAAGTGATTTACATACAATTCTGGTACTTTTATTCTATATACATAAACGATTGAACGGTATTACTTTCAGAGAATTGCATTACTCAAAGCCGCGGTTGAACGTTTACCGCTGAAATTCGATCCCATTTTTGTTCGAACGACAAAAATACCTTAACCGTACGATTCTCATAACGTCGACGAAGAGTTCTTAACGGTAGAATTACCGACGATCAATCCGTTATATTTAGATATAAGAAATAAATATATTAAAATGAAGGAATAACGGGGGAAAACTTGAACGACACTATTGCTTTTAGCAGGATAGACATAGAAAAGTATAGAAGTAGTGGTGCTAAAAACTTTAGGTATTTTTCAAAGAAATTAAAAACCGGTTGATTGCCGTGATAGATCCATCATTAAGAATCGGCCTTAAAAGGAAAAAAATAGATTAAATTTTGGTGTCCGAACGTGTTTATTGATGTTTTCTATTTTATACATTTTCCCGGGACCTGAATTGTTTCATTTAATTACTTGTGTATGCGATATAATCAGTGTGTGTGACAGTTTAGCAAATAGCACGTTACATCGAAAAATGCAGATGGGAAAAGTCGTGTTTCTTCCACTTTGATCAATCAGACTCGCAATCCTTTCGAAGTTCTTCCGCAGGACTTCTTTCCAGCCTCGCGTAATAACAAGTCGGTTAAAACGACTTTTTCTGGATTTTTTTATAAATATCCCTGAAACTTCTAACGCTTTCTTTTTCAATTTTGTACATCTTACAGGCTACAAGTAATTACATCTACCATGTACTTGCTTCCTTCCTTTCTTTTCTTCTAACGTATTATTTACTTGATATTTTGATTACATTGGATTAATCGTCGGTAGATGTAGCATTGAAGATGAGAGGAATGTATTTGAAAATACAGTTACTTACTATTAGTATTATCATCGCAATGGCCCTGTGATGTCAACAGCGAAGAATGTAATCAAACCTTGGTATAAACCGCACATTAATCTTCTGCGGTTCAGTTTCTAAATAGACGAGTGCTCCCCGTCGCGCAAACTTTATTTTCCCGTAAACTCTGTGTGGCTTATGATTCTTAGATAGCATAAGAAGTAGCTCACGTTGCAAAGTTATTAGATTTATTTTGTGTTACTTGATAGGGAAGCGTTTACAATAATAATGTAACATGTTTGTCGCTGAAAATTTAAATCTTTATAATATTTTATAACTTATTCATTCCGCTGGTATTTCTTTTTTGTTTTGGGTGTTTTAAGACATTCGGGATTTCGGATATCATATGAAGCATTACTAAATTCAGTAAAATTTTGTAGAACTTTTAAATAATAATATTAACCCTCTTAATCTCTCTAATTATTATAAATAATAATATTAATACAAGACCAATCTAAGTTTTTATTCTTCAAAGTCAATTTTTTAACTTTGCCAAGTATCACAATTTAGTTCTTAAAGATCATGAAATTCTATACAATTCAATGTTTCAAAATCAAGTTAAATCTATTATTTATAATAGTATTTTTATCATTTTCTAACGTGCTACCGTGCAACTGATCTTCAGATGCCACAGAAAATTCGGACTATAGAGGGTTAAAACATTTCTGAATGTGTTTAATATTGAAATATATATTTCATCGTAACTGCATCAAGTTTGTATTAATTTAATTGATTAATTCAGTAATGTTCGATAGCGTTCGATATCTATTTTTCTCTGATTGTAGCTGCAACTATAATCACTGAAAAACACTTCAGTTACACGTAAAAAATAATCGTCAGAACTTAATGTCGAGTTTATACGAAATTGTCCAAGGCAGAATTTGATGTCGACATAAAACCGCAGAATTTATTTCCGTCAGAGAGTTCACGATCATTTTCCTTTTACGATAACATTAATTACAAGTTTTGAAAGATGGTTGAGCTGCGCGTATAAAGTAGTTAGTCCTAAACCCGAGATTAATTCTACAATAAATGAACTTAATTCTAAAATGAATGTCTTAGCAGCACGTACGAAGTTGTCATCAGATCACAAAGTCGAGCTTATTTCCACAATAAATGATCCACGACGCAATATAACAAATCACCGAATAATACTTACAAGGAATATAGTAACGTAAAGTGTCAAAACCGGCAAAAGAAAAGGGTTAATATCACGACTCCAGAGTAAATTACGGAAAAACACAAAAGCATGTAACTGTTATTTTTTAGTGCTCTATCATTTAAAAAAAGTTTGGTTAAAATCGCATCGCAAACTTTAAAGATATAACGAAAAACTTGTCATTTTTTAATAAAAAATTAAGAACAAATCGTCAAATAAAATTTTAAATTTTATAGGTCTTTAGTACACAAAAAAGCGAATATTTCGTACATTTATCGTAAATCTGTATCATTAAGCGTTTTGAAGTTATAAGCGAAAGACGAAAAAATGTCGAAACTTTGAAGGGTGGTTTCACCCCTGAACGTACGACTTAGCCGATATAAAAAAAAATACGTATCGATTATTTTCACGTGCTTAACAAATTTACGAAGTTACATTAAAATCGGAGGCGGACAACTCGGGTAGTTCCCTTGTTAGTCCACATGTACAAAATAATTATTACATTCTAAAGTTCAGATTGTATGTGTAATAAATGTTCTACACCAGAGTGTTACAAATATTAACGAGTGCTGGGCAATACGTACAGAACACATCGTCATCATATCCCAAAGTCGAGATTGTTTACATAATAAATGCCCCACGATAGAATATCTTAAATATTGACGAATACTTTGGTCACACATACACAATAGTAACCAGATCCCAAATTCAAACTTATCTCCATAATAAATGATCCACGACAGAATATAACAAATACCGAATAATACTTACAATTAGTCTACACGTACAAAATAATTATTACATTCTAAAGGTCAGATTCTATGTGTAATAAATGATCTACACCAGAATATTACAAATATCAGAGTGCCTGGAATTACGCACAGAATACATAGTCAGTAGATCCCAAAGTCGAAGGTGTTTACATAATAAATGCCCCACGATAGAATATTTAAAATATTGACGGATACTTTGGTCACACATACAAAATAGTAACCAGGTCCCAAAGTCGAGCTTATTTCCTTAATAAATGATCCACGACAGAATATAATAAATACCGAATAATACTTAGTCCACATGTACAAAATAATTATTACATTCTAAAGTTCAGATTGCATGTGTAATAAATGTTCTACACCAGAGTGTTACAAATATTAACGAGTGCTGGACAATACGTACAGAACACATCGTCATCATATCCCAAAGTCGAGATTGTTCACATAATAAATGCCTCACGATAGAATATCTTAAATATTGACGAATACTTTGGTCACACATACAAAATAGTAATCAGATCCCAAAGTCGAGGGTGTTTACATAATAAATATCCCACGATGGAATATATTAAATATTGACGTGACACATACAAAATAGTAATTAGATTTCAAAAGTTGAGTTTATTTCCATAATAAGTGACCGCCGGAATATTCCATCGGACCGTAGCAAGACCGCAAACGCTTAATTCCCTCGGAGACTTCGGGATAATAGCAAAGAGAAAATGACGGTTTGTCGGTGAAATCATTTTTTAGGGAAAGTCGAGGTATTCCTCGCAGGAGGCTCGGCTCTGTTCGTTGCCGTTCATTCAGGAATTACGTAAGTCAACGTCGTATCTCCTCGTTGCGCTTGTCTGCCAGTTAATGCTCGGGCAAATGCTAAAGATTCCCATTGATTGGGGTCTCAAAAGGTGGCGCGGTAAGTGCTGACTGTGCAACAACCTTCACTGCTCGAACAAATGTCATGCCCAACAAATTGATAAATCGCCAATTACCAGATTCGGCTCGACATATTTTTCTGCTTCTTGGACCCCTGTGCACGGCCTTCTTAACACTAGAACTACCAGACCAGTCAAAATGACTGGTACACAATGTTTTCCAAAAATTCTCAAAGTTTATAGAAGAGTCTTAGAATAAATGTCCTACGACCATCTTAAAAAACATAAATCGCCGAATCGATTATCATTTCCGCCTCTTGATTTGTCCTTTTTCAATGAAACTTATTTAATATTTTGAAATATGATAGATTTAACGCCGGTAGTTCTAGTGTTAAATAGCGTTGCAATGTTAATTTTTCTTTAGTTGCAAGGAACTTCTTTTTAAAGGAAATATTCAGTTACAGTATAATACAATATATATTTCAATGTCGAATAGCAATGTTATTTTTTTAGGAATCGTTGTAAAGTTTAAAATTATGTATTACGTATCTGTGTTTTCACTTTCTGATCTCATTTCTTGATTAGTGTACAGTTATACGTAAGTTCGAGGTGAAAAGTGCGACTTGTTTGCGTTTAGTTACAGTCTTCGGTTATTTTAGACCTTGGTAGCGATGTTAATCACAAGGTCGAAGATGTTAGACAATTGCAGAGTCTTTATTGAATACACATTTTCGGTAAGTAACTAATATGCCGTTGTACGATCCCGATTTTCGATAAACGGGAAAATTTAAATTGTAAAAGATTGCGTCGGTGGGACTTTGAAGTAAAATTGAAATACTTTTCATTAACTGACAACAACACATGATATAATTTATTAAATAAATACAATAAATTTTGATAGAATCAGTCTCTTCTGCCATGTAGCAACTTTTACACTTAGCAGTCAATAAAACAACTGAACTACATATTTATATACATAGATACATAAATAAAACAATAATAATAACAGGAATATATCAGCTTATCCCAGAACTGTGTTTTCAACAGATTAAGATGGAATGTGTAAATAACACAGTTGCGTATGTTTTATAACATGATAGTTAACTATGCCAATACACCTACTATTTTATAGTTAAGAAATGTAGAAGCTGAATACTATTAAAATAATATTAATCGTTAAACAGAAGCGTTGGTAATAAATTATTTACAGATTATTTGGTAACAATTTTATTTGTCTAAATTGCAATATTTTCTGATTTCGTCCAATAACTTAAAAATTACCCGATTTAAGATGTTTTAAATATTTGTACAATATATAAATTGTAAATGTACAATCTGTTTTTTTTTAAATATATTAACACAGATTCGTGAAAGAAATTCGCACGGTTTCCTTGCACGTTCCGTTTGGGGTCGTACACGAATCAATAAGCGTCGTTTGTTGTTACGAATAAGCTTTCAAGCATGCCAGTAATAATTTGTATCGCTTCTTTTGACACACGTGTCTCGAACCGTTCCGACAGTGATAATGATGATGATTTATTATGCTACTTCGCTTTTTACCGTTAATCGTAATTCATACACTGCTTTTTTGCTATATCTGGAGATCATTCATCGTCGAATAGGAATCATAAACGTATCATATTTACGTTCCAACGTTCGCCGGGTAATCAGAATATATTATTTGTATGCATTCAACTGATGTGATTATTTCGCTCAAAATTTATAGCTTTCTGTGATTTCTGAGTCATCGAAGCTATTGTATACATAGGAAAAAATTTCCCTTAAACTAGCAATTGATAATCTGAAATTTTTTGTTCTATTTAATTCCAAAATTCCCTTGAATCAACGATGGGAAGTTTCAAACCCACGAACTTATTACATATTTGGCACGTTCAAGTTGTACTCTTGTTGTCATCACAACTTTATCAGTGATATCGAGTTTCGACTGTTGCAAGCCTCTTGTAGTTTTAGCTAGATTGCGAAACATTAAACCTGCGATATGCATGGGTATCATTTGAACAAAATTTTCAAAAAAGCACGACGGCTTTCATCTCGGATCCACTACTTGAGTGCCTAACACTCTATTTGAATGGCTATAAAAGCTTTTATTACCAGATAAAAGTATTACAGTATAGTGCAGATTTGATGCAATTCCCTTAAGAGAGTCTTAGCTGATATCGCCGCAGTAGCTGAAGATAAAAATATAAAAAGAACAATAATCCTATTCATACTGCCATAGTCCATTCATTAACGTTCACTTCCATCAATCCATGACACTTTTTATTCCTGTAATTTTAATTTAATCTACTATAACCGAATAACTATAACTACATACCTATTTCAAATTCTAAGACTTTGATATATTCGCATCCTTTCAAAAATTCCCGCTGCAAGCATTCACTCGCAGAAGTTCATTAATTTCTTATTAGTTTCTGTTAGACTCTAAATTATCGAATGATCTCTCGACTGCATTTCAACGTCGGCAAATCTCTCAAAATGCAAAACGCACTCTATATAATAATGTACGCAGAATTTGCCCGATATTTCGTTATGGTTTTTTGCACGAATCAATAAGCGTCGTTTGTTACGAACAACAAGCTTTCAAGCACGCTCGTAATAAGCGAATTTGTATCACTTCTTCTGACACACGCATCTCGGCACGACGGCGATGATGATGATTTATTATATTACAGATGCGAATACTCGTATCGCGGTATGCAATTGCAGCTTGCAGTCACGTATCAGTTGCCGTTAAGCGCAGATCACGTAGGAGCTCTTCTCGCATGATAGAACGAATGGATTTTATTTTTATTTAACATTCCGATAACGTTTCATGCAAATACCTGCGATTATCATGAGAATACAATTCCCGTCGCGTCGTCGGGGAGAATACTTTTTTAGAATCGACAGGATATCCAACTGTTTTAGTAATTGAAAAATAAAGTATTCTTTCGCTTGATTTTTTGCTTTCTCTATATCGATGGTTATGATATGTTCAGTAAATATGTAATTCTGACAATTGATCGAGTCATTTCTACGTGGCAACGAGATATTTAGAATATTGTTTTCGGGTGGCAGTTGAGTTTCTTGTAAGGCGACAATTGGAATTCTCGTTGAAAGGCTCGATGCTTTATCATTTGTACAAAGTAGTTTCACAGTAAAACCTCGATACAGTGAAACCTCGATAAATGCACAGATTTCGGGGGCAAAACAGTGCTCTAATCGAGTACCCCTGTCGAATCAGTGTTTACATTAGGGCTCGAGCCGAGCGCGAACTTAATAAAGACAGACAGTAGAAGAGGCAGAGAGAGCAAGCAAAAAACAATAAACTTGTTTATTTATTAATTTTTCTAAATGTAACTTTTCCAAATGTATTTTTGAGTTTCTTCTGATTAAAATGATACCAAGCACGATGGAGTTTGAATTATGTAAATAGTAAGTTAATTTATTAAATATTAAGTAAATATAATTCTAACTATATCGGGTTTGGTATCGTTTTAATCAGAAAAATCTCACAAATGCGTTAACAAATGTTTAAAAAAAAATCAAAAATGTAAATAGCGACCGCTCTAATTAGTATTGTCTCGCCAATACGTTCGTGCCAAGCCCCCTGTAAATTGGACCTCTCTGTCTTTTCTATTGTCTGCATTTTTCTAAGTTCGCGCTCGACTCGAGCCCTAATGTAAACACAGATTCGACACCGGTACTCGATAAGAGCACTGCTTTGCCCCCGAAATCTGTGCATTTATCGAGGTTTTACTGTACTATATTTTAATGTGCATGGGAGCGGCACAGACTAAGTGATAGGCTCAACGTTTCCAATGTTTTACTTGGAGCCCTGTAAGAATAAGTATCACCGGATTCATAGTTTTGGCCACGTTGAGATGTGAGTGCTAAGAAAAGAGACTTAACACTAGAACTACCAGACCAGTCAAAATGACTGGTACACCATTTCTTCCAAAAATTCTTCAAGTTTATAGAAGAGCCTTAGAATAAATATCCTACGACCATCTTAAAAAACATAAATCGCCGAATCGATTATCATTTCCGCCTCTTGATTTGTCCTTTTTCAAAGTACTTATTTAATATTTTGAAATTTGATAGATTTAACGCTGGTAGTTCTAGTGCTAAGCAAACTATTAACTATATTATATTTTTACAAAGTACTTTCACTATATTGAAATGGAAATTTATGCAACATAGAACAAGTGACAAGTTCAATTTTTTCAATTTTTAACTTGCAATTTGACTACATTCATAAGCACTGGCATCTACGATTTACCATACAATGTTATTCCCTATCTCTTAAATCCAGAATCAGTGAATTTTCTGATAATTCACGTTATATTTTCGCGAAAATATTCTACATAATAATTTTCACATTAATTGCTTCATGTATCTTCAGTACAATACTTGCATGAAATCATTTATTACAATTATCGGAAAATTCGTTGATCTCCAATTTATCTGCGAAGTATGAAAGTATTCCCTTTCATTTTAAAGAGCCACGAACGAATTATCCTTTCTCCTGTTATGTCCACGTCGTTCGACCTTGGACTCGGAAACGTCACGCGCGTTTTCACTTGTTCGAGCGCATATTCGTGTTATGTAAATCTTCGTATTCCTCGATACTTTGGTGTATGTAATACACTTACGATGCTATATCTTTCGGAGTTGTTTGAGAATTTAGCGTGTCCCGCTTTACGAGTTTCTTTATCGGTATTTGCCGTGCCATTCGCGCTGCTTTTAACGCTTTGAAAACGGAGTCGTTTATTTTTATTCATTCACTATCCGTTCGTCTGTCGTGCAACTCTCTGCGAAGATTAAAATTTTGTTGAGCTTGCGAGTAATAGGAGAAATAAGATATATGTATCGCGTTTCGTCGAGTCTGTTGGATTATTTATTGCTATTTATGTATTAGGAAAAATAATAGTTGAATTCAATTTCTGATCACGATTGTTAATAAAATGTCAGTGAATTGAGTTAATGTGCTTTATTTCTTTTACACTGTTTACGTTTAAACATTTACCTGTTAAAAGAGATTTTGATAAGTTTAGGACCGTAACAATTAATTAACTATATGACGTTTTTTTTCAAATAATAACCATTTTAGGAGAACTGTTTGAATTCACTATGTATGTATATTTCCACTCAGATTTTTATCTCAATATAATATTTCTCTTCCTGTTCAGAAATTATCTTTGTTTGGTTGAAGTACCGAGTAATATTCTACGAAGGAATCATTGAGATAATACTTCAAATTTAATTGAATTTTCCTATTTTATTATTCACTGTTCTACTTATTTGTCTACATTGTGCTTAAGTCCTTCGGGTTAGTATTATGAACCGAATTAAGTCAAATCACAGTTCATTATGCAAAACGGAGTTGCATAAGTTTATATGAAATTACACGTTGATCCATGGTGTAATAACAGACCCCATACAATACGTAGGACATCCTCGTTAAGTGTATCTTGCATTATACGAAACTGATAATTAATTTGCGACGATGAATAATCTTTTATGCGTTGTTAAATCAATTTCGAAAAACGGCAACTTTTTCCCACGTTATGTAAAAATGGTGTTACGTAAGTGTTTGCTCATACGGGGATCTGCGGAACAGTGGTCGCCATATAAAGTAGAAACCATGTGCAGTGCATGTGTTCCGCATTACACGATATTAATATTAATTTGAAGTAACCGAATATCACTCGTTTATCTTGAAATGTACTTTAACACTAGAACTACCAAACCAGTCAAAATGACCGGTACACAATTTTTTCCAAAAATTCTCAAAGATTATAGGAGAGTCATAGAATAGATATTCTACGTCCATCTCATAAAACATAAATTACCGAATCGATCATCTTTTCCACCTCTGAACTCCCCTATTTTCAAAGTACTTATTTAATATATTTAAATATAACAGATTTAACGCCGGTAGTTCTAGTGTTAACGCTAACCGTACCGACACTTCATTCTATCGTAGCAGATCTTTCGATCGGTTATGAAATAACGATAATACCTTTCTGAAAGAAACGTAAGAGGCTGTCACCAGAATACAGGAAGTAAAGTAAAAAACAGTCTTTACTTAATAATACAAAAAATTTCATGTTTTCTTTCCATTGAACCGGTCATTTCACCGAGCATGGCGCGGTTTGTGTTAAAAACTAAGACTTTTTTCACATTGTCCACAATGTAGTTGTGTAAGCAGCTTGGTAAACATTTCATATATGTAGATTCATAGACTTATGGTGGTACTACGTGCCGGCATTTTTCACGGAAACATTAAATATTTGGAAAAGTGTAATAGATAAAAGATTGTAAATGTGTTCTTTCAAGGCTACATATGGAATACTGTTTCTTTTTTATTTGAAATATTTCTTAAAAACATAAACGAGACGTTGAAGTTTCCGCGTGAAATTTTTTATATTTTTGAATACTTTTTTAAAGACACTTTCGAGGCAAAATTAAGCATTTGCTGTACCATGTTCTTCAGCCAGATATTTCTCACGGTTGACAGCAAAAATATTGAAAGTACATAACGAGAATAACACCTTTAAACCATGAAATACACAGGTATTGAGTAGACAGTGGAATTCGCATCGAATACAATATTTAGTCTTATAAATACAGCATAGTAATAAATACAATTTATTAAATTATGTTTAGAAAATTGCAATTTACTTCATGCGTTCTGATTTTGTCTGACGTTTGAAGGTCGTCATATCCATATAAAATGGTATTAAGTAACCCATAAAGAATACACTATATAGCAGCTATGATGTATATGGAGTTAAAAGCTTGAAGTCTTAATTAGTAGGCCGAAGTTCAAATCCGGCATCATCTCTGAGAAACTTTTTTGTATATATTAGGGGGACCGGAAAGTAATGTCGTTTTTTATATTAAATTCAAACGAATAAATTTGTAAAAGGTTCTTATTTTTAATGAATGATGTGCTCACCCTCATTATCAACAACTTTTTGCGAAAATCTGATGAAAATCAATTAGTTCTTGAGAAAAATATCAGGAGAAACGACATTACTTTCCGGCCCCCCTAATATATCATATCATTAGTAATTCTGAACCCCCCTAAAACAATAGATACTAAGCGAAATGATCCTAGCAAGTAAACCGAGATACAATTTTCAAAAAGACATTTACAAATAATTCTACAGGGTGTTCAAAGTAAAGGTTTACTAAGTTAGTTGACTAAAATACCTAAAATAATTAAAAAAAAAAAAAGAAAAACTTTTTTTACTAATTTATAGAATCACGACAAATTATGAAGAAGCAAGTGTGGAAAACAATACTGACTAATAAATTCGAGCTCCTTTTATAACATTTTGCATGACATTCTCACATAAAGTAGTTGAAATTCCAGCTATTTTCCACCGAACGTTATTCTTCAGCTTCGATAAGTATTCCAATATTTTTCCCTAATATATAAAGAAGTGATTTATTTGTGTGAATGCCTTGGTTTTCCCTACCGTCTGAATCCTACACTATAAAACTAGGAAAGGTTATATCAAACATACCAACCCAAGCGAGAAGACAAACATTTCCATGCAACAAAAATCGCACAATTCATGGACAGCTACCTAATAGATATATTGTATTAATTAAACAGAGGCATATGGGGTAATAGAAGCCATATAACGCAAAAATCTTCTGCGATGCATGTGTCACGGATTTTACGCGGCCGATGATTAATTCGCCTTGCATGCTTTTCATTTGATTCTCATAAAACCATCCACATTTTCCCTCCGTCCTACGGTAATCCGCGATAATCTATCGTGTCATTTTCTATGCAATAAATTGTACTCTTTCGTTACGTCATAGATAAAAAAAAAGAGGCAGGACGTTGCGTTAACGATCGTATGGTAACCTTAGGTCACATACATCGATCCTCCTACGCGATGCTCGTAAATAATAGATAAATTTACGTGACTTATTCACGGAGCCTAGTCGCCTAAGTTCTACATAGTCATATCGCGCGATTTGCTTTTCTTTTTTCTTTTGTGTTTAATAGATTTAGAACATTTTCGTGATATTATGAGCAAATGAGGGGAAAAGATGGGAAATTAAATGAAAGAATAATGAGGAGGGAGGACAAGATTTTTGAGGGAGATTCATAATAGAAAGGATAATAAGGGTGATACTGAAATTTAAGTACAAGGCCTAAATTTTCTATGGTTCTGAAGGTTTAAGCGGTGGAAAATCGTCGGTCTTTTTTCCTAATTTGTGTTGTAATATGCTTTTCACTGCTTCCTCGGAGGATTCAGTGTTGTTAATTTTTATTAATATAGCTAATTTTGGGGGAAATCATTTAGGTATGTCGTAGGCTGTGAAACTTGAGATTTGCGATGAAAAATATACAGGAGCATTATTCCGCCTGCCAAAAATATTATTTTATACTCTACTGCTAGTATCATATGAGCCGTTCACAGCACGAAGTGATTATCTCCACTTTTTGAATTTTTTTCAATTTAAGTCTCAAAGCACTTGATTGAATCCTAACGTTTTATGTTTAGAATCAATTTTCGTAATAATAACGATTAACACCTTTAAATGACGAAGTTTGTTTGTGCATCCAATTATAAATAATTGAATTCAGAAGTCAATCCAATTAATTCCAAGGCTATTCCACCTTATTCATTTTATCCTTCGTTAGAAGAAAGCTACATGCGATTATATATTCTACAATACTTATTTGTATTTATATTTTGAAGGGAATTTTGAAAATGAGTGTATACTATTTCATCATGTTTCTCCACTTTAGGTTTTACGGAGTTAATCGATCTGACAAGTGAATGACTCACATATAGACGTAGATCTCTAAAAATAATTGTTTTTAAATATTGCATTTTTTTATTTTTCCTGTTTGAATGGTTTGCGTTACTTCATCTAGGATCTGTTGATATTATATGTAAACTCAAACTCTTACAACATTTAGGAACTTTTTTTAATCAATAAGTTGAATAGGATAGTTTGTTTTAATGTTTTAAGATATATTTATTAATTATTAAATCTATATTGTGAATATTGATTTATTTGAAACAAATCGGACAGCAGGGTGTTAATTTACTTCAAAGTACCATGCTTCTTATCCAGCAAATTTCTAATCCATGTTGCACTTGCAATTAGTACAATACAATTTGCACTTTTTGCAACATTCCTAACAGGATTTTTCAAGATTTCATGCCAGATTCATAACGACAGGATTAATCCAATAAATAATGCGGTCTCTGTGCGATCGCAAGATATCTCGAGGTTACTTTTGCAGAAAATGGTTTTAAGTAATTGGACTGCTAACGAGAGAAAGAATCGAATGAATAAACGGCACCCTGACCCCGCTTAATAAAACGGCGCTTCTCTTGTTTATTTTTCTGTGCGATTATCGCGGAAAAAATGAGATTACGATTAGAAGTTGCAACGTAATGGGCGCGAAATGCGAAACAATTGGCAATTGAAACGTAGATAAGAGCTTATCGACATAACTGTGTAATCGGTCAGACTATGAGGAGTTGCATAATAGGAACAACTTACTAACAACTTCAGAAAATTTTATTGCAATCGAACAGTATCGCTTTATTATGTAATTCAACATTAACCTTTTCGCTGCGCCGCGTTTCCGATCGGAAAATGTTCTTTCGTGTTTGGACATTATGATTGATCTCGATTCCATTTAAGAAATTTAGAAGTTTGCGGTGAAATTCAGGGCTTCAAGGTTAAAACAGAAAGAATTCTGCGTAATCAATTTACCCTTCTGTAACTCAAATTTTTTGTCGCTTCTGAAGTTTAGTTATGCAACGGCACATCGCTGAATGTTAAAAATATAATTATATATAATGAATTTAACTTAATTTGTTAGCATTTAAGTGCAAAGAAAGTTTATGATTTTTAAGAATTACCTTACAACACTTTGGAAATTTAAAAATCTCATTTCGAAGAATAGAAACACAAACGCATGTTGTTTTACCTCAGAATCATGGATAACAAATTTTAAAATGAAATATTATTTATGATTTTAGAACAAATTTTAATTTAATAAGGATCCATAGAGGATTTTAAAAGCACAAGAATAAAATAAAATAAGTACCAATATAAAAGACAATACAGGGTTTTCAGTAGCAAAGAAGATACAATTTGCGACTTCCGAATGGCAAAATGGAATCAGAATCTTCTTTTTAACATTTTTGAAAAAAGTCTCCCACGCAATCTACTTATCAGCCTCCTTTGAAATCCTGTGGTCATTGAAAATACTCTACACGTTCACAATTGACGTCCAACATATAAAGCAAACATTAATAACAATCGATACACTCCTTCCAGAGAATTTCTCAATCGATATAAGAATAGATAAAAATTTCGATGCCGTTGGAAAGTAATGTTTACTACACGACCAAATTTTTTTTTTATTTTATTTCCTCAGCTCGTTGTTGCAACAATGGAATTCATCGTTGATGTACATCGACGTTGCTGTTGATGCATGACGTGGTTCAGTCACTTTCTTATAATCAACTAACAACTGTGTCCTTGACCATCGTCAAAAGGCCAACTAAAGAAGAAACGTTATATCCCGCGTAGTTAAACCGTTACATTTTTCATTCGCCGCCGGATTCCTAATAGCATGAAATATCAGGTACTTCTTCACCTTGAAATATTCCATATAACTTAACAATTAAATCGTTATTGATTTCATATTTCAGTTCAGTTGTCATCGTATGATTGCAATGACGTAATATTCGACGAAGTTCGGAAACTTTGTTACTATTCTCTTTTGCTGTTTTGCCTGCGAAATAAAGCCATTTTGGTTAATGTACTTTCGCTTTTTTTTACATAGGCAATGATTTACATTACACGATGGTAAAGAAATTAATTGTTTAAATCTTTGGAATCTTATGTCGAGTTGTATACACTCAAACCTTTTTTGTGCGGTCTTTTTTTGTGCGATTTTTTTTATGCGGTATATGAAAATTTCATATTTCATATACCGCACAAAAAAAGACAGCACAAAAACAGGTTTAAGTGTATAACAAAGATTTTTAGTTGTAGATTGTTTTTACATTATTTAATTTGGAGTTTGGCGATTATTTTATATTTTTCCTTGAATGTGTCATAGATACCTTTAGCTACTAGCATTATTGGATAAATGTGAATAATCAAGAAATATCGTAAAATTAATCTCTCTTATCTGTCGTAAAATTGAAAAAATTGTTAAGTTTAAATCAACTGCACTCAAGGTGTCAATCAGCTAGGGTTTTTCCTTCGCTTCTCGTTCAAAGCTTGAGATCTGTCATTGGAAAATTTCATGAAATTAATCTTATTTTGCTTGCGAAAACCAAAAAAAAAATCAGAATAACAAATGTTTTATGATTTAGTTAGTTTTATACTGTATCGTAATTAATTACACTTCAATGGTTAATCATTTTTGGTTCCTCCTTCCCTGTTTCTTCAAACCTTGAAATCTATCACTTTTTCGATTACTTCAATCATCGAAAAAAATGACAGTGTATTCATTAATATAATTTTTCTTTTCCCAGAATACCACGTAATTTCACATTAAACTTGACAATTCTTCGCTTGTAATTCAAAGTTCAATGCGATACATTTTAAACTCATTCTAAACAATCGTCAATTTAAAATTAATACGCGCATAATGTAGATGGCAAAGTCTTTGAAGTTGAATTCACTTTACGAATCTTCGCTAGTTAATAGCTACTAATTAGGAAAAGTTCCGTAGAAGTTCTGGATATTCATTCTTATTTCAAAGTAGTAATAACCATGGATATTTGTGTGCACGATAACCTTTTCTTTATAATCGTAGACTAAGGTCGACAGTCTTCAACCGTTCGTTACGTCTGATTATAGATTACCATTGTCGTTTTGTAATTCAGACAGATATAGATTTTAATGCGATAATTTGAACTTGACTCAACCGTCCATGAACGTGTCCTTTCTTGTATTTTTTTTTGGAAGCTTTAACTGCTGAAAGAAATGATTACAGCTTTAGGTTGGTCTGCAACCACCGAGACTATAATATATTAAATAATAATTTAGGAAAAATGTCTCGAAGGTGACGAGGAATTTGAACTTTGACCCGCTGATTGTAAGTCCGAGCCTTTACTTTCTTACCCACCATAGTCCGACCTTCTTTCTTCTATTGTAATCGAACTGCCATATTTGCAATTTCATCTCCAATCAAACGTTACACTGGAGTTATATTACCATTATTTTATATATTATAAAAATCTACTATTTTCACATTTTCTGCTAATTCTAATTGTAAAGAAACAGCTTCACCTTCCGCTATCAGTAAGTGTGTTAATAGGCTCTCCACGGTTCATATCGACCGAAAACTTATTAATCGTTTTTACGGCGTCACCATTTATTGACCGCTTTACACCGTTTGTTGAAATATTGAAAGTGTCTACCTTTTGCAGAGGTAAAATCTTTCGATAACTTGCTGCAATTTACACAACAAAACCGTCCTTTTTGCTGAATAATTAATCTTATAATTCAGTTCGTAGTACGTGTCCATGTTTTCAAACGATAGACAATGAGTTAATGTACAATACAATCGAGGTGACTATGGTTTCTAGTGACTTTCTGGGGCTTAGTCTCTCAGCTAGTACAGTGGTCGGCAAACTCATTAGTCGAAAGAGCCAAAAATCAGCAGCAGGACAATTAACATTTTTTTAAGAGACAAATTTCTTTTCAAGAACCTGTCAAGAACCATGTTTTTCGGAGTCGGTTCAAACTAACTACTAAACATTAAATACAACCAGACATGGACCGTTTATTTTGAAAGTGGTGTAAGTCCATTTATGTTCGAAACGAGATATTGAAGGGTTTGCGTTGGACTAAATTTAAAAATATGGGTAACAGATAACATAGTAGAAAAATGTTTATGGGCTTCTAAGAGTGTCAAATTTATCATCCCAATTAGTATAATTAACATTATTTAAGAAATAATATGTTTATGATGACTATGAATGGACTTACACCACTTTCAAAATCAATGAAATGACGTTTTCAATTCTTAAGGAAGCACAAGTCCATAGGAACAGTAAATTTCCCTTGAAAGAAAAACTAATGTACGCACTTTTATGTTATAAAATCAAAAAAATATTCAACTTTTATTCTTTGTTAAATAATTTTGACATTAAAATTAATATTGTTTTCTTAATTATTATTCAGTCTTCTCGTATGAATCCGTTAGCGGATCGAAAGTGAAATTTAAAATTAAATTGTTTATAACGAAGTCATTGCATATTGATATTTCAACTGCTACTTTGATAATGAAACATAAAGATGTAATCTCATAAAATTTTATTACCTAATATTTTCCATATCCATTTAAAACTCTCACAGTGGGACTTGCGCCACTTTCAAAATAAACTTTTTCATCGCTTCATTAATCAACAAATTTTCGTGTTACAAAATCTTAATGATTTTAAATATATTAATAGCAAGTTGCTTTAGAATGAAGATATCATGTAAAAATGTAACTATTAATGTAGCTAACTCGGTTTTTTTGGAAAATGGACTTACACCACTTTCAAAATAAACTTTTTCATCACTTCATTAATCAACAAATTTTCGTGTTACAAGATGTTAATGCTTTTAAATATATTAATAGCAAGTTGCTTTAGAATGAAGATATCATGTAAAAATGTAACTATTAATGTAGCTAACTCGGTTTTTTTGGAAAATGGACTTACACCACTTTCAAAATAAACTTTTTCATCACTTCATTAATCAACAAATTTTCGTGTTACAAGATGTTAATGCTTTTAAATATATTAATAACAAGTTGCTTTAGAATGAAAAGATCATGTAAAAATGTAACTATTAATGTAGCTAACTCTATTCTTTTGGAAATTGGACTTACACCGCTTTCAAAATAAACGGTCCATATAACAATGATCTTATTTATTGGCAAAATTTTTGTGGCCGACTGGCCGAGCCGCTATTTGCCGACCACTGAGTTAGTAGATTTACCTTTGAGTTATCATCGCCTTTAAGTAATTGTTTCTTCGCAAAATGCATCTTCCTGTCTCAATAATTGAAAACACATCTAAAACGGTAGATTTCATGCAAACCGATGACGTAAGGATTATATAATTAAAGTCAAAATAAAAAAAGAAAATTCTCCAATTGAGCAAAAACTTGAATTCGCACTGAACATGTCCTACCGTGGGATTCAGCTTTGAGGAGATTAATATTTCAAGGCAGATGGACGAGTTAACAAGTATAAAGTTGTTTCCCCTCTATGGAAGACTAGGCAGGTGTCTTTGGAATCTTAGTCCATTTACGCTTTTATTTACTCTCTTTTTGTAAAACTGAGAAAAAATAGGAACGTAGATTTGTAGTGCCTAATCAAGAATTTAATCGGTAACGTGCTTAAGGCGGATCATGCGATGGTGAAATAGTTATCTTTGAAAATTATTATCGTAAAATGAAATTATTAATTCTACCTTGACATTCGTTAAAAGCTGCTATCGCTGAAGAACATATCAAAGAAATTTACGTTCTTCCATGACCAGTCGATATTTAGCGTTGTACCTCCGCGACGCTGACCAAGCGATTAACATAACACTCATACCTCACAACTATGTTTTCGACATTACGGTAATTGTTAAATAAACGCCGTCTGCGTATTCAGAAGCTACCATTAAAACGTCTTTTCGATTCTAAAGGTGAACTTGAAACCAACCACTATAAAAACATAGGAGTTATAGTCTAACTGCACTTTCCAGAACTACCTCAGCTTTCCAGAAGAATTTAACCCTTTGTCTTACAATTTCTTTTGCGACTGCATGCTTAATAATGCAGTATTAAATTGAAGAAGTGCAAATTGAACTATGAGTCCTGGTATATCGCAGAACACGTTGAATGCCACCTGTATCCCTCTAGTTTCATCGTTTATACCGAAATGAAACTTTTTCTCTTAACACATTCGCGACAACTGACGTGAATTCACGTCTTTTGAGGTTCTATTCCTGGTTGCCGCTGACGTGAATTCGCGTCATTTTAAAGTCTATTCCTGATTGCCGCTGACGTGATTTCACGTCCTGCAATTTTTGTTTCTGAATGCGGTAACATTAGGCGCTTTCGGCAATAACCGCCATCTCAGTAAGACAAGTGAGAATGTCTCAGTTGGCGCACTAACTGTAAGCCGGCAAGTATACAAATCATAAAAATCCTTTTATTTTAAACAACACATAATTGCAACATTGCTATTTCAAAACAAACGTTATAATTTTTATCCTTGCTTTAACCCCTTAACTTGTGCGCTCGAGTTAATTCGAGCGCGCTGAACAGGCCAAACTGTGCGCACTCGAGATAATTCCAACGATGTTTTATTTTATGATGCTATAATTTTTCACACTCGTATATAACCGAGAATTGAAAATAACAATGTGAAAGCTAAGAAAAAAAATCGTTTTACTGATATTTATCATTTACATAGGATTGTAAGCTATAACACTTATTTATTCAAGAATAAAATATAGCCTTTTTCGGTAAGGGGTTAATAGTTAAAATAATAATTAATTCTAGTGTTAAAACAACATTTTTATAGAGCAAAAACATTAAAAGCAAGAATAGTTATATAATCAGCAATACCTTGCTTTTGTAACCCTAATATTCAAATAATGAATATATTAGTAAAATCTTGGATATAATTATTTAATAAGCACAATAAACATTGAATTCAATAGCACCGATCACCGATCCCCCATGGCATTCAGCGTGTCATAACATGGAATAATTTAATCGCGTCGTGTTCCATTAATATTTCTAATTGCACCACTTCCAAAAAACTTCGAAATTTCCATTCTATTACCGCGTTACGGATGTCACTCATTATTGTGGATTAGCACATTGAATGCCATGGGGGTCACCGGTGACCGGCGCTATTGAATTCAATGAAATTTCATAAGACTTTTAAATTGTAATATTTATGAATTTCCTATTACTTTAACACTATTCCTACCGACTCTTCACATATACCTATTCCTACCGCGACCGCTCAAATGACCGGTCTTTAGTACAACTTATATTTTTTAATATAGAATGAAGATAATAGCTAATTTGACAGTATAAAAATATAGTTTCTTTTATTTAGGAGTATATAATGTACATTTTATTCGCTTTCATCGCATTTTTTGCAAATACCCTTCTTTTAGTTCTTGCCAAACAGTTCCGTCTGCAGCAGTTTCGATTACCTCTTCCTCATTCTCACTATCGGAACTAACTAAAAATCTCCTTCTCTTTCGTCCTCTACATACGTTCGAAACATTCTCTTCGTCCTCATCGGTGTTCGAGTCGGTCTCAAATAGACCATAATTTTCCGCATTGTCATTTTCAATATCAAAAACTTCCTGATCATCTTCGAACACTCTTCATCAATATTATTTATTTTCTCTAATAATAAATTTACACTCTTCGAACGTCTTGACATTTTGAGAATGAATATTCAAGGGATAAAATAAAAACTAAAATATAAAAATGTAAACCAAGATGGATAAAAAAATGAACAAAAGATAAAATGTGAAACTTACTACGAAGTATTGTTGGTTTGTTCACTTTTTTGAAAATGACACTTATAACACGTAATACAATATAAAATAAAAGTAGAATAATAATAGAATAAAAATATAAAAAAGTAAAAGACTGCCTAATATGCTCCTTGTAACTTTTACGTTTTGATGCTCTCTGTTCAGGTCACAAGACTTTACTGATTTGAATTGGTGCGAAGACGTTTAGGCATCCCCTTCAGCTATGATTTTATTTATTTTTTAGTTATAGTAGATAAGACGGTGTAAGAAAATCCGAGGTTCTGGACCCCTTCGGAAACCAATCAGGCAAATAAACACCGCGAGGCCGATAGGCGAGTGAGAACTGTAAACACTTTGAAATGCCGTAAAGCAGTCCCTGCAAGGCACTTTTCGGCTAAAAGCATGCCACAACTGCATTCAGTTTCGTTTGTAACGACTTTATAGCTTCGGAATTGAGTCTTTGAAAGAATACTATTGCAAAAAGATACAAATCGTTCTACCGGTCAAATGACCGGTCGTGGTAGGTAAGACAGACTACAAATTTTTCTCAGAAAATAAACAATGAAAAAAGAAGTGAATATTGAAAAATGTATTATACGCATATTTTAGGAAAAGTCGTGTAGTTTAAAGGCGATTCAATTCCGTTGTATATAGGAAATTCTAATCGAAATTTTAAAAACGGTCATTTGACCGGTCGCGGTAGGAATAGTGTTAAGTATTTTAATATTGGCGTTCAAAAGTTAAAGTCCTGCTGTCTATATATCTATTTGTGACTTTAAAATTTCTACTTTGTAAAGATGTGATTTTAACAGAAAAAGTTTCACTTCAGTAGAAATGAGGAAACTAGCAAAATACCGTGGCGTTCGACGTGTTAAGCGGTGAAAACAAAACAGTGATACTAACAAATTACGAACATTCAAGTTCAATTATCATATTACAAACAAGTTCCACTTATTTGAAAAAGCACAAACATGAAATCCGACAGTGATCATAATTTTTTGTTATTACACTTTCGAGGAACTGTCGGCGACAAGTAGCCTTGACCGTCGGTACGAACGGACAAACGCACACGAGGGTGGTACAAGTGGTAGCGCTTAAACGGCCATAGAGTTTTAAAGCGCCTTAGCGGTAACGGATCCCTTGAAACATTAACGTTTACTTCGTGTCGGGGGTGAAAGTTTGCAGGTGTACACCGTAAGGGAACGATATTACGTGTAAGCATAAGACAAGGTTAAATCGAGCAATGATACTTCATGCTCGATGGTACGTATAGATCAGGGTGGCCAACTTCTGTATGCAGGGTGAGGCCGAATAACATTTACAAACGGGCACCAGGTAATTCCTTATGACAAAATAAGAACAAAATGTAGAATAAAATTTTTTAACACTAGGGTTACCGTGTAGGTTATTTTGATCGATTTAGAACTTCGTGAGAGAAATTACAAAAACCGTTTATACTTTTTTCTGCTACTTGTACTGACTTTTATCCATTCAACGAGACTAGTATACTGGGTATTTCACCTAACTTGACCACCTGAAATATATAGCTTATTTCGTAAGATAGAAAAAATGTCAGAGGGAGAAAATATTCTGTTCGAATGCGCCAATCCGATAATGGGCCGAATTTTTTTCTTAACGTCATTTTTTTCGAGATTTCAAGGTCATCGTATTTTTTTTAAATGGGACCGCATATTTTCACTACAACAGTCTTATAGCTTATAAAAAAACGAATCCAACGAGGTGCAATATGTTGACCTTCACGTGACCTTTAGCGAAAAAATTGTGAAATGTTTGTCAGTAACTTCAGTACGCGCTCGGGGACAGTAAATGAAGGCATGTCAATTTCATTTACAAAGGCTTTGCTATGTCGCTACACATTATTATCTTATTTATTATTATTATTGTCATTATTAACAGCTTCTAAAATAAAGATTTAACTTAAGACTGTTTCAATGAAATTGACATTCCTTCATTTACCGTCCCCGAGCGCGTACTGAAGTTACTGACAAACATTTCACAATTTTCTCGCTAAAGGTCACGTGAAGGTCAACATATTGCACCTCGTTGGATTCGTTTTTTTATAAGCTATAAGACTGTTGTAGTAAAAATATGCGGTCCCATTTAAAAAAAATACGATGACCTTGAAATCTCGAAAAAAATGACCTTAATAAAAAAATTCGGCCCATCACCGTATTGGCGCCTTCGAACAGAATATTCTCTCCCTCTGACATTTTTTCTATCTTACGAAATAAGCGATATATTTAAAGTGGTCAAGTTAGGTGAAATACCCTGTATATCAAAATTCATTTTCTTCAAAGCCTTTTAATTTTAAAGTTCTTCTATATGCGGCGTATCTACTGACCTGTATTGGTAGAGATGGTTGTATATGAAATTTTGGAAAAACTAGTGTTAACACTAGAACTACCAAACCAGTCAAAATGACTGGTACACAATTCTTTCCAAAAATTCTCAAAGTTTATAGGAGAGTCATAGGAGAAATATTTTACGTCCAACTCAAAAAACATAAATGACCGAGTTGATCATCTTTTTCGCCTCTTGATTCCTCTTTTCTCAAAGTACTTATTTAATGTATTGAAATATAATGGATTTAACGCCGGTAGTTCTAGTGTTAATGAAGGCTTAGTTTTCAAGAAAATCTAATTTGATGGTCCGATGTATACGTGTGCTGTTACATCAAAAAGACAACGTATCGTACCTGTACAAGCCGATTTTTATCAAACTTACGTGAGATATAATTCTCGGAAAAATATTTCACACGTTTTTTTTTCTATCGGCTATCGTCCATTCTGAAGCGGTGAAAATAGCCCTTAAAATTGAGAGTTAAAAATGCATTTCCTGGGATAGCTCGGTTCCTACAAGAAATAAATAGGAATAATAAAAGTTGCACTAATTTATTTATTTAAACACTGTATCCAAAATTGAGATTTTCGAACATTCTTAAATATCTATTGAGAAAACTTTTTCAAAATGTCTTTGCTAGAGATTTCAAAAGGAACGCACGAGTGCACTTTTTTACGTTATATGTCAAGGTTTTTTTATTTTGAGAATTATCGAGCAATTTGTCGAGATTGATAGGAATCAGCCGAACTTACTGCACGTACATATTTGCATATTTTGTTACACCTACTCAAATTGGCAAAAGACGAGAGTTTACAATTATCGCCGTATCGACCTTAAAACGAAGAGGGGAATCGTATCGAAGGCGTGACTTGACACCGTCAATTTTCACCTCTGGTTAGCTCAACGAAATTAGGCGAATTTGACCTTCGTGCAGAAAAAGCACTCGCGTTAATAAATACGCCGTGTGTTGATTTCTTTAAAAAAATTTCGCGTCATTAAAAGGAGAATAGTGCACGGATTCAAAATTATGCGAACCTCGCCTTTACATTTCAACGGAAAACAGGTGTGTCAACAACTGTTCTGCGTTCTGATTTTGAAAATTCAAGAAAATATATTCACGATAAAATACATCGACATTGTTACGTTTGTTCGTTAAAACTTGAACATTCTTTTTATTATTATCTCATTTTTCTTTGAGAAAGAGAGAAATTGCAGATACACTCTTCCAACATAGTAAACATACTCTTTATTATGTTATTACTTGCAATTATCAGAATAAGCTAAATAAACGAATAAAATTGAAAGTTATTTGACGTTTTCCCAACCTGTTTGTACATGGCTCAAATGGAAACGATTCTAAACACGTCGACGTACAAATAGCTAGTTTAATGCTAGCACTTGTAATCGATCGTTCGCTCGATGTTGAAATTACCCGACACAGAGCCCGAGGGTGGATTCATTAGCCTGAAAAAATACCATGTATTAACGACCCTCGTACGTGTTTTCTACATTCATATCATTTTCACTATCGTTTCCTATATTAGCCTCAGCATTTTTATCTGCACAACTACCCTTCACAATATCGCATTACTCAGGAGCTCTATGCAAACATGGTAGCGTAGCTTTGGAGTTTTGCAACGTTTCTTTGTTTACAATTCATTATACATTATTTACTGTCGACTTGAATAAAAATCCGATATCTCTGGTCAACACGATTTGTTTCCTAAGGAATATTTATGTTAATTCTTATAGATTTTGTGGCGCTGAAGACGAATGTGAAGTCCGTTTGTCACCATCGGACTCCATCTTTGAGAAAATTACTTTTGGATAAAATTCAAATTGTCAACTTTCAGAACTTTTTGTATTTTAAGCGTAAAAGTTATTTATGTTATTTTTTTTACGAAACGATTCTACAAACCGTTCTGAATATAACGATGCATATTACTTTGATGTTGTAAGCAATGTTTAAACAATGGTCAAACGGAAAACGACGCTCAAAATGTTCCAACTTTTGTGGATATTTTCCTATCTATCTTAAAAACTAGACGTCCAGGAGGAATTCTAATAGAAGGAGGCGGTAGAGTAGACATTTTTCTTGAAGAAACGCCAACTGAAATTTGCAAAACGATCTTTGTTTTCGGCTAAGAAAGTAAAATAACGTAGAAAGACACAAGGTACTGCCAGTAGTTTTCATCCGCGCTAGTTTTATATGTAACTTGCAATACTTACAAACACATTTATTGTTTATGAGTTATTTTATGACAATAATGCTACATTAAACATACAAGTAAATTTGTATGATTTCATCATATGAATAAGCAATATTGTTCAATTGCATTTTCTATTCCAAGATTATACGACTTGTTAAAGATAAAAGTGCTTGTCACAAAGAAAATCCTACATGACGCAGACAAATAGACTACATATCTGAATTCAGCAGAAAAAATACTATTAAAATTGCATATTAAAACTTTTGTGCGAAAAGAAATACTTTATTTATCTTCTAGTACTTTTCATTAACCCTTTACAGTCGTGTTCCATTACAAACGAAATGTGTAATTGCGCTTAAAACAAACTACTAAAGTCTTAGTAAGAATGGCGGCAACATACTATTGAATAACTTTGTCGCCATGAAAGCGATGGAGAACTTACTGCACACATTGCAGAACAGTTTTATTGCGGGTTCTAAATAGTTCAATCCGATTGGTAGCAGTTTCAGCCTGTAGTTTCAGCATGGTTGTTTCATACGGTTTAATAAGTCACAATTAAACGAAGGTCTTCGGGCAAAAAATGGCGGAAGTATGCGAAACTCACATTTGTGACTTTGAGGCATAATTGAGAGACTTACAATTAGAAATGTATTGTATCTTTTATAACATTCTCAACTAGTATTGTACCTTTAGATTCAACTATAAGCTTTAGGTCTTTGGAACAAGAATTGACCGACGATTTACCATATATGTAGATATTTTTATTAGTAAGATAAGAAAAGTAATTTTAATACGATATCACGAGAGACAATTAAATTAACAAGTATATTAACACTAGAACTACCGACATTTGATCTATTATATTTCAATATATTAAATAAGTACTTTGAGAAAAGAGGAATTAAGAGGCGGAAAAGATGATCAATTCGGTCATTTATGTTTTTTGAGTTGGACGTAGAATATTTCTACTATGACTCTCCTATAAACTTTGAAAATTTTTGGAAAAAATTCTGTACCAGTCATTTTGACTGGTTTGGTAGTTCTAGTGTTAACACTATGCCGTTCGCGCGATAAATCAAGATTCTTTGGTTTGGCGCCGGTGCTTTTCGAATTTGTCGAGAAGTCATAAAACGTCGCGTTTTACTAATCACAATAAGTTGTAATTCTGTCCCACAATTTTCACGAAATTTCGATGATATTGTTACGCGACACCCCATGTATTTACGCAACACCCAGTAGTATTAATGTTTCTGGGTTACGGGACATGTCAGCTGTTTGTAAATAAAGAAGGGATTCTATGGTCAGAGCTCCTCGTTGACGGACGTGTGTTTGAAATAAAACGTTGTCCTTTTCCTATAAAAGTGTGTTAATCATTTACTATGCCCCAAAGGACTTTGCGTGCGCGGTCGACCCGTAACAATATGTAGCGTATTGCAGCCTGTACAGAATTCTATCGATACTTTGCAACAATTTGCATTTGTAAGATAGCCGCGACGCCTTTGCGATATAATAGGCAACTTTCTGAAAATTTTAGTGTGACACTAAGGTGGTGTCACCAGCCGGCATAGTGTTAATAAGTTAATTAATAATTCCTCCAAAATAGTTTGAAGTTTTAAAGTAACAAAACCCCGACGGACCGAAGAAGATCCAAAGATTGTTTCAAGATCAAAAGAACAGTCAGTGGACCTGACTTTCAATCCTTCTCCATCACCTCTGATAAACTTTCCTAATTTAATGTTTAATATATTATCGCTTCAGTGATTCGGAATCCACCCAAGCAATAGATCCTAAACAATATCACCATAGCAGCTAAAACCGAACAAAAAAAGTTCAAGAATAAAAGGAAAGCACTTTCCCATACTCCAGTGATTCCACTCGCGACCTCGGTAATCGCATAATTACGAACTAATCAGTCGGATCCGCTTTCTTCTCTTTCATCGCGCAACATTCTTTTGGAAAAATAGAAATCGCAAGAAGCTTCTGTAAGAATTCTACATTTCTTGCTTTTCAACAATGTTATATATATATATTTAAATAATTCAAAATTTTTCAATAATTTATGATTCCGCGCCAGCGTTGTTATATGTATAAATATATAAATATATACAACAATGGCGCGGAGTCGTGAATTATTTAAAATTTTTAATATTTTCAATGAAATTATTAAAACATTTTTATATTTTAAGTAATCTTAGTTGATTTCACGAGACTGTATTTAAACGCATAGAATTACAGAGCACGCGTACCGATAAGCAGTCCGCTCATGATAATGAGACTCGATAGTTTGAATCCATTAACGGCGACTCCTCGTTCGCGCGCGTCAGCTCTGCCGCTCTGCGGTGCGCGAGCACTCGCCATCTCCTCTTCAGTGTGTAAGTCTGTTTGCAGAAACCCGGCTGACATCATTAGTCTCGAGAAATTAATTAACGAGGCTGCCGAGAGTCGCGATAACCGTCGACTAATACGGATAGCCGATTGCATAATTGTACGGCTGGCCGTTTCTATGACACTGTTTCACCAGACGATTCGCCGTTAGCTTTAAGTGCTCGTGTACTTACAATTAGGCTACGCGTGCCGTCCGTGCGTGGACTCGTTGGCAGTTCGGAGTCGTTGCGGCGGGGAAACAATGATGACGTGTGTCAATGTGGCGTTGAACGCACAGAATGGAAACTATTTATTATAAAACCGTACTTATGATCACTTTTGTGTAAAGTTATTGTTATTATGAATGTTTGTTATCGAGTGAATGAGTGATAGAGAAAAGGATAAGAATAGTACCTAGAGATAAGAACAGAGAGTGTGTATGGAAAGTCAGAAATGAGTAGTTGTTTATTTATGATCCGTGAGTGAGTAACGAATGTCAGTGATTGTTATTTGTGTTATTAATCAATTTATGTTATTAAATAATTTCAACAACTTTGCCTGGGACCTGCCGTTTTAAGCAGATTAAAAACCACTGACGCTATGATATTGTACCGTTTTTGATAACTAGCGCGCGGCATAATGGATTGGCGCAATATTTATAAACGTAATGATTGAATTTTCGAATAATAATATCACTTCTGGCCTGTATGCAAGCTCACGGACAACTCTGTCACTTAACGTGTTAATAACAATAACATCTCGTTGTTGGTCATTGGCAATGTATATTATTATATATAAGGGGTAGATCATTAGAAATTTACCATAGGTACTGGGATCCACTAACTCCGAGTCTGAACCTTTACCTCTTTACACACCATAGCCCTTCATGGGAACGATTGTGTAAGATCTTTATTTGAGAAAGAAATATTTTTGATGATGAACAGTGAACTTTACCCATTACCTTCCATGATCCCGATTTAGGGATGTATTCATTTTCTATGTCTTGTAGCGTTTAATTTAATATTTGACATGCTTTTGGGATTAAATGTGTTCAAGACAGTCTGTTTTAGATACACTCTTAAGCAGTAATTTTCATGAATTATTTTTATTTTTTTACAACATAAATACTTTCTTCAGAAACAGCCAGCCCAAAGAAAAATTTGGCAGGGAATGGGTTAAGTAAAAACGAGAAAAAAATAGCGGTGTCTTCGATCGCATTTTGCTTGTAGATCTTGAAGTTCCGATAAACCGACTACACAATTGTATTGTAGGAGCTGATTAATGTTGATGATAATAAAGTATTATACAAAAAAAGTGGTAAATCATTTGGATAGACAAGTGGAGAAAGAAGATGCAAACAGTTGTACATGGTGAACTGTTGTGTTTGAAGTTATTTATTGCTAGTCACAAATTTATATTTACTTAAATCCAACAAACAAGATACTTCTCAGCCTAAGGACAAAATACACGTGACCTTTGAAGGCAACTCACGTATTTACATTATCCAATCTACTTAACTCTAGACTTAATCTAACATTTATTTCACAGTAATAGTACAGTACTCAAAATCTAAATTAGGCCTAAAAATTATTTTGCTAGACATAAAAAAAAGGACAACGGTAACTAGTGAGTGACATGGTGTATCGTTAAGAAGTGATGCATGGCATAAGTTACTATTTATTGTTTTGATGATATAAAGTACTTCAGAGGCAATACAGTTAGTGACATGGAGCTTAGTGCAAAGTAAAATATATTTTGCGTGCTTGGTTGTTCCGCTTTGAATCTCAAGGTTAGCTCAAGGTCAGTTTATGTCACGCCTTGGAATTTGTCCGTTTATCGGCTGTAACATAATTAAAAGTATGGTATCACATGAGATACTCAATCTGACTTTGATGCTATAAATAACTGAAGACATAAAAGAGTCGACATACGGTTTATTTGGCAAGCCCCATTTAATATAATGTATTGCGCATAAAATATTTTTTATCAAACCAATTTATAACGAGTTGCATTATATAGCGGTTCTTATTGACTTGCCCTGGGTAATAGGTAATCTAATCTTGTAAATATAATTTGGAGGCTGTGTTTCTTGTGAAGAATGTCTTTAGGCAATCTGCGGATTATCATGAAACTATATGCAGACTACTTTGGAGTAAAAGTTATATACCCTTATAGTTTATACAAGTATAAACATATCTCGTGTTATACTTATTAAGATTAAAATTAATATTATATAAAATGAAATGTATATTAAGATTACATATCTTACCAATTATATAAATTATAAAATCCATTTATCCGTTACTTGAATAGCGCAAAAAGAAGAATACCAAGTTGCTTTTTAAAATAACCATAAGATCATTATTTTGATAAAGAAATAATGTATAAGTAAGTTTACTTTTTGAATAACGAGCGAGCAAGGAATTAAAGTTGAATAATAAATAAACAAACATCATATAAAAGTGCAATATGAGCCGTTTTCTTCGAAAGTGGCGTAAGTCCATTTTATATTATATAGAGATATTTAAGGGTTTGCATTTGAACGGTTTGAAAAATATTGAAATATGTAATACGCTCATTTTATGTTTTTTAAATATTAAATTGGTTTAAATTTATAATGTGCGTTTCTAAAGTATTAGTTAAAAGTGAAGTAGAGGAATTATATAGTACAATTTTTTAACTAAATATGTCTTTGCGGACAGTGGACCTACACCATTTTCAAAATAATTATATTTGTAATTTCAGTAACTACGTAAATATATATTGATAAAATGATGAAAATTTAGAAGGATTTTTTCTGGAAACTGTTTACAAATAAAAAGCTCATAGCAGATTGCATTAATTGTTATCATTAACTAACTTTTTGTCAAAAATGGACTTACACCACTTTCAAAGAAAACGGCTCATATATTGAAGTGCATTACTGAATTAACTAACATAGAATAAAAATCGACCATGAATCGAACGAAGAAATCAAATTTTATTTGCTGCTCGCTGTTCGTTACTCGAAGAAAGCCCAACGCAGACGTAGACCACGCAAAGAATGTAACGACTGCTTAAAGATTGCCTTCGTCGCGCCTCGCTGTCGCCATCAATGTCCTGGGCCCGTCGTAATTTACGACAGGGGTAAGAATCGACTACCCTGAACCCGGGGATTATTTCGCTGAAAATGTAGAATACGATGGTCTACAATTTGCCTAACGTGTAAAACCCTATGATACAAACTTGCGTCGATAATTAAGATAGTAAAATAAATTCAATACTGAAATGTTTATGAGAAATTCTATGTAACATTGAACTTTATTACAATTCTGTTCTCGACCATTTGTCAATATTCCATATTACGGTAATATTACCGCTAAACCTACGCAGCCGGTCAAAATGATCGGTTCCCAATATATTCTAAAAATTACCCAAATTGATAGGGGAGCCATGAACTAAATATTTCACTTCTATCTTATAAAACCTAAATTAGTTAATTAATCGTCTTTTTCACCTCTCGATTTCTCTTTTTCAAAGTACTTATTCCTTATAGGTATCTAAATTTCAGTAGATGTAACGTCGGTAGGTTTAGTATTAATCTATACAACACAAAATATGGTGAAAATTGTATTTCTACAGAATTTTGTATTTATTCCAATAGTCATGATGAAATTTCAAGCCGAAAAAGACGGGTTCTTTGAGAATCTAAGTTTTTCTTTCTTTTGTATTTTTCTGCTTCAACTGCTATTCTTATTTCGCCCTAAATTTGTCATTTAAGATCAGCCTTTGCGAAAAATAGTGTAGGAAATAAATATACTCATACTTTCAAACGATCAGGTCTTCCGATTAGGCAACGCCAACGGACACTTCGTTTCAGTGATTATTCAAACGGATAAGTCGAAGATCCTAGGGAACGTGCAAGCGTTTCTTATCGCTGACAAATAGTATATATCGTGTGAATTTGCACGGATCGGATTGGAAATGTTTGATCGGATTAGTATCGATTATACTTATCTGTTCGAGGAGAGAGATTGGTTTTACATAAAGAATCCTCACATCGTTCGGGAAAATATCAACGTACGTCTGTTAAATCTATTCGACAGAAATTACACACCAGGTGCGTCATGCAATATTTAACCAAAAAGACCTTACCATACATCCACTCTGTGTGTTTAATGACCGCAAATTTATATTTTTATTTAGTAACGAAGAATTTACGGTGGAGATACCATAACTTTGAAATGAAATGCAAATTAACGCATCGAATACCATGATCGTATATATGCGTTTAAACATGCAATGTCGCCAAAGGTTATCAGTGCATGTATATGCAGTTAGAGTTGAAATATTAAAATAAAGTCTTTGTACCATGATCGCACAAATAGCAATTTATAATTTACACCTTAAACCTCTAGCTTTCTGATAAAAAGGCGGTTTTTGATCGCGAAATAAATGCTTTTTTCGCAATATTCAAGAAACTCTCCGATCACGAAGCGTTAAAGATTGAAAAAAATACAAACTAGTTTGATTTGTATATTCACGTGTAGAACGACGATTTACCTCTTTTCCGTTTCCGTTTCAAGAACGTATTAAGATAAGAGGTACTCGTGTAGTTCCTCAATCGTTATCAGTCAGAATTGATTGATTTTTAATCGAATAGCTGAAGCGTACGGATGAGACTGATTAATGTCGAATTTTTAAAAAAAAACTGGTATTTCTAATTTTGATTGGGAATTGCTAAAATATTTTACTCGGTGATATAACTCTTTACCGAATGAAATTATCAGACCGAGAAACACAGTTTTTCAAAGTCCACTGCAATTACAATTTGCATTCCTCGATGTGAAAAGTTGACGGGAGCTTTGCACCTCTTTGGAAAACATCGCTAAAATTGGCAAATGAAAGCTGCACGACAGCTATATCATAGTACGAACGTTTATTTATAAATTACTCGCTGCTGCTGTCAAACGAAAGGAGTACAATGAGGCAAATGGCAAACGTTTGACTTTCTATCGCGACATATTTTCAATCCGGGCAGATTGCGGTTTTAAATTTCGTAATAATAATACTTTTATCGGTATCGTTGATTTTTGTTTGGCGCGGGTATTTCAATTTCATAATGTATTATTTTATCATTTGCTATTCGGTTCGTTAATTAGTCGGAATTGCACGTATTTATTCCGTTCCAATTTGTATATCTCGATACATGCGAAATATTTGCAATCATATTTTGCATTTGCCTTACAAAATCGTACCCATTCGACGATTGAAAATACATCCGTTATCGCATGTATTCAAAACCACGATAAAATATAATTATTTCGCAATTACATTTTGCGTTCTTCAAATCCTCATATTACCTCGAATTTCATTAATGGACACATTTTTACACAGGTTTCTGTATCGAGTGAAATGTAGTTAAAATTCTCGGTTCGACATATTTGTCCACTAAACGATTTCAGAACTTTACCATTGCGATATACTTTTAAATTTATTTATTTGACAATTATACGTTGCTTCTTTTCAAATCTTTGTTGAATTTTGTTAGGATAGTAATTTTTTGCACTTCAAATAATTTGACGTCAATAAATGAAGTCAGTTGCAAGGCTTGTATTTTTTTTTATTTTTCGAATTACATAATGACAATGAAAAAATGTTAGTAACTTTTAGACACTTCAAATTTGTATTAGTCAAATATAACCAGATGTAAATAAAAAATACGGCTTTTTTTAGAAGTGCAGACGGTTAGTATTCGGCAAACATGTCTCCGATATAACAATATACAAAGAAAGCATACTTACAATATCTTATACTACCATTGATTTGCAAAAATTTTTGCGACCTCGTAATTGAGCAATCATAATTATTAGTACAACATCATAATTTTGAAATATGTTGTTTCATCAGTGAATTAACCCCTTGGATACATTTGACGACTAACTTTCGGCATGCACTTGCTTTGCCTAAAAAACGGATGACGAGTATAATCCGTCATGAAAATTAAAACAAAATTAAACATGAATAATGTTATTCCTGGCAAGAGTGAGATTTAACAGTTACAAGAGAACGTTCCTTCTAGTGCTTCAGTGAACCTTGCTTGTGATATACTGTCCCAAAATGTCAGAAATAAGTCATATATTTTACGAAAGTGATAACGAAGATTTTAATGAAAGTGAAGACTTTGAGCAATAATGATGATAACTATAGTGAATTGCAAGATGAAAATTTCGAAAACAATAGTGAACTAGAAAGTGATGATGATAGTGAAATATTATCAGGATTTCAAAAACGCACCAGACGCTTATCGAGTAGTTATAGCGGATGTGTAGTGAAGAATTGCCCGAGGTATGGATTTTTGTGATCTTTTGCATATATTTTTTTTTTGTGATCCCTTGAATATTTTTCTTTCTCATATTGCTTCTTTTATGCATTTAGATTCGATTTACAATACTAATTACTAATCTATGTACATCATATCGCTCAAATAAATGAATTCTCACACAAAGTCTACTGCCTTTATACACTGCTGCACGCATCAGCAAATTAAATCCGTTTCAAACGCAAGAATTTTTTCAAATAAATTGGTACCCAAGGGGTTAATGTTCCGTCATAAAATGAGACACCCTTGCAACGCCATCTTCTACGTATCTGTTCGCCATATTCTCTCAAAACTACATAATCACGATTTTCAATAAGATTTCGTAATTTGAAATTACTTTCCAATGCCTTTTACATCTTCCCACACTGATATCTCATTTCATCGATGAATCAATATTCAGTACGTCTGTCATATATAAAGCAAAACATATTCGCAATATTAATTTATACGTATCAAATCGCCATACGGCCCCACAACTCCGTAATCACAATTATCGATACGATTTTATAATCGTCATACCGTCTTATCAGTAAACATACCGTTTTACATTTATTCCCCTCATATGCATCGTCATTGTTATTACAATTATAAAATCTCACCTCGTCGTGCAATATAGTATAGTCGTTAATGCTCGGAAAATTTCTTATCGTTCTATTCTCCTTTCGGAATATATGTATGACTTATCTTATCAGTAGACGCCACCGTCTCAACGATTCTCCGTAAATATCGCAGGGAATCTCGGCCCGAAGAAAAATACGCCCCATCACTGAACCATTAAATCGGATAGCCATATATTCCAGCTAAACCTCAAATTATCGGTCAGATTTCAAGCACTTACATAAGCAAACGTTTGATCATATTCTCTAGAAATCCTGCTTTCCGATGTTGCATCTAATTGCAACATGATGTAAATAACAGTTAATCAGTTATTCGACTTCCCGCGTTGTAATTGAACCTTACTGTGACACTCACATTATGTGCACGGTCGTCGCAATATTTACGTAAGACACGGTAAATACACGTTTGAAGTAGCACAAGACACAGTTTCTCATTTAGGATGAGTTGAAGATTACATGAACATTTTTTTGCAAAAGAATGATCGCTATTCATTGTCGTATAAACGAGTAAATCATATTATTACCTTTGCCAAGCGGAAGTTAATAAATTGACCTTCTTATAGAAAATTAGCTACAACGGAAAGCTAGGCCAAGTATAGTTTGATATAGGAACGCAATTGGTTACTGATAAGATTTCTTTTTACTTTTTGGCTGTAACTGCTATGGTTATTTCGCCATGGACCTACAGTTCTAGATAGCTTCTGCACCCCCAATGGTAAAAGGTTCTGCTCTATGGGACTGCAATATGAAAATAAGAGAGCGCAATATGTCGCAAATTGAACAGTAATGCTCTCTCTGCAAATAAAGAATATTAGCTGACTAATTCCTTAAATAGTGCAAACAGCACATATTTAACAATATAGAGCAAACAATGGCAAGAAGCCAAGATAGATTATAAAGTATTTTTTATTGCGCATTATGGATTTTTTATTACGATCAGCGACCACGTTAAAAATCACTTTTTTTAAGTTAACCATTTTTCGCCATGCTTATGACCCCACTATAATTTTTTTTTCTCAATCACTTGGCAATTTTGCCGCGGTTATTTTACGACCTTAGAACAGGAAGTCTGGTTTCTCGTGTACGCGAAAGCGTGTTGATTTTTCTTATCAGTGTTTTGCGGTGTCGTATAACATCCTTCTGACAATTGCTGAAGACTTATAATACAATTTATGATTACGCGAATGGCGGCAGTATCTTGAATGTAAATTCGTGTTTTGTGAAGTTCGGTCGTATAAATGTGATATTTTATTGTCGTTGTAATCCAGAAAGAATATGGATGACAAACGTGCTTTATCCAAGATGGGACGCATTAATTTAGCATTCTCAGCAGGTTAACCCTTCATTTCCTCTAATTTCAACAGAAAAATTTGAAAATAATTGTTTAACTCATATCGTCATATGAAGAATGTGCACGAATTTTTCCGAAATTTCCGCATCCCATAATTATCCTCCTGGTCAAGCATGCAGGGCTGGTGTACAATCTCTTTTTTTTAATCGCCTATCGAATGATCCATTGCATATGCTTAACTCATTTGTATCATTAGCGCATATATACGCTCAATTTTCCTAGCCACTATCACCGGAGCGTATATATGCGCTGAAATTTGTTGGTCACTATCATTATCCATTAGCTAAAAAATAGAAATGGAGAGTGCTGCTGGAGATGAATGTAGTAAAAACTGGCTGAAGAAATTATTGCACGTAATATAAAAACACTAAATATATAAAAAAAATACGAAAATTTACAAAGTCCCTATCATTGTCATCAAGATTTTTTGGAGAACATTTTCCAACGGTCATAACATCAGCGTCATCACGAAAAACTCAAAAGCGTTGCGCTGTTTGTTTAGCTCGAAAGAAAAGGGGGGGAACAATTTATCAGTGTAAAAATTGTGAAGTAGCTTTATGCATTCAACATTTCAGATAATATTATACCGTACAAAATAATTAATCAACATTTTCGCCATTATCACTAATATATATGGACGTAAACCACATATTGGCAATTTACTTTTTCTTGAAATGCTGAAATATGAAGTTTTTTTACCTTTAGTCATTCTTCTACTTAAATATAATAAATGAAAAGTTTGGCGATAAAAGCCTTTTTTCATATTTCTTTACGATGCAAATGGGTTAAATTCAGTTCAAAAGTACTTTCGACCCCCTTATTCTGCCATACACTTTGCTAAAATTCTGCTCTATCTCTACCCCAGGAAGGTAAATTATTATAACTAATTACAAATCAGAAATAAAACATAAAAGACCAAAAAAAGAAGAAAACTAACCCACAATCTTCTCAGCTGGCCAAGCTTCGAGACTGCTCTGTGCGTTATCATTTTAAATACACGAGCCGTGTACGGTTAATCTTGCCAATTGTTTCATTGCTACGTAATTGATACGGTCAATCAATGTCCCACAATAACCGATACGCTCGTTATGCGAATGTAAGTTATTTTGACGTTGCATGCCACGCATGAGATTTCATGGAACCTTGTTAGTGCATTTTTGCCATTTTCTTATCGTTTAAGCGATAATCTTTTACGATTGTACGCCTAATAAAGAACTCCAGGATTAGGTCGCGTTTAGATCGAATAAACACGAGGCCAGCTAAATGGAACAGTATCTATGATTGGCCGGCGCACCCTTTTCTATCTCCGGCCCTACCCTTTTGGTCACCATAGGGGGTTGCCCTGGATACTACGATGCTTCTTGCTTCTTCGATGCTCTGCCATTTAATATATCTTGGATGAGATGCATTACTGGTAATCAGAATTCAAATTTTTCGCTGGATGGAGGATTTTACATTTAAATTATCCTTGATACACTTGGGAAAAAGTGGAAAGATCGAAAAAAAATTCTTTTTCATTTTTTATATAGACATTAATATCGGATGTATCTGTGAATTTTAAGTTTGAACTCTTGACATAGATTTTAGTCGAGTAAAATTTGTTAAACGGCAGATTTAATGAATAGTTAATTAAGGAGGTGTGGCAATTTCTGGATATTCTTTTAAAATCGCTGTAATTTTCTTAACACTATGCCGTCCGGTGACACCACGTTGGTGTCACGCTAAATTTTAACACTAGATTTACGGGCGTGAAATCTGCTAAATCGCAATATATTAAATAAGGTCTTTGGAAAAAGAGGGACGAAGCGGCAAAAATAGTAATTCATTAGCTCATTATTGTATTATAAAATATACATGAAATATCTACTGTACAGCGTCTCTGTAAATTTTATAAATATTTATAAGACAAGTAGGAACCCGTCAATTTGACGGCTTCCGTAAATCTAGTGTTAAGACAGTTGCCTGTTATATCACAAAGGCGTCGCGGCCATCTCACAATTGAAATTGTTGCAAAGTATTGTAGGAACGGAATTTCTTACACTCATAAATATTATTAATTTTGGAATTAGTGGGTGTGGACAGTTTGTATATAAGCGAGAGTGGATGTTTAGAGTACGTGATTTGGAAGGCGACGGATGTCAGGGCTAGCATGAATGTTTAGTCTATAGATAAAGAGAAAACGAATGAGTGCAACAGAGAACGCATGCTGTGAGAAAGACGAAGAATGCATGCTGTGAGAAAGAGTATCGAGGGTGGATGCGAGCGTGAATTTCGGAAAGAGTCAGTTCAGTTGAGTTGAGGATACGGAGTTGAGTGGAGAATACAGAGAGTGAGAGTTATAGCGTGAGTGGAGAGATCTTTAGAGTTATTTTAGTATTGTTAAGAGTTTTGTATTATTACCTAGTTAATAAAGTTAGTCATTTGTTTTTAATTACACGCGGTCAGTTTAGTTTCTAGGTTACGATATTGTTAATTAACCCTTTGCACTCCGACTGATTTTTACTATGAGCTACCAGCTACTCCGAATATTAACAATTGTGCGAGTGCGCATCTGTAGAAAATTGAAAATCTTGCTTTGTCATGAAAATAGAAGCGTATACATTTTAAAATTATATTTTGCAATATAAAAAATATAAAAAAAACACCCGGATTTACCTGACAGTGGAATTGTCAGCTTTTATTCCAATATCCCCGCTGCGGGGACAACGGAGTGCAAAGGGTTAAGTCTAAGGGAATCTGTTCGGTTTATTCTAAGATGAGTACCTATATTCTTTGGTTGCACGTCTAAGATTAAATTAGAATAGGACCCTATAGTATCGCTCGTATCCTGTACAGGCTGCTATACGCTACATATCCTCGAAATTTCGTGATAATTCCGGGACAGAATTATAACTTATTGTGATTACTAAAACGTGACGTTTTATGATTTCTCGACAGATTCGAAAAGCGCAGACGTCATAGTGTTAATATGAGAGTTGAGAATGCAGAATGGTAAATCAGAATGCTGGCATCTTTGATTAAATTTAACTTAAGTCACATAACTTGAGTTCCTCCCTTACAATGTTCTTCAGAACGGAAGGGTTGAACCGCCCGTTTTAGTAAGATCCGCGTACTCATCGCTAGTTCATTAATACCACCCTGCTATCGGTCTCTGAACTTCCCAATTAACGTTGTACCTTACGAATCCGAATAATCGCTGTTTAAAACCCCGATTCGCGACGAAACATCGACCTCTTCGCAAATTAATCGCGGCTTAACCGGTAAATTGACTGATTAATTAGTCCTGAGTGCCATGTGCATCGTTCTCCACGATTCGCGCAAACCTTTCTCGATGGGCCACTCGGTGGTCGCTGGACAATTACTAGATGAAGGGGGAATGATGATGATCTGGCTCATAACTTGTTATTTTCAGTTTTAAGCACGCCTCTAGATTTTTATTTGTTAGTTGGCTTCTTACTTTACATTTTATTATATGCATGCAAGAATAATTATTATTTTTTGCGCATGAAACTGGAACGTCGCAATTTGACATCGAAAGAGCCGCAACTTGATATCAAAAGAGCCGCATGCGGCTCGCGAGCCGTAGGTTGCCGACCCCTGATCTAGGAGATTCGAATGTGTTTAGCACTTCGACCTCCTATCAATAGTCCCAAGATCAAATCTTCATCACCTCTAGTAAATTTTTCCCAAATTTAACCGCCCATTTTCCTAAACCCCTATTTAACACTAAACCTACCGGCTTTATATCTGTTATATTGAAATATACGAAATAAGTACTTTGGAAAAAGATATTTGAAGAGGTGAAAAAGATGATCAGTTAAGTAATTTTTGTTTTATGCGATAGATCTAAAATATTTACTGTGTGGCTGCCCAATCAATTTGGGGAGTTTATAGAAAAAATAAGAAAGCGGTCATTTGACCGCCCATGGTAGGTTTAGTTTTAAACATTCACCACGAACTGCAGGCCCTATGAATTGACCATAGCAGTTTAGGCCGAAATACAGAAAAGCAGCAACAACAGCAAAATTGACTTGACGCCATCGATGGATAATTGGCGAGATGACACTAGAGTCACACGTGTAGTGTCTGCTTTGCCGTAAATGCGGACGATTATGTTTCCTCGTGTCGTGTATGGTGTCATAGAAAGAGCGTGTAGTTTTGCAAGGCCGCGTCGTATTGTAAATGTCCGAAGGGGTAGAGGCGGGCGGACGTTATTGTGCGAGGACAATAGATACGTATCTAAGCGGCGACTGGTTTTATTAACCGTTTGACAACGTGGAAGATTATCGTGGAAATGTGACGGAATCCCAGTGCCGTTTGATACTTCGATTGGATTTGTTTCTTCTTTAATACCCTGTCTTACAGTATTGCATAACTCTCTTGGCGCAGAAAGTAGAATGAGAGAACTTGAGGTTATCTAAAGAGTGAGAAATTAAAATCTTCAATAAGTCAGAATATCATGACGATACAACATCGTCAAACTGTCTTCATGTCATAGGTTTTATTGGATGCCGATTTCTGTTTCAATCCTTTTAACCCTTGCGATGCTACTGATGAATGTAGTCATCATCAGACAGCTTAGACCGCTTCATTACAGAAAAAAAATTCAATAATGAAGGTGACCTTAAAAAAGCCGCCTTCAATTTCATTGTTTCTAAAAACTCAGATTTTATTAAAAATCGTATAAAAGCCCTTGTGGATCTTTGGCAGAAGTATATCGATGTCGATGGAAATTATTTTGATTTATAAACATTCATTTTGCCAAAAACTGTGGCATTTTAATTTTGCCGAATACAATCCGACATTTCATATGCACCAACCTAATACATTCGTCAAAATTTTGAATCGATTCACAATTTCGGTCGAGATTTTTGTACAAAATGCAGATCTATATATATTTTTCAAATTTTAAAATTGAAAGGAGGAGCTAATCTCCATCGATGTTCAAGTGGGGACTTTTGTTTATTCTTATATTTTACGTTGTAAGTTATTTACGTTATTGTTAATTTGCAAAGACCTTATAATTGTTGGTGGGTTTTGCACTCATGAGAGTATGAAAAATTGTGATAAATTTCCCAACGGTGATGGCGTAGAGACATTTAAATTTTATCTTTGTCGCCATCGTAGCTCTTAAAACGCTATTATTGCAAAGGTGTGGCGTCCGGTGTGTATCTCTATTCTTTGAAGCTCTATTTAACTTTTCTGCCGTTGCCAGTTAGCACATCAGTTAGGTGAAATCTGTAGTCTTTTAGCTCTTTCGTTCATATTAATATTAGATAAATATTAAAGCGTATTTTTAATAAATGTATAAAATCAGATTGCAAATTAAATGAAGAGTTACAAACATATAATCCGAGAAGCTTGGCACGTGTTTTGAAAGTAAAAATGTTCAGTATTTGCAAGTGGATTGAGGCACAATTTATCAAATGTGAAATAATATAATTCTACGCACTATAAGTGTGATTTATTAGAAATAAGTAACTGTGTAGTGTTAATAAACATATGGCATCCTGAATTCTTTTAATTAGCTGCAAAACTGTAAAATTTAAGTTAATTAATCTTACTATCTCATAATTAACATATCACATTATTATCCGAAAAATTGGACTTTCTCTGTAACAAAAATGCAGCATTTCATAATTTAAATACAATCGTTAATCGTTGCAGACAAAATTAAATTAGCCTGCAATGTGCATCTCGTTTCGTTGTAAAACCCTAATGCATGTTTACGAGATGTTTCGCAAACTGGCTCTGCATAACCTAATGCGTTTTTCTTTTTAAATTACCCTTGAAATCTTGGTCTCATGGCAATCAAAGAAGACTTAATATCATTGCGCATATAGAAGGGAACTTCTATGCTCGTTTGAAGCAAGATTTCGAAATGAAAATATATCTCTTTTCCACAAGAATAAGGAAACTCTATACGGTTAATCTCTCGTAGTTATTTTAATGATCGTCTCTAATCCACTATTTTGAAGTAATCGCATGTTGCGTGCTTCTTCTGTTCAAGAGATGGACGCAAGAAGATGTCTGAGTTAGTAATTATGATAATCTGCAGTTTTCCGTCTGTGAATCAGCCATTAGAGACGGCAAAATCTTATACGCGAATACGTATACAATTATACGTTAATCTATTCGCATATCTTTGTGTTCTTATAGGGATCTTCTGTTTGCCTGTTCTTCTACATTTTGGCTTTAATTGCAAAGATCATTTTATGTAAGGCAACCTTAGATGGACACGCAATTTTCGATGGATTCCAAAGTGCCGTAGATATGATATCACTTAGAAAAAATGTGTAAGAGGCGATGGGTATTTCAACTCGTACCCTATAATCTAACAATAAGAGTCCATGTCTCTGTAACTATCATAGTCATCAATGCTACCAAAAGTTTTTTTCTTGATTTTCAAACTTATGTCAACAGATCGTAATGCTGAACGATTTCACGTTCGTTTCGTCATTAAGTTTCTTTTCTTTAAAAATGTTTCTATGCTAGTATTAAGACTCTGTTTATCTTCCAAACTTATTTTCTGCATCAGCATAATGTCCTCTGTCTCTACACCTCGTATAATACATTCGTTCTATGTATCTGAGAAATATTTGAACAGGTTTGTCGCCATAGATATTTTCAACATACCTTTGCCTCTTTTTCTGCCGTTTTGTATAAAATTCAACGATACCTATGCAAAAAGCGCCGTTACACTTTCGCTGTTGCGTGTTATCGAACGCAGATGTACTTTCGAATTTGACTGTATGTAATTGCAGTCATACTTGTCTGTTATCATAAAATGCTATATGCATATGTGCTGATAATTATGCTAGTGGTCTACGTCATGTATTTCTTGTTTTGAGGTATTAAACTTTCATTTTGGGGTGCGCGTTAGGTTCTGTATAGTCCGACACCTGAAAGATAGCTAGGGACCGGCGGAGCCTCTCGTTTTCTACTGGCTATTCCCGCCGTTTCGTTGGTGGAATCCCCAAATCCAGTCTCCTGAAGTAAACGACTACTCAGAGTGTTTCCTTTAGGAGACTGGATTTGATCATTTCAAAAACGGAATGGCGGGAATAAGCGGTTGAAAACGAGAGTCTCCGCAGCTCCCTTGCCATCTTTCCGTTGTCGAACCGTATAAAGCGACATTCATACATCTGTGTGACACAGAATAACTGACAAGTTTTTCTTTCATTTTTCACCCACTTGCAACAATCTGCCGAAAACAAGGTTAGAACAATAATTGCAGGCTATGGAGTATACTATTTTTTTATTAATATCTAATGCACACTCCAAACACTACAACTCTTGTTCTCAACTTTTTTTTGTTAGATGGATGCAAATGGGTGAAAAATCGTGCGTCGCATTTGTTTTAACGCGCTGCATATATGTATATTACTGGATTACGAGACGTGGCAATTGATATAAATAGTCTGCGAATTTTTATGCATTTATGACAAATTTAATACTACTAAAACATACAAAAAACATGTAATATAAAAGAAAGTCAGAAATATCCAAGATACGGCATTCGTTATAACATTTGACGAGTGAAAGTGTCCTCTAATTGGATTCCTCGTTATTAGATGCGTTTATCAAACTTAAAATTTGCATAAACATCTGCACTGTAGTTATAAATAATAGAACAAAGAGATTCTATGGTCCAACGTCCTCGGGAACTGACGTGTTCTATATCCTTGGAATAAACGTTGGATATTCTTTAAAAGAGTGTCGATTTATTAATGTTAAACAGAATCTGGCGTGCGCGGAAGACGCGTAACAATCTATTTTATTTTTTTCTTTTTGCATTAACTTGAAAAATTTGTAATAGTTCGAACGCTGCTTGTATTGGTCACGATTACGAGTATGCAATCGAATGCTCGAGGCGTACTTGAGCGCGCAATTAAAGCAGCAATGACAAAGGAAGTATTTTCGATTCGTTGCAGTTCCCCGTAAAATGGATTAATTGAATTTTACATAACACGTTTCGATTGTTGAAAAGTATATTCGGAAATGTGTTAAGCAAACGGGCGATCGACTGGTTCAGAGGGATGAGAAGTCCGCGTTCTTTAGAATTGCGTGGTGTTGCCGTCATTTCGGCGTTATTATTATAGTTCGTGACAATTGAAGTAAACATGTTATATAAACCGTTTAAAAACATGCTTTAGATATAGAATTTAATTCTATGCGGTTTTACAGCAAGGTATATACTCTGGTCGAAGAATTATTTTGCATATTTAATCCCAATGACCTATAATACCTGTAATTCCTGCTATATTTTATATATATATATATATAATACAAAGATCGCATAAAAGAAAATCGCACAAACCTTCACGGGTAGTTATAAGAGATAGTTTTCGCAACACAATTAAAAAGTATTTTTTTTTGTGCGGTGAATAGGGACCGCATAAAAAAAGTCTCGCGTAGAAAATAACTCAAAGCTTACGAAATAACTAGGAATTGTTTTTTTAAACGAAATCAAGACACAAGACTTGGTAGCTACTTGGAATCTGATTTAGAAAATGCACATGCGAACATTTTTAAATATTTTATTTAAATATTTACTTATTTTCACATACAAAACTTTTCAAAACGTATAGCCATTATCCTTCGTAGTCTGACAATACGCGAACTTTCTTGTGGTCAACTGGTACAAAATCGCTTTCGACACTTGAAGATATGTGTAGAGTTCAATAACATACAATGTAATCGGCTAACGCAATACTTATGTAATGTGATGAACTATATATTAAAAATCGAAAAATATATTTACAATCAAACCTACTACTAATTTATTGATAACTTCGTCAATTATGTTTCAATTTGATTGAAATTTTCATATACCGCACAAAAAAAATCGCGCAAAAACAGGTTTGAGTGTATATGTATATATAAAACTTAAATATTATTTTTTAAAAACATATGTTGGTTTTTAGTTACGCAATGAAATATATGTAAATATTGATTCCTCCCCCCTGCAGGCCTCTTCATTTCACATTATCGAATGTGGTATACCTATTTTTTCGGTTGTGAGCCACTTTGTATCAAATTTATAATTTGAATTTTAAAAAAATTTTACAAATTCATAATAGTAATCAAATGTATATTATATCATAGTAATCAAATTTTTAATGAGTCAAATTGACTCAGTCCGTAAATCTAGTATTAACAAATGAGCACTCGCTTATACTTAACACTCTGAAATATTATTTTCTTCATATAAAGTCCGGCATTTCACATGCAGTAATCTTATATTAGTATTTCGCCGAAGACTTTCTGTCTTCCGGCAACGGGAACGTCTATTTCCGCAAGCTCGAACAAAGGAAGACTATCGCCCGAAAGGTCGTGCAAAATGTTAGCATCTAATCAACCCCATGCCGGGCATATCCCTTTCTTCCATTCCATATAATCACTCCACGGGGTCATAATAAATGAACGAAATAGAATTCGTGTTGCTTTACGATGATGTATCATTGGGTTTGGCCTGTCTACGTCTGACGTAAGCTAAAACCTAAATCCAGAAGCTAGGGCGCGTTTACAAAAGCGCGTTTCGCTTGACTTTTCATTAGCCAGTTCGTCACGCGATTACCGTCGACTCGTTACTTCGTGTTTTTTTTTTTCTTCTTTTTTATTCGTAAATATTAATTGCGATAGAGGTGGGACGGTCATCATAGATCGTAGTAATGAGTCATTGCTGTTGAAGTTATTATTAATTTATTTGCTTCGCATCAGCAACGGGATAATGAATAATTTTGGAATATTCGTTTATGGCGTCGTCGAGTTGCCTATTATTTTTTAAGTATTAGATATTCATAAAAGAATTTGATGAGTTTAATAAAGTTAAGTCACGCGATTACTGTAAGCTTATTAATTCATTCTTTTCTTCTTTATTTGTGAATATTAATGCGATGAAGGTAGTGCGGTCATTGAAGACTGTAACAATGAGATTTGGAATGCCGAGTCATTATTGTTGTATAATTAATCTTCAGTCGCGATAACAAATGTAGGTCACAGAGCATTAATATTCGCGATATTAAACATGTTGAAATAAAAAATTTCGCAGCGCTCGTATATTTGTCCTTATTTGATCGTATTACAATTCCTACCTTCTTACATTATTACATTTTAAATTATTCACCCATTAAAAATATGTAAAAGCACATAATTTTCCTGTTAAAACCGTAATGTGATTTGTTAAGTATAAGAAATTCCACGACGACTTATCTGCCTATATTACATTTATATAAATCCATAATAAAGATCGCTCATCGAAATATATAAAATAAATATTACTGTTTACCAACAACCAATTGTTTGACCAATAAAACGGGAAGCTGCCGTGGTAATTGCTTCTCTATAAATCCAAGAAAAATGAAATTTTATTCCTTGGTCTTACTGACTGCAAATAAATTACGGTAGAAGGATTTAGCAAAAGCTTGCTGTGACAGTATTTTACGAAAGACTTCCTGAAAGTCGAATTCCGGCTACTTCTGAGAATCTTTTGTAAAAATATGCATACTCAATTGATAGACAGCGTTTAGTCTTACTCAGCTCCTTCGTGGTTAAGTTGCATACTTACCGCCTCGGCCTCCTATTCGTATTAGCACTTACATATTCCCTGAGTAAGCTGAAATATTCCATAACAGTCGTTCTTGCTTCTTATGATTTTAAAATCGCCCACACAATAAGAGTTCACTGTACTGGTAAAATATTTTTTCATCCTACGCTTTTTTATGCATGGACATAACGATATAAATACCACCGCGGATGAAATAAACAATTGTTGGTGCGTTATTCTTTATTGTCGATTGTACAAATCTTTTCGTTCTATTAATTACAGTTGACTGTAATATTCATTGTTAATGGCACGAAGAGCTATGGGTATATCATAGTTGGCGTTAAATAGTGGTAGAGGAACAATAGTACTATTTATACAGTACAAAAGTGGTACATTGTTTATCAATGTCTGGTTCGAAGACTATTGCCTCATTTTTCGGAAATAGCTATAGCTTTCTTGCCTATTATCATCCCATTTGCCTCCTTCGCGAGAGTGAGGAATGTGTCTATATTTAGATCAAAGTATAGGTGTTTCAAAAAATATAAAACACTTCAGTGATTTAGCAAAGATAGATGTGAAGGTATAAATATATAAAATTTCAAAATAAAAGTGATGATTTTCGAATACCGGAAACAACATCGTTCGTTAAAAAGTACCTTACGTACAGAAGAGGATTTTTTTTCTTTTTTATTGAAATTATATTCTTACAATATTTCATGCAACATACAATTTATGAACTACGTAAAATGAGTACGTTGAACTTCTCGCCATTTATATGGCGTCGATAACAAACGCATTAAACTTCCTGATGAATTATCACACTTTATTTCCCGTAATCGGTATTTCGTCGTACATTAGCGATATATTTCGGTATGTTTCTGCGATAATCGATAGCCGCTGATATAATAACGGCGTGTCACTGTGTTTTAGGACAGAAATACAGCAAAATGTCGTAGGTTGGCATTTGTAAAATGTCAGTGGTACCATTAACACATCCCCGTTAAGAATGGTCCCACGAGTATCGCGAGGGCTTTGCTACTCTCAGTCGCTGGTACGTACTGCCGGTTACGTGTCCTAATTTCTTGTACGTTAGAAACATATTTTATCGTGTAAGTGAGAGAATTAAACGATTACCCCTATTGCTAATTTTCGATAAATTCCAAAAGAAAAATTGCAATTGATAGTACCGTATATTAATAAAGGAATTGCAAATTTTTATCAACGATTTTGTTAGCTTGTACAACTCACGAGTGCGTGAAAATATAATTCGATTTTCGAAGAAAATTCAAAGGTAAACAGGAATTAACTTCTTGTATGTTAGAAACACATTATTTTATCGAGTAACTGAGAGAAATAAACAATTTACCTCTATTGCTAATTTGCGATAACTTCGAGAAGAAGAATTGCAACTTATGATAATTAAAATTAACAAAAGAATTTCATTTTTTATAAGTGAAGGACTTGGAAGAAAATTTCGAAGTAATTCCGAAGATAAATTTCGACATGAAATATCAAGAGATACCAAGAAGTTATACTCTTGAAACGAAGTATTCTTTTTAATTATGCCATAGTTATGTGACCGTAATTTGATTTGCGATTTTCAGAGCTAATTCAGAGATAATTTTGGGAAGAAATTTTGACTGCGATCATCCTAAACTATCAAGCTGCTTTACTTTTGAAATAAAGGATTTTCGTATTTGAGATACCTCACCTCGTGAGAATATAACTTGATTCTTAGAGTAAGTTGAGAGACAAATTCGAAAGAATTTTTCGATTGAACATATCTGAAAGCATCAATGTGCTGTATTTTTGGAATAAAAGCTTTTTCATTTACGAAGCACTTGAACGCACAAGAATATAATTCCACTCTCAAGACTGCATTGTAAAGAGTTTAGCGATCTAATTTGTTTAACATAGAAGCACGTATCTGCTTAATATTGTGTTCTCGAATAATGCAGCTTCTTCGCGGAAGTACATCCTCATTAGTCGACTAACCATGTTGAACTGAAATTAGCTCCGATTATGCTTTTGAAATCATATAAAAAAATTCGAGAGCATCTTCCTATTCTCCGACTATTTGGGTCGCTGTATTTTATTTCTCTCGTTCCCTTTCGCAGCCTGAAACAAACGAACTACATCAATTATTTAAACGCAAATTATTTCTACGACCCTCGCGATTACAACCGGATTATATTCCATTACATTCGTTTCTTCCATCTTACGATATTTACTCGATATCATTCTCTCTCCCAAAGAACGTGCCAACAAAAAGATATCACCAAAAATACAATAAACTTTCGTTCCAACGTTACAAACTCTACAACAAAACCATAATTAACCCTTTGAGATCTAGCGACGCATATATGTAGTCTGAGAAAAAATTTAATTGCAGTTTATCGCTGCTTGTATACGCAGTTAGAGTTGAAAAATTGAAGTACAACCGTTGAAATGTGGTTAAACAAATAGTAATTTATAATATATATACATTAACAGCCTAACCTGCCGATGAAAGGTGGGCTTGGATGGCAAAATAAATGGTTATCTGTCAATATTCAAAAATGTCTCCGTCCGTAAAGGGTTAATCATAAAACTACGTAGAATTAAGCCAGTACATTAGATAATAAATAAAAACATTAATAGAAGAGAAATAAAAGGAATAAAGGAGGAAAAACTGAACGCTACAGTTGCTGCTAACGTTTAGTAAAATACGCTAAGGAAATAAAGAAATAGCAGCATTAAAAACCGCAAGAATATTTCAGAAAAATAAGAAACCTGTCATTTTGACTTCCAAAATAAACCGGAACCAAATCCAGACCTAATCGGAAATCTGTCGTTTGGACTTTCTTGGTAGATCTCCCATTAAATGAGTCGCTCAGAAGCCAATACTTTTAAGTCCATTTTTTTTATATTTTCTGACTTTTGTAAATTTTAACAGAATAAACTTCATTCTAATAAAATTTACAAAAATCAGAAAATATCCAAAAAATAGACTTAACAGCATTGGCTTCTGAGCGACTCAAATATCTGTCGTTTGGACTGTCTTGGTAGATCTCCCATTAAATGAGTCGCTCAGAAGCTAATACTTTTAAGTCCATTTTTTAAAATATTTTCTGATTTTTGTAAATTTTAAAAGAATAAACTTCATTCTAATAAAATTTACAAAAATCAGAAAATATCCAAAAAATAGACTTAACAGCATTGGCTTCTGGGCGACTCAAATATCTGTCGTTTGGACTGTCTTGGTAGATCTCCCATTAAATCAGTCACTCAGAAGCCAATGCTTTTAAGTCAATTTTTTTTTATATTTTCTGATTTTTATAAATTTTAACAGAATAAACTTCATTCTAATAAAATTTACAAAAATCAGAAAACATCCAAAAAATAGGCAACCGCATTGTCTTCTGAGCGTCTCAAATATCAAACATATTCTATATCATTTCACAAAGGTAAATATTTCCCTGAAAATATTCTTACACTCGCCACCAAACTACAAAGCGAAATCGTCCCAAGCACAAATCCAATAATCACCAAAATTCAGTCCTCAGCCTGAACTTGAAGCAAGCCATCAAAATATAAAAAGCACACAATTACAATCCTTCACCATTAAGAATCTCGCGTGTCACCACGAGAAGGCCTTTCGTGTTTTCCTGCCGGCAGTCCCGCGTCCTTCCCCCACTCCAGGAGTCACGCTCCTCGCGGTAGGTTTTCCTCGATCGAGGCGCGCACCGATGGAGAAATGCCGCCTCGCGGTTTTACGTCTGCTAGTCGGCTCGTCAGTCGAGAATGGCCTAAGCCTCGGATCGGACGGTGTGCTCCTCGATCGTTCCACGTAGTCGACGGTGTATCGCACATTTCCCTCTCGGGTCGTAGAACCCGTTTCTATCCCTTTGTGTCTGCAACGCCACTTTCGATTGGTATCATCCAACGAACGTCACGGTTTCGTGCGATCAACGATTATCGCTGGATAGTGTCTCTTTTTATTGTCGATCGAGTAGCGATAACACGAGGGGGAAAAAAAAGTAGCGAAGGTGTCAGTGGGTCGTGCGCGCGTGGCAATGAAACAAAGTTCTCGTGTTCGGGACTGAATTTCGTGGCAGGCATTCCCGCAGATCGATAAGCGGCATCGTGTCTCCGTTGAGATTAAGATCGAGACGCGAAGTTACCGGAAGCCTTTGTAAGCCTTCCCGCGGTGAAACCGAAGCCGTGGATTAATCGGACGATCGTTTGAAACGCGGTGCGATCTTTATGAGCGTCTGATCGGGTCAACTTTGAAAATTGTTTATTCGTTGAAACATCGGACGGACGTTGGGAGTATATAGGGATATTTACGTTTAAGAAGATTGTGTTGGTCGGAACAGGGTCGAATTTGTAGTGGAAATTTGAAGCCTGTTGAAATTCATGCGCGAAGTTACACGGTGAGTGGAAAGTGGACGAATTTCGTACGAAACCGGTGGACTCGTGGCACCTTGAATCTTCTAGCGAAGGTAGTCGATCGCTGCGAAGGATTTCTACTGACCGTGACCCACTGGGATCAATTCGGTGTTACGATCAACGGCCACGCCGAGCGAGCAAGCGCTTTGAAAGAGGGATTGGAAACATTGGATTTTGCGTCCCGAAGGATGAACGTTGACGCGGCAGAAAGGGAATACCTTTCCGGCGAACGGTGATTCTTTGTTTTGATAACGTTTCTATGGTTATCGGACACGGTTTTCATCGAAGTGATTGCACGGAGATAACGCCAAGCGTTGGAGGCTGTTTTGATAGACGTATTTTGGTACTTCCCTTTCCGTTCTGTGTTTCGCGTGTGCGAGAAGTTCGATTTGGAGAACGCTCTGGGAACATCGAGAGAAAGATTAGCATCGAGCGTCCGATGACGAAGTCTGAAAGGACCGAATGAAATTTTTACTATGCTAAGATATGACACCTGGTCGTTTTCAAGGTATGTTATTATTGGTTTGTGAGATTGGAAGAGAATTTTCTATTCTGTTGTTTGCTGAGTCGTTGGGGTCTTTTTCTGAAGTTATTGCTGGTCTATTTTTTCAGAGGATTTCGCAAAGTGTTTTGGAAACGGTCGAATTTTAACACGTTGAATGTCACCTGTATTTCGCTAGTTTCATCATTTCCACCGAAGCGAAACTGTTTCTATTAAAATCACATCTTTGTAGAATAGAAATGTTAAAAGTGAGAGTAGTTATGTACTCGGTAATACTTCACTTTTTTAACAGCAATATTTTAATATTGAATATATTAGCATATCCGTGAATATCGCAATTTAAAGATCATACGAAATTTCATCGAATTCAACAGTGCCGGTCACCGGTGACCCCCATGGCATTCGACGTGTTAAGCGGATATTTTTATGGTCGTAGGAATGAAAAGAAATGTTGCGAAAATAGATAGCGAATATATATTATTTCTATAATGCGAATATTTCTTATTCAGAGCAAAGTATGTACGGAATGTTAGGATAAAGACGTTATTTCCTGCCGTGATAACGCATGCCATGTGGCTCGAGAAAGTCATTAGCAATTTCGGGCGTACTTCGAATTTCGACAAACAAAGTAATACGATTTGGAAACGCCAGAAGTATCGTAAACGATCGCATTAACAGGTCCGCCCGTAGATGTTTCTAAGGTCAACCGACAACTGCGATTTATTTTTGTTCTCCATGTGTACCATAACGGGTTGACCTTCGCGCGACTTTTACGGAATTTCCTGTTACAGATATCTTCAAAAATATACGGTACTTAACTTCGCGAAATGCACGATTTCTAGATATTCTAATTGAATGTTACAAATTCATAAATTTACAACTTTATACGAAAAGTAGAATACTAGGATCTTTAACCCATTCACTGCCAACTACGAGATATCTCGTGGTTGCACTATAAGTTTGAATTAATAAGTTAGCAATAATGACTGAGCGTGTATAGTAATTATGGAACAAAAATGTTCTTCGTATCATTACCAATGTCGAGATTATTTTTCTGATTAACACTAAACCTACCATGGGCGGTCAAATGACCGCTTTCTGATTTTTTCTAAAAACTCCCCAAATTTATTGGACAGCCATTCAGTAAATATTTTACGTCTATCGTATAAAACAAAAATTACTTAACTGATCATCTTTTTCACCTCTTCAAATCTCTTTTTCCAAAGTACTTATTTCGTATATTTCAATTTAACAGATATAAAGCCGGTAGGTTTAGTGTTAACTAAGTTAATGTTCTAAAACCTTTCTATCGTCTTCTCAAATTTTAGCGCGCAAGGTAATTTTTGCTTAGTTTTCCTGGCAGTGAATGGGTTATCACTAGATCTATATCAAAGTGGTCAAAATGACATACAGGCGGCCCTTTACTTTCGCACATTTTTTAAAATTCAATTTTTTACAGATTTTAGTCGATATATCAAAAATTGTTCTTGAAAAAAATCAATTCCAACAATTGATATTGTTATTAGAGTTTCTCTAACATTATAGTATTGCCTACTAGAGGTTACAGAATCTCAACTTTACAAAAAAACACGTGAAAGTGCTTAAACACTGGTCATTATCTTATTTATACTGATAAATAAATATTTTGAAATACAATTTTTAATGTTTTTTCGATATCCGTCTACTTTCGAACATTTTCAGGAACCAATTATGTGTGAAAGTCGAGGGCCGCCTTTATCACGAATTTTGTGTAAATGTTTCTGAAATTTCTAGCGCTATTTGTTCTACAATTGTCTACATCTATTATTTAAACTGCTAGTGATAAAATCGCAAGAAATTCAATGATTATCAAGTTCTTTTCCTCCTTCATGTCTTCTAACGTGTTAGGTTGCCATGTTTAAATATATTAGATTAATCGTGGGTGGATCTAGTGTTAACAAAATATAAGATCAATAAACGTGTTAAGGATTTCACTATGGCAGCGTCTAACTGAAAAGCGGTGGCAGAATGAAACTAAATGATTACCAAACAGCGAAAATAATCACGAGTACCGTATTATTAATTATTCTACCGTAAATAAATCCCAAATCAATTATGTGCCTCTCATCAAACATTCGATAAGAAGTGACAACGCCTGAGTCAATGTATGTTTAGTTTAACGAGATTGAAGAGCTGATTTATTGGATATTGAGTGGTCGAAGCCGAATTAATTCAGTCGTAATATAAACTGGAGCTCTAAATGGTGAGATTGAAGAATCGTGTCGATTTACATGGCCCAGCGTGACAATGGATTCAATCCTAACTCAGACTTAACTAAAATTTAACTCGGCGTGACGGTCAATTAGTTACAATAATGCCCGATCAAAAAGTGTTGTGAACCATTAGTGAATATACGCGGACAAAATGCAGCGGTTATTGAAATTAAAGAACCGTATATCATCTTTTTTTTTCGTTGAAACTGCGAGCATTTCGTAGAACCGTTGAATAGAAGGAACGCTTGACTACTTCACCGAAGGTGTCATTAAACTCAGCATTTTCTAGTTGAGAATCTTCTCTCGTAAGTGAAATTTTATTCTTCGCGGTGTCTCGAGTAACTAGATTGTTCCATTTCCGTTTTAATGTGTCATCGTGTCGTCGGTCCTTGGACGTTCTAGCCTCGTTGCTTCGATTGAAACGAAACATCCCGCCTGGTGACTTTTTTTTAATTCGCAGCACGTGTACTATAATAGAATTTTCTACCTATGAACGAACTTTTTTTTCGTGCAGATTCCGTGATTGCGTAGTTTAATGTTATTCGTCAATTGTTGAATTTACTGATATTCTTTTCTAAAAAAAATCTTTTTTTTATGACACGAAAACTGAAATTATTAATTTGTTGTCTAGAATTAAACCTTTGCAGTCCTATGTCGAGCTACACTCGACATAGCTTTTCACTTCATTTCATTTTCTAACGAGTTAATATCGATTTTCCAATTTCACAATGATTTAGTGATGATCACCTAAATATCCGTCGGTACCTATAGTTATTCCTATCGTTAAAAGAGATGAATAATCAACGATAGAAAATGTTGTGAAATTAATTTTTTTTACCTCGCTACAAAATTGACAAAATAATTCGCCCGCAAAGGGTTAAAGTTTGAACATCCTAAATCCTACAGACGCTAAATATATTGTCTTTTTTTCATTTCAATTAGTAACACGGATTTTAGGATTTTTCAACGGCAGACTCACAATATCTTTCAATTAAGTTTCCTTGTGAATTTGAGATAACACAAATTCCATCTGTGTTTCAAACTTTCCACATAATTTCTCAACTTTACAAACTATTTTAATTTAATTCGTAAAAGTAACAAACGTCCTTGCCAATTACAGACTTACAAATCAAATTAAATCTATCATTTATAATTCTACTTTCACCTGTTATTTAGTAATAATAATTCTATTATTTGTGATCATCTGTAACGTCACTTACATTGGATTGGCAACTAAGTTCCCGCATTTTTTTTTAATTTCTTAAAACTTTATTTTTCAATAAAAATTAACAACTAATTAATCAATAATGCATTCTCTCTTGTTGTTTACAACTTCTTCCCAACGTTCAATATGATTTTCAATGCCTCGTTGGTAGAAATCACTCGGTTTCGCCTCGAAAAATTCATCCAACCAATTTTTCAATTCTGCATCAGTTTTGAACGAATCTCCGCGCGTAGCAGTTGAAAGAGATCAAAACAGGTGCAAACTTAACTCGAACAAAAATCAAAAACACAGATTCCGGTAGAAAACATTATGCTAGACATTGAATGACATGCGGAATGTTAAAATTTAAAAAGCCGTGGGATCTTTGTTACCAACCTAATGGATCGTATAACTGATCTTATGGATCGTCCTCATATAGATCATATAAATCATCTTCAGTGTTCAGGTCACGAAAAATATTCCACCTATACGGAATTAAAACGAAATATTCGATTCACTACTGTCTCCCTTGATGACTCAAAAGCCAGAATCATTTCGCTATATATTTGCATTTCAGCCCGACCAAACTTATCGCTTTAATTCCCAAGGATCAATATGCGAATGTGCGAGGACGCTAAAATGAGGCGACTCTCTAGATATTTCGCGTGCAATCGATGAAGATTAACGTTAACATCTCACTTGCTTTGTTGCTCGTGATATCGACGTTGCACGGCACGATATCTCTGTGACAAATTGTTTAAACATACGTGCCGTCGTAATGCTTGATTACGCAAAGTATTCGCGTACGACGCTGAATGTCAAGTTCGATAAAAAAAAAATGTGATTCATAGGAAATGTGAATTACTTGATTCATATTTTATTCGCATGATAGTTGGCAGCGTCACGTATCTACTCGAGGGATTCCCGGATCGTTGATACTTCGTGGTCGTTAGGTTGAATATTTAAATTATTAATTTCTTTGATATGCAGACAATCAGTTTGTTATAAAAAAATGTTCTTATGTATATCATAGCCTCGGTGGCTCGAAACCCAGCTGAAACATTAGGTCCTAAGCGAAATAACCAAAGCTGTCGAAGCCGAAATACACTGCCGGCCATAACTATTAGGACACCTACTTCGGATGGAATAAATGTGAACACAAATCTACGCACATTTTTGTATGATTTTAACTAATTTTGCTTTATTTAATATTATATATTTCAAGGCAAACATACATCAAGTGCTATAACAGGTTTACAATGCAAAAAATAAAATAACATTATATTTTGTTTTTACCGATATAACCACGTCTTTTCTTCATGGCGGCTTTCACGAGTTTTGTCATTCTGGACGTTAATTTTTTAAGGGTATCTGTTGAAACTCCATTCCGAACAGTTTTTTATAACATTTTTATGAACATTTGTATACATTTACAGAGAATCTGATACGAGAAGCCACACGCAGCAGAACCTGAAAGTTGCTCGGTAAAAATATAATACAGACTGTTATCAAAAAACAAGCAATAAATTTATAAATTAATCAAGGATGTCGTAAATATTTATAGCTGAGAATATGTTTTAATCAGAACCTGAAAATAGAAACAGTGAAAATGTTCATTCCACGATCAACTTCCGATTTCGTGCATACCTACCAGGTGTCCTAATACTTTTGGCCGGCAGTGTACAAAACAATAACAGCAACGAGCAATTAATATGTTTATGTTAACAAATTTTAGTTTCACGTACTTGCATTCTTCAAGTTGGAATATATTTGAGACATATTCCGAATGGTGGGGTATTTGTTCTTAACTGCAGAACATTCAGTTATAATTCGTTAAATTGAAACGTTGTTATTCTTCCAAACGCAATAGTCGAAAAATTGGTGTACGTACCGTGAAATATTACTTTACTGTAATTCATTTAATTTAAATTGATCTGTTCATCCAAATTTCCGACTGATTTTATGACAATTTTTATTGTTTCCTCTTGATCCTCAATAACAGCTTGCGACTCTAAAGCAACACACCACATATCTATATTTCAATTCACCGAAATAAAACCTTTATCATTGTAAACTGTGGTAACTTCAGCTTTGAAAGTCATAAATTCGGTTCGCGATGAAATGCAGCCGAATTAAATTTATCTACTACGTAAAATCCTATTCTTAACATTTACCGATCTGCCATCGTCTATCTCATTTGCAAACATCGCGAAAAATTCGCATTATGAGAAGTTATCTCAAGAAAAATCCAAGCACAACTCCGCACGTTAAATTAAAAAAGAAATAAACTAATTTAAATTAAATTCAAACTAAACGCGACTAATGTATCTCAACAAACGAGCAACTATGCAACTGATAGTAAAATACATTATACACATTCAAATTTTATTGCAAATAAAATCCCAAAGTAATTCCAAAATCTTTATGATATCCTATTAAAATTTAATCGTTTAATACATCTTCAACACCAGCGACACGATGAACATAAAGATTTACAATTTGTCATAAAAAAAATTGTGTGGATATTATCCTTATTGTTTTGTCTTAATTCTGGGAAGGAAATCGAGGACAATTAATTCTGACCTGAAATTATCATGTGAAATATTTTGGAGATGCGATAAACCTGGGTAAAAGTAGACGGCCTATGCGGATACTCTTTGGTATAACTGGCAGTGTGCCAATCATGATATCATGAATGTATGCATCATGCGTACCGCCTGTTTTCCAAATGAGCTTCCGTTACAGAAGCAGAATACTTTCGTTTCATACTTAAATAGTACAAGGAAAATAAACATCTAGCTGTAAGTGCAACCGATTTTTCTTTTATCATTTAATGAATCATTTCCCTTAGGTATGTTAAATCTATTTAAATCCTCGTATCGATACTTGGGACACATTGTGGTACTTTGATCATGAAAAATGTTTCAGAAGAGAATATAGTTGCAGCTTTCTTTTAACACTAGAACTACCGGCGTTAAATGTTATATATTTTAATACATTAAATAAGTACTTTGAGAAAAGAAGAATCAAGAGGTGGAAAAGATAAGAAATTTTGTCATTTATATTTTTTGAGTTGGACGTAGAATATTTCTCCTATGACTCTCCTGTAAACTTTGGGAATTTTTGGACAAAATTGTGTAACAGTCATCATGACTGGTTTGGTAGTTCTAGTGTTAAAAATGAGAGGTAATTAGAATTCTCGACGATTAATTCGGTATATTTAAAGGCATTATATAAATATTTTGAAAGAACTAGAGTAGGGATAAGAAAATTGATTCACATTGATTTGAATCATTCACATTTTCAAAGATGGGTGTGAAAAATTGGAAAGGAATTGCAGTGTTATAAGCAGAAGTTTTAGAAAATATTAGTAAGCAGTCGATTTTGCTATCTAACAATTAGTAAATGTCGTATTAGTAAAATATAATTTTCGTCGTCCATGAATTGTGAGAAGAGTTCTATGGTAATTATGGGGGTATAGGTTCAGGCTCTCAAGTAGTGGGTCAGAAGTTCTAATACCCATTTTCCTCATGAATGTTTCCCTACATGATATATGTCTTATAACAACTGTGATTCGAAATCTAACTCTATAGGTTCTAGGTAAAATAACCATATTAATTGAAACCAACGAATAGACCGCAGAATCTTCTATTCATTCACACAAAAATGAGCGGTACTTATAACAGTGGCCTCACTCACTTATTCCTTGTTTCCAGAAACTTAGACTTTTCTTTCTAAATACTAAATTCTAAATACTCAGATCAATTGCGTTGATCAGTCGGATTTTTTCTTATTTTCACAAAACAACGATTAATTCCCAAAATTGTTTGTACACCACTTTCTAAATCACCTCCAGTAATACATTTTCCGAAGAAAAAGACGTCAAATTCTTTAAATACAACGACAAAAATAGTCAAAGCATATTTTGCACATTGGCTGACATTTTCTTCCTACTATTTCGTAACGACTCGCAAACAAATAGCTATTTTTTTCGATTTCTCAACTAAACCACCATTCGCGTTCATTTTTTTTCAGTATAGCACTTTCTCTTGTAAGAGTGGCGTGCAATTGCACAAGAATGATAAAAAGAAAACCACGAAGTTGAAATTGTAAACTTCGAGAAGGCCGCGATCTCTCACTCTTCCGACTGCAAACTATTCTTGGTCGATGATTGCATAATCGAGCGGCATCAACTTGAGATCATGGCAGTCGCAATCGTTTTCGTTTATTATAACGTTCGTAAAAAAAAAAGTAGAACGTTTGTCCATTTGTGCAGATAAATCTTCGAGCTTGAAATGCAGTTTGTGAGATGGTGAATATAGCTCCAATTTTTTGTCGCATTTGAAGATTATTCGCCCGATCATATTAACAATCGCAAAAATAAAACGCTAAGTAATAAATTTAATTTAATTTGTAACCGTTTAATTATAAAGAAAGTTCGCAAGTTTGAAGTACCAAAATATAAATATTCGCAAAGTTAAAAAATATTTTAGAGGAATGGGAAAACAAATATACCTTTCATTACCTTAAAGTCAGATAGAGTTATATAAAAACATGAAAGTACCGTGTTATAAAAGAAACGTCACAATTCTTACATCGTAATTTCAAAGTACAGTGTTATAGAGGGGTTAATTATATCATTTAAACGAAATCCTCCCCTTTCACCTTCGGGAAATTTTGTTTAAATTATTATTTCACATATGATTCGGAATCCACCTGAAACAGTAGCTGTCAGGCGAAATAGTCATAGCAGTTAAAGTAGAAAAATATGAAACAAATAAAATATGAATATCGCGGAGCTATGGTAGTTAAGGAGTTAAAAGATCACAATCAGACTTGCAATTAGTACGGCCGAGTTGAAATCTCCCCGTTATCCGTGGTAATTTTTTCTTAAATTATTGTTTAATATATCAAAGTAAATTCTGCAGTGGACTGACAAAATATGAGTATGTCCCAGGCGAAATTATCACAGCTGTTGAAGTCAAAGAAAAATACAAAAGAAGAAGAAGAAGAAATAAAAGTAGCATAATTAATTATTAGACTCCCCGACGCGTTACTACAATGAACGTCAGTGAGTTAGAAAACATGTGGAAAGTACAATGACAGCACGTGCATCTCTGAAATGCATGCGCAAGCAAACAGGTGGTGCGTGCACTTGAGCCGGCGCATCGAGATTCTCCTCGGTGCATATGGAAACGAGACAATGATGTCGTTTTCGGTGCAAATATCTCGACGTCCCTCGCGTGTCGATGACTTGCTCGGTTTATTTAACTAATTTATATCGCGTTATCGAAGCCATCATTTAAATTGCTTACGCAACGACCGAGTAAACATTTGTTCATGCTTAATAACTTTTCTCACTTCTTTCCTGTCAGTGTAAACACTCTGTTTTTAGTGTGGCATTGTTAACAGAAGTTTTCACTCGTCATGGTCGCAGAATAATACCAGTGAAATGAAGATCCGTTCTTTGTTAAATTTCAATTATATAAGATTAATTTGCCTCGAAGAGAAATTAAGTATTAAAATACTTAGAGTAAATTTACAAAAATGTCTAACTGTAATAATTAGGTAGATAGATTTTAGAACTGAACAGTTTGATAAGATACCTAATATATTGATACATTGCAGTTCCATGTCAAGCCATAATTAATACAGTTTTCTGTTCTTCTTCATTTTCTTTGATCTTAATGATGACTTTGAAGTTTGACAATGATTTTATATGCTCACCAGAATAAATTCAGTGTCTATAATTATTCGTATTGGCAGATAAAAATGGATCATTTACGGTAGAGAATTTTATCTCGGTAATTCGGAAACCACCTAAAGCAATAGGTCCTACGTGAAATAATCGTAGTAATTAAATAAAAGAATAGAAAAAAAGAAGTGAAATTTTGACAACATTAATCGTTAATTTCAATCGATCGAATAATTTACACCATAGAGTGTTAAAAAATTAAAGATTTACTTCTTGCCATTCTTATTGATTTAATAATGTTCTATCGATTAATTATTACCGTTTACCTTGCAATTATTGTCCGTCAAATAATCCTGTGTAACTTGTAAGCAGAATACGAAGAATTAAGACGCTCTAAATCAATGATAAGTACCATCATATAACACGACGAAAAAATTTGCAATGTGTGCGATAATTAAGAGCATATGCAGTAAGAACGTTTCGGAGGCGGTGCACGAAGGTGTCTCGGTATTGAAAAATTAGCATATTTGTTATCGTCCGATAACACTGCAAATAACACATGTAATTTCTGCATTTGCTCGGGACGAGAATTTATCACTGCATGAATGCTAGATTATTTATACAAGGAGAAGTGTAAATTCTTGGTCATCCTTAAAACGATAAACGATGACTAGCGGTTACCATCTGGTATCACATGAATTTCGTTATCTCGACTGCTTTACAATGGATGTTTCGCGCCATGATATACGCAATCTTCGTGAGATATGCACATTTTTTGTCGTCGTCAAACATTTGCCACGATGATGCGAGCGATGCAGAAATACACCTTTTTTTTCCTTCAGACGGCTTCATCGTTCGATAAACATTGTTGTCACCGGTTCAGTGAAACTTTGCGTACATTGGTAATATTTGTTTGAGTGATTGGGACTTAAATTCCATTTGATATCTATACAAATTGTTGTTCATCCATTTTCTCAAATTGAGATTTAGAACAGAATTATACCAGGGATAATTGTATTTTAGGGAGTTGATTCGAAAGCGTGAGATGCGTGCGAATGAGCGTGTTCGTGAGATGTGTGAATGCTCGATAGTATTTATTAGGTGTAGAAATTAATTCGGTGCCTTGATATTAATTTATTTATAACTCTGGTTTGAATGTAAATAATCGCCCGCCATTTTATAACGTTTAACCAGTTAACTGTGGCGCCCTCATTTGAGAGCGCGCACCGTTTTGTGTCGCCATAATCGAGCCATGACGAGTATACTCGTCAATCACAGAGTAAGTTGCGCTGGGAAGATATTGGATCAAAAAGATGGGTTTATTTTATAAAAGTGAAAATTTTATTACTAATATTTACTTATTTGGTTAACATAAACGTATATTACATACATATTAAACTAAAAACGCAATAAAAATTAAATATTATATTATACATATAAAAGTAAGAATTTAAACAGGATTATTTAAAAAGGAACCCTATTATAAATCAACTTTCTGAGTTTTGCCTTTGCCCCTTTTAGGCTAACGTCTAAAAAACGTTATCGTCGCACATAAATAAATTCGTTATGCGAACTGGTAAGCTATTTCAACCGGTGCATACGGGGACGCATGAGTTCATCTCAAATTATTTATATTTTTTATTTGTTTGTTTTATTCCGGCATGGCCTGAAAATATTCTAAACATCTTGAAATTTGAGAATATGTTCTGTTTTTCTCAAAATTTACAATTTAAATAGCCAATGGTCACTACTTTATACGCATGACGAGTATACTCGTCAATTACAGTTAACTGATTAAGTACCAACACTTACAGTTATGAAACATTTGACAACTAGTCAAAACAAAAGCTATTAGTAAGTAAAATGGCGGCGTCTGACAAGAATCACATACGGCACTGCATACTGTTTGCCTTTCAATTAAAGAAAAATGCTTCTGAAGCCGCTGAAATGATTTGTTCTGCTTTGGGTGAAGGTGCAGTAACACATAAAACCTGTAAAAAATGGTATCAAAGATTCCGAAGCGGCGAGAGCGGCGAAAAGAAGCGGAAAGATTTCGATTTCATTGAATCAAAATCGCCATCTTCTTTTCGCCAAGGAATTCGGCAGTTGCCTGACAGATGGACCAAAGTCATCGAAAATGATGGAGAATATTTCGAAGAATAACAGATGTACGATTACTTTATAAATAAATACTAAACTTCTTCTTAAAAGGCACCGAATTAATTTCTACACCTAATAGATAAGACGCCCTAATGCTGTGCGGTGCACAGTGGCCGATTTCGCTGAAATCCTGGCCAAAAGTCCAACGATCTTTTCATTGATAATTGAAATCTAACAATTGCATTTGATTTGTGACATATCAGACCATATGTGTTCACTAGTAAAACTTTTTTTTACACAATATTCTTAGAGATATACGATTCCAAAATTAACACATTCATAACGTGATATTCCCGCGTCGGAACTAAAATTATGTTTCTGATGTACTATAAACATATGATCTCTTTATTTCTCTATTTGTAGCTATCTAACATGCTTTAAATATCAAAACATGTCGGCTTCATTTTTTTTATTTAACAATTTACAGCTGTTATGATGGAAATACGAGAGCCAACCAAGTAAAGTTATCTTCCTAAAAAACTTCTGCCTCTTATTATTAATTTTTCTTCGATGAAAACAACAATTAAACACTAAAGAATATTTAAGTAAATATCCAAAATCACTGTCAATTCCAAAGTTGAAATTACGTCGACAAAAAGTCAAGCGAAGGTATCGCTCACCGAATAGATCAGTTCGCCGGAAACTTTTTTTTGTAGAGAAAACAAAGGGAATTGATTTAAGACGATGTGGATGGTAGCTTTTATGGTTTAATGCAATATCGCGGTGGTTGTGAGCCACTTTTCCCTCCGAAGATCATCTGAAGACTGTTTGGTCTGAGGACTAAATGTAGACTGTCGTCGTCGCGCCTCGTCGTCGCCATCGATGCTCCGGGTCCGCCGTTATTTACGATGGGGTTGAGAACCGACTACCCTGCGTCTGAAGAGAGAAAGTTATAAAATTTTCCATACAATTCGCTGCTTTTCGAGTATAATTACATTTCACGTTAGTTAAAATTTGTAACCGATTGGAATTATTAAAAATTTTTACTACTCACTTACGTTGAATATTCAATGTATCACAGCCTACCGATATCTGTGCCGTTTGGATTGAAAGTGGCGTAAATCCATTTATGTTCGAATCGGATTGCGTTGGATTAAATTTAAAAATAGGGGTAATAGATAACATAGTAGAATAATATTTTTGGATTTCTAAGGGTGTCAAATTTATCATCTCAAGTAGCATAATTAACATTATTTAAGAAATAATATGTTTTTGATGGCTATGAATAGACTCGCGCCACTTTCGAAATCAATGGAATGACGTTTTCAATTCTTAAGAAAGCACAAGTCCACAGGAAAAGTAAATGTTCCTTGAAATCAAAATAAATGTATGCATTTTTATGTTATAAAATCAAAAAAATATTCAACTTTTATTCTTTGTTAAATAATATTGACATTAAAATTAATATTGTTTTCTTAATTATTATTCAGTCTTGTCGTATGAATCCGTTAGCGGATGGAAAGTGAAATTTGAAATTAAATTGCTTATAACATATTCATTGCACATTGGTAATTCAACTGCTACTTTGATAATGAAACATAAAGATGTAATCTCATAAAATTTTATTACATAATATTTTCCATATCCATTTGAAACTCTCACAGTGAGATTTACGCCACTTTCAAAATAAACGGCTCATATTTGGCGTACAGTTTTTTTTTTGTAGAACAATGAATACTTTTACTACGAAAGAAGTAAATACGCTGTCGACACATTTTAATACTGTGACACGCAGTACATACTGAATTACCGAACCTTCTTTATTTTACTTTGCAAATAAACATATTGTACACCTGTGTGAACGAACCTTGCAATTTTGTTAACCCTCTGCCCTACAGCGACGAGTCGCTCTCGTGTTGATGGAACAGGAAATTTTGAAGCTTCTCGAAAATGATCAAAGTGAAAATATCAGTGGAAGACGACACGAAAAAAATTATTTCTATGTTATTAATGTTGCGTTAAATTATGAGATATATCAGGAATCACAAATTTTTATTTTAGCTATTTAATTTTTAATTATTGCGGAGGCAGTCGCAAAAGAAATGGTAGGGCAAGGGATTAATGAGCACAACAATCTCTGCGAATGACAGAAAAATATTGCGGCAGCTATGGTGGGTAAGGAGGTAAAGGCACAGATTCGCAATTAGTAGGCCCGAGTTCAAATCCTCCCCCTCCATCTCGTGAAAATTTGTCCTAAATTATCATTTAATATATCATACCCCACTGGTTCGAAATTCACCTAAAACAGTAGGAAAAATAACTATGGCAATTAAAGCGGGAAAATATGAAACAAAGAAATGAACATGGCGATGTTTATATCGATGGCTTCGTGCTAAGGTGCACCACATTCAAGGGATTAAGATTAGTTATTTATTTATTCTTTTTAACGGGCAAATTGCCCTTTAGTGTACATCGAAAAGCACCAATAATTGCGATAGGCATGACACTAGAATGTAAAGAGAAACAATGAAAATGAAAATACTACACATATATCAACAAATATATCTATATGGAGAGAATATAATAAGATAAAATAAAATAATTGCAATAGATTTTTTTAAATTAATAATGGTCATAACTCTAATTTCATGTGGAATTTTAACGGCAACATAATAATGCACTATTACAATAATGATTAATTGTAATGCATAGTGTGAATAACAGCAATATTAAATATTGACCGATACTTATATTAACTGTACACAAATTATTATTAGACTTGAAAGACAATATTAATTCGATTCGCGTTAAAAAATGAACTTGAAAGAAAACCACACAGAGTTAATATTTGCACGAATAAAAGACGAGGCGGAAAAAATTAATCCTCACCGGAAACGTTCGCGAGGATCGGTAAATTGATTTTCTAAGCAGATAAAAGCAGCGTTACGTGTGAAAGACGGATAAAATAGAATTCTTTGTCCAGATAAAAATAGTATACCGTCGGAGAGAATCAACGGTGTGTGTATGCCACCCTGTGACGTCCTATTAGATCGGGTTTCACGAATGCAATTAGTCTGTCATCGAAACTTCTATCGCTCTCCCATTAATGCATTGTCATTGCTTTCCATATATCCAAAAAAATTCGTGATATTAGCTGTAGACATGCATCCGTAATACATGCACAATTGCACGCATGCTCCGTATTTATTCTCCGACAAACCGGATCACCTTGGTTTCCATTTTATGTGTCACGAATTAATTTGCCACGAAGTACGACGAAACCATACATATTGCGGCTAGCCTTTTTATCGATGCAAATTACATTTCACTTTCGTTCTCGATTTTTCTCCCCATATTGTCGTTCGTATACCGATAATGTCGCATCTGTTATTTACAAAGTCCAATTGTATCGCCCGGTTCCTCGTTTTCGACGGTGAGTTATTTAATTCAATAATTCGACTATGGAGATGAATTATATTGCCATCGATTTCGCATTAGCCCATAAAATTCATCGATCCGTTTTGTGGCGACAAATATTTGGCCACTCGAAGAAAATAATCGCTATCGATCCATCGTCAAGTACCTTTTCACGTGCTGTACTTCCACACGCGTTGCGGCTTTATATTGCGAAGTAATGCGTATATCGTTTGCGTACGTCGTCTGCGAATTGCAAATTTAATGAGGCAGTTTGTGGATCGTTAAGGAACTGTCTATAATTTCAATTTTTCTGGGAGCACAGTGGCATGGTTTTAGGTTTTAACACTAGATGTACCAAACCAGTCAAAATGGCTGGTACACAATTTTTTCCAAAAATTCTCCAAGTTTATAGGAGAGTCATAGAATAGATATTCTACGTCGATCTTATAAAACATAAATTACCGAATCGATCATCTTTCCCACCTCTTAATTCCTCTTTTTTCAAAATACTTATTTAATATTTGTAAATATGTTAGATTTAACGCCGGTAGTTCTAGTGTTAAGGAGGCAGATATGATGGAATTTCGTCTCTCAACGCAAGATTTTATCACTAAAACTACCAACGTTATATCTATTGTATTTAGGTAAACTGAATAAGTGCTTTGGAAAAAGACAGATCAAGATGTGAAAAAGATGATCAATTAAGTAATTTAGGCTTTAGAAGATAAATGTACGATATTTACTGCGGGATTCCCGTATCAATTTAGAGAATTTTTAGAAAAAATTGGCAACCGGTCATTTTGACCGGCTTGGAGGGTTTAGTGTTAACTTCTTTTTTTTGTCTTATATTTGCTAGGCTTGACTGCTATGGTTATTTCCCTAAAGACTTACTGTTTTAGGTGGGTTCTGAAACATTTAGGCTATATGTTAAATAGTAATTTCAGAAAAATTTCCCAAAGGTGATGATGAAGGATTTCAGTTTGGGCCCACTAATTGAGAGTCTAAGCCTTTACCTCCTTATCTATCATGGCCCAATGGGAATTTTATTATTCCGCTATTTGAGTTACAATAACACAAATAATTTTTCAGACGGAAAAATAAACTGCTTTGTTTATTATTTGTATTTTTTGTTTGACTTTGTAATAAAATATTAGATTTGATTAATGCTTTAAGAAAAATATTCTAAGTTGATCGTCAAGAACATTCAGTTTCAGATGGCAGAATTTTAGTGTAATGCTATTCAAGGCCCAAAATAATAGTTCAATTCTCTGATTATATCTTAAACAAAACAAAATTTTACTTTTACGGAATGTAATTTTATAGCGGTTTGTAAATGAAGCTAGTTAAATGTAGCTATGTTTCTTGAAAGAATAAGTCAGCCAGTTCAATGCTCTCTACTTTAACTTTTTCTTATATCGATGATTATAACTGTGCTTGTTAAAAAAATAAACCATGTGGTTCAATATCTGCTTCATTCCTTTTTTTTATATGAAGGTGCTATTCTCAATCTTGCCTGTGAAAAAATTGTTGCATCAAAAGATGGCAGAAAATTTCTGTTTACACGATACGCCTCAAGTTTTATACAATTCAAAATTCAAAACAGCAAATCAATATTCCCTATCAAATTTATAAAATATAAGTCTTCCAATTATCACAAAATATATTTCTCGGCATATTATACATATATATGAATAATATAATCCAGGAGAATATTAACACGATGAATGCCACCCGTATTTCGTTAGGTTTATCACTTCCACCGAACCGAAACTGTTTCTATTAAAATCACATTTTTATAGAATAGAAATGTTAAAAGTAAGAATATTTATGTTCTCAGTTATACTTCACTTTTCTATCTGCAATATTTTAATATCGAATATATTAGCATATCCGTTAATATCGCAATTTAAAAATCATAAGAAACTTCATCGAATTCAACAGTGCCGGTCACCGGTGACCCCCATGGCATTCAACGTGTTAATCTTGATTTCTTACTTCTACGTGACATCAATCAACGCAGTGAATTAAAATTGAGGATAATTGCATTAAACCGGAAACTGGACGTGTTTCCACGACTTCTACGAAACGATAGTGCAAATAAAGAACAGCGTAACGATAATTAAGTAAAACGTAATACAGTCACGTCAAAAGTCTGTGCCACATGGTTCGCAATGCCTCAAGTTGCAGATTTCATTCCGCACACGGCGTTCACGGCGTTAACTCAATTAGCATTACAGACGGGATAAAGCATACGTTAAAGTCTCATTCATGCCGATAGCTGAAACCTTCAAACGTCATCGCGAACACCCTGTGACACACATAGATCGAGTAAATCCCCAAAATTCGTTTATCTAATCGAGAGCTTTGTGATTACAAGCAAGGATGAACGATAATACTATCCACTCGAATTTAATGGAAACATATATATCTATATATAATAAAAGAAAATAAATAAATCGCAACAAACGTGATAAGAATAGATTGAACGATTTTCACCGTTTTCAATGGAATATATTTATAGAGAACTGTTTATATGACATGAGATTTTATCTGCACGTTGGACAGAATTAAAGAGATAAGAGTCCTTAAGATAGGAACTGCAAGTTTGATTGACACTTGTTTATAATAGTTATAGAGAGTATTAAGAGAATCGGACACTCGATGATTTGTAAATATAATGAAAAATTGTTTAAAAATATAAAGCAGTAAAGTGAAATATTATTATTAATTGTATTTGATATAAAGTTCATTGGAACTTCGGCCTTGAGGCGAACTGGACAGTATTTTGTTATTAAATTAAATAAAATTAGTCTGGTTACGTAGAAAACCTTCTTAAATTATTAAATATGAAAATTATTTAATATTAGAATAATACCACTTTCCCTAAAGTACGCTTTAAAGTTCAAACATGGTCGGTGCAACAGTTAACGTGTTGATAACACAAAGAAATAGCCTCTGGTGCAACCGAGTTCTCATTCATTCCATTTCTTACGTGGCTATTCACACCTAAAACGACCTAAGACTCCACAAGAGTACAATTTATTTCAAAACTTGTATCACTTTTGCGAACAAAAATTAATCCTCATCTTTCATTGTCTAATCGAAAACATTATAATATCGTCAGATGGTCTTTTCCTTCGTTTTTAATATTTGATTTGTAAAGAACTTAATTACTTAGCACTAAACCTACCATGGCGGTCAAATGATCGCTTTCTGATTTTTTCTAAAAATTCCCCAAATTGATTGGGCAGCCATTCAATAAATATTTCAAGTCTATCGTATGAAACAAAAATGACTTAACTCATCATCTTTTTCACCTCTTCAAATCTCTTTTTCCAAAGTTCTTATTTCGTGTATTTCAATATAACAGATATAAAGCCGGTAGGTTTAGTGTTAACGACTTAAAGCTACTAAAAGTAGTATTTATTCGGAAGCTTGCACTACCTTCGCGAACAAAAATAAATTTCCATGTTCAATCGTCCTAGCAAAAACATTATATCGTCTGATTGTATTTTTTTTCCTTTTCTATTTGTCATCTGCAAATTTAAACGCTATGACATCACGGAAGTGGAGTAATAAAACGTGCAATTAGGCATCGATGAAGAGCCCTTTCAGAAAGTCGTTGTGTAGCCCTGTTGTAGGGCTGTTCCTGCCATATCGTTTATTGAGGTCACGAACACAGCTGGGATGAAAAATACCTGTCAATGGTGAACTCTTCATGTAGGTCGGCGGTCAGTGTCGTTAGTGTCACCGTTTCTTCTTTGTCAATCGAAACTGGTGCGATTCATTGACATGTCGAATATTCTTGTTAAAATGTTGAACTCTAATGCAAATCGACAGAAATACCTTACTCTGTCTTCTAACTTTTAAATTTAGAAATGAACTCTATCTTCATCAAATTACCCGATCAACTCCCACAACTTCAGAGATTCGACTCAATTCTTCTTCTTCTTTTTTTCGGGCACTCAATGTGTTTTTACAGAGGGCGGACAATGCTTGAATTAGATACCAAGCTTTAACTGTTCGCCTGACTGCTTATTTTTAAACGGGAATATACATACGAACTCTTTTCGTTTTATCACACTCCAAGCGCGTAAATTTTATGAAGAAACTTGTCGTATTTTAGTTCGTGTTCAATCTGTTCATTAAACGGTCGACAACTTTCTCTTCTCTCTACAGTTTTAGTTTACTTTATGAACTCGGGAAAGGCATGAAATATAGATTTACCGATAAAACTAACGATGAAAATTAGGAACGAAAAGAGGTTCATTAGCACGATGGTAATGATTGTTGATGTCGTTTAAGTTATATTTTAGTTGAAATTCTGTGATATTATGTAATACTGTACCGCGGTACAATTTCGCGTATCTTAAAGCTGTTTACGGCAGTTTTCAGAACGCACCGACGGATGTAAAACTATCTTTTTAAGGGATTTCGTTACGTAGCAGTTGATGAAACATGAAACCATTGTAGAATGCTTGGAAAAAAATGAAAGACCACGGCGGTCACCCAACTTGTACTCTCGTTCCCTGGACAGGTTGCTTAACACTCTCAAACTGCGGCAGTGGTTCTCAACTATGCATCTAATGATTCTCATTTTCGACACATTTCTTCTCTCTTTAGTAATATTTATTAGGAAAATATTGGAAATTTTAATGTACGAATTAACATTTATTACGAGCCCCTAAAAATTCTGCATTGGTTTCAAGTGTGGTGTTCAAGTATTTTAAATGTTGCAATGAGACTACAATAGACTACGACTATTGCCACATGAAATACATAAATATTACTTTTATGTTTCTGTATGACAATGTTTATTATAATACAACATTTTACGAATAAACGAGAACAAAAAAAGATATGGTGAAAGGCCGAAAATACGCCTTCTATATCTCGTTTGTAGTATTGCTAAATATTGCAATTTAACACTAAAACTACCAAACCAGTCAAAATGACTGGTACACAATTTTTTCCAAAAATTCTCTAAGATTATAGGCGAGTTATAGAATAGATATTCTACGTCCTTCTCATAAAACATAAATTACCGAATCGATTATCTTTTCCACCTCTGAATTCCCCTTTTTCCAAAGTACTTATTTAATATATTTAAATATAACAGATTTAACGCCGGTAGTTCTAGTGTTAAGCTTACCGTTATCTTCAAAATATTTTAAATTTTATTTCATTCATTTTTTGTTTGTTTCAAATGACCGAAACAAAGAAGATTTGTTTCATGTTGAAATGATTTGATGATATTAATAAATCCTTAACATATCCTTGGAGTCGAACATTTTAAATGAGAGCAGATCGTATCATGTGAAATTTACACGAGGGTTGAAGCCATAAAAAATATTTAAAAATTTTCACACGTACGTGTATCCTATTTGACCTTGTTTTCGAGTTAACCTCTTCTGGGATGCTGACGCATATGTTCAAGTTTAGGTTTTAAGTTATTGTTCAATTTCTGACGAAAATAGCCAGTTGAATGTAACACGATAACACAAATTTTTAACGGATACTTAAATACGTAAACTAATATTAATTGAAACAGTGACCGTACTTCGTTATTGATATTCATATAAAAATGAAACTTTTCTTTGTTCCGTGCCGAAATAATTTGATGATACGAATAAGTCCTTAGAGTGTCCTTGGAGTCGAAAATTTGAAGTCAAATATAAATATTATTTTCCGTTGAAACCGCGTGTTTCTGCGAGAGGAAATAATTGGTAAATGCAAATAAATATTTTTAGTATTGCTGCAGCAGCAGAAAATATTGGAACACTTTGTATACATGAATACTGTTCCGTTATATATATCATATATTGTGTCATATAAGCATAAAGAATTAGAAAAATTTCACACGTTTTCATCTTTTATGCCATTCCGCGCTGAACGATTAAAATATCAGATGTTTTCTCAAGCAAAAAATTCTAAAATATTTTTAGAAATTAGAATTAATTATATTCATTTACGAAATTCTCTGCTGATTTCAATTTGAAGGCTAAATCGAGCATATCTGCCCTCCAATTTTTCGCAATATCTGCTTATGAAATTCGTAGATTACGAATACTTAACTACAAAATAAATATATCGCATGAGATTCTTATTTTGAACTTCGAAACGTTGCATTTACTCTACATACGTAACATTATTCTTAGTAGCATTAATATAGATTTACGGTTTCATACACACTATGATTTATCAGCGTTACTAATCCATTGGCAATGGATGAAACACGTCACTCTATTATACCAGAGTTGTTTATAGTGTTTGTTCAGTCTACAGCTTTTAATTGTTTCTCCTTGATCGACTATCGTAATTGACGTTATTATATCGGCTTTAATGAATATGATTTGAATGAATCACTCGATACTACGTCACTGCTTAAAAAACAGCATTGTCACTAGAACTACCAAAGAGTTAAAATTATGGACTCTTACATTTTTTATGAAAGTAGCAGATTAATTTTGTGATAAAAAAAGTAAATACTCCACGTATATATTTTAACCCCCTGCACTCATATATCGAGCCACACTCGACACATCTTTCTATGGCTCTTAACGTTTCATCTATTAAGTATCGACTTTTCGAAATCAACAATAATTTTGCATCTTAACCCTCTTATAATAGTATTTTTTAATTATTTAAGTATCTTATTTAAGTATCTTATAATAGTATTTTTTATCAGTTTCTAATGTGCTATCGTGCAACTGACCTTCAGATGCCACAGAAAGTTCGAACTATAGAGGGTTAACATAAATATCCTGCTGTGCCTACAATTGTTCCTAGCATTAACACTAGATTTATGGAAGCCGTCAAATTGACGGGTTCCTACTTGTCTTATAAACATTTCTCGTGATCAAATGAAATTAATTTCACAACATTTTCTATCGTTGGTTATTCATTTTTTTTAATGATATCAATGACTGTAGGTACTAACGGATATTTAGGTAATATTACAAAATCAATGTGAAATTGGAAAGTCGATGTTAAATCGTTGGAAAATAAAATGCAGTGAAAAGCTATGTCGAGTACAGCTCGACATAGAACTGCAAAGGGTTAATGTATTTATAATGCATGTGAAAAAATACTGTTCCAATCTTGTGTCACTTAAGAATTATATTTGGCTCTTTGATAAATGAATTGCATTGTTTTTGTTTAAATCGTATCCCCATATATTCGGCCAACTGTATAGAATAAATATAAATTATATTATAATCCGTTTACAATTTACTTTTTTTATTGTCCACCCCTGATACCAACGAATAACGAATGGGGGAGGGGGGAGAAAGCTGACATTCCACTTGTTATAAACTTCTATACATAAAAAATACGTAGAACTCTACAGTGTCCATATTACGTAGAATTGTTATTATTAATACGTAGAAAGAGCATTTGTTCCGTACTCGTGGACATGAAAAGTCTACGAAAAGTTTGCTGTTCGAACCAAGGATGTTAGAGTATACTGTGTCGTAGACAAGGCGATTTTACTTCGATTGACCGCCAAGCTCGTCTATTCTTATGGACGAATCGAGTATAGTTATATGAGACTGTCCTTCAGGGTAGTCCTCCTTCTCTTTATTAATATTAAGTTGTACTGAACAATAAACCACCGCTGAATAGCAGAGTTCGGTTCCAACGCCTTGATCAATTCAGTAGAACAAATTTGTTTAATATAACAAAGTATGTAAATGCATTAAGTTATACATTAAAACGCGATTCTTATGACCATTGATCATGATCGACTGTTTGAGAGTGTTCATTATGGTCGAAGCTCAGCTATAGCCTGGTAATTTAAAACTGCTGCAGTTTTACTTGATAAATTCCATTTGAAGGGAGTCATTAATATGTCTCTTTTACCTTTTGTAACAAAAACTTTTGTCTTCAAGACTTATTATTATTTTGAGGGGTACATATACACCCAATTCTGTTTTTACACGGTTTTGATTTAACACGGTCTAGAAAAAAAATTGATTCCGTTTTTACACGATTACATTCGATTTTGCACGATTAAAAAATCTAAAATATTCTTAAAATAAATTTTTTAATAAATTTATTTGAACTATTTTTTACATGGTTGAAGGATATGGAACTAATCCCCTTTTTCTATGTATGTGCTTCATGTCCTTTTTTACACGGTTTTGTGTGGAACGTATCTACCGTGTAAAAACAGAATTAGGTGTAATTCAGTACAGAATTCATTAAATGACTTCCGACTTGCTAAAAGTTTGACATGTGTATAGTGACGAAAAAAGTTTAACACATTGACAGCCGCCGACCTAAGAGACATTTAAAGCCTGAGCGTCGGCAACGTATCGGCCACTTAAATCTCAAACGCCGGCCTTATTCGATGGTTTCTGATCACTAAATAGCCAAAAAAATATTTAAAACATTGTATATTTTCGTAAAATAGAACATTTTATTTGCATATTCGTCATTTACAATTCAACGGTAATTAAAAATAGAAACAAAATCGAAATTTTTAATTTATAATTATAGAAAAAAATGCAGTGTCTCATTTCATGGTGGATTCGAAATCAGCGTTTTCGCGGGGCCGGCTGTCAATGTGTTAAAATGCAAAGGCTTCAGACTCGTTCCTATTGTTCCAGAGTTTAGAGAATTATGTCTGTTATTACAGTAGCCTGATATTTACGATTTTATTAGTATCATTGATATAGAAACTTAATTACTATTTTTCTGATCTACTATTTTTGCTTGGGTTGCTCTGGAAACTTCCCAACAATTATAATAAATTAATATATGTATAATATATTAATACGTATATGTAATATATTAATAATAAATTAATGCATGCAAATGCAGAAATAACAGAAATACGACTTCTTCTGCCCCAAATTAGCTGCCACATTTGCATATTGTTGCGCGATTACAAAGAAACAACTAATTTGTGACGTGCGCGATACTAATTTTTCATACAACCGGTGCTCCTATACCGTTCATTTTTTACTTTGACCATAAAATTCCATTTTGTCTCAACGTCCTGCTCTAGCCAAAATGTGTTACATTAAAAGAAAAAGTTGGTTTCAGACGATAATATTAACCGTACATTCCTTTGTCTCTGTTCTAGCGTGTGCCCGCGAAATTCCACGTGGGAAGGGGTAGGTGAAGCTTGGCAGCGAACGAAAAGGGTGTTCTCGGATACCGAAAGCTGGGGCACCCTGACGAGGAGGTCCTGGAGGACGAGGTGGCTCGAAGGAGGGAGAAAGGAAAGGAGGTGACCATCCACCCCACATGGACGCCACCCCCAAAAGACCCCCCGTACCCCCCACACCGGATATCCTGTCACCATTATCTAGCCGCGGAATATCCGACCTGAAAGTAAGGGTGCCCTCGGGTCATACCCTGGCCCAGTATCATCGTCAACGCCGCCAAAATCGGCATCGAGTATCGAGGCATCCGCCGCTTGATGCTCGTTCGACGATCAAATCTACCGCGTACGCGTTATCTTCATCATCCACGTGCCTCTGCCTCCCTCGTTCTTGTCGCCGACTGGAGAACCAACCAGCGATTCCTCGTCTCGAAGTTCACGAAGGGCAGCAGCCTCTTCACCGACGAAAATTAGCCGCCACTGCTGGCAGTGGAACAACGATTCCATTATCCGCAAATTGTCTTTCGTTGTTTCCATCGGTGAGGACTGTCTCCGTAACGAGAGAGACGATCGAGGAAAAAGTCTCGCACGGCGAAGACGAGAGGGCCTTTTTTACCCCCGTTTTTACACCACGGCAGTTAAGCCACGAGTTTAAAGAATTTTTTATGATACCTGCCATCGAGCGTAGTGATACCGAAAGGATAGTTTTGAGAAACGTCGCCTTCGGTGTTAAACATATCGACAGACTCCGTCCAAAAGCGCCTATTTCGAAGCTAGAGCCTAATAGACTGCAAGAACAATGTCACGCAGCGCTGCCACGCGTCCTATGCAAGGTGAGTAGTTTATTAATTATTACGACCGTTGATCGTCAACGTAGCATTCCTATGTGTAATTGAGCCATTCATTTGTCAAATCGATTAACTCCATAAAACCTAAAGTGGTGAAACATGATGAAATAGTAGACACTCCTTTTCAAAGTTCTCTTCAAAATGTAAATATAGATAAGTATTGTAGAATATATAATCGCATGTAGCTTTCCTCTAACGAAGTATAAAATGGATAAGGTGGAATAGCCTTGGAATTAATTAAATTGACTTCTGAATTCAATTACTTATTCGATGGCCAAACAAACTTCGTCATTTAAAGGTGTTAATCGTTATTATTGCGACAATGTATTCTAAACATAAAAAGTTAGGATTCAATCACGTGCTTTGAGATTTAAATTTAAATATATTCAAAAAGTGGAGTTAATCACTTTGTGCTGTGAATGGCTCAATTGTATGTTCATTGTTGCTCAGTGATTCACATTAGACGTAATATCCTGTATACGTATCACGGGAATTAAGTCGCGTTCGTGTTGCGTTTGATGGTAATTAAGAAAATCTTATCGCAGTTTGTTAATTTATTAGTTTAATTTTGTATCGAATTTTGACGTATCCATGACAGCAGAATATTAACTCTGATTTCATTCGCGTAACTATTTTGAACTGTGGATTATCGACCACTTGCCTTACACATTTTATATTTCTAATATGTGCAATCATTACCTGTTAATGGGCGGCAGCAGACAGTTCTAGCCAATAACTGAAAAATAATAAACCTACGTTATTTTTAATCGTCTCAAATAGGAAGAATTTGGGCCAACTACATATTTTCAGCATATTATTTTTTTTATATTTTCCCGATTGATCTGTTCAGGAAATGGAGGAAATATATCTATAATACACAGTATTATTCCAAACCGCAAGAGTGACTCATATTTGTCGCGATTGGATCACAATCTGAACGTAACTTGTTATTAGTACCCTAGGGGTTGACCTCAAGCAAAGAGAGAAACCCGTTTTACAATTGAGTCGATCTTTCGGCAATATAAATTCAACTCCGAAGAGAAGCGTGGGCGTCGCGATAAGCGAGATCTATCGAATATTTTCGGATTCCCCTTTTACCGTACTTTCAACCGAATCATTTTCGGTTATTAACCATCTTCTCCAATCGCTAACGTAGCAACCCTCCTTACCCCCAAGCGGTGGATATTCCCTGAGAAACGGTGGTTGCATCGGGTTGAAATTCACGGCACCACCGGCGAGGCGACTCGTGGCGCCGTCAAGGGACGGTGCGTCGAAGTCTCTAGACGATCGTCAAACACCTCGTTCGACGACTCGAGTCCTCGTCGTGCCGTTCGAAGCGTAAAGCACGCTGTCGCGCGACGACACCCTCGTGCAGAGTGCGTGAGAAGATGATACGTGGTGCGCGCCGTTGAAATTTCTCTCGGTTCTCGGAAGGGCTCGTCCATCGCGCGGGACAGTCTCGTTTCTCGTCGGACAGTGTCGGAAGAGCGATGGTTACGGTGATAGAAGTGGTGACAGTGGCGGAAAACATAGAATGCCGGTGTCGGTGTCTTCCAACCATAAAAACGACAGACGGTGACCGCCCAGTACGCACCGGCTGATCTCCATCTTCAAGAAGTCTTCGTAAAACCCAGTGGCAGTGTTCAGTGCATCTCTCACGACGTAATTCTTACTCCTGTGTTCTCTCTCTCCCTCTTTCTCTCTTTTTCGTTCTCTTTCTTTCTCTTTCTCCCTCTCTTCTCACTGCCCTGTTATCAGCGACATTGTGCGACAACTTCGGTTGGGCTTGTACCCAGCTTCGTTTCGCTTTCACACTTTGAAGGCAAGCGTCGTTGGACGATCGATTAAAGCCCTTCGGAAAACTTCTTACTTCGACGGACGAAGAAAACGTTCTCTGATCGCGTCGAATGCGCGTTAAAGGTTCTCGATGTACCCTCACGCCAACGACGATCGTTAGAACGACGTCGCCCTCGTCGACGCGGGCGCTTCGACCGCCTATGTTGCATCGTGCGACTAGAGAAAACAACGGTGGTAACCTGATTTCCTGCGAATGAATCAAAAACATCGTGCACTCTCGTCGAAACGAATCGTACGTAATCGAGGGGGAAATTAGGAAATTGTCGTTTGTAGACGAGCATACGAGCAAGCGTCTCTTCGATCTTATAGTCGATATATATACGAGAAGTGGAGCACGCTTCCCTTATTTCATCGATTCAACTAAACAACGAGTAATCGATGCCGATCGAAATGTGTGTATCGATGACAACCCATCGACGAGACGATAACTTTAACTCCGTGGTTAACCTGCGATCGACGGTACAAGATTTTCGATAACTCCAGTAAATAGCTCGAGAGGGACACATGTTCACGAAGCAGTTGCACCGCAATCATGAAATTGTGTGTCCTTCGAGCCTCAACCTGTTATGTCAGTACAATTTTTCCCCCATTAATTCTTTACATTCGAAATGTTGGATCACCAGAAGATAATGTTATTTGCCAAAATACTTTATAACTTCGCAATTCAAGATATTACGTTTCTACCACGATGACAAAATCAGAATCGTTCGATTCTTTCGAAAGGAGGTTAGGTTTTGAATTATTTAGTAGTTGTTGGGTAGGTAACAGTTATGCGGGCGTAATGAAATGGGTATAGCAAATATTTATGATTGCACGAATATCTTTAATATTCGAGTTGTCCTTCGAGTTACTTGTACACCGAAGAAAAGAAAATCGTACTGCAATGGATTCGTTTCCTCGTAATACGTTTAACGCTATTCCCTTTGTTTTCTTGTATCCTACGAAGTATGTTAACTCATTAACGTGTCTGAACTCTGTAACATGTTTAAATACAATAGCGGTCTTAAAGTAGGAAGGGACATAATTATTCTACGGACAAAGCATGTAAATTTTCACATAACTAATTGTGCATCTCATAAGCATTAATACATTACGGAGAAAGTCAATATAAAATCGTCCGCGGAACTGAAATCACTTCCGTAATTTCGTAAATGTTGCATTTTTCCAATTTCGCTTCAGAGGATTATTACATAGTTCAATATTGCAGATATGATAATTAGATTTTTTTTGTATTATGTAGGTTGATAGGAGTCAAGGTCACTCTACGAAATTAATAAATTTACAGACAATACTGAAATAAATTTAACCAAGAAAACTAATTCGTTCCTTGAATGATCTTAACGGTAAAAACTATCGAGGCAGTCAGAATAACCGGTTCCCAATTTATTTGAAAAATTCCCAAATTTGATGGGGGAGCCATGCAGCACATTTTCGACTTCTATCGTATAAATCCTAAATTACTTAATTGATCGTCCTTTTCACCTCTTGATTTCTCTTTTTCTAAAGTAACTTATTTAGTATATATAAATATAATAGACATGACGCCAGTAGTTCTAGTTTTAAAATAGAAAAGGCACTCGATTTTTACATTTTCGCGATGATATTACAGAAATGGCTATTAAGCGATTGTCCTTTATTTGTCACTAAAACAACGATTGTTATCCTACTATTGTGTACTATTCTCGTCCGAAATAACGTGCACAATATGAAAAGCAGCAATTAAGTTTATTCACGAAAGATCTTCAACCTTGAACATCATTTGTCAGGCTGCTCATTATCTGCAATATTATTTTAACGTTTCCCGCAATTTTTTGTGTAAAATAATCGATTTCAGTTAACAGAGATAGAAGATAACTTTCTTTCCTCGCAAGTTGCATACAATAGGAACAATACGTTGCACCTTTTCACGAATTTCGAATTGTGCGATATTTCTCTGCGCTAACTTCCAGAAAAAGCAATATTTACTGAGTTATAGAAGTGGTTCCAGCTGTGTGAACCACCACTGTATGCACTTTCCATAAATGACCGTTCACTTTTAGAGTGTGTGCAGAGGGCGAAGAACCTAACATGCTCAATTCGAATAACTCCTCAATTATTCGTTTTATAACAAATTGACGGTTGCTCGATAAAAGTAGTCCATATAGAAAAAAATTGAAAATAAAAGTGGCAGATTACTGTAGAAGAAAAGATTTAAACTTAATTTACAATACGTTGCAGTGTCGGACATTGTTTCCTTGTAAATAATACAATAATTACTTTAATTATTAGTTGTTTCATCGGAAACTGATAATGAGAGGAAAAAACGATAAATACATCCCATTTTTTGTACATGACTTATTATCAGATTTCTCGGATAAACAAATCGTATCGAATTAACGCATCGCGCGGTGGAAAATACATTGTGTTAATAAAAAAAATACATAAACCATTATAGGCTTTTATAATAATTTTAATTTATGAAATATCAGAAGTAGTAAATATTAATTATAACACAACTCCCTCTCTATTTCACAATTCTTCAAATGCTTGAAAATCATTAATTATCTCTCGGAGAAGTTCTCGTGACTGATATTATTTTTAAACATATTTATCGGACATCTTTCGGTCACTCGGAAAAGAATAAAATACCCACACGACTGTGCATTTACATACATTAACCCTTTTCCTACTAACGTCGACTATAGCCGCCATACACAAATAACATTTGTAAATGAGAAAATTACAGTCACTCACTGTTTCGAGGGTTTAAGTGTAATTCTCGTAATTCCGGTAAAGAAATTGCGATATTACTTTCATAATTTCAGTGATTACAAGTCTTATTATCCAAGTATGCTCAATTACACCCGCGGCGCTTTTCGGTTGAACGTAGCGAAAGGGTTAATCGTCAATTCACCACTCGCCACGTTCACGCTATGTACGTTAACATATTACACGTTCCTTTGCTACGGCGTGTAATATCTTCCTGGAAATAATGCAATTTTTATATACAATTTTTATTCTCATGGCAAGATAGAATTTCCGACTTTTTTCCAAGCATTGTCGCAATCCATTGAATAGAATTTCACGTACCTCGGCGTAGAAAAGAGAGCAATTGATTGCTAATTGTTAGAGAGAATATGTGCCCGTAATTATGAAAGTGGTCTGAGTCATATATTTCTTGTTTCGAGATATTTACTGGATTACATTTGAATAAGTTAAAAAATATTTTTATATTATGCAACATTTTAATTTAGAATTTTATTAGTCTTGATTAATGAAAATTTATTATGAATGTGAAATTTTGTGTGAATCTCATACGAAAATGTTGTTTTTAAAGTTTGAATTGACTTAGACCATTTTGAAAATTAAGTGAATCACCTATAAAATGACTTAAAGCAATACAAAACTACGAGTTTTATCAGAAACAAGAATTTTAATGAAATAATTCATGAACATTTATTAATTATGTTTGAAAAGTAATCCATTTTTATCATTTTAGGCTTTTATCATTATGAGTTTTGTGATCCTTAAAATGTTCCTGAAAAACTGGAGGGACGTAGGGCAGTAAACACATAATATATTTCTGTTTTTCTATCGTTACTGGTCTAGTGGTGGTGTATAATGGAAGTAATTTAATATTTCCGTATATTTTTTTCTTTATATCTGAATAATTAACATATTCACATAATAAGTACGTTGTCATTAACTTACCTGAACCGCTATGTGTTGACATAGTGGTAAAATATATAAATTATTTTTCCGCGATAATTACTTCGGAAGAGCCCAACTGAATGAATGCAGTTTCAAAATAAAACTAAATGAATTCCATATAATGGCAAAATGGCGAACACAGTGTAACGGTTCGTTTTTCACAAGTTCACGAGAGTGAATTTGCGTTTCTCGTTCAAAGAATATGTTACCATCGTTATCATTATCGTCGTCGGCTGATTTGTAATAACTGATAAAGTCAATTTTTTAAAATTTGTGATTTAGACCACTTTCATAATTAACACTAAATGAATTCCATATAATATTGAAATAACCACTATCTAATGGTTCATTTTTGACAATATCGTGAATATTACATTGAATTAATTTAGTTTAAAATAATGTAGTGTGAAATAACTGATAAACTCATTTTTTTTTTAAATTTTGACTTAGACCACTTTCATAATTATGGGCACATATTCAAATATACCAAGCTGAAGAGAGATTTTGGAGTTTTGAGGAGGCGCTGTAAGATAAAAACTAGAAGTAACGTGATAGGAGGTTTAATACGGCACTGCACCATAGAAGAGGGATCAAAGTAGATTTATGGCGTTTAGTGATTACTAAACTGAAATACTAACAGTGTAGAAGTCGTGATAAATTTTAGCATGCTCCGCGAGAAAGAGTGTTGAGAGTAAATAAAGTTCAGCGAAGTGTAACACAGTCTGAAGAATTGTTTTCTGACCAATTTGCAAGGCGGTAGAGTACGTGACAACAATGTTTAAACAGTTGATGATACTTTTCTTTAACACTAACCGTATCGACACTTTATGGATGATTCTTACCATAAGATCTTTTTACCGATTACGAAATAATGATAATTTCTGAAATAAATACAGGAGATCAACTTAACCCCTTGCCTTACGATTTCTATTTTGACAGCGTGCGTAATACTCCAGAATTAATTCCAGAAATAAAAATTTCTCTCTGATCTTTAACATTTGGCACAATTGACTGCAATATTAATATTATAGAAATAATTTTACCGTCTCGTGATCGACTGATATTTTCAATTTAATAGTTATTGGAAAACTTCAAAATTTCGTATTCCATTTATCTCCTCATGTGTGTCACACGTTATTGTAAGCTAAGGGGGTAATATAGAGAACAATGTACAAAACAATCATATTTAGCACTAAAACTACTTACGTTATATCCACTAAAATTTAGATATACTGAATAAGAACTTTGGAAAAAGAGAAATCAAGAAGTGACAAACACGATTAATTAAATAATTTAGCTTCTATGAGATAGAGTGGAATATTTACTTCAGGCTCCTCGTTCAATTTAGACAATTTTTATAAACAATTGAGAACCGGTCATTTTGACCGGCTTGGTAGGTTTAGTGTTAGTAACACAAAAAATTACATATTTTCATTCGATTGAACCGGTCACACGACCGCATACAGTACGGTTAGGATTAAATGGATATTAGCCGTAGAGCAGAAGAAAAGCGTCTACTTCTATTTTGGACCTGATTTACTTTACTTATTTGCAAACATTTTATATGGGCGGCCTGTAATGGTGGGTGCCTCGCCCTGTATGCACTTCGTGTCAACACTTTCCATAAATGATCGTCCACTTAAAGGGCTTGCATGTACGATAAATATGAAGACCATAAGTTTTACCACTCTCTATGAGAAAAAGTGTAATGAATAAATAAGCTGATACGTATGAAGCTTGGTTTTAACCCTTAACGGTCGTAAGTCACCTCTGACATGACAACATTACTTTGTCGTTGCGGTCGTATTACACGTGTGAGATGACAAAATGAATCGAGTCTAAACTCGCTGTCTGTGGAATTTGTGGACAATTGCCTTATCAACTGAACATTACCAACGGAGTGATTAATATGTTCAATGATATAACAGCGCCTTTTTTCAATTAAATTTTAATATTTTGGCCCCAAAAGATGAACAAAGGAAATTGAATGAGTTTTGGATAGTGATAGTGAAAAAGGGGAATCAATGTTGTGAGAACGATGATCAGTTAAGTAATTTTTCTTATAAGATAGACGTAGAATATTTGCAGTTTGGCCACCGTATCAATTTCGGAAATATTTAGAAAAAATTGAGAACCGATCATTTTGGTCGTCTTGGTAGTTTTAGTGCTAAACGGTGCAGTGTCCACTAAATAAATGTTTTTAAGTAAGGAGACATTTTTTTATAAGATAGACGTAGAATATTTACGGTATGGCTCCTCTATCAATTTTGGAAATATTCAGAAAAAATTGGAAACCGGTCATTTTGGTGATCTTGTTAGTTTTAGTGCTAAACGGTGCGGTATCCACTAAATAAATGTTTTTGAATAAGGAGACATTTTTTTATAAGATAGTCGTAGAATATTTACTCTATGGCTCCTCTATCAATTTCGGAAATATTCAGAAAAAATTGGAAACCGGTCATTTTGGTGGTCTTGGTAGTTTTAGTGCTAAACGGTGCAGTGTCCACTAAATAAATGTGTTAGAACAAGGAAACATTTTTTTATAAGATAGATGTAGAATATTTACTCTATGGCTCCTCTATCAATTTCTGAAATATTTAGAACAAATTGGGAACCGAACATGCCGACTGCATTGGTAGTTTTGGCGTTGAAGCACATTATATATCTTATTTAAAAGTTCAATCGGCGTGCACTTTTATACTTCCAATTACGATAAATTCACTCAGGTATTTACCGTATGAAACAATGGAAACTCAGATATCTAATCGGCGGAAGAATCACAGTAAAGCCACGAGAACGGTCGAGAGATTCTATCGGAAGTTCTACCCTCATATTCTCAGAAAGCAACAATTAAAACGGTTGAAACAAAGTATGAAAATGATCTATATGCAGTAAACGTGCTGTTCGTCTGTAACGAAGAAATTAGACGGCAGTTTTACACGCTTTTGCGTCTGTTTAATTTTTCTAAGTGAAACACGTATTCGTGCGCATGGCGCAGGTATATCTGCTCTTCCTGTAATGACATGAAATTATATTCATTATCGACCCGTAAATGCGTGTTGCTATAATATGAAAAAAAGTCCATTGTACGACCTTAATTCTGTTGAAAAAGCCATCGCTATTATCCTGGAAATGTCGAAGTAGAACACGTTGCAAATCTCACGAGAGACACGGAAGGTAAATACTTCATACGGTATTACAACTAGTACCGTGTAAACCTTTTACGTAAATTAGTATTAGATCTATGAGAACGAGCTAGCCGGCAAGGTTAAATAATAAAAATAATGGTGCACTTACCATTTTCAGTGTATAATTCGATGATAATAACTGTTACAAACTATTGGGTTGGCAACTAAGTGAATGCGGATTTTAATGATAGATGGGTTTAGCACTTTTTTTTTGTTTCGTCAACATGTTCGAAGCACATAATCTGCAGTTTTCTTGTTGTTTGATCTTCCACTTTTCATTAGTAAAAAAATCGTATCGATGAGTCATTTAGTTTCGTTTTTATCCCAATTTGAAAATGGAAGAACAAAACGCGCGTTTCAGACATATTTTATTGTATTATTTCCGAAAAACGACCGCATCCCAGACATACAAGAACTTATGAGCCGTATATGGGAATGAAGCCTTGAAAGATAGGCAGGGTCAAAATTGGTTTGCCAAATTTCTTTCGGCTGATTTTTCACTCCAAAATGCGCAACGATCCGGCTGTCCAGTTACAGTTGACGAGAGTCATATCAAGGCTATTATCGATTCAGATCGTCATAGCACAACACGTGAGATTGCAGAGAAGCTCGATGTATCGCATACATGCATTCAAAAAAAATGAAAACAGCTTCGCAATGTTAAAAAACTCGATTTATGGGTCTCTCATCAGCTTAACCGTTTAGTGCAACGCAGCGCGATCGCGCTGTTCGCGTACTGTGGTGAACTGCGTCGCGATATTTGGTCAGGACCATCGATTCGCAACGCGCTTGGTTCCTAATTACTATTTTTTTTCAAATAATCGCAAACCACCTGCATAAATAAGCTGTTTTTATTGAATTTACTTCTATACGAAAAAAAAAGAGTAGCGCGATCACGTCGATCGGCATTTCTTGCAAATAAATGAACGAAGCTCCATCGCGCTGCATGGCACAATCCGACACGGATTCTTAAAAAACCCTAGCACTAAAACGGTTAAGGAAATTTCTTCTTATATAAAATACGCAATCACTCAGTTGCCAGCTCAATATAATGGCAAGAAGGATGCTCAGTTGAACTTCTAAATAAGAGATCAGTGTTTGAATTTTTTTTGTAGTTCCTTTTAGAGAACTCTTTTACTCAATGTGCGATGGTGTGAACGCTATATAGATCTATCGCCTCTTGTTTCACTGTATTGGAAGGTTTGCATTTCAATTCACTGAAAAATATTGATAAACCCTGGGTAATGGTAGTGGGCGTCGGTCCTTCGCTCACAAAGGAATAAAATTCAAAGTTGAACTTTTCTTTTAACTATGACTTATTAAACCAAGCGTTAAAACTGTGCTGAAATTAATGAATAAAGTGCTATCGATTTTTAAATAGCTTCTTCTTTTATGAATCTATGGAATCCGAGGATGTGCTAGAAAAGGAATTTCAGATATGTCTTATCATTTCTTTCGGGCTTACATGTGTCATACTTCATCGTTAAATTGCCAAAATGAAATTTTACAAATTAATTTGAGCTATGTTGCAAATTTAAATATAAACCAGATATCATTAAAATAGTTCAATGCTGTTTCGTCAGACTTTGATAGTTTTAGGAATTTTTTAATTTTAGATAGTTTTAGTTAGAATTTGATAGTTTTAGAAATTTCAAGTTTTTTGGTTCCCCCTTTGGCATACAGGGATGTAAGTTAAGGTGCAATTGACTTAGAACTACTAGATTACAAACTATACATGTTTTCAATAACGGCTCCAGAATAAATTTACGTGCAATTCATTCATTTTGACCTTAACTCAATGACTAGATTACTTAGCAGGAAGAAAATTTCAAGTTGCAATATCAGGAGAGATATTATCGATACCCAGGAAATTGGACTTTCACCACTTTCAAAATAAATGGCTCGTGCGCGCCATAATCTCGATAGTTCGAAACCCGTTTAAAACTGTAGCTCCTCGAGAAACTGACCAGAACAATCGAAATCTCAGACATAAAAGTAGCAACGAATGCACGGGTGTAGCAGTAATTTTCTTCCTTTTAGAGAATTTTTCTTATGTAATGTGTACTTTTAACATGGACAATTTCAAATCCATCTGAAACTCAATCTCCCTAATGCAATTCAAAAGTATTCGATTAAAAGAATTAAAAGTATAATCATCTCGAAGTTACGGTTAGAAGTTTCAAGTATACGGAGAAACAGTGAGGAAGAAAAATGTTCGCCATTTATAATTGGAATGTTTGCAAGGATTTGAATTTGCATTGCAAATGACCCCTCCCCTTGGATTAAACAGGGCAGACAAGTAGGTATAATTACAAGCGAAAGTAATTTCAAACTGCATATTATGAAACGGTTAAATTCGCCTGTTAAGTCGGGGTAAAAGAGATGCGGCAAAAAACCGCGGGAAATTATTAAAAAAGTTTTGAACCAAAGTTGCAACCGCGATACGATCTTACCCCTTAAGTAATCTCGAAGGGTTCCTGCCCCGAGAACTTCTTTGTCCTATGGCTTCCGCGTTTCCTGTTTCACCACTTCCTAAATTCGCTCTACCGTGCCAGAAGTTCTTGTAAACGGTCATTTCTTTTCACGTTTCATCGAGTCTCGAAATTCTCGAAGAAAAACGCCTCGACTGTTTATATTTGTTGTTTACAAGGACCCTTACTTTCCATTCGTCCATGAATTTCATAGGCTTTTCGGTAAATTTGTGATAGGAACTGTTTAAAAATTGAATAAACATTGCATCATCCGTAATTTTAAAAACATCGATATGCTTTAATTCAATTTTACAATATATTTCTAAAGTTAATTATTTTATTTTCCACGTACACGTTGATCCTGTTTTTTTATTAGCTTTGAAACTATATGGTTTATTACTGTTTACATTCGTACTTTCTTCCTTCTTTCTCCTTTCTGTACTTGTTTCTCCTTTCCGACTTCTATTTATCTTTAGATCTAGATCTCTCTAGCCTTCAGTCTATCCTTCTAAATATACGTCTTTGTTTCTATGCATGTCTCTTTTCTATCAGTGCCATCCCCTTTCTCTAGCTCTAGTTCTAGAATTAACTCTCCATTTCTCTTCTTTCAATCTCAGTATCTGCTTCTACCTTTAACCTTATCGTTTTTTCTCCCTCTGTTCTTCTTTAATAGTTACTTATTAATTTCTACCCACGTACTGACAATTCTACATACACTCACTCTAATAGACGTATTTAACTCCCCGTCTCCTTCCCTAGAACTTCATTCTTATATTACACCAGACCTTCTGCAATCTCTCCTTCCAGAGTCCTCCTTTACCTACCTGCTCTTACACCCGAAGAAATTTAGTTCAGCCAACATACGCCCTCTAACTAATTAGTAATTACTGTCTCCCACTGTCCATAAAAATATACAGTGGGTGTAGAAAGTATTCGTACACTGACTAATTTCGAATTATATATTGTGAAATTGTAGTTTATTAACTACTTTTTTCTAAACAACGTGTTTGACCACCAGGTTTATATTGGCGTTTTGAATCGGAATCTTTCTTCCAGTGCAGAAAAAAATGGGCATTAACCGTTTGAGTCCCAAGGGGTATTGAAAAAACACTGTCGAAGAATCCCAAACAGCGCAACCGCGCTTTCTCTAAATGTGTACGAAAAGACCCAAGCAGCGCGATAGCGCTTGTTTTATTTTATGTCGAGAAATACCAAGCGGCGCGATAGCGCTTTGTTTATTTTATATCGACAATGCGTAGTCTGCAGCACCAAACATGCAATAAAAAGATCACATTTAATTTGCGTGCGATGTAAAAGAGGAATTCATCCAATATGTTTTGATAAACACCGACGTTTCAAATTATAAGTGTTACTCTCCATTTAAATTGTTCGTTCATAACACAAAAATATTGTTAATTTGTAATTCGTTATTTTATAAAATGCATATGCATTATTACATATGCATACTGTAAAATTTATAAATATTTCAAGTTTTGTTCGATAAAAATGATTGAGAAGATAACAATGAAATAAAAATTTTCGTTTTGTAATGCATTATTGCATTATTATAGTATTATTCTACCTATTGTAAAATGTACTATTTACATTTAAAGGAGCTGTGTGATGTACTTGCGTCAGTAAATTTGAGCGCGCGACTTCGACAATCGGTATCGCACCGCCAGTTGTCCACAATGCTCGAAATGTGCTGGGTTTTCTCGACATAAAATCTCAACAGCGCGATCGCGCTGCTTCGGACTCAAACGGTTAAAGATAATTTTATCTTTATGCACGATAATGATGCAAAGCATACGGCGTGCAATGCGAGAATATGGATATTATATCATAAGCCAGCGTATATAGAAGCTCCACCACAATCTCCTGATATGAACCCCATCGAACACCTATGGGACTACTTGGAACGTCACATTAAAAAACATCACATATCCACTAAAGAAGGCTGAAAAAATGCTTTTATGGAAGATTGGAATCTCGTCCAACGTAACAGCAGAATTAGTAACTTCAATGCCAAGAAGAGTCGCAGCAATTATAAAATCAAAAGGAAATCCTACTAAATATTAATTAACTGTTTATTTTACTTCTTCATTGTCAATTAAATTTAATTTTCACGCTTTCCTCATAAATTTGTAATGACTTTTAAACAATGCAGTAGCTGTACGAATACTTATTGCCGTTATATTTCGGGCAATATTTCTTTTTTTTTTCTTAATAACTTTGCAAATTATTAAACCAATGAATTCTTTTTGCACTGTGTCTGTTATAGAGACTTCCGAGAATATGTACACACTCGTTGTTTATAAAAAATTAGGTAATAAACTACAATTTCGCATTATATTATTCGAAATTAGTCGGTGTACGAATACTTTCTACACCCACTGTAATACAAACAACTTATTACCGTCATTATTACCCGCGCGTATTTGCTTCGTCGCTACGAGCATTATCGAAAAAGAATCAAGCCGATTAATTACCTCCGTTACGCCAATTTATCGGTAACACGATATTGTTCACATATCTTGAAAAAAAAAAATACAGTTTGTTCGATTCTCCGTTAAGTGGACCGAAATAATCTCCGAGTGCAAAGGGTTATTAGTAAAAACGTATTTTCACCGATATCTATGCTACGCTTCTCTGGATTAGCGCCAATTATTGGATTTACGACGCGCTGCCGGCGTCGACGGGAAAAGGACTTAATTTCCAAATAAAATGAAGTAAAAGTCGTAGTAATCCCGCGCGTCTGCCGTGTTCTGCAAACCTCGAAACAGGCACGTTACGTAACATCTATAAACGCTGTGAAAAGTCTTCTATCGTAAGCCGATCGCTACGTGCAGTCGATTCCTGGATTGCGCAAAAATCACAACGACCACAATTACCGTTGCGCGTTATAGAAAACGCTAGACTCGAGGCGAGAGTGATCTTCGTTCCTTCATGTTAATACGAATCTCTCTCTCTCTCTCTCTCTCTCTCTCTCTCTCTCTCTCTCTCTCTCTTCAGCAAACGCGAGAAGCGATTTCTCAGCTCTGACGAAGAAATTTATTATCTGCCGTGAAACGCAAGGGATCTCGACTCCGGTTTATTTCCGAAGCGAGGTAACGTAATGGAAGAACGCCGGAGAAATGAGATCCCAGGGTCTCCGTTATCACTGAAACTGCGAGCCGTAATCCCGGACAAATTTTAAGCTAAAACGTGCTGCCGTAATCGCAAAGCCTTCTATTATAAGCTCTCCTACGTCACGATTGTCAAAAAGTACCTGCGCTAATTGTGCAGACGGCTGCGTGAGAGGATTTGATAGCCGACGCGTCGACCGTTTCGCCGGTTATCGGTGACCCGCGCACCTTTCCGCGATTACTTTATCTTTCACGAAGAATTTCAATGATTCGGTGCCTTTTTTATAGTGCCTTTGACAGACGGTAATTGAAATGGCATTAATGATACCGCGAAATATGTATTTGGCAATTTTGCACAGTGCAGCATAATAATTGGGAAATTGTTTTGCATTCGTCCAGTTTCTTTTGCTTTTCTTGGTGAGTAGGTTGGGGATTTTTGGCAACGTGCAACGTAAGTAAACGGGAAACGTGCACTAAGGGGTTCAAGTCATTTTGAAATTTATAATTTATGTTATTCGATTTCTAATGCCCTTTTTAATTAAATATTAAATGATTTAGTAATAAAGTTAATAACGAAAATTCGTGTGGCACGTAGAGTGTTGAACATTCATTTCTAATTTACACCTTTGCAATAATAATACGCATCTCAGAATCTTTGAATCCGATTCACTTTTAAACGTATTTTTTTACACTATTCGTTTAACGTTTATTCACATATTGGTACAAACTTCCTTTCTTTCTTAAAACTAAAAGTGCCGACGTTACATCTATGATATTTAGATATGTTGAATAAGCACTTTGGAAAAAGAGAAATGAAGACTTGAAAAAGATGGTGAATTGAGTAATTAAGGTTTTATAAGATAGCAGTGGTATATTTAACCCTTTGCGGTCGGAGACATTTTTGAATATTCAGAGATACTCATTTATTTGGCGATCCAAAACCACCTTTTTATAAAAAGTTAGACTGTTAATGTGCATAAATTATAAATTACAAATCGTGCAATCATATTTCAACGGTTGTATTTCAATTTTTCAACTCTAACCGTGTAATTACATATACGGCGATAAACTACAATTAAATTTTTTCTCAGACCGCATATATGCGTCGCTAGTCCTCAAAGGGTTAACGCGTGGCTCCTCTATCAATTTAAAGAACTTTTCGAAAAAATTGGTAACCGGTCATTTTGACCGGCTTCGTTGGTTTTAGTGTTAACACTAGATTTACGGGCGTTGAAACAGTCACACTTAAATATATTAAATAAGTGCTTTGAAAACGGAAGGATCAACGGGTAAAGAGGAAAATCGGTTAAGTAATTTGCATATTATAAGATACAAGTGAAATATTCACTGTAGAACGTCTCTATAAATTTGAAAATCGCTTTTGAAAAAGTAGGAATCCGTCAATTTGACTACTTCCGTAAATCTAGTGTTAATATACTGCCTTTTCTTTCATATATTAATTGCACAAAATACTGTTAAATATCTTAACTCACTTTTCTATTGTTTACCATATCATTTTCTATCGTTTGTGTTAGTGTAGCACAAGTTTTGCATTTTCTTGCAAATTAATTATTTCTCATTATTTTTTCACACGATTCTTATCAATTAAGAACTCTTAGATACACGTTTGAAATCATTTTTCTATATCATTAAGCGAGTCATTGCACAATGGAAATGAATATTCAACATAAATTTGGCCGAATGAATTTGAACACAGCTGGAGAAACGTTGAGAAAATAAGTTGGACCGCAAAGGGTTAATACACGGTACACACAGCGAGGAAACAAAAGAAACTATACAATTTTTCAAGGAGGTCAGAGTCCGCGTCGGAAAGAAAGAATTCTCAAGTATCAACGCTCGTAATACGCCCTCGGGAAGACCGAGGGAAACTGAAAAGCACCGGAGGGACAAAAAAGAGAGAGATACTCTCCGGGCATCTAATATCAGAGGAGAATACTCGACGTAATCAATGGCCGTATCAAGAAGTGACGTGGCATAAAATCACATTAAGAAGATGTTATCCTCTTAAAAGATTTCACGAGATATCGCATATTCGATGGCGTGCCTTGATAAACCTCGCTACTCTGTCGTCGCGCGGAACGAAAATAGTTTTCACGTGCAGTAGAGTCAACGTGTTGGTGCACGCCCGATGCGAAAATGTCGGTTTCTGCGTCTCGAAAAGCGATTTCCGTGGAAAAATTGCCGGTAGAGAGCACGACATCGATGCAGTTGATGCTCTATAATCTGAATTATTTATTCCAATTGAAAATTTTGGTAATGGGCTATTGATAAATGTTAATATTAACTTCACCAGCTGTTTATGTATACTTATTCTTACCGTGGTTGACTGGTTATGCAATAACGATCATATTTTTCTGAATGAAATGCAGGAGATTGTTAATTTGACCCTCAATGGGTCCTGTAACTTTAAAGTAACACGAGACAAATCTAAGCTTTTATTCTTCAAAGACAATTTTTTAACTTTCCCAAATATTACAATTTAGTTCTTAACACGTTAAACGCCACCGGTATTTCGCTAGTTTCATCAGTTCTACCGAAGTGAAACTTTTTTTATTAAAATCACATCCTTATAAGGCAGGAACTTCAAAAACACAGATGGACATATATTCAACGGAACTTTATATTTTTAACGCCAATATTTAAATATTGAATGTATTACAAAATTCGTAAATATTGCAATTTAAAAGTCATATGAAATTTCATTGAAGTCAATAGCGCCGGTCACCGGGGACCCCCATGGCAGTCAACGTGTTAAGATCATGAAACTCTTTACAATTTAATGTTTCAAAACAAGGTAAATGTATTATTTATAATAGTATTTTTATCATTTTCTAATACGTTGTCGTGCAACTGATCTTCAGATGCTGCAGAAAATTCGGACTATAGACGGTTAACACGTTGAATGTCACCCGTATTTCGCTAGTATCATCATTTCCACCGAACCGAAACTGTTTCTATTAAAATCACCCCTTTATTGAATAGAAATGTTAAAAGTGAGAATAGTTATATACTCAGTAATACTTCACTTTTCAAACAGCAATATTTTAATATTCAATATATTAGCATATCCGTGAATATTACAATTTAAAAATCATAAGAAATTTCATCGAATTCAACAGTGCCGGTCACCGGTGACCCCCATGGCATTCAACATGTTAATACAGGAAAGAATGGAATAGCCTTTAGTTTATGATAAACAAAATTTTAGGATACCGGGAAAAGTTCGTGCGGTTTTCTCTTTAGCAATGAATATTAATCAAATTTTAGTTAGAAATTCGCAAAGTGTTTCGATGTGATGAATGCACAGCCAGAAAAAAACTGCACTTACTAAATTTTCATAAAATATTGGACAAATAGATACCGCACCATTTAAAACTAAATCTACCAAGACGACCAAAATGACGGGTTCCCAATTTTTTCTAAATATTTCCGAAATTGATAGAGGAGCCATACAGTAAATATTCTACTTCTATCTTACAAAAAAAATGTCTCCTTATTCTAAAACATTTATTTAGTATATTTGAATTTAAGAGATATAAAGCCGGTAGTTCTAGTGTTAACAGTGGAGAACAAGTACGAGTACATTTCCAAGACAATGCACGGTCTCACGTTGCATGTACGGTTCGATAGAAAATAACGGAAGTTAAATGGGATATTCTACCCCAGCCTCTTACAGACGCGCTCTGTCTCCTGATTATTATCTATTTTTATCTTTACCAAGTTTCATTGCCAGTAACAATGTCAAAAGTAATGTCATTGTCAAAACGGCAATGACTTTTTCTTTTAATCAAACTCCCGGTTTTTACAAAAAAGGAATGTATAAGCTTGTAGAACTAATACATATTCTCATTACATTTTAACCGGCCATTTGACTGTGTATCGTATAGTTACAGTTGATAACAGAATTGTAATTAATAGGTGAATTTCATTTAGAGTCAATTTATTGCGAACAAAGTTGACGACGTTGCAGACTAAAGTTCGAACTCATCGTAAAATGAGAAAGGTTATATTATAGAATAGAGATTCATATATACGGTGAATTACCTTAATATTAACCTTAACAAGAACAGTCGCATGACCAGTTCAGTGTAATGAAAATATATAATATTTTGTATTGTTAACTAAAGGCTGTTTCCTGCGAAGTTTCCTGTATTAACCCTCTATAGTCCAAATTCTCTGTGGGATCTGAAGATCAGTTGCACGATAGCACACTAGAAAATGATAAAAATACTGTTATAAATGATATATTTAACTTGATTTTGAAACACTGAATTGTAAAGAATTTCATGATCTTTAACCCTTTGCGGTCCGAATTATTTTGTCAATTTTGTAATGAGCTAAACGAAATAAATTCCACATTTTCTATCGTTGATTGTTCATTTCTTTTAACGATAGGAATAACTATAGGTACTGACGGATTTGTAGGTGATATTACAAAATCATTGTGAAATTGGAAAGTCGATATTAAATTGTTAGAAAATAAAATGAAGTGAAGAGCAATGTCGAGTGTAGCTCGACATAGGACTGCAAAGGGTTAAGAACTAAATTGTAACATTTGACAATGTTAAAAAATTGACTTTGAGGAATAAAATCTTACATTTGTCTTGTGTTACTTCAAAGTTACACGGGCCCATAGAGGGTTAAGTTAACAATCTTTTGTGTCTATTTGGGAAATGATAATAATAATTTCTTTGGGCTGAATAATTCATCTGTTACGATCGAAATAGGTATATACAGAGTGTCGTTACGGTTAGTGTTAAAATCAGAAGGAGTTCTAGAAGATTAGAGATTTGTACTGCCAAATATTGTGCTTGATGTTAGCATGATCCAAAATTAAATGTAATTTGAATCAGCCTCCCATTCCACAACTCTCAATGATTCAGAATCCACCTAAAACCCATAAATCGTCGACATCATCGGTATAAATCGAACCGTAGGAACCAAAGAAACAAGCAAACTCGATGAAAACCGTTCGCATTTCCCGGTTGAGAATCACTGCCGGTTACGTAAGAGACATCATCTCCGCTGGCGTCTTAGAATCGGCCGCCGGTCTCGTTCTTCTCTGCCACGTATTCCCTGGAAATCACGGCGTTATACTAGAGATAGACCGGTACCAAGGCCCGCTCTCTAATATTTCGAGAAGGTACACCAGATATTTTCGTTCGTAGACACCCGTAGCCGGGGAGAAGCGGGGCTGGTCAAACGCTGACATCATTCTTGCATGTGGTATCAAGGACGTCGAAGAAGAACGCTCTCAAAGGATCCGCGTTCGCGTGCACTCTTGTCAACGGGAAGCATTGTTAGTTAGGATTGCGCTTCTTTGTTTCCCCCCTTTTCTTTCCTTTTTCCACGGAGGTTCTTTTGTCCGCGATGCGGAAATCTATGCGCATTATATTATTTGCGATGATGATATCTGTTATTTTTTTACTTTTTCTCTCTTTTTTTTAATAATGTCGAACATAATACTTTGAAACGGTATTTGATTGAGGCGGATGATTTTTCGTAATTCGTCTCTGAGGTGTTGATAATTTGCATATATAAATTCTACTGTAAATGAACGTACTTGTGCGAAAGCATTTATGAAGGAGTTAATATATGGTGGGAGACACGTAAAAATACGTTTTTTCTCGCAAACCGTTAATAAATCATTATAAAAATAGCGGTCATTGATATTAATTGAGCTTGAAAGAGTTACCTATATTTTCTAATTTAGATGGTGAAAAATTTTCAAGGTCTTTTGAAACAATGAAATTCGAGTACGTTTTTTAAAAATTGCCCGTTTTAGCTGTAATGTGCTGATACGAAATGCTAGCATGCAATGTATCAACGAATTTTTTTAGGAGAGATTAACCCTTTGCGGACGGACACTTTTTTGAGTGTTAAGAGTTAATCATTTATTTGGCGATGAAAACCTATTTTTTTATTAAAAAGTTCGAATGTTAATGTATGTGAATTATACATTACTATTTGCAGAATCATATTTCAACGGTTATATTTTAATTTTTCAATTCAAATTGTGTATACATGCCTCGATAAACTATAACCAGATTTTTTCTCAGACGTCATATGTGCCTATAATTATGAAAGTGGTCTAAGCCATATATTTCTTGTTTCGAGATATTTAATGGATTACATTTGAATAAGTTAAAAATATTTTTATATTCTGCAACGTTTTAATATCGAATTTTATTAGTTTTGATTAATGAAAATTTATTATGAATGTGAGCTTTTGTGTGAATCTCATATGAAAATGTTGTTTTTAAAGTTAGAATTGACTTAGACCATTTTCATAATTATGGGCACATATATGCGTCAATAGTCCCCAAAGGGTCAACACCTTTGCGTTTTTACCGTGTCTCAGAGGAATATAAAAGCTTACGTTAGCGTAATCTGCTAATTTATCATTTGATAAAAATAAATGAACACTTTTGCAACGCGCAGAAGCAAATCGATACCTTTCGAATAATCCTGCAACGGCTGTCGTATTATTTTCATCCTGTAAAACTCCGTGTCTGACGCGCCGACATAACAGAAATAAGGCAGAATTGCGAGTCGACCTTACGAAAGTCTGCGCGCGAAAAAGTTAACAATTTCTTGGATTCTATAGTCAACAAACTGGCACAAAATTGAATCATTTACTATGACGGCCTTCGTACAAAGTGTATCCAATTCTTGGTTAAATTTCAGCACATTTATCAAAACAAATGAAGAAAAAACTAATAATTTAAGATAATTTCATTGCGAATAATGAAACGTGTAAGAAATGGTACAGTTAAAACGAATTTCCGAAAGATCCGACGACGATATAAACGCATCGATCGACTCCGAGCAGCAAGCCACGTGCAACGCCTCGTGCAACAAGTAAAAAAGTTTTAAACAGTTTTTACGCGCTCGCAGAAATGCCGCATTAAAATCCGTGCCCGTGTAATCGTGCAACTTCTCCAGACGTCACACAGTTCCTCTTTCATAATTCATTACAGAATATTTCGTATCACGCGAAATTCGAATAAAACGTAACTTTTCATTGAAAATAAAACTCTGACGAATCTTGCGTAATAATTGTAGAAAAAACATAACATCGTGCGTGAGAAAGAAAGAGGCGGAAAAAGTAGTAAAACTTGTGGCAAATGTTCTTCCGAGATATAATCGACTCAACGATTACTTGTAGCATTCTCTCACGTGTTTGTTTATTTACCTGTCGATATGTGTTGTTTATTTTTAAAGCCTCTTTAAGATATTTAATGAAATATTCACAAATACTCTATTCAGATCCGCAAACACTAACAGGTTATGAGCTCAGGGTTAGTGAATATTTATAGAGAAAAGAAGTTTTCAGAAAATTAACTAAAAATTAAATTCTAACATAACTTGAAATGCAGTTTTTATTGCAATTATTATATAATTTTACTGGGCATCGAGATAAAGGAGAATTGATTGTTCTCAGCTGCTTAGAAACGATATCGAATTCTGAGGGTCTAATTGTAAGACAAAATGATTTTTAATATAATGTAATTGCAAACACTTAAATATAGAACAATTAAACAAACTTTCGGTTTACTAAGAACTTTATTAAAGTAGGACTTAACTGGGTCGAGGCTGTACTGTGAATTTCCAGATTTAGATTTTGCAATGGTTCTTCCTCCTCTGCACAAGGTGTCTTGCAGTTTAGTATTCAAACTTTATTATTGTGTGCTATGGGTAAAAATAACATTAAAATGTTAGATAAAAAAAGGTTTAGAAAGCTTTTATTAACCTGTTAACCGGGTAGGACGTAATATTTCGTCATACCAGGAAGACAACTCTAATGCGTATGACGATGTTTTTCGTCGTGGCAATTTTTAAATATGGTATGTTGAACGCATTACGATTTACGTTATTCTTTTCCATTAAATTCTAGCGTGGTACTTTAGGTGTGATAATATTATTTCTCACTGCGAAGAAAAAAGTCTCCAGTTTGAAACGAGTTGAACAAAAGTTAATTCCCCGGTTAACAGGTTGATAAATTCTGATAAAAATATCGAATAGGAAAATTAATTAAACCTATGTTGGCTACGGAATTAACCGCTAGAATTCTCAATTGTCAGGGCTCAAGTTCAAATAAACATTTAACATATCTCCTTAATTATCATTTAATGAATCTCAGCCACGTTGACAGACAACTTACCTAAAATTGTAAACAAAAAAACATAGAACAATAACGATGTTCATATAAATTGCGTACTGTGTGTTCTTGTGTGCAATTGTGCTAAACAATCGCAAAGTTGAGTTTCGTTCCGAGTTATAGAGCAAAGAATTTACAATTTTGAAGATCCCAAAAGGTATTTAAGAATTGAAGTATAAACTGAGGAGCAGTCTCTGTTTCTTAACATTCATCCTCTCCTTTATAAAACACACACTAACGTTCCCTTAGAACCTTTTCTGGTCCCTAGTCTATTTTCTATTTTAAAAAATAAGATTTTCTTTACTTTTTCTTAATAATAACTTTATTGAAAATAATATGTATTTACTGTGCAAAACTTGCCTCGATTGGGGTCAAGAAAGACCCCAGGGACAAACGAAGATCACATAGAACTGTTTAGATTTAGAGTTCAACTGCTTTCTTGGTCTACACTGAGACAATTTGTAAGGAAGTAGAGAAAGATCTCTTTCTCTTTATCTGGCTTCAGATTTAGAAGTTGAATGAAACTCAAGCCAGGCAGTTTATTAATGGCGTCGAAAACATTTACCTCGTCTATCGTACGACAAATTTAGAAAATACTATAGAAATCGCAATTACGTATACAACAATCCAAACAAAATTCTGGCACGTAAACTCAAAACGACTACAAGCACAATTTCCTAATTTTCGCCGGCAAGAACCGATTCTCGGTGAGAACCGTACAAGATCATCGAAATCCAAACCACGCATGCAAGTTTACGGTAACCAATTCCTTACAGAAATTCTCCCAAGCCGCACAAGTGCAAGAAGTGGGCCCACGTCGCAAAATTCCCACATCCCGACGATTCAGCTCGATTAGAGATGTCGAATCAACGTTTCGCTCTAACAACTCATCCCTCGGTCTCGTGCCTCTCGTAAATCGTCTCGCAAGAACCGAGTCCTTCGATCGTCTTAAAAAACCGCAAGACCCTCTGTGAATCTAAGCGAATGGTACTCGAAAAATCGACGATGGAATCCGCTCGGATCGTGATGTAAGAATTGCCACTAACAGAGAAAACTGTGCTTGGTACCGTGCGTATCGAGGTATCGAAGCGACGAAACGGAAAGTTCCATTTAAAAGAGTAGATCAAGGCGGTAAAGGTCGAAGATGCCGATCGAAGTACGCGAGAGACGGAAGATCGGTGGAAACGAGGTGATAGAAATAGAGTCTCGTGAAACGAGGATAGAGCTAACAGGCTAATGCCGTCCTGCACTTGCGATGATCCGCGAGGACGAAGAAGAGGAGGGATTCAGGTGGAAATATGTAAGAGGCGAGCCGGAGGTCGTCTCGTCGGCACGGATAAGGTGCCGCGAGGAAGAAGAGGTTGGCCTTATAGAGGGTTTATAGTTTGCGTAGGATAGACGATGAGCGTCGAGGTCGACACGCTGGAACTCGAGGTCTTCGAGGTGAGTCCTCCAATCCTCTCGAGGACACGACGAACGGAAACCGCAAACAGGCTTCGCCAAGATGCAACGATACTTGGTTGAAGTTTAAGCCGTTTTAGGGCGACGTTCATAGGGCTTACGATAGACTTTCCCTGATGGAACGAGATGGTGCTTATTAGAGGGCACCTGAATTTTTACTCGCCTTCTTTTCCTTTTGCACTTTTCATTTGGGATATCTCGTTTCGGCTGAAACGCCTTGATTGCTCTGGATGAGATAATTGTTTGAAAATAGAAACCGGGATATTCTTCTATCCCTTATATTATTTATATCATTTTATTTATATTATACAGGGTGTCCCGTAACTGCTGGTACAACCGAGCAGGGGATGATTCTACATGGAAAACTGAGTCGAAAATGTAGAATAAAATTTTTTGATACAAGGCTTTGTTTTCGAGAAAAATGAGTTTGAAAAGTTGTCTAGTGTGCGTGCACTCGGCTTACTCGTCGTTGTTGTAGACATAATTGTGCTCTTCGTATTAAATTCCTTTGAACCTCTTGTAATACACAATTATTATGTTGCTTTAAGTATTCAAACGCTATTACAATTTTATGTTGTAATTGTTCGATGCTCGTTATGTCATCACGATACACAATTGATTTCACCTGACTCCACAGATAAAAATCTAACGGTGAAATCAATTGTCTATCGTGATGACACAATGAGCATCGAACAATTACAACACAAAATTTTGATAGCGTTTGAACACTTAAAGCAACATAATAATTGTACATTACAAGAGGTTCGAAGGAATTTAATAAGAAGAGCACAATTATGTCTACAACAACGTGGCCAGCATTTCCAGCAATTTATGAATTAACCCTTTGCGGTCGGAGACTTTTTTGAATATTGAGAATTAATCATTTATTTAGCGATCAAAGACCAACTTCTTATCAGAAAGTCAGAGTGTTAATGTACAGAAGTTAGGAATTACTATTTGTGGAATCATATTTCAACGCTTATATCTCGGTTTTTCAACTCTAACCGTGTACACATGCATCGATAAATTATAATCAAATTTTTCTTAGACCGCATATATGCGCCCATCGTCCGCAAAGGGTTAAACGAATTCCTCAAAGGCAATTCTAACATTGTAACCTCGACCTTCGATTTATTCGATGTATACAAACCTCGAAAACCTTTGCGAACAAAGGTTGAGGTATAATGCTGGAACGGTAAGAAGGCAGCTGAGGCATAATTTGCTCTGATTCGCCCGACGGATAGGGACATCCCTCTCCCTCACGCATTTTCCATTTTGACGCGCTATTGGCAAGAGAGATGCACACATTTGTTGCGCCGTCATGTGAACGACGAAAGTAGTGTTTTATTTTCGGTTGTCATTCGTCGATCTCAGGTTTTTCAGGACCAACATGGCGGGGATAGGCGGTGCGAGAGCAATCTCCCCTTCCGTCTCAGCTGCCAACTTACCATTCCACCACTTTAACACAGAATACAGTCCGTTGAGCCGAAAGTAAGCCGAGTGCACGCACACTAGACAAATTTTCAAACTCATTTTTCTCGAAAACAAAGCCTTGTATCAAAAAATTTTATTCTATATTTTAGACTCAGTTTTTCATGTAGAATCATCCCCTGCTCGGTTGTACCACCAGTTACGGGACACCCTGTATATTATATATTATTATATTATTCTATTATACAGGGTGGTCCACGTAACTTGTGCACCTCGAATAACTTTTAAAGTATGCGTTGCACGAAAGAATGTTATATACAAAAGTTACATGGTTTAAAAGGGTGCACTATGTAGTGTGTTAATTTTTTTTATAGGTTGAGGCGTTTTGGAGATTTGAAGGTCAACTTTGGTTTTTTAAATGGAATGATATGTTTTTTTATTCATCATGAAATAGTACGTTTCAAGACGAGCTCAATGACCTATGACTCAAGTTCATTCAAGGTCAAACTTGCTTGAATATTACGTAACTATAATTCAAAGTATGTCGTGTTTGGTACCATTTTGATCAGAAAAATCTCACAAATACGTTAGCAAAGGTTTAAAAAAAGATCGAAAATGAAAACGGCCGATCCTCCTGATTTTTCTGATTAAAATGATACCAAACACGACATACTTTGAATTATAGTTACTTAATATTCAAGCAAATTTGACCTTGAATGACCTTGAGCCATAGGTCATTGAACTCGTCTGAAAACGTGCTATTTCATGGTTGATAAAAAAACATATCATTCCATTTGAAAAAACAAAGTTGACCTTCAAATCTCCGAAACGCCTACACATATAAAAAAAATTAACACACTACATAGTGTACCCTTTTAAACCATGTAACTTTTGTATATAACATTCTTTCGTGCAACGCATACTTTGAAAGTTATTCGAGGTGCACACGTTGTGTGGACCACCCTGTATATTAGCTTATATTATTTCTGGAAATATGATGTTTCAGATTTCTAACTGGTATAGATATCGTAACGGAATTGTGCATAATCTTTGTTAATAATTGTATTAGAGGCTCTCGAGCTGCTCTTTAAAATGACCGTTACAGTCGAAGCTGACAATACAAATGTAACAATGCAGATAAAATCGATCGATGTTATTCAGTATTAACAAGCAGCTATGCCAGCAATGAGGGTAGTCCGGGATTCTCGAATTGTGGATTCGTGTTCTAATATTCTCGCCATGAACTCTAATAAGTTTCTCTTCCATAGAACATGTAATATCGAAACTCTGCTGATTTGGAATCCATCTCCAATTGATGAATTAATGGTAGCAGAAAGTCTCAAAAAATAATATAATGTTATGAACTTCATAACAGTACAACAGCTGATACTAACAAAGCTCAACGTTGCATAAAAGGCTCTTTGAATGACGGGGAATAAAGAAATCATTCATGAGGACAAAAGACAATTCTAGTTTCGGTATTCTTGACAGTAGATCTACCAAGGTGATTGGAATAGCTAGTTCTTTTTTTCTAACTCGTAACGTTTCTCCTTTAATTTTCTAAATGTATCTCGTAAAATGTAAGTGCTACTGCAAGTTCTATAGTAAATTCTATCAACTTTGTTCTCCTTTCGTTTCTCTTCTCTTAACATATTCTTTTTAATATCTCTAACTATGTTTTATTAATTTCCGGTAGTTCTAGCATTAATGCTGTTCAATAACAAACAATTTCTTCTTGTCAAGAGCAACGGAGGCATTTTAGACGTTCAAATTAAACAGAGCACCCAGTATATTTTCTCAATATTTTAAAAGTACCATTTGACAGAAGAAAAAGGTATGTCCGTAGACAGTAAAAATTAATCAAGCTCCTTAAAAACTATTCTCGTTCTTCCATGTTTTGATTGTAATACGGAGCATAAGGAATTGAAGTTGCCTTTGTAAGTACCGATATTTACGTCAGCAGCATACTCAATAAATCTTAGATAATGTGTCTGGACTGTTGAAAGAGGGAAATGTCATCTGAGAAATGTAGGAGGTTACAATTTTCCCTCATCTCCACTGCGGATTTCCGTTCGCTGGCTCGTGTGCCGTTTGGCAATCGATGCGCTTTGCACGTAGTTCCCCGTGAAAATGCAATTATTATAGAGAAATTAAAATTCTCCAAACGATAAAAAAAAGCCCTCCCTTCCCTCCATTCCCCTCGTTGTCACGAATCGATTCGTTTGCCAATCGTCGCGTTACGTTGCAAATTGAACGACATGGAACGCTTTTTTTGGAGAGAATTACTCCCACGGAATATTTTATTCTCACGCATACGTCTACGTTTTGCAAATGTAATTTATATTTTTAATAACTTGAACATTCGTCGCTTGAAATACTTGACATTATTAAATGCACAAAACAACGCTTCGCCAGGATCGAATATACGTTATATAAATTTCTATCGCATCTGTCCGCCGCGGTTTGAATTATTTTTGCAGTCTGTCGTCATTTAATAGGAATTAATTTGGTCGCACTGCCTACCTCTGAATATTAAATTTTATTTCACACCGGAAGCAATTACAGACGTTAAAGGGAACACGAATTAATTGCACCGAATCGTTATTAAATGCCAAAAATGGAAATTAACGCGACAGAAAATTAATCGTACCGGAAGTCCACATTGAAATTACACTCGATGCGAACCCGTAGATGATTAACCATATTTGTTTAAAACGTTGATTGCCACGATGATTACCAATGATCGACGCTGTATCCCAATATGAAGCTAATATAATATTATTGTAAACTATAACATTTATAGTACAGTATACTAATGTTATTGTCTTCTACAGTACTATATTATTAATATACTGATACATAAAGTACTAATAAATAATAATACTACAAAAATACTAATATAGTATTATATCGTAAACTATAACATTTATAGTACAGTATACTAATGTTATTGTATTCTACAGCACTATATCATTAATATACTGATATATAAAATACCAATAAATAATAATAGTAGAAAAATACTGATATAGTATTATATCTTAAACTATAATATTTATGCTACAGTAAATTAATAAATTAGTAAATAAAAGTACTAGATAAAATGCTAATACAGTATTATAAAATATTAATATAGCACGTCATTAACTAGTACTTGATATGCAACAAAGCAAATTTATGCAATCTTAAAAATGCTCATGATTGACTGAATATAATATTATATTTAATACACTATCCGTGTTTCCCTTCAATAATGCCACTTTTTGGCGAAAAAGTCTGATACTAGAATTTCGTAAAATTCGCCTGGCAGTCAGCGTGTTCACTTATACATGAAATCGGATGAGAAACGATCACTTTTACCAAAAGTTAAAAACACACCCTACGCGAAGGGACACCTTCGACTTCAACTTTCAAGCGAAATCGAAACGTCAAACGGGAATACATAATGTCGCGCAGTTTGAACTCGTTGCGGTTCTAATTTTCTTCACTTGGTTAAAAATAGTCATTGTTTGCCGAGCAATTGGTCAACAGGCTGTCCAAGCACGAACGCGCCAATGTAGAGCGAGAAATTAAAAACGCAACGGCAGTTTCGATGGCGAGGATGAAAAGACACGTGCGAAAGTATAGGAGGATCGTATGCTACTTTACTTTTCAACCCTTTATCGACCCACACATAGCAAATCGAGTACCTTCGATGTGACTCATTCTATTCTGAATAAATACGCGTACGTAGTTCCCACGAAACGTTGAAGCTTTCTTCGAACGTTTCTCGCATAAATCGTTAATGTACGTGGCTGTTGCCATCTACGCAATATTTGCCCGTTACTGGATATAGGTCAAATGACGAATTACAGAGAGATAGTAAAATCCAGATTTACCGTTAATGTCTTATAGTACGAAATTCGATCTGTTGTGATACCGGAGCTAAAGAAAATAGAAGTATTAATCAATACACCTAATTCTGTTTTTACGCGATAGATACGTTCCAGACAAAACCGTGTAAAAAAAAACGCGTAAAGAAAGACATGAAGTACATACATAGAAAAAAGGGGATTAGTTCCATATCCTTCAACCCTGTAAACAATAGTTCAAATAAATTTATTAAAAAATTAATTTAAGAATATTTTAGATTTTTTAATCGTGCTAAATCGAATGAAATCGTGTAAAAACGGAATCAATTTTTTTTTCTAGACCGTGTAAAAAAAGACGGTGTAAAAACAGAATTGGGTGTACTTTTGAGGTAAACGTTATTGGATTAATTGTAATTATTAAATAGCTGTGTGGCTTAAATTCAATGTTATCTATATTGAGGTAAAAGTAGAAATGGAAACACGTTGAATGAAAGGTAAAATTAATTATATGCTCGGCAGCACTTTAGTGTTTTAATGGTAATATTTTAGTATTGAATATATTTGCAAATTCGTGAACATTAAATCTTAAAAATCATAAGAAGTTTCAGTGAATTCTATAATGCCAGTCACCGGTGACCCCTACGGCTTTCAGTTTGTTAATTGTTGGGATAAAAAATTTACAAATGATTGATGAATGATAGAATTATTTTAAAAAATATATATCACAAATATAGAGCGTCGGGAGAAACTTGTCGTTTCAGATCTGTCTTAAAAGAGAAATACAAAATATTGGATAATTCTTGAATTGAGTGTACAAGCATTAATTACGTGTATAAGAAATATGAAAATGAGAGATAATTGGTGGTATTAAAAACAGAAAAATGTGAAACAATTATGTATATAGAAAATGTAGAAATATGATTTGTCGGAGTGAAAAAATTTCAAATATTAAATTATTTTTACAGTAATTCATTTAAAGTTATCAAATAATTGTTCGAATAAAAACGTATGATTATTGAGCAATTGTTAAGATTAAAAGTATAAAAATACGGACTAAAAAACCTTTGAGGAGAAACCTGATAGAAAATCTATTTCGTTCGACGCAACTTCTCCCTTTTATAGATTACCAAGAGTTACGAACGTCGCAGTCTCAATAGCATCGGTGGGAGAGCACTTGTTTGATAAGAGAAAGATTCCGAGTTCGAATCCCCTTCGGTGTTTTCGATTGATCCGATCGATTTGAGTTCGGTTCGTAAGTTCGCGTTTCCGTGAATGTTATCTATGCAAGTTTAATCTGATGCACACATTCATTAAAATTTGTGTGTAACTGGAACCAGCTTGCAAAAGTAAAAAAAAAGAGGAGTAATTTACGCCAGCCTTTGTCAATTTACCGTTAAGTTTGGTTAAGCCTCCTTTGTACAATATTTTTTTCATTTAACCCTCTATAGCCCGAATTTTCTGTAGCCTGTGAAGATCAGTTACACGATACTACATTAAAAAATGATAAAAATATTATTATAAATAATACATTTACCTCCATTTTGAAGCATTAAATTGTAAAGAATTTCATGATCTTTAACACGTTGACTGCCATGGGGGTCCCCGGTGACCGGCGCTATTGACTTCAATGAAATTTCGTATGACTTTCAAATTGCAATATTTACGAATTTTGTAATACATTCAATATTTAAATATTGGCGTTAAAAATATAAAGTTCCATTGAATATATGTCCATCTGTGTTTTTGAAGTTCCTGCTTTATAAAGATGTGATATTAATAAAAAAAGTTTAACTTCGATAGAACTGATGAAACTAGCGAAATACCGGTGGCGTTCAACGTATTAAAAACTAAATTGTAATGTTTGGCAAAGTTAAAAAATTGACTTTGGAGAATAAAAGCTTAGATTTGTCTTGTGCTACTTCAAACTTCACGGGCCCATAGAGAATTAAAAGTAACTGTAACTCAATTTCCTTTGTTCTATTGAACGTAGATATCAATATTTTTTTTTAAATGCAATTAACCCTTTGAATACCATGGGCGCATGTACGCGCTGAGATAAGCAATCTTATCATGATTTATCGACGCATGTATGGGCAGATACAATCAAAATAGTGAAATTAAGTCATTGAAATGTTATCACAAAAATTGCAATTTGCAGTTCTCACATCATAAACCTATGGCTTTCCCACGAGAGGCAGTTCTTGATTGTTAAATAAGTGATTACACTCCAATATTTAAAAAACTTTCCGTCCTCCAAAGGGTTAATTTCTCCGTTACTATTTAAATTCCCCCAAATATCATTTATTCCGGAGTAACGCTTCTATACACTTCATTAATTTGTTAACCTCCGATATCAGCCGAAACAAATCACATTATAATAAATTTCGAAACTGTTTCATTTCCCCGTTCTCGGCTGGCGTAAAACAAATATTTTCACATTATCCCGGTGACTTCACTAATTTAATCATTCACCGGATATTAATAAACGCAGCCGAATTTTCACGGGTAACGAACGATACGCGGCCAGTTTAATCTCGAGCCTAAAACATTACATTAGCGAAATAACCCAATCGAGAAGCGGCTCGACGTAATACAAGTACAAAAGCGATGCATACAATACCAGGGTATAAATTCCGTCGGCTGTTTGTAGCTAGTACCGCGATCATAATGCAATAAAGATCCATTATTGGCGCAGGGTTTTACGGTCATTTACGTGCAGTATCTTCGGCGCGGACGCCGGAAAAGTCTGTCGACTTGTTTTGCACTGTCCGTGACACGATTTCGCACGCATGTCGGCTGTCCATAATCCATACTTATGAACCAGTTTTCCTACATACTTTCTGGAACGTCGTCGACGATATTTAATCTTTCTCTTTCTCTTTTTTTTTCCCCTCCCTCTTCTTTCTATACCCACTATACGAACGGTGTATAAAGTGGCGTCAATAGTGTATGCAGAGGGGTGAAAGCAAATCGATATCTTCTTGCACAAAGAATTCATATATCCTACGAATGCCGACTCGGCCGATTGAAACCGATAAACACGTCCCTTTTTTTGGATTGTTTCGTTTTAAAAGCGATCGTTTCTTTTTCCCTGCTCCCGTCGTATCGTTTAAATGGCAGACACATTTGAGAATCGTTTTTAACACGAGGCTGTCCGAATTTCCAGCGTTGTACGATGCGAGTACGAAAGTTGTGTTTGTTAACCCGTATGCTGTGCAGCTCTTTGTCAAGGTTCTATGCGAAAGTAGCTTCTCTTCTGCAAAACAGGCGAAGAATTCCTTTTGTTTGCTTGCACACGTTGCGAGAAGTGTAAAAAGGATATTAAATCCGGCGGAGTAGCGTTTAAGGGACATTAAATCTCGTGATAATCCATCGCCTTTTCCTCGGAACTAGATGGACGTTGACTTAAAGTGGAAAAGACATTATGATATACCTGATGGGGCTATGGCAGTGAAGGTGATAAAGCCTTGGTCTTTCAAGTGTCTACTTCGTATTTGAATTTCCGTGTCGTCTCCAGTGGGAAATTTTTCCCTTGCGATATGTACGGGGTAATTCACAGAACTGCTACGGATATTACTTTTTTGATAAGAGGAGCATGTAACGGAATCTCTTTCTCTAGCTAGAAAGTAGCTTTATTAACCTCTTGCCCTACGATTTCTTTTGTGACTGTTTTCGCAATAATTCAGAATTAAATGGTTGAAATGAAGTTTTCTTATTGATTCCTCATATATCTTACAATTGAACGCAATACTAATAACATAGAAATAATTTTGTCGTATTGTGTTCCACTGATATTTTTAATTTCATAATTTTTGGTGAGCTTCAGAATTTCCTATTCTATCTAACGCATCACGAGTTTCACTCGTTATTGTAGGGCAAGGGGTTAAAGAAAAAAGATGCCGGTGAATTGTTCCGATGCAATTTTACATAAACAAATAGCAAGATTGTAGAGAAATCAAATCATTTGACTTTGTTATTCATTTCGCAAATTGTACTGTACACCAGAACTAAACTTCGATGAATTGAAATGTATATAAAATTGGAATTATTTGGCGATATGATCGGACGAATTGAAGTCGGAAATTGGAATAAGGAAAACGTTGTATCTGACGCTTCAACGCCGATAAAAATCAATTGCTTCCTCTCTGATTAAAATTTCGTCGTACCCTCGTTAAGTCATAACGTTTATCTAAATTTCCATCGCACCACCGAGACTCTTTTCGAGTACCGGCGACATCGTAATTATATACGGGATGTTGCAAAATTCGCGTCGCGAAGAAGATGAAGCTATCGGTTCGTTAAAAATTACGGAATAACATTTGTCCGTGCGTTGCTTCGCTTTCGAAATAATCTTAAAAATAACTGTTATATCTCGCCGTGACTTAGATATTCCGTCTTAAAATACCTGCCAGATATCGCAAACATTGGGAGTGATTTGTAACGAGACCTTCTTAATGGTGTCTTAACCCGTCAACGATGAATAAGATTTATGCTGGATCACTTTGTAAATTATGTCATTTTGGAGAGTGAAATTTGAGTAATTTTCAAGCCATCTTTTCTTTCTCTTTTGACTATCAACAGGCGACGAAAAAGGTGGAATTTTGTATTCAGGCACCCTTTCATCGTTGAAAACGGTTCTGCTTCAATTACAGCCGTTAACGACTCGTCATTCGAGTCAATTGGGTCGACGGGCCGCGAAAGGTACAAATTATTGGTCGAAAAATTTGGTAAACCGCTCTTGAGACTTTTTCATGTTTGCCGTATACGCCTCGAATATTTCCAATTATCATTGCAATGTTATTAATGGTATTCACGTCAAGCATATGATGAAAGTCATTTTTATATAATTACTTTATTAATTTCGTCACGTGAAATGTAATAAATATGGATGACCGAAATACTAAATAGCACTTTTAAAAGATTTAAAATATGGGATCGTGTATAAAGCAGCTATCAGAGTATTATGAAGTAGGAAACAAACAATTTTTCCTACGCGGATTCGAATCTTTATGAGCATATTTCAAGTTCATAAACATGCAACGTTCAACACTATGAACAAAACCACTAAACGTATCGGAAACAAAAACGTACTCGAACAAACGACCGGACACCTGTTAAGCTATTTCAATGCAAAAGTTATCTATCAAAGAGTCCTTGAAATTCCACAGCACCCAACCCCTTCTCATCAGACGTCCAAAACATACCCTCTTAACACATTGAAGACGGATGACGTGAATTCACATTTTTTTTTTCAACCGTTGGAGACGGATGACGTTAATTCACGTTATTTGAAATTTCAAGCAACATCGTATGAAAAACTGCAATTATAAGTAAATAAAACATTACAACGAAGAAAAAAAATATTGCAAAATATGCAGGAACTCAGGCTATATGTTTTTCATCAAATACCGCCTTTAGTGTGTTAACCAGTTAAGTGTGGAATTTATTTTAAAATCTCTCACAGGATGCGGAATTAAAATCAAGCAGCGGCGTGTATACAAGTCGAACGCAAAGCAATTGCTCCTATTATCAATTTTACGGTAATAGGAAAAAAAAGGTGGAAAGATTATAATTTTATTTGATAAGAAATTTACAATTTACTGTTAGAAAGGTTATCGCGGTAAAGCTCTGGATCGACGTGTATACACGTCGAACGCACTTAACTGGTTAGGAGTCACCGAGCTTTATAAACTATTCAAATCGCACCCAAGCTACAAGTCCCTTTCGTAAAAATACGAAACAAGATTACATACAAAACGAACCATCCCATTACCGATCGCGATCAACTCACACCACATCCCGAATCATTATCAGATCGAATAACGTTAAATCTAGATCAATTATCCCCAAGTACCGAGGCCGTAAATAATTAACACCGTGATTACCCACATCCCAAGGCAATCGCCACCGAAGGATTTATCAAGTGCACGCGCACTCCACCAACGTCAACACTTAACCCTTTGGGGACGGAGACCTTTTCGAATATTGAGAAATAAGCACTTCCTTCGCGATCAAAAACCACCTTTTTATCAGAAAGTCCAAGTGTTAATGTATAAACGTTATAAATTACTATTTGCGTAATCACATTACAACGGTTATATTAGGTTGGTAGGAAATTAATGTCGGTTTTCAAACTTTATCTGTAAATCCACATGTTGAGAATCGGAATAACTTTTTTTAATCAAAATAAATTCCATTACAATTTACACATTTTTCCCAACCAGAAACAAGTTTTTTAATAACATTCTTTTTCTAAAATGATATAAGAAGACAAACAGATTAAAATGAACGGCTATCTTAAAATTAAGCGCCAAAGTTTGAAAACTCGAAAACCAACGTTAATTTCTTACCAACCTAATATTACAATTTTTTAACTCTAATCACGTATACTTACATCGTTCAAGTATATTCAGAATTTTTCTCAGAACACATATATGCGTTCGAAGTCCTCAAACGGTTAAATTCTGTCTCAAACGAATCGACTAATGACAAAAAACAGTTCTTTCCACGTTACAAACCTCCGAATGATCGCTGCCTCTTCATCCCGCTTACACTACGGCATTTAGACCCGCCCGTATGCAGGCCGTGGGGAGCCACGAAAAAGCGCATTCGTCGTGCCAAACGGCGTGTCCTCGACCGATCGTTAATGCCTCCGCGGGCGAAACCTGTAACGCAATGCCGTCATTTGACGACCAAGGTGAAGGACTGCGACGAAGCTGTCGGAGTCTCGGCAGCGTGCTCGATGGCGAGATCGGACGCCGAGGGTAGCCGAAAAGGATCAACAGCCGCCGGTGGTGGTACGGGTTCGGCCTGTAACGAAGAGGAGAACACTGGCGCCAGGCGGAAGAAGAGGAAACGTCGGAAAACACGGAACAAGCAAAACCTCCAGCTGCATCAGTTGCAGCAAGAAGGATCGAATAATAGCGGTCAGCAAACGCACACCGTCGTGAACTTGCCGTCGTCCTCCGACGAGGTGGAGGCAGTCGGCGAATGTTCGAAGAGGGACTCGTCGAGTAGTCTCGGGGCTTCCAGCAGGCATAATACTCTTAGGGAGTCCCTGTTGACTGTACTCGGCAAGCTAGTCATCTGGAAGGGCACTAGGTATCGGTCCGCAACTGCTGCGTCCTCATCCTCATCGGCGCCGCCGAATTCACCACCCGCGACCGAGTGTATCGGCCGGAGCACGTCCTTCTTTTCCAGTGGTGAGTTTGAATATCGTTTCCCCTCCGATGTCGCGTCCGGATCGAGCATAGTCGGACATCCTTGGACAGAGCGAGAGTAAGGCAAACTCTTCGCACGGCTGTATCGTGAACGCTAGAAGTATAGTAAAACCTCGATAAATGCATCATGACTATCCCCTCCACATAGGGGGATCCCCATTGGCGAACCTCGACGCTCGACGAAGGAGCAGTGTAACATGATACCACCCGAATGAATCGGTGAGGCGATACTAATTGGAGGGTCAGTCGTTTTCATTTTCGATTTTTTTTGTTTGGAAACCTTTGCTAAAGTATTTGCGAGATTTTCCTGATTAAAATGATACCAAACACGACATAATTTGAATTATATTTACTTAATATTTAAAATATTTGCTTACCATTTACATAATTTCAACATTTCGTGTTTGGTATCATTTTAATCAGGAAAAATCTCACAAATACGTTAGCAAAGGTTTCAAAAAAAAAGACGGAAAATGAAAACGGCTGACCCTCCAATTAGTATTGCCTCACCGATACATTCGGGCCGCTCCCCCTATAGCTTGGGCCTCTCTGTCTCTTCTACTGTCTGTCCTTTTCTTTGTTCGCGCTTGGCTGGAGCCGTGATGTAAACAAGAATTCGGCACTGCTACTTCATAAGAGATGCGCTTGAGCCCCGAACTGTGTCGTATTTATCCAGCGTTTACTGTAACATGATACCACCCGAAAGTATCGGTGAGGCAATGCTATAATGCTGGAACGCTAAGAAGGCACTTGAGGGGTAATTTGCTCTGATTCGCCCGACGGATAGGGACATCCCTCTCCCTTACGCATTTTCGATTTTGACGCGCTATTGGCAAGAGAGACCCGCACATTCGTTGCGTCGTCATGTGAACGACGAAAGTGGTGTTTTATTTTCGGTTGTCATTCGTCGATCTCAGATCTCCAGGACCGACATGGCGGGGATAGGCGGTGCGGGAGCAATCTCCCCTTCCGTCTCAGCTGCCAAGTTACCGTTCCAGACCTATAATTGGAGGGTCGGCCGTTTTCATTTTCGACCTTCTTTTCAAAACCTTTACTAACGTATTTGTGAGATTTTTCTGATTAAAATGATACCAAACACGATATAGTTTGAATTATATTTACTTAACACTTTACCGACCGGTAGCCGATTAAGCGACTTTTTGTCCCCAACGCTCACCAACCGCTAGCCGATTAATCGACTTTTTGTCGCTAACGCTCACCAACCGGTAGCCGATTAATCGGCTGCGATGGCAATCAGCAAGCGTTTGTTATTTGATATTGAGGTACCATCTGATTTTTTCTGCAAGCTCCCATATTTCTATACCATTTTAAAAACTTAGCGTTACCATTTTGAAAACTCAGAGTTAACCATTTTGAATCCCGGAGCACTGTCAAATTTCGGAGAGCGTAAACTTACAAATATAGTGACCGGCGGTCGAAGTGCGAAACCCCGAAGACAATGCAGAGTTTGTACAATTAAAAAAAAGCAAGTAGAGTCTTATCTGTGAACGTGTAATGTTTCACTACACAAAGGTGACTGTTTTGAGCGGTATCATAATTTAAAAAAATATTAAACGTTTTCTTATTTGAAAAATATCGTTATATAGATTATGGTATATTATATAAATATTAAACTGAAAACGATTGTAATAGATAAAATGAATATTACTTAACACTGATATTATGAAAATAAAAGATTTTATTTTTGTCGATGCCGATAAAGAGCCGGTGCCAGGGAAGATCTGCGGCTGAGTGGCCGGTGAGAAGTGCATAGGATGTTGAATCGCTACCGGTCGGTAAAATGTTAATATTTAATAAATTTACATACTATTTACATAATTCAAACTATATCGTGTTTGGTATCATTTTAGTCAGAAGAATCTCAAAAATACATTCGGCAAAGTTACATTTAGAAAAATGAATAAATAAACAAGTTTATTGTTGCATTAGCAATGCCTCGCCGGTACTTTCGAGCAGCTCACTTTGTTTGCTTGCTCTCTCTGTCTCTTCTACCGTCTGTCTTTTTTTAAGTTCGCGCTCGGCTCGAGCCCTAATGTAAACAGAGATTCGACACCGGTACTCGATAAGAGCACTGCTTTGCCCCTGAAATCTGTGCATTTATCGAGGTTTCACTGTACATAGATGAGAGGACACTTTGTTTTCTTTTTCCTCGGGCAAACCACGGGACTGATATTTGGAACGGAAGTGTTCATTGGGATAGAGTATTGTACCGTGTTGCTCGTTTGATGCATTGTTCGCTGGTCAGAATCTTACGGAAGGATTTTAGAACCCTTGGTTGACCAGCGTCAATTGTTTAATCCATTTATGGATTGCGTTAAGGCTCCTTGTTACTTTGTCTTTAAAATCTGACTTTGTAAATTGTCTACGAGAAGTGTAGATCGAAAAATTACACGTGGTACGATTTATTCGAACGGAGTGAAACTTTATTTGTGGAAGTTGTTGGTTAATAACATTATGTATGGAGTTGAGAATGCTTGATTAATATTTTTAATGTATTTTTGATGTTGAGCAAGTTGAGGCCTAGACAAATATAAATATAAGATTTATTAACAATAAGATACTAATAAATACCGATGCAAAAGTATTGCATTTTTGTAGATCATTTTCTAGATTGCAAGATGTAGATCAGAAATAATTGTATCCAAATGTTTCATTATTATGCATGTTATTATATTTTTACAAGAATACTTATTACAAATATTTATACAAGATTAATGGAGTTCTTCGATAAATTTAATTTGACATCGAAAAGCCTCTGGCAATTGATATATTAATATACTTTATTATTAAAGTACAGTCGAACTTATCGAAGGTGGTTTATTATATGCATGAAAGAATTTTTGTCTTGCGTAAATTACAGTTTTAATTATACGTTACTGCTAGTTTCTGTGAGATATGCACGTTGCGTCAACTTTGTTATTATAAGTTATTATACGCACGCGTTGATCTTATCGTACTTCTTTTACTTGCAGACTGAAATTTCAGAGTTAAACACGTACGCGCGTTGTTCTACATTTTAAAACAACGAATATTCAGACTTAACGAAGTTTCTTGACTTACGTTAAAGCTTCTCTTTATCGATATTTTCTATTTTCGTCTTAACAATATCTCAGATTATCGATCAATGAAAATGAATAATTGTAGTTATTCGTTAATATTAGCTGTACGATATACATTATGATTGAAGATAATCTTTTAACCACCTTAATAATATGTAAATGTATAAATACACTTAAGAAAGCTTTCATAAGATTTTAACGTAACACGATTAGCTTTACTCTTAGACGATTTTTTTTCAAGCAAGGGTGTCCAGCCTTTTAACGTCTCTTGATCATATTGAAAGAAAAAGAGTTGTGCACACAGAAAATACACTGACGCTAATGAACAATTTGTGACATTATTAATGATATTTTTAAGATGCAATCTCATCAAGTTTATTAGGTTTGTGAGTTTTTGTTGCGTCACATTCACAGCCGTCAAAGTGGGACAAGCCTACTAAAGTGAATTCGTCTTTTTCAAAATCTTTGTTTAATTTTAACACTAGAACTACCAGCATTAATTCTATTATATTTAAGTATATTAAATGAGCACTTTGAAAAAGAGGAATCACGAGGTGAAAAAGACGATCAATTCAGTAATTTATGTTTTACAAAAGCAGGTGTGAAATAACTACTGTATGGCTCCTTCATAGATTTGGAGAATTTTTATAAAAAATTAGGGGCCAGTCATTTTGACTGCCATGATAGTTCTAGTGTTAATTGAAATTTCAAACGAATCCTATCATATTCAACGTTTCATTTGATATTAATTGTAATGTTTGAGATCCAGATCTAATTTTTCTATTTTTTCTATATGCATGATATCCTTTTTTTCTTCATATCTTTCGAGAATATATTTACCACCATAAGAATGGAATAAGCTGTAAATATATTCAAAGACATCCATTAAATCTAACATCAATTGTAAGTGAAAAGGCGGAAGAAAACTCGAGGAAAAATTTCACTTAACGCGTTAACTTCTCAGCTGCAGGAGAAGTTTGAAGCTTGTTTAAAATGTTTCTCGACTTGCAGAACGTAGCTTTCATTCAAGCGAGAATAGAACACTTTTACTAGATTTGAAAAAGAATAACACGCTCGGATGAAATTGCAGGATGCTCGAGAAAAATAGCACGATTTAGAAAATTTCGCTTTTGATTACAAATCCTGGTTTTACTTCGTGAACCAGAGGCACAGATTTCGAAGTACAAGCTGTCCTTGACATATTTTTAATTAAATAAATAAAAAAACACAATTTTTCACTCAATTCCTCTGAGGTCGAAATTTTAAATAAAAATTTGCACAAATTCTTCAGTTTCCTTCAAATCATTTCGTGGATTTAGGGCATGTGAGGCCCAAGGCGTGTGCATCTTTCTTTCAAAACTTCAAAGACTTCTTACACTTTCAAGATTCCCAGAACTTCCAAGAACTTTAAGATTCCCAAGAACACTGAGCATATATTATCAAAACCATAAAAAATTTCAAAGTTTTTCAAGCTTTCGAGAATTTTTTACTTCTGCAACAATTACAAAACCAATTGAAACTTCTACGACGACTGGATTTCCCGATAAACTTACAAGCAATCATATTGAACTCTTGCGCACAACTTTTTTCGAACACACGATCAATTTACCCAACTTGTTTTCCATTGAACTAATCTTCTTTTCAATGTCTACTAGCATTAATATCCGTCGCAGTAATGCACGATATCCTATTTCTCTTAAATCTTTCAAAAACTTCTTTACCGCATAAGAATAGAATCAGCTGAAAATACACTCGTCCCTCCATTTACGCGAATATCCGTTTCGCGTGGATTTGATTTAAGCGAATAAAAGTCGCGTAAATTGCGTCTGTCAGTACACAAGAAAAAATATTGGAAATAAAAGCTGGTCAAAGTTTTCGGAATACATGTGTACATACATATTTCTTTCACGTAACTTAACAAAAAAATAGTGAAGACATTTCAGAAAACAGAAGTATGTTAGTTTTATTCAGCGTCACTATCGCTACTGTACTTTAACCCATTGACTGCCACGAAAACTAAGCAAATATAACCTTTGCTTGTTAAAATTTGAGAAGATGACAGAAAGTTTTTAGAACATTGATTTCATTAATCAAAAATATAATCTCGACATTTGTAATGATACGAAGAACATTTTTGTTCAAAAGTTTCTATACATACTCGGCCATTATTATTAACTTATTAATTCAAACTTATAGTGAAGCTACGAGATATCTCGTAGTTAGCAGTCAATGGGTTAAAGCAATATACCTTTCCTTTTTAACCCTTTGAGGACGACGGACGCATATATGCGGCATGAGGAAAAATCTGATTATAGTTTATCGGTGTATGTATATAATGTTAGATTAGAAAAAATGAAATATAACTGTTGAAATATGATTACAGAAATAGTAATTTATAACTTCTATACATCAACACTCTGACTTTCTGATAAAAAGGTAGTTTTTTAACGCCAAGCAAATGATTATTCCTCAATATTCAAAAAAGTCTCCGCCCGCAAAGGGTTAATTCGCATAAACTCATCATCTTCATCGCTTGAAATATTTGGAACTTCGTCTTCATTTTTAATCGTAAATATAAATTTTTTCCAATGACTTTTTCTCAATACTTTGTGTTACTAAGTTTTCATAAAATTGTTGATATTCGTTGCAACATTTCATTAAATAAAGTTGTCAATTTCAGAACTTCTAGGAAATTATGTATGTAAATATCTGACCGCGTAAAATAAGATCGCGTTAATCAAATCCGCGTATAAAAAGTTCCGCGTAAATTGAGGTAAATTTGCCACGTAAACGAAGTACTCGCGCAAAGAAAGTGCCGCGTAAATTGAGGGACGAGTGTATACTCAAAGACACCCGTTACAGTTTGCTCGCAAGAATAATTCTTTACAGCAATCTGAATGTTATTTCATGAATCAGAAATATAGATTTCGCGGCCTAACCTAATAAATATATTATTTATCTTTAACTAAATGAATCAAAAGTACTACTTTTATAAGTCCATTGTTCGAAAGTAGGGATTGCAATATCAGACCAAAAGTTCAATACCGGTATTCGGTATTTTTTAGATCTTAATACCGGAATACCGGTTTTAATACCGGTATTAGGAATTTTAGAAAAAGAAAGAAAACAGAATTCTTCTAAATGTGGATAGGTTTGTGGGTAAAAAATTTTAAGAAAATTTACTATAAACTTGATCAAATTTGAATTGGTTAGTCTCTTTTCTTCTTTTTCATTTTCATTTCTAAAATCATTATAATTATGTAAATACCGTAAGACATTTTCTATTTCGGTATGCCTTTCTTCTGTGCGATTTTTCAATGTAATATTATAATTCTTCAGATAGTGTTGTGTGCTGTTCTTTCAGTGACTGCAACATGAAATTTATTGTTGCATTAGCTGTTAATAAATTAGAATCTCTCCGACATAATGCCTCCACAGCCAGTTTTATTGGAAGTAGAGCTAATACAGTTCTGGATATTAAGTCAAATTCACTATTGGAAAAATTAATTTTCAGGTTTAAGTCGATTATTGCTTTTTGGATTGAATTTTTCAGTTTCAAAAATCGTTCCATCAATAGGAGTAAACTCTTCCAACGTGTTTTAGAATCTAATATTAACATATGTTCTGTTTTATTATCAGTTAGTATATATTTTTGTAATAAGGCATTTTTTGTAGGGGAACATTTAAATATCTTAACAATTTTTCGAACTTTATTAATTATAGGAGCAATTCTTGATGAGTTAATATTTCATCCTCATTAGCAATATCTTCTTCAACAATTACATTGTCGTTATCTTCATTGTCAGTATCACTCTCACTCTCACTCTCTTCAAAGTCGGAATCAGAAGTTTCTGTATCCACAGTATTTGGGTTCTTCTGTTCTTTATTTTTTTGGTAATACATCTATTACTCCTAATTGAATTACATGAGCATAGCACAATTGCTCATTTGCACCTGAACATATAGTGGAGGCAATTTAACAAATTTCTAGTAAATACCGAAAAAACGGCATTTAAACTTGTGAATACCGGTATTACAAAATTGTACAAATGGCTCAAAATACCGGTATTCGGTATCCCGGTATACCGGTATTGCAATCCCTATTCGAAATAATAGTCGTGTCTGCGATATGTAGCCACGCAGAGAATCGCTGTTATCCTTGTACTCGTTAATTATCCGCAAATGACGTACAGGTGATTTTTTTGGTTTATCCATATACAGTATTGTTATGGCACTTTAACTTTGCTGCATTTACATGCAATACTTTAACACTAGGTTTACGGAAGCCGTCAAATTGACGGGTTCATACTTTTTTTATAAGCATTTCTCAGATATATAGAGAAACAGTACAGCAAATATTTCACGTGTATTTTACAATACAAAAATTATTTAACGAATTATCAGCTTTGCAGATTGATCCCTCTTTTTCCAAAGTCTTTATTTAATATATTGCAGTGTGACCGATTTCAGTCCCGTAAATCTAGTGTTAACCCACCTTTTACCGTGTTGTACAATGTTTTTCCTCTGTACATCTTGCCGTCATATTGCCGTCATATTGCACTTGATAAGCTGCCAAAGAATGTTTCTATCCGGTGTATAATATTACGTAAGAGAAATAAAATATTACTCGCTTACCGACGAATCTCCATATTTTCCTTCAGATGCGCAAGAGCGGAATTTATAAACGGCCTTCGGAACTTCGTTCGTTTTAAAGAATAAGGAAATATCTTTGTTCGAGTGTTCGAACGCATTTCTTATTATTATTTGCTTCACGATAGCTTATACGTAAAATTCGTAGCCCTTTCGAAAAATTCTGTCTAATATTCTGCTAATGAAATAAAAATCGTGTATCACAGAATTTTCATTAAATGAAATAAAGTTGGAGGAGAAATTATAGAGGCGTTATTTAACGTACCGGTACTTAATATTAATTGTAACAATTTCCATATAATATTGCGTTAATACAATGTAAATTACTGCATTACGAAAACGATGTAAAAGCAGGTAAATGGTGAATCAATTAGGTCGTAGAGAGAACCGAAGATACGTTTCTTTAATCGTGTTAGATAATGTCCTATAATCGGATTGCAGGGAGTATCGATGAATGAGAATCACTGAGAATCATTGAACTGACATTTACTTGGAAATAATTATTTCGTGTTAACAGCATTGTTATAATACATTTTGTTCTTTTCTTTTACAGAAACGGAGAGGCGAATTCGCGCGAATAATCGCGAGTTCAACTCACAATTTAATTATGCGGTAAGATTGAGTATCTGCTCCTATTCTTTCCTCTTTCGCATGCTATTATTCCCGATAAGTAATTAAAAATATATATTTATCGAACGGCCAATTGGAACCTGTTCTTTTTCTTTGCAGAACAACTACATCAAGACGTCCAAGTATTCGGTTCTGACGTTCCTACCACTAAATTTGTTCGAGCAATTTCAACGGCTCGCTAACTTTTATTTCCTATGCCTGCTGGTGCTTCAGATGATCCCCGCTATCTCCTCCTTGACCCCCATCACTACAGCTATACCCCTTATAGGGGTGCTCATGCTCACTGCCGTCAAAGATGCCTACGACGACTTTGTAAGTTTCTAATATTTACAAACAACTTTTTCGTATCAAAGGAATTCAGAGACTATTTTTAATATTTATAAATGTGAAAGTACAAGATCAAATTCAATGTTGGATATTATATATTGGCGAGATCTCAGGTACCATGAGCTACCAGGGCTAACTAATACTTGTTTAACCCTTTCGAGACGGATTTTTATATTTAATTTGAAACGGGTTGCAGCAAGTTTTTATTATTAGGAGTACAAATTAGTTCGGTCCGTTTTTCTGTGGTCAAAAATGCATTTATTTCAGTACAAAATGAATGAACAGATTAAACAAAGTATTGTCCATCGCTGGCTACTACATTTTCCCATCGCTTAGGCAATTTTAAAATTCCATCTCGAAGAAATGTCTCGCTTTTTGAGACGATCCAAGTTATCAGCCAATTTTCGATTTCTGCGAAAGAAGTGAACCGGTGACCTGTCAAATCGTGCTGCATCCGGCAGAACAACCAGCAATCAGAAGGAACAATGTCCGGCGAATACGGCGGGTGCGGTAAAATATCCCACTTGAGCGTTTTTAAATATTTTTTTACGACTTTTGCGACATGACAATTTCGATTTTCCGAAATCGCCTTTCAACGTCTGTCGGTTTCAGTTCATAAGACACCCAGTTGCCTTGCTTTTGAATCATTCCCATGGATAACAATCGTACGGAAACTGCTTGTTGTGTAACTCCAAATGATTCTGCAAGCTCCCCTTGTGATTGACTCGGATCTTCATGGAGCAAAGCCTCCAATTCGTTGTCTTCGAATTTTTTTGGCTGTCCAGAGCGAGGCTTGTTTTCAACGCTGAAATCACCATTCTTGAAACGTCGAAACCATTCCCTACATGATTTATCAGTTGGAGCATTGTCACCATAAACTTCCACAAGCATTCGATGCGCTTCAGCTGCACTTTTCTTCCAATTAAAGCAGAAAACTAAAACCTCCCGCAAATGCTACTTAGTTAACACGAAATTTGACATATTCAACACAGTAAAAAACAAGGTTTTTATATGAAACTCCAAGCGATATAAATTGAATATTATTGACAGATGTCTAACCACTCTGAAACAATTGAAATCAGCTATCACTATGAAACATTCATAACAGCCAGAGCTATTTTTTGAAAACGGACCGAACTGATTTGTACTCCTAATAATATTTTGGATGTAAGATAAGCTTGTTGAACACGATAATTGTATGTTGCTGTTGAAAATTATGAAAATTTAGAAATTTGGAAGTGGGGCATATTATGCTTTTTATATTGGGATTATATATCCCGGCAGTTTAAATGAACATTAGCTTGGGATATATTGTTCCGTTAGTCTCGAAAGGGTTAAATATTCAAATTTAATGAAAGACGGGAGTTTTTCTTATTTTTGAATTTTTTATTACTGAGATAGAACAGATAAATGTTAAACTTCAAACTTCGGATAATTAACCCTTTCGATGCCACCGATGAGTATAGTCAACCGCCGCCTGACACTGGCTGGATACTACTAAACAAGCGATATTATATTCAACAAATATTTTCATTTCCCTCCGAGAGAAAAAGATATTGTTTGTGCATATTCCTGTGTCTTATTTAAAGTAACGTTGTGCATTGTCACTGAAAAAGAATTCATAATACTGTCGACATTGACTGAATGTTTAATATTTCTTTTAGCAACGGCACAGCAGCGATTCCCAGGTTAATAATAGAAAGTCCCAGACTCTGCGAGGTACTAATCTCCGGGAGGAGAAATGGTCGCAAGTCCAAGTAGGCGATGTGATCAGAATGGAAAATGATCAGTTCGTCGCAGCCGACGTTCTTCTTCTATCAACGAGTGAGCCAAATGGTCTTTGTTACATTGAAACAGCTGAATTAGATGGGTCAGTATTCGAGATAATTGCTTACGGTTTTTGCCCGTAGTAAATATTTTCGACGACTAAGGCCTTCAAACGTAATCGATTAGTTTGTAATCATAAAGTCTTGATTAATTTTATCCAGTTTACTTAATAAGCTGAAACGCTAAGGTCACGTAAATATTTAGACATGCGTCAATTAATGTTGGTAACGTGATGATATTATTATTGTTTTAGGGAAACAAATTTAAAATGTCGCCAATGTTTAACCGAAACTGCCGAAATGATGGATAACCATGAGCTGATAGGTCAATTTGATGGGGAAATCGTTTGTGAAACACCTAATAACTTGTTAAACAAATTTGATGGGACAATTACGTGGAAAGGACGAAAGTAAGAATAATTAAAATTACTGCGTATGCCGTTTTTCACTTATTATTAGAATCCAACCATTTAAGAGTTGTTGAGTTATGAAAAGAAAAGGAACAATTTAACCATTCTGTTCTCTGATGAAACTGTTTATCTGCTTGTCGTTAAATTGCACCCAGATTCTCGTTATACAGTTATTGACATTTCCCTTTACAGATACGCATTGGACAATGACAAAATCATATTGCGAGGTTGCGTGCTTAGAAACACGCAATGGTGCTATGGTGTGGTCATCTTTGCAGGCAAGGATACCAAATTGATGCAAAACTCAGGGAAGACCAAATTTAAAAGGACCTCTATAGATAGACTGCTGAATCTCCTAATTATCGGAATAGTGTTCTTTTTACTTTCCATGTGTTTGTTCTGCATGATTGGCTGTGGTATTTGGGAAAGCCTTGTGGGCCGTTATTTCCAAGTGTATCTACCATGGGACTCGTTGGTGCCTAGCGAGCCTATGGGGGGTGCCACAGTGATCGCTCTACTTGTGTTCTTTTCGTACGCTATCGTATTGAACACAGTGGTGCCAATCAGTTTGTATGTGAGTGTCGAAGTTATCAGATTCGTTCAATCGTTTCTGATTAATTGGGACGAAGAGATGTACTATGCACCCACGAATACACATGCTAAAGCAAGGACTACTACATTAAACGAAGAGTTGGGACAAATTGAATATATATTTTCCGACAAAACCGGGACATTGACGCAGAATATAATGACTTTTAATAAGTGTTCTGTGGCGGGGAAATGTTACGGGGATATTATCGACGAAGTTACTGGTGAAGTCATCGATTTGAGTGAGGTGAGCCATCGTCTTCCTTTTTCTTTATCAACAAAAACTCGATGCTGATGAGGGGTACGTGATAATTTTTAGAGCTATGTCATATGTCATACGCAAAGTTACGCCGTGAAAACACGATTATTTACTTTTTGCAGCTATGCTTTCGATGTATTGCGAACACTCCGAATGAATTATGTTTAGTACAAACTCAACTTGTCGTATATTGTACAGGTAACACTCCTATAACACGGTAGATAGGTTCCTAGAAAATGCCGTGTTGTGTGAAACCGTGTTGTATGAGACCCAGAGCCAGTAGAAAAAGGGGGGTTACGTTCCAAAAACTTATTAAAAACAAATATTTTTTTTACTTCTACATAAACAATTTAATTTCTATTAAAAATATAAATGTATGTACAACACAAAACATAAAAAACAGAAAATATTATTTTAATTTAACGCAACTTTAATTTAATCAATTTCTTCGTCGTCACTGCTAAGTATAATCAACCGAGAACGTTTTTTCGGTGGAATGATATCGCCTTCACTTTCAGAATTTTTTTCTTCATTTAAAGTTCTTGCATCTTCTTCCCTCTTAAAAAAATTTGTAATTTTACTTTGCTTGCTGGTTCTTACCAGATCATTGCAAATTTCTCGGTATGGAGCTCGACAATTTTCCAGCTCCTCGATTTCCTTATCGTGTTAGAGCGAAACCGTGTTATAGGACACCGTGTTGTAGGAGGGTTCCCGCAATTTATCAATCGTGTTATAGCGAAACCGTGTTATAAGATGCCGTGTTGTAGGAGGGCTACCTGTATTTGTAATATTGTATCACGGTTCTTTTTCCATTACGTAAATATTTGATATGTATTCGGTATTGACTATTTTCTCTATTTCCGACCGAAACTTGGAAAAGCTGATTTGTTATTGAATTGTCATTAAACTTACTATGAAAAACAAATTCTGTACATAGTTTGCATAATACTCTGCTTCAGTCAGACAAAACAGAATATTATCATTAGGATAGGAAGGATCATAACTAAAAAAAAAGAACTGGGCATTGATTTCATTCATTTCACATTTGTTATCGAGAAAACACTTTGAACTGTAACATCATTTAACTGGAATAAACCTTTCAGACGATTGTGCAGAGCTAAGCAATAACGGGGTATTTATGTAATTTTTTTCTTGATAACAAAATAGAAAAATAGTCTCATTTCACAGTTTGGTCACATTTTGCATAAGTTTTCGTGTACGTCACTTAGCATGTGTATGCTGCATGTAGACGGATAAAGCTGCCCAAACACCTACGATGCGATGGAAAAATGGACAAGAATTTGTTCAAGTGTATACACCAATGAGTGGCCCAAACGTGCGTCTACTGGAGCAGGCGGACAGAATATCAAACACGTTTCCGGAAGCAGTCATCAATGGGAGCTCAGTGATCCCTCACAAATCTTCAGTACGCATGATATTAAATTAACGCACATTTGTTAACGGTGTAAAAAAAAAATTAGTGTAATTTTGGCTTTTGTGTTTGTATCGTTGACCTTATGTTACTTCATTGCATCAAGCGATAACATTCTTATCTCTGCACTTTAACATAATCTAAGCTTTGCTACGTATTGGATGCATTCTGTACAGCTTTCTATTTCAACCTTGAAACAGTATATCTATGCTGTTTCGATTTTGATAATTAGTTTCTACCATGGTTTAAGGAATTAACACCATGTGTCTGCTGTCTTTCAACGAATCTATTTATAAGGAGGCAAGGTATTTACTCTGCGACGTAGTACTACTAACCCATTTTACTACCTTTTCAAACATCTAACAAATCTTTCGACATGTTTTGTTGAAAACCTGCAACCTTTTTTTAACGACATTAACCATCGCAGTAGTGCATGAAATGAAGAACTTTTCCAAATGTTGCCCAATGTGAATTTCCAGACAATGCCACCTCTGGATTTCTCTTTCAACAAGGACTACGAACCGGAATTCAAATTTTACGACGCTGCGTTACTCGAAGCTGTAAAGAGAGATAATCAAGATGTTCACAGTTTCTTTCGATTGTTGGCACTTTGTCATACCGTTATGCCAGAAGAAAAGCATGGGAAACTGGAATATCAAGCACAGTCGCCGGACGAAGCTGCCCTCGTATCTGCTGCTAGGAACTTCGGTTTTGTTTTCAAAGAAAGATCTCCGAATAGTATAACTATCGAAGTTATGGGGAAGCGTGAAGTATACGAGCTTCTCTGCATTTTGGATTTCAATAATGTTAGAAAAAGGATGTCCGTAATTTTGAGGAAAGATGGACATCTTAGGCTTTACTGTAAAGGAGCAGATAATGTTATCTACGAACGGTTGAAAAAGGGCAGCGAGGAGATTATGGCAAAAACTTTAGATCATTTGAATAAATTTGCAGGGGAAGGCTTAAGAACTTTATGCCTTTCGGTTAGAGATCTGGATGAGCAATTTTTCAATGACTGGAAACAACGACATCAGGAAGCTGCTTTAAGTCAAGAAAACAGGGATGATAAGTTAGACGCAATTTACGAAGAGATAGAGAAAGATATGACTTTATTAGGTGCTACTGCCATTGAAGATAAATTACAGGACGGTGTACCTCAAACTATTGCTAATTTAGGTCTTGCTGGTATTAAGGTCTGGGTATTAACTGGTGATAAGCAAGGTATAGTATTAAAAATCGGAATTTGCATGATATGTATGGAATTAAGTAGGTATTTCGTAAGATGTCGACTTCGCTTTTTTACAATACAACATTTTTCTTACATAGAAACGGCCATTAACATTGGCTATTCATGTCAGTTGCTAACAGACGATCTTACAGACGTCTTCATAGTAGATGCTACTACTTATGATGGAGTTGAAAATCAATTAGCTCGATATTTGGAAACTATTAAAACGACTTCCACTCAACAGAACCGGCCGACACTCTCCATCGTCACATTCAGGTGGGACAAGGAAAGGTCAGGCACATGAAAGAGACGGAGTACAACCTATTAACCTTTCCATACATAATTCTGACTGATTAACGCATTTATTGAAAAGTTTATCTTTCATATTGAATGTGGCACTATGTTCTGTGTAATGCTTTCTCTGTCTGGTTATGCCTAAGAATTTATAAATATGTAACGTTCAGTCTTGTGTCTTACGTGCTGAAATACGCTAATTCGGACAATTAATACAATTAAAGAACTAATAAAATGTCAAATAAAGAGAACATTCTTCGGCATGTACTCAATGACATTGTGAAGGTATTATCGATAAATTACATGCTAGTACATGGCTTAAATCATTTTATGTGCAATAGTTTGAATCTAATGAATTCGGAATTTAACTGAATTTTTCAAAAAAAATTTAAATTCAAAAACATGTTTGCATGCAGACTTAATAATATCTATGCCTAGAAAACTTTTTATTACTTCGTAAGATACTGAACGAATTCTTCCATAACTTTTTTTTTCACAACTGAAAGAAATGATGAAATTGTCTGTTTCATGCTTGTTTAATTATTCCACTTATAACATAGACTTTTCAGTATGGTAGCATTAGATATTAGTCTTTTTTCCAAATACTATGAGTCTTTTCTTTAGTATTTTGTCAATATCCTCCAATTTTATGGCTTTGCATTAATATTAATTAGTCCAAATACATGAGAGATTTACCATGATGTTTGATACTCACTCCTTCTCTTTCTGTATGCTTAAAATTGATCTTAGTAATAACGATAATAATAACACGAAGAGTATGTTGCTTATGTCACGTTGTCATATCAGTAGTCCTTAATACAGTGCACTGTGTGTATTGTTTATGATTAATGTGCATCACTTTGTATCCAGTGAAATAATTCAATTTTCCTCTGTTTCTATAATCAAATATTTTAGTTTTCCACTGTATCTTAAATCCAAGAAGAACTTTATACCTTTATATATTTTGAACATTTTCAAGAAATCAAAATTAAACTTCAAAGACGAAAAAAAAAAGTGATAACTAATAATGTACATTTTCAAAGCTATAAATACCTTTTACTTGTAACTCCCGTTTTTCATATGCAGCAGTGATACTGAATACAATCCTAGCAGAGACGAACAAGATGAACACGAAATGGAGCAGGCAACAGGATTCGCGGTAGTTATCAATGGGCATTCCTTAGTTCACGCATTACATCCGCAACTCGAGCAACTTTTTCTCGATGTGTCAAGTCAATGTGAGTTGAATAGTTAATGCTCTTTATTACTGAACACAATCTGACGATTGGGAATTTTCAGGTAAAGCCGTAATTTGCTGTCGTGTAACACCTTTGCAAAAAGCAATGGTTGTTGAGCTAATAAAGAAGAACAAAAACGCAGTAACTTTGGCAATCGGCGACGGAGCTAATGATGTCTCAATGATAAAAACGGCACATATTGGTGTTGGTATCAGTGGACAAGAAGGATTACAAGCTGTCTTAGCGTCCGATTATTCGATAGGACAGTTCAGATTTTTAGAAAGACTACTCCTCGTTCATGGTAGATGGTCTTACTATAGAATGAGCAAATTCCTTAGGTACTTTTTTTACAAAAATTTCGCGTTCACGCTGTGTCACATCTGGTTCGCCTTCTTCTGCGGATTCAGCGCACAGGTATAGCGATTTTTATTATCCAATTTAATTATAAATGTGTATCATTTAGTATACGATATCATAGAATGATGTATTTAAGGCGAATGTAATTTTCGAAATTCCTTTGTAAGAGCAACTCTGCTCCAAAGTTGAGTATTGAAACATGAACTTTTCTTTTATTCTGACTTTTCATTGAATGGAAATTCTGTATCCAAATGAATTACAGGGCACATCAATAACTAACTTTTCCTTTTCAGACTGTCTTTGATCCCATGTATATTTCTGTTTATAATCTGTTTTATACGTCACTGCCCGTTCTGGCAGTCGGTATATTTGATCAAGATGTCAACGACAAAAACAGTCTTATGTATCCAAAGCTTTATGCACCCGGACTTCAAAATTTGCTTTTTAACAAAAAGGAATTTTGTTGGAGTGCCATACATGGTTTTTTTGCCAGTTGTGTATTATTTCTAGTACCTTATGGTAAGCTTCTACCGCATTATTTATTGTTTCGGATCTTTTGATACGAGTCTCAAAATACAAACTTAAACTAATACAAATTTTGCATACATATTTTTAGGAACCTATAAAGATGGTGTATCACCAAAGGGCTACGTACTTTCTGATCATATGCTGCTGGGCAGTGTTGTAGCTACTATATTAGTAATAGTTGTGACCGTTCAAATAGCCCTCGATACATCATATTGGACGATAGTTAATCACATTATGGTTTGGGGCTCGCTCATTTGGTATTTTATTTTAGATTATTTCTACAATTTCGTCATAGGTGGTAGTTACGTTGGAAGTCTTACTATGGTACGTTACAGATACTTTTGAGTTAAATCAAAGGAATAACACTGTGAGATACAATTTATCGTATGTGACCATGTTTTCAGGCAATGTCCGAAGCAACATTTTGGTTTACGGCAGTTATTTCGTGTATAATATTAGTAATACCTGTGCTATCGTGGAGATTCTTCTTCATGGATGTCAGGCCAACACTTTCCGACAGAGTCAGACTCAAGCAGAGATTAGCACAGCTACGCTCACGCCAAAGTCAAGATATACTTCGTACACCGTCAACCAGACGCACTCGACGATCTCTTCGTTCTGGATACGCATTTGCTCACCAGGAAGGTTTTGGCAGACTCATTACTTCTGGGAAGATTATGCGTAAATTGCCAAACGGTGGAGATTTCAAATTTTCTATGCCTTTCACGAATAATATCTCCAAACAAGTTAACGTTGCCACCACATCACCAAAGGATAACGCGTCCAAAAATTCGCACACTCTGGATACTATCAATCTCTAGCCTGGACATTAAGTTGTAAGTTTTTTTTTCCATAAGTCACTAAATGTGGATAAATGGTTTCCTAGATTGTGCAGGTCAATTTTACATCGGGATTAATCAAAATTCGGATTACCAACACGTAGAAGTTAAACTATTTTTAAGTTATCATGACATTAATTTTTTTCAGAGTTCAATAATCGACAAAATTTTTCTTCATATCCATGCATTAACAGGTGAAATTTCAATCGGTTTTGCATTTTGCAGTGTGTCTTGATGTATACAAGAACGTTGCCAGCTTCTTTTGATTCAACTTTTTTTCTATCGATGTTTACGGACATTTAAGTAATCGAATTTCATAAGACAATAAAGTATTAATCGTTTGCATAAGAAATTTTACAAACTAGCATCTACTAAAAAGTAATATTTTATTCCACCAAAAATTACTGTTAATTACAGATCCTTTTAACGAAATGGAGTTTCTTCGGCAAAATCGATCACAGTTCCAGATTCTTATAAAACATTTAATTTTATATTATATTAAGTATATGTAATGTATAATGGTATTTATCTTCATAGGAATACAATTAAAGCATATTGAAATCAACTGTCGAGAGCACTGAGTTCTTTAAATTTCAGATTGTTTTGCATCGAAATTTTTACAAACCTCGCTAATTTGTAAATATGGAAATATATTTCCATAAGGTTTATATAGTTTCTTACTTAATGTTTTTTTATGTTCTGTAATAGCGTAAAAAGAATCTGGAACGGCAAAGATGTAAAAATGAAGTTTAATGAACACATCGAGCATTACTGATGGACCTCTGATGGAAGTTGTGCATACATATGTAAATGAAATGCACAGGCTGATTTATGATTATACATTTTTTTGTTTTCTTTTATGAAAAGACGAAAAGTAAGGAAATAAATTCGGGAGATCATCCGAAGTTTCCAAACTTAGCTACTGCTTATTTTCCATCTATTTCGTCTTCGTAGCACCGCCTTGTCTAACATTAATCGACATGTTCGAATCACATGTAAAGCATGTTTAAATACAAAAGATGTAAATCTAACGATTCGAAAATGATTGCAAAGAATTGGGGTACTTTTGAAATTCTAAATAAATATTTATTAGTACGAAATTGGCATCAGGATGTAATGCAATAATAACATGAAGTATCATTTGTATGATCATGACACTCCCTGTGTAAATACGTATAGTGGTATTAAAAAATCATGTAATATCCTTTCTTGTACTATATAATATTCTAGGATGAACATGATTATTGTAAAAAAAAATCTGTTTACATGATAAACTAATATACATAAGAATTATAGTTATGATAATAATTGCCTTTATAAAGTATAAATACAACAAACGAGTAAAATTACTGTATCATAGCATTGATTGTAAATATTTTAAAGAGATATATATATAATGTGTAGGTATATGTGTATATACATATATGTATATACATGTATACATATATGTCATATATATACATATATTATATTATATTATATTAAATGTTAAGTATACATTTTTTAAAAGAAAGTAATATATAGGTAGATCAATTTAAAAAAAAACGGAAATAGTAGCTATATTATATTATACTATTGCGGATAATGTTTGCCTTGGACTGACTACTGAATATATATATATATATATATATATACAAATATATATATATACATATACATGTGTGTATATATAATATAATAAAGTAAAAAACAGTAGTAACAATGAAATATGTATTTCTACTTTTAATATTATAACGAATTATAGGGAGAGATAGTCTGCATTGGGAAAGTGTGTTCCACAGTAATTTTCCTTTTTGTTTTAATTTCAATGGAGACATAGAAATTCGTTGATTTCAAACGTTGTGCCTAATCAAGAAACTACACAGAGTGTGTTTTTACATTGCAACGATGTTTCATTAGGTTATCTTTCTGCGGTTCGATGTATATTGATACGTGTTACTTTATTATGTCTGTGCTACAGATCAATAAGTTGCTCGGCTTTGAGTATTTTTCTTGCGTAATATTGTTCGTTAATTTAATGTGAATAAAATTTTGTACGTAATCGAATATCATAAATTATATACCGATCCAAAGTTTACTGTATGAAAAAGAATTTACTAACGAGGCTGCTGCGTTTTTCTCCTTTTTTCTTCTTCTCTTTTTTTTTTTGTTTGAAATGTATTTTGTATATACTGAACGCAGAACATTTAACGAAAGGAAAGTGGGTCGTGATGATAATTTTGATGGATTGGTATATTGAATTATGAATATCTAAATGGCAGGCATATGTCAAGTATATTTTGTCGCGATGCTAACTATTTTGGCTTTTTGTGAATAAAACTTGTATGTTTCTAATACGCGACTTATTAGTCGAATATTGTGGGGTCGAAAGAATTTTGTATAATAAAAGTCGCATATTTATGAGTAATCATATAAAATGGACTGAGGAAGAATTTTACAAATACTTATACATTGAAATTGTCGAATCATCTTGAAACGTTTGAAATAATCTATGCCACGTTACGTTTCTTCAATCAGAGCATTTATGAACATGTCACTTTAATTGAAAAAAAAAAGAAGAAAACTATTATAATTACCTGCAAAACACACAGACTATATTTTCTGTCCAAAACGATTTATATACACATTTATTTTGTAATACTTCTTGCTATCATAGTAGTATTCAGACGTGTGATATTATTATTATTATTATTATTATTATTATCGTCATTAATTATTATTATTATTACTATTACCACTACTACTATTTCTGCTGCTACTACTTCTATTATAATTACCATTATATATGTTTATTATTACATTGTGAAGAGCAGTATCATAATGTATGTACAATTTGTTTAACAGTCCTTACACGAACATTATTTCATTGTCATTTGCAGATAAGATTTATTGTCCTAGAAGTTGAAAATACCATGATTTTTAAATAATACGAGGGAACATTGCCTGTGATGCCTCTAACGCTAGAAAAACAAATTTAAATGTCACTTAATCAAATGCAATTATTGTAAAGAATGTATGTAATTACAAGAATTTTGCAAGGTTTTACTTTTCGTGTTGGATGAATTAATCAATTTCTTCAAGATGTACCAGTATTGTTTAAAGATCTTGGTAAATAATACTGACTTAATGTAAAAAAAAAAAGTAAGAAATTAAGACCGATAAACATAAGATAGCCATAACATGTTGTTGGTTGCATAAACTGTTACATATGTTACTTTAAATACTGAATCAAATCTTTAGAAACAAAAATGCGAGAGTAAATTTGTCTGCTGCATGTGCTCTATAGAATGCGTACTATTCATTGCTTCGAAATATTTGCTTGGGACATAGTATATACCTTAAATGACAACACAGTTTTGCTTACGCATATGTACACTTTTCGAATGTAAACTTCATTACGAATTCATGTGGAGTAAAATGATTTCATAAAGTACTTTCGAATACGTGTTATTAATGAAGATACTAATACACGACAATAATATGAACAATTGAAAATTATAAAGATATTAATTATATTACATGCCGTCTATGGAATGATAGTTGCATTTCATGTTCATACTTTCTACTCCGATAGATAACTATATAACTAATTTCTTTATTATTTCACTTTCTCGCTATTCAAGAGCATATTTAGAAATATCAAGTGTTCAATCATGCTTTTTACTTTCTCATGTCTGTAATACTATGTCCTATGTACCGTTTTTAACATATTATAATACATTTTCACATATTTAATAACGCATGTTATTTCGAGCCCTGTTGAATGAAAGAAAAATTTACGAATATATCATGTATGTGGGGCCATGCAGAAGGGCATATTACAAAAAAAAAAAACTAATGTTATTGAATACGATGTTCCTTAATAAAATGCACGCGAAAATAGAAGCATAGAATGTACGATCACAAAATTCATTACATAATACATTATATTTAGAGCGTCGATAACTTCAAAGTGGATTATGTTATAAAAGAATGCATTGATCAGAAAATCAGTATTATGATTTTTCTCAAAAAATTTATTGCAATTTGTAGAATTGTTAAACACCGATATTTAGTTATATATTGTATATGTTGTCACAAATAATGATAAAGATATTTCGTTTGTATCTTCTATATAGATGGATGTACCTTTTATAAATTATGTTGCATAATATTTTCTGACCTTATACACTCTGTGTAACAGTATCAGTTTTGTATGTTTAAATATCCCTTTAGAAATGTATAATGTGCAGCAAATTTTTATCTTCTAAGTGTATTTCGTTTTATCTGTAAATAACAGGACACAAGTTTGTATTAGAGAAAAATGAAACGAAAATATCTATGCATTATATACTATTGAAGGATTACATTTGTTGAAATTTATAAATCCGGCTCACTAAAATATTTCAATATCATCAAGCAAAAATTAAGTCTCTCATTCAGTTGTTTGTCTAGAGTTCATTGATTTTTTTCCAATCGATTCAGAAATGATAAAGATTGTTATGTTCCCTCGCTACTTTCCCAAGAACTTCAGAGTTGAAAAATATTGGTACATATATATACGCTTAAAGGAAATTATTGTTTAGAATCATAAAATAGATAGTGTTTTCATAGATGTTAATTAGATTTCTGTCTGAATGAGAGGGACCACGATACAACATTGATATGTTAATCCGAATTTATCATTTACACGCTCCAAGGTGCTTTCAGAGATTACTTATGTTAAAAGACAATATTATGCCACTATTGATATTTTAATATTTTTAATATAATATTTGTACACTTTCTTTTCTTTTTTTTTATTTGTTTCAGCGTCGTGCTAGACGCAATATGATGATTCTCTTGACAGTCTTTGAGTTTCAAAAAGTTGTATTGTACTTTTACTGTAGAATGATCTTCGTTTCCTGAATAAATAGTTGCGCAGTGATCTCATGTACATTTCATATAAATATATATATATACAAATATATGTATGTATAATATAACCATAAGTAAAACAAAAAGCATAGTAATCTTGTGATGCACCTTATCCTAAAATGATCACGCTTTATTTATTTATACATAATCACAATCATTCTTATTTCGAATCTACCTCTTAGAGCCCAACGAAAAGTAGCAGATCAAAAAATGTTCAATAATACTTCAGTATTTCGATGCACATGCGTTTTAAGTTGCATCTATGATACAATTATTATGTAGGGTGTATCAATCTTTATTACATATATAGCTTCTTTAAAAATACAAAATATATTTGATCTTTCCAACGTATTCCAAAGTCAAATTTTTTTTTTCTTATGTTTAGATATACCGAAATCATATTGACATGTGCATTAATATAATGTATTAATTTAATTAAAAGTTACCGGTGTCCTTATAGTAAACTTTATTGTATTTTTATTAGCCATCAGTATTTGTTAGTTTTATGTAGAAATGTAATACTGAAATCATCCATGAATCTTAATTACAAAGTGAGATAGTACAATAAGTCGTAAATGATACTGCTAAAAGGATTATAAATTCGTTATACTTCAATAGCAGCATTTCAAAAATGTAGAAAACAATGCACATATAGAATGTACCTCTTTGACATATATTTAATTGCCCGGAAAATTAATGTTTTAAAAACAGTACTGTTGTTTCAATCTGTTATACGATCGTGCTCGGTTCATTTGTACGGTACGAAAAAAGATATTTCCAATATACGGGCGATGTGTTAGACGAATTATTGGAATTTTTATTTTACATGATAATTCAGAACAACGCTTTTAAACTCCTTTCTCTATTTTAATATCATTTATGTAACAAAAATACATTTTTTATTCCCTAGCTTTTCTGCTAGACATGATCACTCCCTTTCACGTAAACATTTAAAAAGTAATTTATAATTATAAAGTAATACCGACATTTTTGATTTATGTAAATTCACATAATACAATATTTAGACATTAAATTTTCAGTCTGCATAGTGCAGTAGTTATTAATTTTCGAACTAATAACAGAAACAATAATGCACAATTACTTTATGTGATAATTCATATTTTCTCCTAATTACAGTTATAGTTAAAATTGTAATCTTTTCGCAAGTGAAGCTCCATCCATAGAGTCCAATAACTTTCTTTTTAAACTAGACTTAGTCTCTGGTTGACGTTTAACGGAAGTAGGAAGAGGTAATCTAGGACCAGGTGTTGGTGCCGGCTTATTACTGAAGTAGGGCATCTGCAGTGCCTGGTCACAGGTACATCTTTCTAACGGATTCACATTTAGAAGACTAGCAATTAAATCTAAGAGATCATCACCGGCAGCGGTAAATATATGTTTCAATGGCGTTCCAGGAAATGGCTTAAACTGAATGAAGTCTGGTAATTCAGTCATTCCTGGCCAAGTTTCCTCTGTAGGTGTACCGAGAGTCTATATAATACATCAAATTTAAGATATAATCTTGAAATATTTCTTACATTAATAAATTATAAATTGTATTTATCTCTAATACCTGAAATATCCTAGTAAGCTGATCTAGATCGGATTCTCCAGGTAAAAATGGTACACGTAGTAAAAGTTCTGCTAATATACAACCGACAGCCCACATGTCTATTCCAGTTCCATATAATCTTGCACCATATAACAATTCAGGTGCTCTGTACCATCTTGTAACAACTTGATGCGTGTTTATCCTATTTGGTGAACCAAAAAACTTAGCTAAACCGAAATCTCCAATTTTTAAAACACCTTCCGCATTCACGAGCAAATTGTTTGGTTTCAAATCTCTATGAAGTATCCAGTTGAAGTGTAAGTAATCTAGGCCTTGTAGAGTTTGAATCATGTATGCCTTAATATTTGCTGATGTTAAAACTATGTTGCTGTCTTTTATTATTACTTCCAAGTCAGTATCCATAAAATCAAATACCAAGGATACATTTGACTTGTGACCAAAGACATCTAAAATATTAATATCACAATAAGAGCCATTAATATTGATGTTATTTTCATTTTATATTAATGTTTTATAATTGAGTACCTAATAAACCAATTATATTATCATGCTTTAATTCTTGTAATAATTTTATTTCTCGTAAAGCAGTTCTATTTATGCCATCTCTGGCATCTGCACGACTTCCAACTTTTATCTAAAAGTAAATAATACCAAAAACAATATAGTTTAAACTGACAATTACGAAATTCAATCGAATAATTGAAAATATTGCACAAACCTTTTTTACGGCTACAATTCTATCAGTCTCGATGTCTTTCGCTTTGTAAACAGTAGCAAACTGTAATGAATTTGTAAAACAAACAGCATGAAACACATTTCATAAGCAAAACATTGATATTTCTCTAACCTGTCCTTCTCCCAAAAAGTCGATTTTTTCATATCTTCGTAGCTTCTCTGTCATCTTTAAATCAATATGTGGTATTTCTTTCTTCCAATAGAGTTTAATGTTAATTTAAAGATTCCTTGGAAAATTGAAATCTTTTAAGTAATTCATGAAGTAAGACGTTGCTTCTGATTGAACTGTCGCACAGATTTCGTTCAACAAAACACTGTGTTTTCGAGCTATCGAGCAGCTTGAATGACACGTGAATTCCCACGTGTTGTACTACGGCAACTACGAATCGTACGATCGTAGTCTACTCTACGATCGCACAAAGTCGGAATTTGCATCCGACGGACTCTATAGTTTATAACATTCTCCATAAAGTGTGATGTAGCCTCACACATGGAACATTAATTTCTAATATCGTTTATAACAGTTTAATGTTAATATCATAACTTTATGAATTTAAATATCTGTTCCGTAAGTATCTGTGTTGTTAAGAGAATACAATTCCAAAATAGTCATTATAAAATTTGTTAATTAAGGACAGGTTTTTATAAATGATAAAATTGAATAACTTAAATTCCTATATGAATTTTTGTGAGAAGAGCTTTCTCATTAAAACATGATAATAAAAGCAAAAAAAAATAAAATTTGTTGACTTTCAAAAATTTATTTTTATATTTCGAGAATGTCATGAAATATGTTATGTCACTGTTTTGAATATAAACTCTCGATGAAATAAAAATTCCTAAAGTAAAATATATAATTATAAATCATGCCCTAAGCTTGGTATATATTTGTAAAATATTTTACAAATACTCTTTAATACTTTTGTAGATAGGATTTGAAATTACTTAGGAAACATTATTTTTTGTTATAAAAATCGTTTAATTCTCATAAATATTAATAAAAACTGTACGAAAACTATGAAAGTATCAAACATATCTTTTTTGTATACATTGTTTTAAGGAGTAGTACAATTAATATATACAAGTCATTTATATTGTGGTCAAGAACTTCTATAATTTGTACATGTAGTTCTTACTTAAAGTAGCCCCTGAAGTAAACTTGCAGATGTAAGAACATGTAGGTCATGGTAGTTACCATAATGGCATGGAAAATTCGGACTATATACCATTATGTGCTTATATAAGATTGCTCAGATGTTTTAGAATTATATTATAGTACTGCATTGTGTAATTGATGAGTGCAGCTAAACAACAGGAGTACATGAATTATTCCATTGAGACTAGAATTATTGTATGCTAAAAACAGTATCCTAAATCTACGCAACTATATTAAAATACTGATGATTGTTGTTTACAAATTGAATTTCTAACTTGTATCATACGCTCTCTAGCTGCTTTGAATTGTTCAAAAATATTTTCTATGTTGTTCATAAGTGCATCGGCACTTAATTTCTCTAAGTAATCTGATTGGAAGCTATTTCCAATGGAAGGATGGCTTAGATGAACGATATTCATATTTATTTTGACATAGCCATTGGATGCTACTTTTAAATGTGATTTATTTAAAAAATTTCCCTCATTTCCTGCGGGAATGCCGGAGTAAGTGACATCTTCAAGTTCATACGTGCCACCAGTAAAAAATCTTCTGAGAGAATTAATAATACTTCCTGCTGGTCTCCATGTTGGAACATTAAATTCATACGAGCCAGGCAAAAAGGGTAATGGCACAGCCGCATAGCCCTCTGTACGATATCTGAAATAATTTGAAGTATTTCTAGAACTTTTAATTATGTAACTTAGTAAAAAATTATTTAACTTTATTATTTAATTAATATTAATCTTCCGAGGAAATTGTATCAATACCTTTTCCATGAATCGAGAGATGAAACAGATATTAAAAATTGTGGCCAGCATGGACCAGTTTTCTTTTCATTGAGTTTATTACCCAAATGATGGTCTAGCGATATGTCCGTAGCATAACTAAAATATGCTGAATTGTTTTGCAAATTACATCTCTGAGTTCTTCCGAACATACTTTCTTCGTCATTTGTACTCCAATGTTCCGGTAAATTAACATAGTATGTAACAAATAGTCCATTATAAAAAAACTTATGTGCTGATATAATATCTAACTTTATGAAAATCTTCTGTACATTTGGTGATGCTAGCTGCAATCCGTGAAATATTTCACCCTGTCTAAGTACGAGCCGTTCTTCAATTTCCTGAAATTTGAAAATTATAATTATATTATAATTTATTATATTCCAAAATCCTCTTTTCTTTCTCTCGAATAATATTTAATTTTCTGTTGGTAATCTAATATTTTTCTCATGAACAAAATTTTCAATAAGTATCCTTAAATGAATATTACTCATAAATTCATTGAAACATTAATTTTATTACTACATTCAGTTAAACATCAGAATGGCATATTTTATGCAATATATATATTTAAGATTTTATATATATAAAATTTATATATTAATAAGGACACTTATAAGATGATGAATAACTATAATGCACTTATGTATGTTATTGCAAACTGTGTGAAAGTTTCTTCCTTGTAGAATAATAGTTTGTGTAAATATAAATTATGTGGTGTGTGTGTGTATACATATATATACATGATATGCATAGAGACTGACAGTACTATATACAAGTGAGCATGGAAGAATGTTCAGCAGACATTCAGTGCCAATGAATTCAGTTGGTCTTGGAAACCACACTGGTTCAGATGGTTGAGTGATTTAAACGATTTCGCGTACTTAATATTTATTAATAATCCATAGATGCATTTTTAATCGTTAATTAAATTCGCTCACTAAAATGTGCAGTTATGTAAAACGAAATATGAGGACACATGTATTCTTTAAATGCATTTTAACCAAATGTAAAATTAAAAATCCAGAAGAGGTTCAGCATATCTTATCCTGAAATGACAACATTTTTTTTTAAGTGTTTGTCAAGTTTATAGTGCACCAAAGCAATATGTTTTATCCTCAAAGAGTAATGAGACAAATTTCCGAAATCTCCTACGTAGGGTACGTATTCTTCTATGAATACTTCTACTTTCTATGTGCACTTTGACATTTATTACCAGAAAAATGATCGCAATAACATAATTAACTGCCTTTCTTAACTTTCATTGAGGTTAATTGCAATAGCATGGTCAATTAAACTTTCGTCGCTTACGCGGAATACCGTTAAGTTTGATAATCGTAAACTATCGCGATTAATAATTTCAAGGAATTAACGAAAGAAATTGTGAATCAATGTATATAGAAGCAGATTAACAATGCACGCTTTCTTTTTATTTTAATAATAATAATGTGTGCATTCAAAGCCACATATCGAAGAAAATCTGCAACGCACACGAACCGGTTTAACTGCGGACGTGAGTAAAACTACGTATAAACCATATACTCACACGTCGCGAATTATCCTGTTGTTGCTGCAATTCCAATGACGATTGTTTCTCGGAAGCATGCTCAATCCAATAATTAAATTTCACGCCACTGGAATTCACGATCGTGTAAGGCTTGTCGGTCGTAAAATCGGGATTGATCGTCAAAATTTTATGAACTTTGTCATACGCGACGGTACACAATACGGTTTCTAGATCATCGTTTGAACCAGCTATTGTTTTATCCTTTCGGGATAAATCAACCATAACATACATCGTCAAACGATCCGCGTAAACGTAATGATTCGATCGAATTCTCATTTCGTTTGGTTGATTATCTATAACAGTTTTGTTGTATCTCTCGGTGAACGGTTTACGATTTTGCAAAACTGGCAATGCGAATTGATTTCTGCTTGATAGTTTCGTTTTATAACGCTTATTGTTAGTTAGCAAGCAATCATTCAAATAATAGGAATCTGATTCCGTGTACGAATACATTTCGGAACCTTGAATGTTTTTTTCCTTTATACAAACATGATATTCTTTTTGATATTCGGCTATACAGTTACTCTCATCGCTGTAAAAGCTCACTTCGAACGTACTAAAGACTTTTTCTTGCCAGGAAAAAGTACGATCTTCTTCTTCCAGAAAATTTGTATCTCTCGTATCTCCTTCATTTTCGAGGAGCTCGGCGAGCAAAGGTTTCTCCTGCACAATTTTGACTCTGAAACAATAAACACCACGGTAGTTTAATATAATTTAATACGTAGAAACAATCTCTGCCAGATGGCCGAGATCTAATTCCATCTGTTCTTGTGCTCGACACCAAAATAGTGGTGTTGTATTACTTTTATCATGGTCACTGAAGATGAATTGTAGTTCGTAAATAATGCGAAAAGCAAATTAATGAACATTAAAAAATTCATTCCAGAGTACGAACTTATCGAACACCATGTATTTAATGTTTCATTACGAAGCGTATTGTGTGGAGAAACAATAAGTAAAACAAATCAATTACCTCACTTTAAAATTACTTATAGGTTCATTCACTCTATAATTAGCCGATATTTCTTTATTCCGCGTGCTGTTCATTTTTTTTCTGTCATTGAAACGAGAACCGCTCGGTCGCGATTTAATTGGAAGGCTTTATATTTAGACACTGACTTAAAACACGATTCGAAACGAACTGTGAATCCGCCAAGGGAAATTGCTTATCGATTTGGTTATTGTTGCTTAGCAACTGGCAAACATATGCGGGCATTACAATTCCGCTTTACACCTTCCGATATTTTATGAGATTAACATAGACGCTCATTTTCATGGTCACTTGCTCGATTTTATTTCCAACTAATATAGCGGGACCACAATTAAGAAATCCTTACATCCGATTGATTCGTGCCCTCTAGGCAATGTAGTAAAAAAAATAGTTCTTTTAAATGAGTTTTATAAACGGCGAAGTTTTAATGATAATTGCATCGTAAAATTAATCGATTTATCGATATGTACGAACTTCGATAGAGGAGGGCACATTCAAATTAAGAAATAATAATATCAATGAAGGATCGAGTGTAGACCTAGTATTATGTCAATTTCAATGACTCGGAAACTCTGTACTCGCGTAAAGATGATCATAATTAAAGAAAAACCAGCTTTAGAAAAATAAACATAAGCTAATATTGCAAAATTTAGTCATTATCGCATCCCAAAAACCAATCTTATGTATGTTGTTAAACCGAGCACATGTTTACCGAGAAAATAAAAATATTATTTTTCGATTTAGTTCGGCACAATACTCTATAAAAAAAGTGATATTTATTTTTGAATAATGACAATTATTATAAGCATTGTATGCTAGAGTTATTACATTCTTTCATACACTAACATTTGTATTACTTATCAACGTAACTTAGTTGCCATAAATTCACATATTACATATAATATTCTATGTTTCGTTGACAAGTTTTAACAAATACCGGGAGATGAATAAAAGAAATTGCATTAGTCGTTAGGTCGGTTAAGTCTACCTTATACGTTGTCTGTGATAAAGCTTATGTCGGCAATCGGTAAAAGAACTATAGGAATCCTGCCGAAGATCTTAACCTTGCGGTACTTTCTACTTCAGTGATGCTTGATTGCATTGGTTCACCTGTTGCGACGCTGACGGTTTACACGGCTTGATCTTCCAAAACGTGTACCGTTATACCTGACAATACGAATATAACATTACACTCTACTAATCCAATGCGAGATACTGTTGAAAAGCAATCCGTGTCATTACGTTAATCAGGATATCTATCGCGTTTGCATGTGTCAGGTCAGTGGCACGCTGTAGTAAGCGTATAAATATACGTACATATGTACATCCTTATCAATCGCTGTGACTCTAAGAATTTGTCAAATTCTCAATCAGAGGTGTCATCGATGCTACAAAAGCTTACTTTATCAATTCTTGTTAATAGATCGTCCTGATAAGATTACAGTAGAGGATGTATCATCCTGCAAATATCAAAATGTACCTATGTATGTACATATATACGCTTAGTCTGCTAGACGCTCAGGAAGTAAGCACGCTAATAATTGTTACGTGTTTCAAATAATTCACGCGAGTTGTTACATTCTTTGCAAGTCAGATTTGTATTTATTAATTCTTAAGTCAATGATACTTCTGAAATGCTTTGTGTTTTACAAAATACGATTTTATCATGAGCTATTAGCGCACTTTATCTTGCACTTTTCGACTTTTTGTAATCGTAAGGTGATCTATCAAAATTGTTCGAAATTTTGTTATCTTATTGAAAAAACTTGTTCTTTATTAAATATGATAAAACGTGGTGTAAAATATATAGCATTTTTGGTATCTTATTTGTGTTAGTGTTTTGTTTCATGCCATAATATTACAGAGGTTTCAAACTTATAAGAATGGCAACCAATCAGGAGGGAGAGTCTGGTGTTACCATACCCTTGCAGTATAATAATTCTGTAAGTAATATTGCTTTTGTTAATAATAATTGCTTATAACCTTCAAGAATGTTTGTAGTAAATTGCGATTATTGTAAATGCATATTTATTGTAACATTTTATAACAGAACTTTTGTTTTTCAGCATTGGAAGGCAATATTTGAGAAATATGATCTTGACGGAGATGGGAAAATTTCATATCAAGAATTAAAAGCTATGATACGTGGCTCTGCTTATTGCAATGATATTCCAGCTAAAGTTGTCCGTATAATAATGCGCAAGGCAGATTTGGACGATTCAGGATATTTGGATTATCCAGAATTCATAGCTATGGTACAAGAATTTTATTCGTGTATTACTTGTCGCAATGCATGTATTATAATGTTAAAGCGTTTTTCATATAATCCTATTTGATGAACAAGTAAATATATGTTCTTAGATACACAGAAAAGATATGCAAGGTGTATTTGGTCATCTCGTGCAACGATACGTACATTCTATGGTGCCTCAACGACCTACTGCCTCTCTGCAAGCAGTTCCAAGGTCCAGTGATTTCCCTGATGGACAGTATGAAGAGGAGTACACTTGCAAACCTCCAGCAGTAGCTATGATAATCATATCGGTATTAGAAATTATGTTATTTTTATACGATGTGATCGCACACAAATCACTCTCCGTGGAGGGACCAGCAGCTACGTTATTTATTTACAACCCACACAAGAGGTCTCAAGCATGGAGATACTTAACATACATGTTTGTTCATGTAGGGTATGTACACTCACTGCTTTCTTTGGAATTTTATGTTGTTATTTCATATATATATTACCACTTAATACACGACATTCGTATAACAGATCGACAATGTAAATGTTCCTTTTTTTAGAGTATTCCATCTGGTGGTGAATTTATTAGTCCAGATAATGTTGGGTATTCCATTAGAAATGGTACACAAATGGTGGCGGGTATTAATCATATACATAGCGGGCGTAGTAGCAGGATCGCTCGGTACATCCGTATCGGATCCCTCTGTGTATTTAGCAGGTGCATCAGGTGGTGTGTATGCATTAATTACTGCTCACGTTGCGACCATTGTAATGAATTGGTCACAAATGGAATTTGCCGTCCTTCAATTACTTGTGTTCCTTGTTGTAACTACTGTCGATATTGGTCAAGCAGTATATAATCGTTATGTACTGGAAACCCACGATCAAGTGGGATATGTTGCTCATCTTGCCGGTGCTATTGCAGGACTTCTTGTGGGTATAAATGTTCTTCGTAATCTCGAAGTAAAAACGTGGGAAAAAATTGTATGGTGGGCCAGTATCATTACGTACACCGCACTAATGACAGCTGCTATTTTATGGAATGTTTTATACACTTCTTATTACGAATAGTTTTTGTTACTGTATCATTATGTATTTATTTTTTCTTTCCATCTATTAAATTATAGATTAAGTATACAAAACTTTCTGACACATGATAGGACATAATGGAATGCAAAATTTCGCAAAAATCAATTGGAAGATAAAGATCCAACATTTCATAAAGATTTCATAATATTTTTGAAGCTTGTGCCTATAAGTACATGTACGTGTAAATATTTTACGTTTCATAAGCATATAGTCCTGTCTAAGATATCTGCTAATATATATTATATACTGTGATAACCAATGTTCTTATACAAAACGAAAGAAATGGTTGTTAAAAAAGATAACATTAATATGATGCAATTTAGGAATTAACGTATTAAAACGAAGCAGAGCGAATTATTAAGCTATATATTTTTTCTACTGTTTTATATGCTCTGTAAACTAAGTAACAAGAATTATCTTTATATTGTCTATTGTTATCATATGCTAAAGTCTTTTTATACGCGCACAAATGAAAATGGTATGAAAGTTCAAGTAAATAATGACGACTGATATTAAGATATCTGTATTAACGAAAAGAATTGTACACACTATACATTCTTCGTACATCCTTTACAAGCACGTGTAGTCTTTATTGCGTTACCTTTTTACAGTGGATATGTGAAAAACAGCAGTATATGGCGTTTTTTTTGTTCTACATTATAATTACATTAGTCAGACTTAAACAAATTTATTATTATAATAATTCGTGTAAGATATTATTACTTTAAGTAGGAACGACATCATAAAATGCAATCATTTTTACAGAAGGAGTTAGTCTCTGTACTTCACTACTCTATTTCTTAATGTGGCCTTCTAATTATGTACCTGATTTGCAAATCATTAACGTTGAAGAAATAGTTTACCTATAATATGATTATATGAAACATATTGATTAAACGAGTGCGGTCGTTTTATGTTCGTATTATATTTCTAATTTACAATGACATAACGATTTCAATTTCTAGCGAGTAACAGCAGAAATGAACAAAAATATTTCTTACATTAATGGCTTTGTATTTCAGAATTAAATATTTCGAGGTCAATTTTCAGAACGTTACAACACAATGTATCATTGCTTTGCACATAACATTGATTACATTAATTTGTACACTAAAGTATTATATTTAAAAAAAATCTATTTAAGTTGTTAATAACATAATAATTATTTAAATCTGTTACAACTACTGACAGTAATTTTTCAGTGATCAAAGTATAAATATTAATAATGAAATATTGAATCACAAATGCAGATGAAATACCCTAGTTTTCAATTTTTGTTTATTAATTTTTCTAATCTATCATTAACGTATTGATAAACCATCGAAGAATAAAACGGGAACATAATACGTGATAGATTTAGTATACTAACCATGGATAAATGATATAATTTCCTTATTTATTTATTTTCATATTTAAGTAATAATTTTTTTAATTTGAATAATAAACTATTATTAGCGGAAAATATTAAGGAATGACCATCTAAAATACGTTTATAAAAGAGATAAATAAATTTTTCATGTATAGGATCAGTTGGAAAAAATTTTCTCAGGCAGTTGTTATTCTTATCACACATGATATACGTCACTTCCTGCTAAAGATGGATTATTCGAATGTAACATTAGAAATTCAATATCACAAATCATTATATGTTATATCTAATATAAAGAAGGTTGAAAATAATACTTATTTTTGTCGATAAGTATAACATCGAAAAATTTCATTTGAATGATCATACGTGTAGTACAGTTTACTAAAAACAAATGTTAAATTATATTTCTATAAATCTCCATCCAAAAAGATAGAGTTAACATATAAATAAATATAGAAGTGAATTTTGAAAAAGTACGTTTGATAAAGAATGATCTCAAGAGTCAGGGCAACTGTGCATTATAAGAAATGCAATTATAATTAAAATCGATGGCATTAGAAGAACGAAAACATTGCCGAGGAACATCTCACTGAATCATAAGTCGCATTTATATAATTCTTACGTATAAGTGGCTTTCATGTATTATTTTGTGTATGTCATTTTTGTAACGATTGTAAAATAAAAATATTAAAATGTATTTCACTATTTTGCTCGAATGTTCGTAGAATTTAATTAATAAGCAGGACGGATAATGTAATTCGCTGAAATAGGAAGTTTGCGAGAAGACCTTTCTCTCTCCTAAAGCTTCTATTGCAATTTTAGACCCACAGTGGCACGAATCGGCAATTCAGGTGAAAAAGAATAATAACATGAGAATCATTAATTTCAAAAAAAAATGTTGTATACAAAAGTTTCATGGGATCGTGGAGAGAATACGAGTGCAATATTTGTTTTTTATTTGTTATATTTCTTCAATGTTATTTAAAGGTTAATATCCTTTTTTATACGAAAATAAATATTTTTCTTTGCAGATTTTCGTTCTACAGAAGAAATAAAGAAATTTTTATATAAGTAATTTTCTCGTTGGACTGTATGTTAAAAAGATATTTAATAAAAAAGAGCTTACTAAAGCCTTGCTACTGCTTGCAAAACTTTAAGAAGGTATAACAAATAGGGGTACAGATAGGCGTGCCACATTTTTACGGAAATTACTCCTATATAGAATAAGAATTTCGATATTTTTTAGTTATTAAATTTTAAAATGAATCGTGTACCGCGAGAAACAGGAGCTCATTCCACCTAGATTACCCGTTTCGTTCCATTATAAATCAGTATCAACTTCGCAGGAGAATGTAATTCTACGGAGTCATTTATTAAGTAAATAATCTGTAGTGTTCAAAACACAAAATTATATTTTACGAATATTATGTCACATATGTACAGTATCACGTATATAATCGGTGAAGAAGTAAGCGAGATATTATTATTTCAAATTTGCCTTTCAATGAGTGCTATTTCCCGCCATAGAAAAATGCAGAAAATTTCAAAAAACTAGATGGCGTTGAAAGCTCCGAATCCCCTTGAAAATGGCGAGTTTCCACTCTTTTTAGCGTTTGCATAGTTTATGGCTTAAGAGGGTTGTATGGCCAGAAGAATACGAAACATCAATGCTCAACGCTTATATGCTATCACTTTTCAGAGACTCATATCCTGCCAATGTTTTCTTAATTATGAATACTCATAATTATCATACGCTCTTTAGGAATTTATAGGAAATATGGAATTTTATGAATGGGACAAACGTAGTGGTTAAGAAAATGTAACATTGTTTCCCATTTAATAAATTCTTTACTTATCATTTGTACAGCCTGAATATATGTGATATAATATTCAGAAAATACAATCGCGTTTTTCTAAGACTACAAATTATTTATTTAATAAATTATTGTGTAGAATTACTATATTCTTCTGCCACGTTGACACTGATTGCTGCATAACAGTTGCACTTTATTAGCCGATTGTGGTTGTTACGATGAGAATCTCTGACATCGCAATTGTAGCTTAGCAGATGAATACTTTCCTTTTGAAGTTCTACCTGAAGCAGAAAAAACATTTATTTAATTCCGGTATGGGAAATGGTATATCAATCAAACATAATTTTTTTGGTATACATTTACATATAATTAGAAGTTTACTTTAATGCTTTGCACTATTTGAATAAATCTTCGCGAACAATTTTCAATGACGATTTCGTGATTAAGTAGGAATGAAGCTTCACGATAGAAAAGAATCCACGATGGAAAGTTATTTCTTCTTTTATCTCCAACAACTGTTTTATCAAATTTCCTGCTTCTTCCTTTTTTAACGAATATTTTCTATCTGCATTTCCGCCTGCGAAGTCGGTGGCATTTGTTAAAATATAGTGCTGTCTGCATTACAATTTTTTACGCTACAGCGAGACATTCTTCACTTTCTTGTGTTATAGTAGCCGTAAAAATTCTTTTTATTTTTCTGTGTCGACTGACAGTATTCAGATAAAAGAAGAAAGTAATTAAGCGTCTCATATTTCAAATTTGTCTGTATAGAAAACTGTGAATTCGGTGACGCTATAGCTTTCTAGAATCACTAACGCGAAATATTTCTGGAAATTTAGGTAAACGTTCCATTTAAGCATGGACCCTCTGGTTTTGAATTGTTTTGGACTATTGACGTCGTATATTACATAATAGTAGCATCCCCTTCTTTTACGGCGTCCACCGTAATCCAGGCGATCCAAGGTTAAATAGAGGTAGTGTGGCCGCAGAGACCGAGGTCGTTTGATGAAGTGAACTTTTGGATCCTTCTTGAACGTGTTTTTTGTGTTACAAAAACCTTAGCAGTATCAGCTACTAATGATACGATATTTCTTTTGTTTTCTAATTGATCGAATTGTTGAAGTTGGATTACCCGCACCTAATAACCCGCGGACCTGCATTTTAGTTTTCACTTTTCTCCTGTCTTCTTCCCAGTCATTCATTTTAAAACTGAAATTGCATAATTGTTATTTCTAGCACTGCAAAATGAAATATAATGTTTACACTTTTAAACAATAACGTTGCTGACCGATCGTAAATGAGGCGTTAAACGGCTTCTTACTTTATTCTTCACAGACACTGTTTCTCATGTCTACTCTTACGCTTAACTGTTTGCAATATTTATCACTAGAAATGCGATTTTTAATTTACATTATTTCAATAAATCGTAGGTTTAATACTCACAAAGAAAAATTGTATACCTCAACTATCATTAACATTCATACGTTCCTCGGGTGAAATTTCACTCAATCGCCGTTTCCATATGCCATACAATGTTTGATTTCTTTTTAAATACGTTGTAATTAGATCTTGCTTCGGTGAAATATATTTTATAATATAGTTCGTTAAAACGCAAAGGAAAAATAGGTGAAATATCACCCAAGGATGTTTTGTGTAACTGTTATCAGCCTAGAAACTTAGAAGAGTTAATGCAGGATTTTGTAATCCCATAGAAGTGTAAGAAGTTTAATGAATTAGTTAATTAATTCTTCTAAGTTGAGAATTGATCAAGGACGAAGGTAGGACAGGCTAATCTCGTTATTATAACGGAGGTGATTTTTATTTCAACAAAAATAACAATTTACATTGAACTGTTTTGATAATAATATTATCGTGTATGCTACACCTGTAGTTTACTGTAGGCGTGGTATGTTCTCGCTCGCTATTAATTGTAGTTAATTTGTTTTTAATAAATCGCATTAATAGCGGGTTCGTAGATAATATCGCTTCGTAGATAGAATTTGCCTTTTAGCCTTTTTTTCTTTTTTTTTTTAGCTTCGCGTTCTGCGATCACGTCATATGCATTATGATACAATATTCAGGAGGGAGCTGAGTACCTCGGCGTTATCATTTATCTATATACAGACTTCTGTGTAGAGAGATCGAACGACAGACCCACCGATCAAATTAGTCGATCTTCCTTCAGGTTACAAACGAGTAGGTACATATACACGACGTCTTGTGGTACGTTACACGTCGTCTAGTCTAGTCTAGATGATTTTTCATGCGGCATCAGCGATATATTCGCTTTTGCCTCTCTTACGATGCTACGAAATACCTTAAAAGGACTGCCATCGGCGCTCTCCGCTTTCCATTTTCGTGGGTTTTTTTTTCTCTTTTTTTTTATTCGCTACGTCTTCGGCCGAAAAACACCTGAGAATCCAATTTCATTTCTCATCTTATATCAGATTTCGCGTTCGGACGATACCTTAAAGAAAAACAAGTTTCCATTACTGCGTATAGGTATTACGGAAGGGCCGAGAAAAAGAGGAAAGAGCGCACGTAAGTTCGCCGTAATGAAATATATGTACAAGGCCGATATGATTTACATTAAAACTGCTTGCCTTCTTCTATAACAGAAGACACAATTTTAAATACTCGTCAAGCGTAATATCCGTTATTCTAATTTCTTTTCTTTTTTAATCAGTTTATAGTACAAATCAATTGTTACCTATACGATACGAAAGCAGGCAAACGCCGAGGGCCCTCTTCGAAAAGTATAATCAGATCACGATTATCGCGTTGGAAAATTGTCGGCTACTATCTTTAATGTGCATATCCACCTCCACTTTTTTTACTCTGGAAGCATTTAACGGTTTCTTCAGGACTCCGATTTTGTTGCTCAAAAGTTTCTCAAAATGCTTCACGTATCGTTGCGCCAGATTCTATGACAATGTATATTGTTTTCCTACATTGAATCGACGTAGAACAATTCGAATTAAAACCGCTCCCGCTATTGAGAAAAATGAAGTGTGCATCACTCGAGGAATACATTTAGACATGCTTCATTCGTTTAGAGCGTGCGTGAAGAACTGTGTTGAAATTCGAAGTTATTCCAAGCAAATTATGAAAACAGAAATGGGAAGACGATCTTTTGGTGAATAACAGTACGTACCGTCAAATAATCAATTACTCGTCGTCTTTTCACTGAGCGATATCAAGAGATTTCAAATATTTTCAATGTTAATAACAATAGCAGTCGTAACAATTCGATGCGATGCTTACGACAGTCCTCGTAACTATTACGATTATTACGAACGTAACACTTGTGGCAGTTATGTAAAAGTTAACGTGGCATCATATCGATGCTGCACCGACGAAAACACGTTCATTGAACGTTTATTAAGTCGTAATTAATATTCTTCCTTGACTTTCACGCGGAATGCCAATGAATACACGACGAATGGAAGAATTTTTCAACTTCATTCTCTAAAAACATAAAACCGAGAACAATGACATCGAAATTTCCGCTTGTTCGTAAGATGCTAGAAAATTGATATACGGGATGATATTAAAGCGGAAATGATGATTTAAATTTCGTAAGAAACAAAACTTCACGAATGATTGGCATTTTAGAGGTCAACATGGATTTCCAAGGTTCATTTATCGACGAATTCGCAATCCTGAAGTGTCCCGGTATCTCTGAATTATTACAAACTATGGAGTATCTTTGCTAATATACGAGCGCTTAAGAGAATCGAACCTTTTTTTCCTTAAGAGTTAAAAAGTAGAAGAAACGATCGAATGTCATATACAGAAGTCTTCGAAGCATTCTCAATATTACTGTAAAAAGGCTTTGTAAGATCTTTTGCAACATCAGTTTCGAGACGTCTGAGTAGTTTTTGCGGGCCAAACGTGAGTGAATGAATAATGTTTAACGACATTACGGTGCAAATATTTCTATCGAGCACGTACTGACGAGTGCGCAATTTGTACATAAATGGACGCTCCTCCGCTACGAATCTTTCTATAAAAAGAGAAACGATATACAAATAAAATAAGAATAATGTTGCACGTTCCATGAAGGGAGAGTTAAAAGGAAGAGTCTCGCTTTCTCTCTGTTTTTCTCAGCTTTACGACGCGCACACAAAGCGAGCAGAGATGCACTCGCGAGTGCTATCGAATGACCGTTCGTCGAAAGTTTAGCCGTACGCGAAACGAAGTGAAAGTAAACGAAACGAAATATGTATACGTTGTTTGAAGTGCCATGTGATAAGCGACTTATGGTGCAGCGATTTTGCAATCAAAAAAGCAATTCTTAATATCGAGGACTAAGGCTCATTCCGAGAGTGTCGTAATGACTAAATGAAGGAGCAGACCGCACGGTTGAAGTCACGTTGCATACAAATATAAAATTAGGCTGTATAAAAAGTCTTTATGTGTACATGTGTTCTTTTTCTTTCTTTTTTTTTTTGGTGTTTGTATGTGTAGTTGCATGTGTATTTTTGATAGTCAGAGCGTACATCGGGTTCATTATTTCGATCAAATAAAATAAATTCACATCCACACGCTTATGGATGATTCCATCAATTTAATCGCCTGTATATTTATTAATAAGAGAACGTAGTCGGGAAATCTTCCCTAGTCAGTTCATGGCGTCTACCCCCTAAATGCTAGCTACGTCACTTACGCTAAACCTAGATTCTTACAGTAGCATACGATAAACTAGCCATCATATATCTACTTGCTCAACTTAGAAATTAATATTGTGTACTATGTACAACACTTAGAGTTACACTTTTTAACCCCACTTCACCAAAGAAGAGAACGACATTGAAAGTGATCTCGTAAGACAACAGCGCGCACAATTCGCATGTGCGAGAATGCGTTATACGACAAGTCTTACACTCGACATAACTCCTTTCGGATTTGAGGCTCCACTTCGCACTGGTATAACAGTTGAACCTATTAATCCCAGACACATCACAGACTCATTCCAAATAAAAACACGCACGCCTTTTAGCGTTTTATCATCGTTTGACGATTATATATCATTCATTATGTACAAAAAAAAGCGTCTCTATTGTGAACTTCGGCTAGCCTGGACGTTCCACAGGTCGAGTTTACGTTATTGAGCTTCGGACTGAACCCGCCGATCGAAAGAATTTCATTATTTTTTTTTTCTCTCCGAAAGGGATTAACACGACTTTGCGTACGATGTATCTACAAGAGTGTGCCGTGAATGCAAAACAATATCGGAATTTGTTTGCTGCACTTTGTACCTTCGTAAAAGACATTAACACATTTAAAGAATTACGAGTATCAAATTTGTTTAAAAAAAAAAGTTCAAGATGATTTTCTTGCCGGGTTAAATGTTCGTTATGTCGTTTCTCATTATTCGAAAAGTATTAAAAATTAAATATTACAATACGCGACTTGGTACAAGGAAATTTAATGATTGTTTTTTTTATATATATAACTAAGGCTGTACAAATTGTTCTATCTTGCATTAAAACTAAAACTCTTTATTACTTTACTGATGATAAAGTCGGAGGAAACAAAATCTTAAAAAAAAAATAATAACGCTTTCTTATAAAATGATAGTGGAAATAGGAATAATTGCGTTTACTCGAGCTGACAATTGTGCACAACGACTTTGGTATACACATCAGCGCTGATATAAGTAATGCGTCGAAAATGATTCAATTAGCGATTAAAATTACGCTACATATTTTCTCCGTTGACACTCGACAACCCATGGAGGGTCATCGAGCGTCAATTCTCTATAAAACGCCCGTCTTCCGCGTAGCGCAGGAATGACCATTGACTAAAATTATAACGAAATCATACGAAGTTCATAAAACAACATGCAGGATTTAAAAACATCGCACTATGAATCTCCGCTTCGGAGTACGATAACGTTCGTGTAAGAAAAAGAAAAGAAAGAAATGAATCTCTTTAGAGTTAATTCAAGATTTGACGACCAGTAAGAACGCAATGGCTGCCGCCCGAAAGCGTTGGTAATCGTCTGATATTCGATCCTCATCGTCGTCTTGATAAGACTTTCGTCGTGGTAAATGACATTGCAAAAATATCCTAGGAAAGTTGTCACAGCATATTAATCTGTATGTCACTAAAAAATCATAAGGCTATCAATCCTCATCCGAAAGTGGCTCGTACTGCGCGGAAAGCAACGGTGCCGGTTCGGCTTGCATTTGTTCGGACTTTGTCGCAGAAGCAGATACCGATGTGGGAGGAGGTGGTGCCGGTGGCGGGCCAGTATGTACACCTAATGCGCTAAAAGGATAAAAGGTAGTCGTGGGAGCTGGTGCCGATGGTTGCGGAGTTTGATTCGGTGTTTCATCGACCACCATTTCTCCACCAGAAGGACTCTCGACGTTCGCTCCTGTCTTTTCGTCTTTCTCTCCAGTTGCGACGTTTCCTCCGTTTCTATCGCCTGTAATGCCAGCTTTATCGTCTTCGGATGTCCGCATAACTTCGACGATTTTATTTTTCACGTAATCCAACGGCGAAAGATGAGGCTTATTGGAAGGAGTTCCGGAAGTTGATGTGGCAGTGGTTGTTTCATAGAAGCGACGTCCGTAATGATTTGTAGTTGCTTCTGGAGGCGAAACAGGCTCAACAGAATGAAACTGTTGCTTTCCTACTGACGATGCTGATTGTGAATGTTGCTGCTGCTGCTGCTGCTGCTGCTGTTGCTGCTGCTGTTGCTGCTGCTGCTGCTGTTGCTGCTGCTGCTGTTGCTGCGACTGTTGTTGCGCAACACGGATTATTTGGCGTTCATCACCAGTTTTAACGGAATCGGATTCATTGGCTTTTCGTCTCTTCCATTGATCTTCCGAGATTTGATATCTGTTTTTGCAAAAACACACAATATTTGTATTAATGCAGAGATACTGCCCAAGGAATTAACATAATTTTATTGATGTACTGCAATCGCCTTGGAAGTGCAAACTGAAGCGCAATACATTTTCAATGGAAAACTTACCCTGTGTAAGACCTATACGAAGAATGAGGAGGGCCATAATCTTTAGAAACGATATGATCAACGTGTTCTGCAAGCGTGATTGCTTTACTTCCGCTCCCGTTTCCACTTGCACTTCCTGTCCCGCTATTCCCTCCGTTTCCCTCGCCAGCAGGACTGTGAGCCATACCATTTGGTTCTGCCGGAGTTTCTCGATGGAATCCCTGAAAAATTTTCATTTATGTATTTTTTATTATATGCGAAGAATGTCGACATGAAAATTCTTAGCAAAAAAAAAGAAAGAAGAAGAGAAAAGAAAGATATGGAAGATCTGCACGAAAAGTGTGAAATTACCTGGAAGAGGCGGTCACCAGGTCGTGTTGGCTGATTGTTAGAAACTGCATTTCCGCCAGCATTCTCGACACTCTGATTAATTTGATGAGTAATAATGGCGTCTATCAAACTAGCGGCGGTTAAAGTCGAGGATGTATCGTTTTGTTGCTGACTGGAGGACTGGCCATGCCTGGATGATGATTGCTGCTGTTGTTGCTGCTGCTGTTGCTGCGACTGTTGAGGCTGTTGAAGTCTGGAAGATTGTGTGAATCCGCTGCTCATTAGCCTGCTGGACTCCCTGTCGAGTTGCTGTTGTTGTTGATCTCTATACAGTTGCGCCATATGCCTCCTTTCAGCTTCCATTCGTTGTTGCTGTTGAATGTGTTGCTGAATTTGTTGCTGCTGCTGCTGCTGTTGCTGTTGATGTAAATGTACCAAATCCCTTTCCCGTTGCTGTTGCACGGCTAAACGATGCTCGGCGTGTTGTTGCTGCTGCTGTTGAATTTCCTTCTCGCGTTGCTGTTGCTGCTGCAGAGCAAGTCTTTGTTCTTGCTGCTGTATTTCTTTTTCACGTTGTTGCACGGCCATACGATGCTCTTGATGCTCCTTTTCTCGTTGTGCAGCAGCTACCGCCATTTGCTGATGGATCTCTTTCTCTCTCTGCTGATGAACGGTGAGACGATGATCGGTATGTTGCATATCCTTTTCTCGTTGCTGCACGGACAGTCGATGATCGGCATGCTGTATGTCTTTCTCTCTATGTTGGGCTAACCGATGTTCTTGCTGCTGAATTTCTTTCTCGCGTTGATGATGCTGCTGCACAGCCAGCCTATGTTCCAATTGTTGAAGTTCCTTTTCTCGTTGCAACCTGTGTTCTTCCTTCTCCCGCAAATGAACGAGATCACGTTCCCTCTCCCTATCACGTTGATGATGGTGGGCCACAGCCATTCTGTGTTCCGCTTGATGCATAGCCAAACGATGCTCTTGCAAACGAATCTCTTGTTCACGGAATGCCCTATTATTATCTCCATAGCGATCAGCCAAAAGTCGGTCTGCCATAGTCTTTCCAAGGCCTTCGTGACTGCTACTCCCGGATGCCGGATGACTATGCGGATGGGGAACGGGAAGACTTGGTTGTTGCACAGCTACGTCTACTAAACTAGAAAAGGCTTCCAAGCCTGGCGGCGGAGGTGGATAATGAATCTGTTTTTGTGGATTGTGCCTCTGTATGACTCCTTGCCGAGGCTGTGTGTGTGTTTGAGGTGGAGGTGTACTTGCGTAGTACAACGTCGATGGTGCTTCGCTTTTGTTGCTGCCTTCCGAAGTACCACTATTTCGACCACGCGCATGCATCTGTTGACTGGTAATGTAATCATTCATGATGATTTGTCTCGATGATAACTGTTGTTCCATCGTATAACTTGGCGGTGGACGACCTGAGTAAGAATTATACTGATTGCTATGAGTGACTACTACCGCAGCTGTCCCCGTTTGATTTTGACCCTGTCCGGGCACATTCCCGGTAGTTACAGGAGAGTGTCTAATAGTTCTGTGATAATCATACATAGGCGCACGCTTATCGACAACGAAAGGATGAACCGGTGTTCCTTGAGTAATGGATCCTGTTTCTTTAGGACCTTGGCCACCGGATGGATTAACAGCACTACCAGCACTTACAGCACTCGTTGTACCAGTTGCACCGCTAGGATTTCCCGGTGGTGTCATTTGCCTAAGCAAACCTTCGTAACGAGCACTGGAAACTGGTGTACCGTGCGTAATAGAACCGCCTTTGTGACTCGTTGTGCCGATAGTACTTAATTTAGGAGACAGTCTTGGATGAGGCGGTGGTACGGCGACTTTATTCATTTTAGGTGTGAGCGGTGCTTGAGGCCGTGGTGAAGACGCATAAACAAGTGGACTTTTCGCACCACGTCCTTGCTCGGGATGAGCATGCGGATGATAGTAAGCACCCGGAGGAGGTTCGGGCCGATAGAGAGTAACTGTTGGTGGCTTGTGAAGTGGTTGCAAGGAATGGTTGTATTCTTGCTGTTGCCTCGGTTTTTTGATGCTCAAGTCGAGAGTACCCTCAGTCTCGCGAAGTGCTTGCTGCACTTGCATCACAACTAGTCCTTCTTTCAGAAGCAAATCCGACGACGAAGCTTGATTACCTGGCGCTGTAGGTGGACACGGAGTAATTGTAGCTTGCATTTGACCTGATAAAATAATGCTCGCGTTCACAATATATATTGGTATAAGTAAGCAAGAATGTTTATGTTAGTATTTAATTTACCGATTTGTTGGGGACTAGGGGCAGAACGATGTCCATGATGAGGTCCTGAGACGACTGATAAAGTCGCCAGATTTGAGTCTCGAGGAAGAGTAGTATTTGCTATGGTCGACGACGGCTTGTATTCCCGTACAAATGTAATATCGTTTCGATGATCCGTCTTTAAAATACTGGATATCGTTGGTGTACCAGAGTTAACAGACACAGACGATCCGCCAGTACAAGCCGGACTATTAGGGTTGCGTTTCAATTGCATCTCAATAACACCAAGCATAAGATCTTTGACGGTAAGAGGATTAGAATTGCTTGTCGTAGAAGGCGGTGAATGAGCAACCGGTGGAGCTTGCTGATGCGATTGTTGATGCTGTTGCTGCAGCGGCGTTGAATTACTGGCAGTTGTCAAAGTTACAACGACACTGCTATTTTCCAAGTCGGTACCTCCCTGACCTTCGTCCGCCGTCTCCTGAAACAATCAGCGGACCTCTATCAGACGGCCCTATCGTGAAGCAAGGTTCTTTCTCATCTAACACGTCCAAAAAGAAAAAATAACGTAACAAAAGAAGCATTGGTCATTCTAAAACGGTGCTCGCAAGACATCGAACTTTACAGAACTGCAAATAATACTTGAACATTCTACAGAAACAAAATGATTTCTTCGTCGAAGATTGAGAAAGAAAAAGAAGTAGTTTCTTACCGTGGCAGAACTGTCGTAATCTTCTCTGGCGCCAGTTGAAGCAGTAGCAGCAGCTCCACTGGTGGAAGACTGTTGTGATGAACCAATACTCACTGGTGGAACCAGCGATACCACAGTTATATCGGAGAGTTTTTCACCAAGTTTCTGATCCGTCGATCTTGAGAAAGACATCGGCAACGTAGTGGACGTACCGGGTGCACCTTGCGCCCCTGGCGTCCCACTCGCAATGTTATTTGCTGGACTTCCTGCGCTGGCTGTGTCGCTTGAATCGTGGACCTGGCACAATAGTCGTTCAACGTGAAAATATCGTTCATTTATACACTAAATTAAGTTTCAATTAATCGAAGAATTACCACTAAACATAATACTTACAGCCAACTCATCGCAACTACTCGTACTACTTCCACTCTCCTCTTCGTCCGTTAGGCAGGGTCTCCTTTCTTCGCCAAGTGACTGATAATATTCCGCGACTACCTGATCGAGACTTAGTTTCTTCCGATAAGCAAAATAATAATTTTTGCATTGATGATTCGTCTTTCCTGGTATTTGCTCCGCGACTTTCAGCCAATTGGTACCGTGTTCTCTAAGCGCTCTCCTAAGCTCCTCTAATTCTTCGTCTGTCCACTGTCGAGCTAAAGAATCGGCCGTATCCTCGGATACTTCGGTACCACCGGTAAGATGCGGTGCCAACCTTCGAGATATCCGATTGAAGCAAGCCGAACAACATTTCGTTGCGCTACTGGGGATTTCTATCGAAAAGAGAAATAAAACGATGATATATTTACCATGGCAAATCAACCTATCCAAGTGAAAGGTAAAGAATTATTAAACCACGATCAAACTAGTACCTTCCAGAAAATCAAAGACATGCTAACATTAATAAGTAACGATTAATTAACAATAATCGATTAATGACAAGATGAGACACTTAAATGGAAATATAAGCGTTATACTTACGAAATTCTTGTACAATTGGCTCACGAATTTCAGGCGGTAAATCAAGCCACTTCGCGGGCAAGGCTCGCAATCTCTTCACTCTGGCTTTTGAACTGGTGTTGTTCAGATTCGGACAACCAGGTAATGGGCAAGCTGTATAACGTGCCCGAACGGCTTTGCATCTGCAGGTACTGCACACGCGTGCACCTGGTGCTATTTGATCCTCATGTAAACCGTACTGAGATGCTTGACTTCGTGGCAACGCCCGACTTTGTGCACTACCTTCCACCACGTTCTGGCAAACTGTGCATGCGTGGGGTCCAATCTGCCTGCCGCCTTCTGGAAGAAATAAATGTTTCCGTTAAAGTTGTACTTAAAAAGTAAGTAAAGCGCAGAAAATTAGAAGCCAGAAAAGTAATCGGTCATGAGGAATCAGTTTGTACACCGTAACTTAAACATGGGATCTTTCGTCTGCGCACCAAGCATTTTTCCAGACTGTTTAAATATAACTTCTGTGATAGACACTCCGAATGTTGGATTAATCGAAAATTCGATTTTCTTCGAGAAACATTGTCTTACTACTGCTATTTCCAGGAGGGACCACATATAGCGCTAACCCAGACGTTACGCAGACGGATACTTCTAACTTGTGGTGAGATTAAAAATTCATCCTTTACCCACAATCTGATCTACTATGACTTTGACAAATCAAAGACCCCTCTAGGTTTCTTAAACGCAATTTTTATGATAGCTACATCCAATGTATTGATGAGATAGGAATTGATGAGATAGGAATTCTAATTTCCTGACAAATAATAGACTATTTCACGGTTCTTGAGATATTGCATGCGGGTATATTTCGCCGTAGGCTTACGCGTGTAGCGGGCGTTTTTTCGTGAATTTCGCGGGAGTCTGGTCATTCGGTAAAATTGCAATAAATTGAAAACTACTTCCTTATTGGCAACGAAACTTTTTTTATTTTACAATTAAATATATGGTATATGATTATTTTAAAAAACGACAATTTTTTTAAATAGGTAATGCCCATCGTATTTAAACGATACCCGTTCTCCAGCATAAACCTACTAAATATGTAATTTTACGTGATCCGAGCTCCAGTGACGGACTGCAAAAACCGTAAAAATACGTTTCCTGCCTGCAATGTGTTAAGTGTAACTCTTGTAACAGGTACAACCGATTTTCAATGAAATGTCAAATTCATCCGCTTCACTGGACATTATCCAACATTTTCAACAACAAAAAAATAATTCGGATCTCATCTGATTCTGGCGAACCAGATACTTTTCCAAGCTTTTTAACCCTGTGAATACTAACGACGCATATATACGCTCAAAGAAGCATTTGTATCACATCTAATCGACGTATATATGCACAGTTATGGCTGAATTATTGATATATATTAGGAGGACCGGAAAGTAATGTCGTTTCTCCAGATATTGTATTTTGCTCAAAAACTAATTGATTTTTATCGATCCGTTATTGAAAATTTGCACACTAGAAAGGTTGTTGAATAACGAGGGTGATTACATCATTCATTAAAAACAAAAACTTGTTACAACTTTATTCGTTTAAATTTAATGTAGAAAAACGACATTACTTTCCAGTCCCCCTGATACTTATTGAAACATGATGTCGCAAAAGTAATTTATAGTTTTCGCAACGTAGCTTTTTGGATTTCTGATAAAAAGGTGATTGTCAATCGACAAATGAATAATTATTTCTCAATATTTAAAAGAAGTCTCTGTCCGCAAAGTGTTAAATAGGACTCCCTTCCATAAATCCAACAGACACATCGCACACGGTAGAATATAAAATTGATTCGCTTTACAAGACAATATCTTTACTGTCAATCATCGCAAGGGAAAGCAGCGTCTTCCTGACGGCAGTTCGCGTACAAAACGTTGAATTTCGGGTGTTATCGTTCCAAGTCACGACTTTCGTGTCATTACGTACTAGCTGCAACGGGGGATGTATGCTCGCGAAGTGATAAAGATCAAATAAAATATGAAAGCTCGAAACTCGTCGTTGCACTAGTTCCGGATGTGCGTATAGTGCATTAGATCCTATCTCTAAGCCAATGCAGTATGGTATGTTCTGTTGCAAGAGGGTAAAACAAATGGATATTGAAACCGTTCGAACTCACGGTAGAAGTCAGTGTGAAGAATAAACGTTGAAACGATACTTGCGATTACCAACGAATCGATAATCCACCGCTTGTAAGGGAAGCTTGAAAAAAAAAACTGCTGATTGCAATTCATACAATGCGATTCTTCGGGGATGCGAAATGCTTTTTCATTTTGTTCGCGGTAAAAATAAGTAAATATAGTTAATCACTGTGGGCTCCAAGAAAGGGACTCGAGTGAAAACATGAGCGCCCCTGCTGCAGGAGAGATGAGAGAGAGAGAGAGAGAGAGAGAGAGAGAGAGAGAGAGAGAGAGAGAAGGAGGGAGGGGGTGAAACGATGGAAGTGGAGAGAGTTGGCGTACGGAAACGGAGCGAGAAACAGAATAATTACCGAGGCTTCGCTGGTTAACTAATTAAGGGTAGCCAATTAAAAACTTCTCTCATTCGCCCACAGTCGCAAACGTTGGCGCAGAGGCAAGAGCCACGGTAAGATCGCTTTGATGGCTTTACCGTCGTGGTAAAAGCTAGGTGAAAAATTCATATTTATTCTCCTGGCTATTATTACGGATCGTAAGATCATTTCGTTTGTATTTGAGAACGGAAGGAACTGTTACAAATTGAAGGTAAGGGTAAACTACCCTATTCGAGAGATATCTTCCGTCCGTTACCGAGAAACGTTCCTGAAGAAAATCGATTTTAAACCTTTTGCCGTTTAAAAATCTTTTACCTCAAATTTTACCGACGAAAATACTTTCTTATACATGTTACACGTACACCTTGTATTTGCACTGAAAGATGAGTAATTTTATTGTAAATTCGGTTCGGTCTTTCATCGATTAATAATAGAGATCTGATCATTTCTGTGGGATGCGATATTTCGTCGTATTTCGAATTTTTCATTCATAATTACAGATAACAACTTTAAAAATAGCAGTTAAAAGAGCTGCAAAACGAATAAATCTTGCAGGGCAGAAATCTACGTCTCCGATATCAAGTTTTCCCAAGCATAATAACGTTCAAGTATTTCTTTTATCAATTTTGACTTTCTATCGATTCGAAATACTTTGAACTATGTTGGTTTAACCGGATGAACATCTGGCAAATGCATCGAGAAATAAATTTTTCCAGCTGCTCTATAATTTTGCCAAACCACCCTGAGATGTCAAACTAATCGAGATTCGCAACATATCAAACTTATTGCACACAGTTTCTACAAATAAAAAACAAATGAATCGGGGTAGGAACATTGTTCACAAAGTAGGTGATGTTTCTGAAAGTATTCGAGTATCTGCACGCTTCCTGATTTTGAAAGTGTACATTCTGCAATTTTCCAGTCGCTGTCAGAGTGTTTTGGTACTCCCATCCAGCTTTACATTTTCTTTTCACCCCCACTAATATTGTCACTTGCTGCTCAACCAGGATATTTGAGATTGCATTTCACTTGCATAATCGAACAACTTTCTTTGACTCATCGTTAGCTTTCCTGATGTTTAATAAAAATAATGAAATGCTTCTTCTTTATATCACTTTATATTCATTCGGAACTATCCCCTAACCATTGTGAGCAGTATAGCTTTCCCGGCAGTTCATATACTTTAACACTATTCCTACCGACACTTCACGTATACCTTTTCCTATCGCAACCGGTGAATTTGTCAAATGATAATTTTTTCCCAGAAAATGAACAGTAAAAAAAGAAGTGAATATTGAAAAATGTATTATAATGTGAATGTATTATACGTATATTTGAGGAAAAGTCGTTTAAAGACTTTAAAGTTTAAAGGCGATTCAATCACGTTGTATATAGGAAATTCTAACCGAAATTTTAAAAACGGTCATTTGACCGGTCGTGGTATGAATAGTGTTAATGATAAGTCTGGAATTAAAGTCTCAAACTCCAAATTATTCTACCTATGTTCAAACCTTGATGACCTCTGATAGATTTCCCCTAAATTATTATTGGATATGTCATAATGATTTGGAACGCCCGTGAAATTTACCTCAAATAAAATAGCCACGGCAATTAACCTTTTAGGTACGGCGCGCCTGCCCACGGATGGCACAAAAACCGTTTATGACGGTTTCCACTACGACATTACGTGAGAATAGAGTCCTAAATGAATAAATTACGATTTCTTTATACATTTTCATGTAACGGCATCGAAAAACTTTAATAATTAATTAATTAGACGAAAAAAGTGAGAGATAAAGTAAAAAACATATAATAATGATATCCACGGAAGCCACTATAGTGGCGTTCAATTTCATGCTACCTATGGAAGCTACTATGGTGGCGTACCGTATCTAAAAGGTTAAAGCCTGCATATAGAACAAACAGATAAAATAAAGCATCCACGCGAACACCTACAATTTTGAAGCACCAACCGAAAAGAGATAAAACCGATAAGAGATGCCGTCTGAAGAGATAAATATTCAAACTTCCAATCGGGGAGCCCCCATTTAACACGTTCGCGACGGGCCCTGAATTTTGTGTCTCCGCCTTGGGGCGGCGCTGTTTTTGGTACTTTCTCCCATCTGGCGGGGTTGATTCAAATTAATCTTATACCACTTGTTTGACCATTGTCTATCTTTTATGCATGAAAACACGCCCTTCGTCGTTTACATGACGACGCAACGAATGTGCGGGTCCCTCTTGCCAATAGCGCGTCAAAATCGAAAATGCGTGAGGGAGAGGGATGTCCCTATCCGTCGGGCGAATCAGAGCAAATTACCCCTCAGGTGTCTTCTTTCTGGTCCCTCAGTATACCACATTTTTTGTCCTATTTGCGACAACCAACCGGCTTTATGTTTGCGGGGTTTCAAAGCAATTCACGACAGTAAATAATTCTTTTATGTATATAAAGGTGTAAATAAATTTATTAATTACAGTGATCAGTTGTATAAATACTATGATGCGAACATAGCTCATGTACCACCGGTGGCTCAGCCCGCCCCATGGGACAGACAAGAATGTACCACCGGTGGTACAACCCGTCGCGAACGTGTTAGATCCTCCCCGAACCCCTCTGGAAAGTTTTTCCTAATTTAAAATCTAATATATCAGCCTCCATGGTCCCGACCCCACCTAAAACAGTAGATCTCAGCCTAGGCCGCCATACCAGTTAAAATCGAAGCGTATAAAACGAAAAAAATAGCCAACCCAAAACATCATTCCACCTATAAACGCCATACAATTATTCCCGGCCCCATAATCATTCCATTATCGGGATCTCCCGGCTCTTGATATTTGAAGCGTGCAGAATTGAATCTGCGGGCAATACTAATCTCCAGTGACCTGTCACCCGCCATGATTACGTCTTTCGAAAATAGCGAGAAATTATTGTCGACGGCGAACTAACCGATGGCATCCCGCGACACACAACGAAGAGTAACAGAAGGGACATTCGGGGTTACGCGCCAATGAGCGGAAGAGTGCGCTTCCGAGCAATCCTGTGTGTACACCGTGTGAGAATATGCATGCAATTGGATTGGCAGGTATTCCCCGGAGCAAAAGGAATTTGTTCTCATAATTTGGCTGTTGCGCACAATGCGGAGAGTCTAATTTCAGGCAAGTAGGGTGGGCTTTATCAGCCAATCTGCGCCGGGGTTGGAATATTCTTCCGAGAGATTGAGAAAAATCGATCCACGCTACTCTACGATTGGAGAAAATTGTTGATTGGGTTTTTCATTGCTGTAAAATAATACAAATTGCCGGAAATGTTGTTGGGTTTGATACTTTGCTGTAAACTGTGGGAGGCACGAGGTGAGACGCGTGATTAGAGATTTTTATGGGTGGCGATGGGATGGGGTCACAGAAGAGTGTGATTCGGAAGATTTAGCAAAGGGTAGGGTCTAATGACTTATAAATACAGTTCAGAGTTTTATAAAAATTTGTCATTAATGATATAAATTCTGTTTTTAGCCCTTTCGATACTACTGGTAACTATAGTCACCCGTCGAAATTTCAAACGAAGAATTAGTTACTAGTTCATATTTTGTAATTGGATATTTTTTAAATACCATAAGTTTTTAGCTTCCTTGTATTATGCGCATTACAACTTCAATAATGAAGTAATTATTTATATTAGGCCACTAGCCATTAAAAGTTATTCGTCCGCTCCGGGACTGCTTCGTACCGTGTTAGCAGACTCGCGGAAATTGCTCCGTAGCGAAAGGGTTAAGACACTGCATGCGGGTCACGTAAAGATACGTTTCTCGGAAACTGCACGGACCGTTTAAAAAATGGCGGTTAGTGCCGTTAATCGCTTAGATTTCAAAAGTTAATTGTATTTTCGAATATGGAGAGTAAGCAGTTTCCGATTTATACTAATTTTTTGTAAAAACGAAATTTGTCAAATTTTTCAACAAGTTTCCCGCTTCGATCTCAACCCCTTGCCCTGCGATTTGTTTTGTGACTGCCTTCGCAATAATTCAGAAGCTAATTGCTAAAATAAAAATTGATCAGTGATTCTTGATATATCGTATAATTTAACGTAATATTAATATTACAGGAATAATATTGTCGCGCCGCGTCTCATTAATACCTTCAATTTCATAGGTTTTGCAAAACTTGGAAATTTCCTATCCCATTTACCTCATCACGAGTGTCACTCGTTATTGTAGGGCAAAGGGTTAATGAGACTGCACGAAATACCGGCATACAATGTGTTAAATGTAAGTCCCGATGATCTGGTATTGTTTCCTGCTGAACACTTCTGTTAAATTATTCACTGCAAACTGTTTCGCACAGAACGTCTAAGCTACCCACAAATCCCCTGATGATAAGTAGCACAGTGCAGAGCGTCGTAGCTGAGGTTTTAACACTAAACCTACCAAGCCGGTCAAAATGACCGATTGGCAATTTCTTCTAAAAATTCCCAAAATTGATAGAGGAGCCACGAAGTAAATATTCCACTTCTATCTTATAAATCCTAAGTTAGTTAATCGATTATCTTTTTCACCTCTTGATTTTTCTTTCTCCAAAGTATGTAGTCAGTATATTTAAATTTTAGTAGATATTACGTCGGTAGTTTCAATGTTAACCGTTGAGTGCGGCGAAGCGCTATGACGCTTCTGTTGCGTGTGCCAAAAATGCGTAGAAGCGCGATCGCGCTGCTGTATGTTACTACGATACAATTTTCCCATTAATTGAGAACAGGATAAGACGACTCGCGACAGTGTGAGGTATGCAGTAAAAAAATGGCAATGGAATTAAACGATCCAACTTACTTTGCGCTATATATGAAAAAGGAATTCATGGAATTTGTGCAGCAAAACACTCTTGTAATAAGAGAGAATAAAAAATATTGTTGTTGGTAAAAATTACTTTTTATGTAATAATTAGAGTTAATTATAACCGTTTCTATTATTTTCCAAAAAAAAAAATAACTACGCATTTCATTCTGCACTTTTGGAATATGTACAAGAAAATTCTTCAGCACTCAAACGGTTAAGTAGAAGTAGACAAATTTATAAACAAATTCGTGTAACAAAGAAGCGGCGATTGCAGATAATACTCCTCGAAGTCACGCGAGAGGTGCGAAATGACACGTCCAATCGAGGACACGTCGTTGAAACTCTCACTATTGAAATGGTAGCGCTGTCTGCAATTTACAAAGATTGAAGGTAGAAAGGGAATGAGTTATCAACGTCAATACGTATCCCCCGTAAAATACACAGAGACGTGTATTCGAAAGTGCGTATCGGTGAACAGAATCGGAAAAAAATAACGCTGAATAATCCTTATTAAACGAAAAAGTATGACTATCATCCGGAAAATCCTCATCCTCTGTCCGCGTCAAAAGACGGTGCTCCAAGACCGCTGGAAACAAAGGCTACGTTTGGAAGAAAATCGTCGACCTCGTTGAAACGATAAACCAATGAAAAAATGATGCGACTGCGAGTAAGAGAGACATTATCTACGTGCTAATTAAGCCGGCACGAAGCGAAACGGCGACGAGGGGCGTAAGTTGAATATTTTACAAAGGGCACCGCGAGAGAACTCCGAAGCAGCTAACTTTGTTCTCTCGTAAACCCCTCGCCTTTTACCTCTCACTTCATTTATTTGTCTCCAAATTTACCCTTTTCTCCCTGTTTCTGCCCCTTTTTATGAAATTATTGGCCGCATATTATGATTCGCGCTGTTTATGGATTTGTCATAAGGGATATGTTCTCGTATCACGGGCCTACGGTATCCAATTTTGTCACAAGTAGAATAACTTGCACTGCTCTTTAAAGATAACAGAAAATGAAGTAATTTTAATAACTGGTCACCATGCGACGAGATATCCTTTTTCCAAGAATTTAACTAAAACATAAATAAACGAAAATAGAGACTATACTGACAATATATGAGCCGTTTTCTTCGAAAGTGGCGTAAGTCCATTTTATATTATATGGAGATATTTAAGGGTTTGTATTTCAATGATTTGAAAAATATTGGTATATGTAATACGCTCATTTAATGTTTTTTAAATATTAAATTGATTTAAGTTTATAATGTGATCATTTTTAAAGTATTAGCTGAAAGTGAAGCAGAGAAATTATGTAGTATAATTTTTGAACTAAATATTATGTCTTTACGGAAAGTGGACTTACATCACTTTCAAAGTAATTATATTTCTAATTTCATTAACTACGTAAATGTATATTGACAAAATTATGAAAATTATGAAGGATTTTATTTGGGAACTGTTTATAGATAAAAAGCTCAAAGCAGATTGCATTCATTGTTATCATTAACCTGTTAACCAGGTAGGGCGTAATATTTCGTCACACCAGGAAGACAACTCTAATGCGTATGACGATGTTTTTCGTCGTGGCAATTTTTAAATATGGTATGTTGAACGCATTACGTTTTACGTTATTCTTTTCCATTAAATTCTAGCGTGGTACTTTAGGTGTGATAATATTATTTCTCACTGCGAAGAAAAAAGTCTCCAGTTTGAAACGAGTTGAACAAAAGTTAATTCCCCGGTTAACAGGTTAACTAACTTTCTGTCAAAAATGGACTTACACCACTTTCAAAGAAAACGGCTCATATAAAGAAATCTTTGTACCTATTACAACAAAAACTACTGTCGCACGAGATTCTTCACCTTGCACTACCTCGACCAATAGATAAATGAGAATTTTGCAATTCCTCTTCGCGACATACCAGTGCCGTAAATAAACATTACAAAAAAGATATAAAACCAAATACACCACCGCAGTACCTCTGCCATTTCCTCTCTAAAACCGCTTAATTCGAACCGATCGAACTCTACCGAACGCGAGTCCCGCATAACGGAACATAATCCGTCTTGTAATTTGTTAACCCTGCATTAATTGGGAAATGCTACGTCAAACGTCATCATGTGATAATAACAGAGCTCATACGAAATGTAAATGTAAACTGTGTTGATACAAGGGAATATGTACCGAGGCGGCGTATCAAATATTTCCGCTTCCATAATCGTAATGTGCATCGGCGATTCGAATGTCTGCGAACAGGCAAGGGTCAGCTCTAATGGGTCAAACCAACAAGTCGGCATCGCTACCCTATGGATATTCCTGGCTCTCCCTGCCAATAAAATATTCCCTTTGACTTCGACCATGCATGTACACACGTGCGTCGCGTGTAACGGAAGAGTACGTGGGACATGCGATTTTACGGGGCAATTGCAATTATTAAAAGAAATCGAGTCGATGCTGCGCATGCAAAACGCGTGAACGTTCTCTTGGTGCGCGGTGAATTGCTTTAACTCATTTCTTTTAGGGTGGACTTATCCAATTCGCGGCTCGGGACGGCTATGAATGCAATTCCGCAGGTCATGAAGTTCGAAATTTTATGAGATTATGGATAATATTAGCAGTAGTAATTACAAGTGATTCGTTGTTGTTAACACTATGCCGTCCGCGCGGTAAGTGAAGATTCTTTGGTTTGGCGCCAGGGCTTTTCGAATTTGTCGAGAAATCATAAAACGTCGCGTTTTACTAATCGCAATAAGATATACACCTAATTCTGTTTTTACACGGTAGACACGTTCCAGACAAAACCGTGTGAAAAAAGACATGAAGTACATACATAGAAACAAGGGGATTAGTTCCATATCCTTCAACCCTGTAAAAAATAGTTAAAATAAATTTATTACAAAATTTATTTTAAGAATATTTTAGACTTTTTAATCGTGCTAAATCGAATGAAATCGTGAAAAAACGGAATCAATTTTTTTTTTCTAGACGAAATGCTATAGCATTCATGCCATGCCAAATGTTAACGCCAATTTTAATTCATTTAATTTTATATAACCTTAATTTTTTGTAATTATTATGCAGTTTAAAGTGATCGCCAAGTGATTCATTGAGCATTTTCATACTATTTTATTTTTTCTCTATGTAATTAGAAGTGTAATACTTGACTGACTATTTTTCTAGCTCACTGAAATTGTTGAAAATGGATGTTATAACATTCACGTCCGCGAACGTGTTAATGTATTTTATGAGTTGCCCGAAAGAACACGTTTTTCTATAATGTGGCCTAAGGAAGCTAAAAAATTGAACACTTCTGCTACGGGGAATTTTTGTAAAATAATATTGAAATTTTTGAAGCATCAAATCTGCTTTCCATTTCTGCGATTCAGTTTCAATGTCAGCAATGTGGCTTTATTAAAATTTTTAGAAGTTTTTGTAAAAGGTGTGAAAGACTGTGGTTTGCAAATTATTTTTGTGTTCTATAGTTACGGTCAGAGTGGTGCGAATTTTTAAAGACTAGGTAGGAATGGAAAATTTTGAAAGTGTCGAGGAATTGGAGGTTCTTAAAAGTAGGGGGTAGGTAACGACAATGAGTTTGAAAGATTGTTAATTATCGCGAATGAATTGTGAGGAAATTGATCGGTCGTAATTAACACTAGAACTACCAAACCAGTCAAAATGACTGGTACACAATTGTTTCCAAAAATTCTCCAAGTTTATAGAAGAATCTTGGAATATATATTCTATGTCCATCTTAAAAAACATAAATCACCAAATCGATTATATTCTGTGCCTCTTGGTCCTTCCTTTTTCAAAGTACTTATTTAACATTTTGAAATATAATTGATTTAACGCCGGTAGTTCTAGTGTTAATATCTAACGATAAGAATTGCATTCAAAGCAGAACCATTTTTAACTACCAACAAAATATCTTAACTATAAAGTTCAACGTCGAAAAAGGCAGGAAAAACGGCAACATCAGAGATACCTAAAAAGTAATTATAACAAATGGAATTACTTAATAAATAATTCGACATTTGCAAATGATGCGACAGAAAGTCACAACCGATATATCTCTTCTACAAAAGCCTCATTCGTGATGGATCAGAGATATGATTTCTATATTTCACAAATTGTTTCAGGACGCCCAAGAATTTTTGAAATCAAACAATATTCAAAGTGATTCCCATCCCAACGTTGATTGCGATGCGAGATATCGATTTTAATTTATTTTTTCGTGACTTGTTTTACGCTACGTTGGATGAGTACATCCGTGTCGAGAAAAAGCGAGGAAATGAAAGCAAGTGATCGAAAAAGAGGCCTCTCTTTCTCCTTCTCTCTTCTCTACATTCACGGGTTCTTTCTCTCTCCCTCTTTCTCTTCTCCCCTGCAACGGCAGTGCTGGTAATTCGCTGGAGGCGAAGCGTTTTTCTATTTATGTATTTATGAGATTTACATTCAACTCGGCTCCGACAAAAATGATTAAAAGCAAATATGTGCCGTGGTTCTTCGTGATTCGCACTGGTTATATACTGGGACAAAGAATCGTGAACATGGAATACGCAGTAATATGTATAACAAATCAATCGCAATATCTCAGGCTGAATGTACCGTGTATGATTTACTTATAAAATTTGATAAATTAGTGGACTCTTTTGTTAATTGTTATTGATTGGCGTTTCATCGTTCAGTTTTAACGGCTTTCAAGCGCGCTTGAATATCATACGTATTGTCGAACACGATTGAAGTACTTATTCAATGATTGTTTTTTAGTTTTAACGAGCTTGATCGTTTCGTCGATTACGTATAGTTTTTGGCGAATGGGAAAAATTGTCAAAAGACGATGACGATGCGAATTCAGGCTTAACTAACTGAGCCACTCACTTGCCAAATTGATTAACTCTATAAAACGCAGAGTCGAGAAGTATAATGAAATAGCAAACACTGTTTTTTAAAATTCCTTCCAAAATATAAATAGAAATAAATATTGCAGAATGTATAATTGCATGTAGCATTCATCGAACGAAATATAAAATGAATAAGGTGGAATAGCCTTAGAGTTAATAAGATTTACTTCTGAAATAAATTATTTATTATTCGATGGCCAATCAAATTTCGTCATTTAATGGTGTTAATCGTTTATATCAAAGAAATTTATTACAAACATAAAAAGTTGAGATTCAATCAAGTGCTTTGACACTTCAATTTTAAAAAATTCAAAACGCCGAGTTAACTGAGTTGGCCTGTGAACGGTTCATTTGTTGTTGGGAAACTAACGGTGAAGGAATAGAATGCATACTTGAAGAACTAGTTGTGCAGATTATGAAGAACAGCACTGCATGACATTGTAAATAATTCTGTTCATAGTAAGAAAGAATTAAGGAAAGCAGAGAAACTATCACGAATCAGTCTTGCCGAATCTGACATCTTGTTTTTAACACACAGTGGTGCTTCTTACCAGAACTAATTGTAAGTACTACAACAATATAATTATCGTTCAGTGGATGTAACAAAGGAAATATATATACAATATTATCATTACTTTGTCACATTTAATTAGGAATAGCGTACAAAATGTCTCCGTTTCGTTATACCGTACGACTCCCAAAATCAGACACACCTTATGATTGCTCTTACATTAGTAATCAAATTCCTAACGTATCATCTGCCCAGCAAACCTGTATGTTTGACCTTTAAAATGTCAAACCTTTTTAAATCATATCATTTCCCAAGCGTAAGGTAATCTTTAGTCTACCTTCTTTATTCTCGTGATTTACATTTATATCAACGATCGAATACCATAACTTTCCCTCCGCACAAAAAAGTTATCAAATCATTTTCAACCGAGTTTACGATAGTTCGATTCCAACATTAAATTCAATTCCGACGAATCGATATCGTCTATCCGAGACCGGCGAGTCCACACTGATAACCTCCATCCAATCTCCACTAAAAGACAATAAAGAATCATGAAAATAGTTAGAATTCGACAGGGTCGAGTGCTCGAAACGCAGTTAGCGCGTACGAGAAGAGGAACTGCGACGGCCGCGTATATCCGTAATGCGCACAGACAGGTGGAGTATATTTGAAGGTATATTAACCGTACGATGTGTACCCATACGTGGATAATCCACTATTTGCAGAAGGAAAACGCGGCCGCGCTCACGCCGAATTCAACTACCCTACCTCCCTCCGTCTCGTCTCTCCCCTCTCTCCTCATCCACCTCCACCCATCTCCTCTCTGCTCTCCACCTCCCTCGTCTAATGCACACAGGAACGCGAGAGAGCTGTTGCAGGTACCAGAGGTATTAATTGGGATTAAGTAAATCAAGACGCTAATTAGCTCGCGCGAAGAGCGCGCGCGCGGCCTTTCGGCCCAACGACGAGCCAACCCCCACCATCGTTCTCCGCTACCACCACCGACGCTACCACCACCGACGCTACCACCATAGCCGACCGACTCCGCCACCACCACCACCGTAGTTTCCTCCGCTACCGGCGTGCCTTGCAACTCCGCGGCAACGAGAGAAGTATCTCTCTCTCCCGACGCGACGACCGGTTCCCCGGGTAGTTAATTTTCCCACCCATTTGCTATGGCTACTACGATTACGGCTATGCAGCGGAGAAACGGATCAGAGGCCATTTATTTATGCAACATCATTAGCGGTACCACTTCGAACGCGCGACGAACGATGTCCTTTAAAAGCCGACCACCCACGTCTACTCCTGGCGGGGTTAAACTCTTTCGAAGGGCCAACCACGCGGTTAACGATACGCGGCTATGATCGTTAAATAGAGATTTGCATGGTTGAAAAATAAATATGGGATTTTTCTCAAACGAACGGCTACGGATGGATCGATGAGGATAATCAGACTGAAATGGGCGGTCGTGTGCGGACGGATGGAGAGGGATTTAATGATTGGAATTTTAACAGAGGCTTTTGGTAGACACCTGACAATTTTGACGAGTTTAAGTGTCATTTTCTTTAACCCTTTGCTGATGGAGACATTTTTGAATACTGCGATCGAACCATTTATTTTGCGATCCAAAACCACCTTTTTATCGGCAAGTTAGGCTGTTAATGTATATACCTTATAAATTACTGTTTGTTTAATCATATTTCAATTTTTCAACTCTAACCGTGCATACAATCAGCGATAAACTATAATTACTTTTTTTCTCAGCCCATATATATGCATCGCTAGTCCTCAAAGGGTTAACACTAGATTTACGGGCGTGAAATCTGTTACATTGCAATACATTAAATAAGGACTTTGGAAAACGAGGAATCAAGCGGCAAAGATTGTAATTCGTTAAGTCATTATTGTATTATAACATACACGTGAAATATCTACTGTATAGCTCCTCTGTAAATTTGAGAAATTTTTATGAAACAAGTAGGAACCCGTCAATTCGACAGCTTCCATAAATCTAGTGTTAATAGAGTAGGCTCGATATACATTGGATTTTAATGAAGTGTCATGCTGAACCGGGGAACTTAGGCTATATTTAATGTCAGTATTTACAATCCTATTATTTAAATTGACTGGGCTAATGTGTCGTCGATCTTATACATCCGATACAATTTTTAAAATAACCTGCTTAATCCAAACTTATCGTTGAATCCCAGAATTAATTTCACTTACATCAAAATGACTGTAACTACAGCATCTCCATCTACTTTCCCATTTAGCAGCCACGTTCATGGCCATCTAAAAATCCATCTAAAATCTCTATTCTTTCAATCTCCAGTTTTTAACACTATTCCTACCGACACTTCACGAATACCTTTTCCTACTGCAACCGGTGAATTTGTCAAATGATAATTTTTTCCCAGAAAATGAACAGCAAAAAAAGAAGTGAATATTGAAAAATGTATTATAATGTGAATGTATCATACGTATATTTGAGGAAAAGTCGTGAAGTTTAAAGGCGATTCAATTACGTTGTATATAGGAAATTCTAATCGAAATTTTGAAAAAGGTCATTTGACCGGTCGCGGTAGGAATAGTGTTAAACAACACTAAAGAAATCCTATCGGACGATCACGTGTCATTACGATCCAAAGAGTAACCAACCGTAACGCAATCAAGCGAGAAAGATCTCGTACGGATTCCGGAACTCCTAGTCCCCCAGCGAGTTTACGGCCCACCGATTAGTTTGCCAATTACATTGCGCGCTCGATGTCCTTGCATTAAAATTAAACACGGAAAAGCAGACTAGCACATTGATCGATAAAACGCAAAGAAGGAGTAAGTGAATTTCTGAGCAAGCGAGTATTTATTTCATTACAAGCGGGCAAAAGAGGACGAAGCAAGGGAGGGAGAGAACGAAGCCAGTTGGAGAGAAACGGAGATAGGTAGAGATAGAAAGATCGTGTGTGTGAGAGAGAGAGGGTGGGGGAGAGAGAGAATCGGTGGAAAGCCCGTACGGATCCTGGTAATATCGCGAAAAGTGTTTGCTCAGCTTGTCTCGACCGAGCTCGGAGCATTAAACCGCGAGCGTTCTTTCGTCTCCCCGGGATCCAGGGAGCGGTACCGACCTCACCGGTGTGTACACTTCTGGCCCCGATTATACGTGGCGAGGCCGCGAGATGTATTTCCTTCCTGCCGGCAGCGCAACATTCCGATTCTCTCGATTGGAACGGCGATCATTTACAAAAACGACGCCCCCGTGTAAATTGACAAGGCGAAGCTGACGACGAGGAGGAGAAGAGAAAGAGATAGCGGTTTTTCGCGCTACCGAACACTGCGCGGACGTGGTGATACAATTTAGAAATGATCGGCGAACGTTTGGGATGATTTGACGAGCCCCCTAGGTGTGGGAAGTTGATGTTGAAAATCTGATATTATTGGAGCTATGAATTATTTTAAGTTATTTCATTTTATTTTTATTTTATCATTACTTACGGGTTAATGAGAAATACTTTGGAAATTTCAAGAGAAGAAATGTGCAGGATTACCATTATGAATTATTGTGGATTTATTGTCGAACTAATTTAGTGACAATTTAATGTTTAAATGATCGTAGACGGTTATCGAAGGAAAACGTAAAAGTTACTGCATTTAATTTGAGAGGATTGGAGCTGTTTTTGAGAAGTTTTCGAAGACTGTAGTATTTTGAGTAGGCGGGAATTTTGAGATTAGGATACATTTCATAGTCAGAAATTGAAATCTAAATGCAGTTGGACTTTGCTTTTTGAAGAAAAGAACTTGAACTTTTTGAACTTGAATTTTAAAGGAAAGAAGAGTCAGAGAGATTTGACCGTACATTCAAAGGAAGAAGAGAGTTGCACTACTCTTTAATTACCGGCAGGTATGCATTCAATCATTGATGGACTTACATAATAAGTTTGTTGAACATCTTGGATTATACTTTCGACGTGACCGGAAATAACCAACTCGATATGGTTGCGTACTTCAATTATTAATACGTTGCCGCACACTTTTAATTTGACGATCGTGCTCAGAAACACATTTTTTTTGTCCGAAGCGGTAAAGCATGAGAAAACGCATAAAAGAACAATTAATATACTGTCTGGCATGCTATACCTTTTTTTTCGATGTATTACTCAATAATTAACAAGTGTATGCGTTAGTACACTTTGTACTAACGCTGTTCTTTTTTTTATTGATTAAAATGTGCACGACGGGTATAGCCGTCATTTGCGACAACGTGTTAAGCAATTTCATTTACTTCGAATATTCCAGTTACAATACGTGTACTTCAATTTTAGAATCATTCGATATTTCAGTATGATATATAATTGACATAATTTTAATAGGAGTACATAATCACATCGTCGGAAAGCTGTATTTTTAATTCAAGATCGTCGGAGAGCTGTATTTTTAATTCAAGATCGTCGGAAAAAAAATTAAATCAGGATTGAAACAATTTATCAAATGTGTCAAGTTCGTATGGATAATCCTACATCAAAGATAGAAAGACAGGATATATCTCTGAAGAATTAAAAATATTCGTGCAGGGTGTGGCATGTATTGACATCGAATGAAATAATAAATATGAATTAATGCGCGACGTGGAATCAAGTATGGAAATATTATGTTATACGGTTCAAATACATGGTATAAAACAGTTATTTTTATATAATATATAATGAATAATGAAAGCTATCTTTCCATTTACAATTGTTCACGGATGAGGAATTAAAAACCGCCGGCACAAAGCTTTCGCAATGGCAAATAATGGTTCTCCGTATATTTTTACGAGATCTACGATAAAATACCTTTGCAGAGTAATGTGATGTAATAATTTCTTCGAGTAACGATACGTTTCAAAGATTTTCCCGCTTTACTAGCGGGAGAAGCATACGTTTGCGAATAAAACAAACGGAAACAGCACGGTCGAAAAAGCAGTTTTTTCAAAGGCCGTGACGGAATCAGACATCAGCAAAGAATCGTAATAGATTTGACGGAAATATTAAATCAATCTAACAGTAATAACTACGCACCCAAAACCAAGAAGAATCAGATAATGTAATTTCCCGCATAGCAAAAAGCAATATCTCAAACTGAAACCGTAGAATCGCAAAATAAACGACAACGTCAGAATTGGAAACTATCAAGGAGTGGGAATAAATTTGGCCCCCTGATATCGCGATGATTGTCATTACAATTAACAGCGACGACAACGACAGTAATTCCTTTGCAAACGTCCTCCATATAATATAATTTTCCACGCGGTATAACGTAAGTATATGAAACTGCATCTTCAGAAGCAAAAAACCAAAGGCAACTTCAGGATTAAGAGCCATCATGTGATGATAATAGATGGGGCCCCTGATATCGCGATATCTGCCATTTTAATTAATAACGACGACAACGATAGCAATTCATTTGCAAACGTTTTCCAAACAATACAATTTTCTACATAATACAATGTAATTTTCTCAAACTGCATCTTCAGAACCAAAAATTCAAAGGCAACTTCAGGATTAGGAGCCATCATAGAATGACAATAGATGTGGCCCCTGATATCGCGATGATTGCTATTACAATTATCAACGACCACAACGATAGTATTTCCTTCGCAAACGCTCTCCAAACAAAATCATTTTCCACGTCAATATAATATAATTATCTCAAACTGCACCTTCAGAACGAAAAATTCAAAGGCAACTTCAGGATTAGAAGCCATCATAGAATGACAATAGATGTGGCCCTTGATATCGCGTTGATTGCTATTACAATTATCAACGACCACAACGATAGTATTTCCTTCGCAAACGTTCTCCAAACAAAATCATTTTCCACGTCAATATAATGTAATTATCTCAAACTGCACTTTCAGAACCAAAAATTCAAGGGCAATTTCAGGATTAGGAGCCATCATAAAATAACAATAGATGTGGCCCCTGATATCGCGATGATTGCTATTACAATTATCAACGACCACAACGATAGTATTTCCTTCGCAAACGTTCTCCAAACAAAATCATTTTCCACGTCAATATAATGTAATTATCTCAAACTGCACTTTCAGAACCAAAAATTCAAGGGCAATTTCAAGATTAGGAGCCATCATAAAATAACAATAGATGTGGCCCCTGATATCGCGATGATTGCTATTAAAATTATCAACGACCACAACGATAGTATTTCCTTCGCAAACGTTCTCCAAACAAAATCATTTTCCACGTCAATATAATATAATTATCTCAAGCTGCACCTTCAGGACGAAAAATTCAAAGGCAACTTCAGGAATAGGAGCCATCATCTAACGATGATAGATGGGCCCCTGAAATCGCGATGTCTGCCATTTTAATTAACGACGACAACGCTAGTATTTCCTTCGCAAACGTTCTCCAAACAAAATCATTTTCCACGTCAATATAATAGAATTATCTCAAGCTGCACCTTCAGAACGAAAAATTCAAAGGCAACTTCAGGATTAGGAGCCATCATAGAATGACAATAGATGTGGCCCCTGATATCGCGATGATTGCCATTACAATTAACAACGACGACAATGATACTAATAGCTGTGCAAACGGCGATTACGATTGTAGTTGTTGCTTTCGATTGCAATGCGAGGATATAAAGGGACAGAGCGGAGGATGAAACGAAGGGGTAGAGGGACCGCGTTTGTTAGCTCCGGTTTGAAGCTTCGGCCTCCTGGGAAATGTGCGTAATCGCCGTGTCCCATTCTGGACTCGTGGCGACGGATTCTCGCTTACAATCGCGTTTGTTTTCGTGGCACACGCGCAACAATGATCAACGATTGATTTAAACCTACAGCTACAGCCGTAGCCTAGGCTGTACCCTATTGCGTATAACTTTTGCGTGCAGGAATTACGCAAGGAAGCACCGTGTGAATGCTTAGAGTTTGTTTTTGTATTCTTAGACTGGAAGCACTTCGTTTCGCGTAGGACGTGCGGTTTCCGGTGGGTTTCGAGTCATTGAAGAATGCTGAGAATGTTTCTCTGAATATAATTTCATTAGCAGAAAGTTGTGTACGTTTTAGAAGGGGGAGCGTATGGTAAGTAAATTTTGGTAAATGTTCGAAGTCCCGATTGATAATTGAGCCGTTTATTTTGAAAGTGGCATACGGCACTTTACCATAATGAAAAATAGGAATTTTTAATTGATTATATGAAATTATTTATACTCAGAAAAATATAATCTTCTCGAAAATTGGCACTAATATTTGCAAACACGTTAAAACGTGTCAATCACAACCATGATAATTTCAGTGTTGACACCTTTTTACAAGTTTAATACGTCAGAAAAAAATAAGGAACACTTAATTGCTCCTGTTTAACGCGCATTTTTGATTAGCTGAAACATCAGGAAAACGAATGCCAGGCGATTCCTGACCCGTTTCATATGGATTGGTATACTTTTGTATCTATGTGTATATATACTGCAAATACATTTTTTCCCCTTAAACCGTTCGGTATCATATTTAAAAAATACTGCATTGCAGATACAGTCAAATCAAATAATGGAAGTATCAGTGCCAGTTCTCTCCTTCTGGATTTTCTACTCTTTTTTCCTCATGTGTTACAATTAACGTTGTTTGATAGGACGTGACTTCAAGTCTACAAATGAATCTCTTAATATGTAAACTGATTACTTCCATAAAACAAAAGTCAACTCTCTGAAACTTCCGCGATAATAACTGAACATGTTAAAGAATACTCGTATACGCCTCATCATTAAATTCTAAAATCTTAATTCATTCGATAGAAATTCGTTTACCACGGTAATAAATTTAGAAATGTATAGGTTTACAACTAACTCGTACACGAGCCCTCAAACATAGTATGTCCCCGCACAATACGGGAATTTTCTCATTTTCTAAGATGAGAATAATTCCACATATTGCCGTATACTCAAATACACAAAAAAAAATAATCAGACTTCAAAACTCTAAATTAAAACGAAATAAATTCATCTACCATCCAAAATGCAGTATCGGAAGTTTGAATTAAGTCAATAAAAGATCGCCTACCACGGACAATAATTTTAAAAACACAAATGTTCAAAGCGAGTCCCTACACGTCCCTCAAACATAGTAGGTCCCCGTACAATACGGGAATTTTCTCAATTTTTAAGATAACAATAATACCACATATTGCCGTATACTCAAACGTACAAAAAAAATCAAACTTCAAAACTCTGAATTACAACGATATAAATTCATCTACCATCCAAAATGTAGTATCGGAAGTCTCAATTAAGTTAATAAAAAATCACCTACCACGGAAAATAATTTTAAAAAAAAAATGCTCAAAGCGAGTCCCTACACGTCCCTCAAACATAGTAGGTCCCCGTACAATACAGGAATTTTCTCAATGCTTAAGATAACAATAATACTCAAATATACAAAAAAAAATGAAACTTCAAAACTCTGAATTAATACGATATAAATTCATCTACCATCCAAAATGTAGTATGGGAAGTCTATATTAACCCCTTGCCCTACGAATTCTTTTCTGCCCGCCTCCGCAATATATGAAAATTTAATTGCTAAAATAAAAATTTGTCTGTGATTTCTGATATACCTCAGAACTTAACGGAATATTAATAACATAGAAATAATGTTATCGTGTGGTGTTCCACTGACATTTTCAATTTGATAATTTTCGAGAATCTTCCAATTTCCTATACCATCTAGCGCATCGCGAGTGTCACTCGTGATTGTAGTGCAAGGGGTTGAGTCAATAAAAAATCACCTACCATGGAAAATAATTTTAAAAACACAAACGCTCAAAGCCAACCCCTACACGATCCTCAAACACAGTATGTCCCCGTACAATACGACAATCTCGCGTTTCACCGAACTCGCGGCAACGGGAACCCACGGGGTACCAGTAGGCAGCTCGTTTTCTTTTCCGAGGGAGAGATTCGAATTCCCCGGGACGGGGAGAGTTTCGAGGGAGAAAGAGTAAGATACCTCGATCTCGAGGGTGGAAGGGAAGGGTGGCCGCGAGGGTTGGAATAGAACGAGAAGAACGAGCGAGCGACCTGCACGTACACGGGCCACCAGGCGGAATAAAGTGGAATTCAGCGCAACCTGAATTATAAACGATATTATGCAAACACCGCGGAGAAGGAGTGCTCGTACCACGAGAGTTAATTTGATGAAAAACATCAGAGAGCAGGGAGACAGAGAAAAAGAGAGAAAGAGACCGGCAAAAGACGCATCCCGAAAAGACCACTCTTCAAAGCAAAAACGCTCCTCCACTCGTCTAGTCGACTTTCGGATACCGTGGCTTCTCTAGTCACCAACAGCCGAGATAAATCGTGCCACGAATTCTCCGTTTCGTCTTTTTTTTCCCCCTGTTCTCCACTTACTCCTTTTCACCCTCTTCCTTCAACTGCTTTATAGACGATGGTTTTGTTTGCGGCTGTTGCCAGTTTACGATTACGACTTTTACGCGTGATACACGATGTTTTGGAAGATTTGCTTTAATCTTTGATTGGCAAGACGTGTAAATACGTTTCTTGAATTTCCAATTGAGATGTATAAAACTTAAATATACTCTTTCAGTTACTTTTGAGCGGAATTGACAAGTTGACTGCTACAGTGGTGATCGGTGACCAACGTAATACCCCGATACAAAATTAAGTTTGACTACAAACACCAGTATTTTTCTTAATTGCATTTGACCTTCGACAAGGCGAATTTATGCAATCATTAAAATATTTAGAAATAAGTAAGTCTCTGTGTTACCCTTTAACCCCTTGGCATATAATAACGAGTGGCACTCGTGATGCGGTAGATGGAATAGGAAATTTTGAAGCTTCCCAAAAATGATGAAAATGAAAATATCGGTGGAACACAACACAGTGAAATTATTTCTATGTTATTAATATTGCGTTAAATTGTAAGATATATCAGGAATCACTGATAATTTTCATTTTAGCAATTTAATTCTGAATTATTGCACGCACTGTCGCAAAAGTAATCGTAGTGCAAGGGGTTGATAATATCACTTTTTGGCAGATGAGTTTGATAATAAACTTTTACAAAATTCACGTGGAAGTCGACGTGCTAATTGACGCAATTATATTTTATTGAAGGGATATCTGAGAAATTTTAATATATTAGGTTGGTAAGAAATTAATGTCGGTTTTCGAGTTTTCAAACTTTGGCGCTTAATTTTAAGATAGCCGTTCATTTTAAACTGTTTGTCTTCTTATATCATTTTAGAAAAAGAATGTTATTAAAAAACTTGTTTCTGGTTGGGAAAAATGTGTAAATTGTAATGGAATTTATTTTGATTAAAAAAAGTTATTCCGATTCTCAACATGTGTATTTACAGATAAAGTTTGAAATCCGACATTAATTTTCTACCAACCTAATAGACATAAAATATCCTCATAATTTGTTGTTTCAAATTAGCTATTTTTTACTGATACTGCAAGTCGTAATCATTAGTGTGAGGTCTTATTGTCATGCAGTAACACTGCAGCCAATCTATTTACGCTATATCACAATTAAGAGATCTAATGAATTCATGTTATTCTTTATCTTGGCTGTAATTACTATGTTTTTCCACTTGCGATTCACAATTTTGGATACGTACCAAACGAAGCTACGATATACTGAATGATGATTTAGGAAAAATCTCCCACAAATGACGAAGATTTCAACACGAGTCCTCTAATTGAATGGAAGCAGGAGACTTTAACTTTAAATTAAATATCTTCCTCAGCGCATATGAAATTGCAACATGAATACTTCAACTTTCGGTGCTAAATTCCATCAAACCTTTTTCTTGCAGTTTCTTTTGACATATGTGTGACACAGTTAATCGTCAAATTAGTGCGGTAAAAATTAAATAATTACTTGCAACCACATCGTGATTCAGATTGGCAGGTTTTACAATCCCAAATACTTTCGTTCCATTTTCTACGTTGCAAGTGTCACTCAATGTTATAAAATTAAGAATTCAGAACAATGCTCAATCAAATCTCACTATTATAAAGCTAAGAATTCAGAAACAACATTGGTCTGAATTCTTAACTTTGTAATATTGACGCACACTTGCAACGTACAAATTAGTTTTGTGTTCAAGTTCACGATCTGGTTGCAGGTGACTATTTAATTTTTGTAATCAGTTTTAAATAGCTGTCCAAAATATATTAAAACGGTATCTCAAGTAGTATAAAGGAAATTAAGCGTAACACCGAAGGCACTGAAGAATAGAGAGAAATATTTCATTAAATTCAGTTTCCGGCACAATGTTGCACAAGAAAGCCACGTTAACGTCGAATTTCCGCGATAAAGTAGCATACGCAACAAAAAAAAAGAAAAAAATAGTAAAACATCTCCTTTTCCGCCTAAGGTTTCCCTGTTTAGTTCATCGAACACACTGTTTCTGGATAATTAGACTATAGAACTTGTGATAATGGATATGAAACCTGAGAGTTCCGAATAACGAGAAAAAATTGCGCAGTGTCATCGCTGTTGATCATTTTTTCGCGTACTATGTGTACATATATCATAGCCTCGACAATTCGAAACACTCTTGAAACGCAAACACTTGGGAAAGTGAACAATACTGTTGATGGCGGGATTTACAGAACCGAAAGTCATTCAATTTTCTAACGCGATCACATTTTCCGATGGAACATTCCATAAAATTCATCCGGTATGAAATGTTTCGGTAGTACGAATAAAAATTTGAAAATTTCTCTTTTATTATAGATTTTGAACAATGTGATATTCATCACGTATGCCGGGTTTCGTCGGCAGTGAAAACTGCTTGTTTTTTTGTTGGAAATTTTACTCAAATATATAATGTATGAATTAATTGATTTTCCTCGTTCCTTTTCCTCTAAGAATTATTTAACCAGTTAACTGTGTTCGACATGTATACACGTCAATCCAAAGCTCTGTTACAGTAACCTTTTTAACACTGAATTGCAAGTTTTTTATCGACTAAATATGTAATCCTTCCACGTTTTGTTTCCCTTTTTTCGTAAAATTTATAATAGGAACATTTCCCCTGCGTTCGACGTATATACAAGTCATTGCTTGATTTTAATTCCGCATCCCGTGAGGGATTTTTAAAACTAAACTCCACAGTTAACTGGTTAACTAGTTTGTCTAAATATATCAAATTAGACGTCAGTAATTCTAGTAATTACTAGACTTCAACACATTAGAGCTACCAGAATTAACCCCTTGCCCTATGATTTGTTTTGTGACTGCCACCGCTATAATTCAGAATTTAATTGGTAAAATAAAAATTGTTCAGTGATTCTTGATACATTGCCTAATTTAAGATGATATTAATATTATAGAAATAATATTATCGCGTCGCGTCCCAGTAATAGTTTCAGTTTGATCAGTTTTGCAAAACTTAAAAATTTCCTATCCCGTTTACTTCATCACGAGTATCACTCGTTATTATATGCCAAGGGGTTAAATTTGTTATATTTAAATCTTTCACCCTATTTACTTGACATTTTTAAATACAGTGGATTAATCATCGGTAAATCTACTGTTAATACCACGAAGTACTCGTTATTACACATAATCATTATTTTAGCCCTTTCATTAGAAGAACAGGGATATAAATTTACACCACGAATGATAGAATATGTCTCGTTAAATCATACGTCTATGTATATGCAATAATAATTATATTCTCTGTAATATATTTAGTAAATATTATATGCGACTTGACACTTGAATTGCAACTCGATTTAACACTAAATCTACGGGCGCCGTCAAATTGACGGGTTCTTATTTTTTTAGAAATTTTTTCAAATTGATAGAGAAGCAGTACAGTAAATATTTCACGTGTATCTTATAATACACAAATTACTTAACTGATCGTATTTTTTCCCGCTTGATCCATCTTTTTTCATAGTGCTTATTTAATATATTTAAATATACCAGATTTAACGGCCGTAGATCTAGTGTTAAACAGAATTTTCCATAACCGAAACTTTTTAAATTAACGAAGACGTAGAAATATATATTTACAGTACATTGCCGTAGATCCATAATTATATTAGACTGAAGTAATGGAGAAAAAAGTGATAAAAGAGCTATGATATCGGCGAGTCCCAGTAGTATTAAAATAATTGAACAAAACCTGGAAACACGTATCTTGCAAAATTGCCGCAGTTAAAGTTTACCGGTGCGAGGTAAAATATCCGACGATGTGCAAGTATTCGGAGCCACGAAATTTCTCAAATATTTGTGTATATTTAACGAGAATATTCATTTGTTCTATCGATTTCGTATGAAATGGCCAATCGTTCCCTGATGCTTAAAAACTGGAAGTGTAATGTTAGAATAGTGGCAATTTATTTTCTCGTATAAATTATTATATTCCTCGGGAAAATGCTTCATTGTTTCTCCCGACATTTACGTGCTAAACATTTTTTGATACACGCGCAATGATTATCGGCCAATATAGGCATCGAGTGAATCAACGAGACGCTTAACAAATAATTGCGAGGTAACGCTTTAATTACAACCCGATTTCGATAAAATTTTCTATAACGCAAGAACGATAAATTAATGAAAATCTTGCCGTTATAAATTGCAATTTTTTGTTAACGTTATCTTGCGGAGTGAATTGTAACTTTAACGGATTATACGATAGCTTTAAAATTATCGCGATCGATTGGCTCGTTTAATAATTTATTCTTTCCATGGCCTCTTTGTTCATTTTAAGAATAAAATGTGTCGCTTCGTTTCGACGTGTTAATTTATATTATCTTCTACTTATCTCTTCTAATGGAATAGAATGATTTCAAGGAACAACGTGATCAATTAATTAAATTGCAGGCGATTCAATTAGAGGACGACTCTTTAATTTGAAGGATTCGAATGTCTATGTACAATCGATAAAAATTGTATTAATTTTCTCATTGAAATAAGAATTTCAGGTAAATATTGGCTCCATATGTTTAAGTGCACACTAACGAGCTATATTCGCTCGGAAATGTTGGAAGTTAATGGTAACTGGGCAGAATTCTTGAAAATTCGAGAAATGAAAAAATTTAAGTGAGATTACGAAGGTATATTTAGACAAAAATTATGCTAAATCTCTGAGAAGAAAGCGATAAAAGAAAGAAAAAAAAATTATAAGTTTAATTTTTTGTCTTGTAACACAGACCTGGCAAATTAGAGGAATCATAACGTTATTAATTTTAACAATTCTTTCGACAGAGAAAGTAAACATACTGATAACTTTTATAAATCTACTGTTAAAATGAAAACGTCCAATAATTAATCCTGTACATTTCACGTATTCTGTAAATATATGCATTGAGAGAAAAAGTGTGGTAAGACGATTATGATATTACAATGGTATACGTTTTGCAAAATGAACGTAGAAAATCAAAGAATTTGCATTAGTTTAAATTCAAGTTTAAATTCAAGATTTTTCTATAATAAAATTTAGAACAAGTTATTTTGACTGGTTTAACCGATCTACTGTTAAATATCATTGCGAAGTGATCACTCAACGATCAGTCCAAAGAGCGTTCTAAAGCGTGCTGCAATCTAATTGATTTTCCTTTAACTCTTTTAACACTATGGACGCATATATGTGGTCTGAGAAAAATTCTGATTATACTTTATCGATGCAAATATGCGCGGTTAATGTTAAAAAAATTTAATATAACCGTTGTAATATGATTACGCAAATAGTAATTTATAACGTCTATGGCTTTTTGATAAAAAGGTGGCTTCTGATCGCAAAAGAAGTGCTTATTGCTCAATATTCAAAACAGTCTCCGCACGGAAAGGGTTAACCCTCTATCAGCCCTTGTCACTTCGACGTACCATAAAACACATCTGAGGTTCAAAGTCAACTTTTTAACTTTCCCTCATATTACAATTTAACTCGTAAAAATCATGAAAGTCTTTATAATTTAATGTTTAAAAATCAAGTTAAATCTATTATTTGAAATTGCATTTTTGTCATTTTCTAATATACTATCGTACAATTTATTTTTAAATACCACAAAAAATTCAGACTATAGAGTGTTAATCATTTCGTCGTCCTAATTCTCCAAAACGCTTATCACTCCTAGTTAAAAACTACTTCCACGTGTCCCGAACCCTCGCTGCATGCCTTATCTCCTCGTTCATCCCAAATTCCCTACATTTCTCATGATCACCTCAAAGAGAATAGTTTTCCGATCGGCACAATAAAAAAAAACGAAAAGCTGGAAGGCCTAGGGAAGCAGAAAGCGATGAAACCTGAAAAGCGGAAATACAAAAAGAGAAAAACCGCGATAAATCGAAAAAACGGGGAGAACCAGTCCATATAAAAATATAAAATAAAACAGAAAATCGCAGAGTAACTAAGAGAAAAAGAGAGAAATAAAAAAAAAAGAAGAAGCAGAGAATAGGAAAATGATATAAAAACCGAAATAAAACGCCAGAATCAGAGATCGAGAAAGACAAAGAGGGTATAAAAGAGACAGAGGTAAAAGCGAGTGGAAAAACGAAGGCGGAAGAAACGGCAGAGAGACAGAGAAAGACGATATCTACAACCCTCCACACGATAAATATTCCAGGCGCACGTGCAGCCCTACCGTAATTGAGATAGTACCGCCAATCTGCACTCGTCGGGGGCGGTTCTCCGGCAGGCAAGGGTTGGGGTTTCCCGCACTCTGACTGGCTGCTACCGAGCCACCTTGGAGGAGGAAAAGCGAAGGGCGGTAGAAGCGCAGGAAAAAGCAAGCGAATCTACAAGCACGAGCCTGATAACGCGGAGGTGGTGGTAGCTAGACGAAGGCGGCATCCGACTCTGGCGTTCAAATCACGGGAAACCGTGATACCCGATAGTAGCCGATAGCCGAGGCCACTTAAATACGCGCTGATCGCGTCTCGTGCTTCTCGTCCCATCGACGATCCCTCGTACACCCTGTCTGTCCCTGCGCAACGCTCCAGTGAATGCAAACTTTACGGGGATAGAGAGACGAGAGCCGATAAATTGAGATAGGATAACCGTTTTCGTCGTTCTCACGGTTCGACTGGCTTGGAGTAATTCGAGTCATGAATTACTATGTTGGATGATCGCTTTCTTCAGGATTAATTGTCCGAGAGAAGGAGTGATAGGTGTATTATGACTCGTTAACAAGAGATATTGTGATTTTGTGTATCCGAATGGAGTGACAGTGTTAAGATTCATTCGCATCTTTGTCGTTTCACCGGGAAAAGAGTTGTTTTACTGTAGCCACTGATAATAGAGATGATCTGAAATTGTGTCTGTCACAAAATTGGAATTCAGTGGCGAGGACTGATTTAATCATTGAATTTCGAAATTTATAAGCGATTAATTAGAATGTATGATACTTCTCTTCAAAATGCTGAAGTTACAACGGGCAAGATTCATTAGTAAAGAATGAAACGATGAATCGTGAACGGCGAAACGCGTAACTGATCGCAGAGTTCTTTCGATGGTTGAATTTTCAAGATGTTCAGTCTGTACAGAGCGTGGTTCGGCGATGACATTATGGGGGAGAATTACCCGCGACTTCAAGAAACCCTTTCTCCGCCAGATACGGTGGTTAGGGTTGGCAACGAGGGTGAACATCAATTTGTTGCTCATAAAGGTGTCTTAGCAGCTCACAGTGGCTATCTGAAGGCCTTGTTGGCCACCACAGCTTCAACTTCAAATTCTAATGTCAATTCGAATTTCGGTGGATGTACAAGCCTACCAGCAACAGCTATTGCAGTTACAACCACGAATCTTTCCGGGCAATCGACACGGCAACCAGTCACTTCCGTCTCGGTTTCATCGATCGGTAAATATTCTGTTAGAATCACGAAAAAAATCGAGGGATAATTCAGTGAATCATAAAGAACTTTAGTTCATATTTTTTCAAACTAGTGGTTGATGTTTCTTGCGGAGAAATCTAACAATTTCAGTATGGTCGGTTACCGTTTTAAAGGCAAGTTATAGATTTCTTTTGTGTACGAGATTAAAGATATTGTGGCTAAGATTCTATGTTATTCTGTACTGAGTGTCGTTCGAAGGATTCGAAGAATGTTGTATGGCAATATTGAATGGTAAATCATTGAGAGAAAGTGCAATGAATATAAAAAATTGGGAAAACGGGAAAACTACTATTTTTTCCCTTAGTTATCCGTGATAGTAATATTTTACTATCTTCCCACCATTGACACGCATCCTGTTAAATAAAAAAACATTCCTACTGATAAAAATCAAAATTACTACACAGACTCGATCTTTTCAATTCTCCAACGACACAAATAGAAATTCTTTGCAGCTTCATGCAAACACCCCCTCCGATTCTCTAAAAACATATATACCCAAAGTTCTTCGCAACTATCCCTAATAACTATCTACACTTCAATTTTTCCGTTTCTCCCAACGCAAATCTAACAAAACTTCTGCATAACCCAACTCAATAACAATCAACATTGCAATTCTCACAATTCTTTCAATTCTCCAAAAACACAGCCAGCAAAAATTCTTTGAAACCCAACTCGATAACAATCAACATTGCAATTCTGACAATACTTTCAGTTCTCCAAAAACACAGCCAGCAAAAATTCTTTGAAACCCAACTCGATAACAATCAACATTGCAATTCTGACAATACTTTCAGTTCTCCATAAACACAGCCACCAAAAATTCTTTGTAACCCAACTCGATAACAATCAACATTGTAATTCTGACAATACTTTCAATTCTCTAAAAACACAGCCAGCAAAAGTTGTTCGTAACCCAACTCGATAAAAATCAACATGGAAATTCTGAAAATACTTTCAATTCTCCAAAAACACAGCCACCAAAAATTCTTTGTAACCCAACTCGATAACAATCAACATGGAAATTCTGACAATACTTTCAATTCTCCAAAAACACAGCCACCAAAAATTCTTTGTAACCCAACTCGATAACAATCAACATGGAAATTCTGACAATACTTTCAATTCTCCAAAAACACAGCCATCAAAAATTCTTTGTAACCGAACCCAACATATTTCTCCCCATTTTAAACACCTAAAACCCTCTAATTTCCCACCCAATCCCAAACGCACCCCGTGGCGCTAAATATTCGCGATTATTCCAGGTGGAGAAGCGTTCGCGCCACTGTTGCACTACATGTACACCGGCCGTTTAGAAGTGACACTGGATAACGTTTACAGCGTGTTACTAGCAACCCATTTGTTGCATATGCCAGGAGCCCTCGAGCAATGCAGGGCTGCATTGCTCAGGCTGAGGGCACCTCCGCCTCTGCCGACCCCGATACCAGTACCGGCATCGACGTCAACGTCCACGTCGATGTCGACGTCGGCGTCGGGTTCGGGGAACATACTTAGGCCGATACCGAACAGGCTGATGGTGGGCCCGAGCATGTGCTGGCCACCACCAACGCCACTTTATCCACCAACCGCACCAGTTCCCGCATCCGTTGGCGTACCGCATTTGCCACAATTGCAACCGTCGGTGCTGATGCAATCAACTGTCCCGCCCAGCATTTCGGTTATACCGACCTCGGCTATACACGAGGCACAGAACTCGGCGCGATATAGGTTTGATGTTTTCTACTGGAATTTTTTAAACGCTGGGAAACGTTACGGCTTTTAAGATGCAGACAATAGGGAGCGTGATTATGAGTAGTGAAGCGTAGAGGAATTTTATTTACTTTGGATATTGTGTAAATTCTTTACTTTGGATATCGTATAAATTGTTGATCTTGAACGTTAAAATTATCGTGAAGGTTTGAAGTATATATCGTTGTATATAGTATATATTAATTTAAGAGAATCGTGGCAGTGTTTTATATGAAGATGTATTTTCAGTACGAGCGAAGTATTATCTCCGAAGTCTTCACCGTCGCGGATCGAAAGAGATCGAGCACCACGAGTGGATTCCAGGCAAAGATCACCGGAAACCGAGTCGTCGGCTTCCCTACCCTTCGTGGCAGCCGCTGCGGCGGCATTCACCGCGTTCGCCACTTCGACTGCGGCTACTTCGGCAACCAGAGTCTCCTCGCCGTCTCAATCGACATCCCCGGCACCGTCTTCTACGTCGCAATCTCCGACTCCTTTGCGTCGCGGGAAAAAAACCGCCTTGGAGCAACAACGTAGCAAGGAGGAACGCGAACACTCGAGTCTAATCAGTCATGGTCAAAATCGTAGACAATTCGCAACCTCTCCTGAGGAAAGTTCCAGTCGCAATCGGGAAGGAAACACGGAGAACTCGACGAGCGTGGAGAACGAACGTAATCGATCGTCACGGAGAAGAGGTCGCGCTGGTTCGAACAGCGGAAACGACAGCTCATCGAGCGGCACTTCATCGGTCGTCTACGACGTTGCGTGCTGCGACGGACCGGTAAAGTTCCATCGAGTATTGAACGAGAATTATTCATCCCCGACTTCCTGCGGATCTAGTCCGATACCACCGGTAAGAGTGCAAAGGCAGTGCCTCGAAACCGAGAGCACGTCGAGCGAAAACGATGAAAACGGTGGCCCTGGAACGGCAAGAGGAACCTGCGATCCGATCGAGCCTACTACCGATGAAGCTAACGGCACAGGATCGTACACGTGCGGATATTGCAGGCATACCTTCAAGTCTCAGTACTGTTACAGGAAACACGCCAAGAGACATTTGTTACCGACGAGGACCAACGATACTGCCGGTAACAGACAACGACACGATGTATCACGCGGTAGGAGGGAAGTGAGACTGTTGGATCTGAATGTTCAGTACTATCCGTGTAAAATTTGCGGATGCAAATTTCCCAGCTATTACTTCGTACACAAGCACCGGAAACTGTGCCATCCGAATGTAGAGGAGAGACCAAGAGCCGATGGAACGAACAGCGCGACGGGGCAGGATCATGAATCGATTGCTTCGGATATTCATGAGACACCGTGAAAAAGTGTCGAGGAGACGTAGAAGTTTGTTTGTATTTTCCATAGGTATGATATAAATGTATATAGGATAGAGTTTACTGCAAGTTCGACTGATCTTTAACTTCTAATTGTTTCAGTTTCTTCCGAGTATATTCACGAGGAAATTGTAGCTTAGGCTACGCTGGAAGATGAGATTCAACCGTAATCAAGGTGATTATTCTCGCATCATGGACATATCTTTACGTCTTTGGGGTCTACAGGGATATGAAGAATTATATAACGTGAAGTTCACTGCGGAGGCTTACCTAACGGATGTATCTCAAAATTAATTCTCTGAAAGTAACATTGTAAATCCGCAGTAATTAAATATTATAATCATCACATGCCGCCACGTGTCGTTATAATTCGCCGGTGTAATTTTTAACGAATTATATATGTTCCCTTTTCAAGAGCAACTAAATTCTTTACGGAAATATCAGAATAAATGATTTACGAGGATAAGTACAACGATATAATTTGTAATTTTTTTTATGATTTTATCAAAATGTATCACTTTCATCTACTAAAAGTTAAATCGTAATTTAATGCTTATTCGAATTATTAATGTTACTGTTCTCTACTGATTCACGTCGTGAAAGAGGAAAGATTTTGTAATGCGCAGAAGCAAGTCGATATCTTTCGATTATATTCGTTCTATAATTTAAACTTCCCTACTTTTCGCGAGTATAAAACAGAAATAACTAAAAGTTGCTGGCTGAAAAAACAATTCGAAGCACGAAAGTTAAAATAATCGGAACTAAAAACATCGAATGGTACTATACTCAAAGTCTTAAAGTTACTTTTTCATTCTAAAACTATATGCTTTATGTTGCTCTAAACATATATGTTTGCATTTGCATTACTGCTGAACTTAAAATACGGTAAAATCTAAATAATGATTTCAAGAAAACTTATAACCGCGAAAAAGAAATTAAGTTCTCCGTTTCTGCTGTTCATCAGTTTTCCATAAAGGTAAGTACGACCTTTTTTCTTTCAATTACCGATGATACGTATGTACGTCGTATCTCATGCAACACAATTTTTATATTTTTGAAAAATATCGGTTTAGATGCACAAATATAAAAAGAGAGGAGTAGAAATCTAAACTTGCAGAGGATCAAAGCCGTTGATTTTAGATTTATAAATTATTAGTACGCAATAATAATATCACGGAATTCTAAAATAATCCTATTTCTGTTTAGAGTTGTAATATAATCCCGGTAACTACTACAACAGGAATACTATAGAAGAGTGAAATTCCTATTCTGTATTCTATCTGTATCATACTAAATATTTTATTCTCTTTGTTGCATGAAGCTCTTAATCTTATTGGAACACCTCAGACGATTCCTCTTAAACTCTACAATTACTCAATATTAACAAACTATGACTGAAAAGTGAATAGAAATAACGTTATAAGAAGAACATCACAGATTATTGGATCTTCGGAGACAATATAGTTTCCATGGAAATCTTTATAAAACGACATCCAAATTTCAGTCGCTTCACCGTCCTGATTTTCATCAATAGAATACTGATAAGCCAACGCATGCTCTTTTCATTCTCACTTACCGATAGCGTCGATCGATTGGGCTTCCTCGTCACTGGTTTCCATAGGAGTGGTGTGATTCTCTTTCTTCTTATCCTTTATCCGTCCTGTATTTGCCACGTTACTATTACCGCTGCTGTTTGTTTCCCTGCAACCCGGTTTCTTCTTATTGCAGTCTTTGAATTCCGACTGTATCGCCGCAGCATTCGTCGCATTAGCATTCAACGACGACGTCGAGGACGAGGATAACGTGCTCTTCCCATCGATTCTATAAGATAATAAGAAGAAGAAAGTATTTATTAATTATCCACATAAAATGTACCACGATATGAAAGACAATAAAGTCCACCTAAATTGATTGATCTGACAATTTCAAGAGATTACAAAAAGAAAGAAAGATTTTCCCTTAATGGATATAATAAAATCAGTCCCCCGAGTAACTGGCACGCGCGTACATCATACGACGAACGAGAGAAGTCAACATTCGCCGGAGGCCTTTGCGCCACTCAGAATCCGATTTTCAACGATCGACTCAATTACGATGATGAGTGCCTAGATAAACATAATCCACTAACCAGTAACCATTGATTAGCATTACAATCTGCTAATAACTAGTCCAACCCTCCCTCTCCCAGGGCTACATTCCCACCACCGTAGTTTCCTCGTTCTCTCTTACTCCCTACCGGTACCGTATTCCCCCACCAATTTCTATCCGCCCTTCTGCACTTGGTCCGTTTGTTCCTTCTTTCCAGAATCATGATGGTCGCCGCTATCGCTAAACTAATTTTCATTGGCAGAGCTCCGTGAAACGGCGAGCGGGGAAAGAGGTAAAGTAGAAGGGGTGGACAGAAGGGGGACGGATAAAATTGCTTTTGCATATAATTTCGCACACAGTTTTCGGGCATCGTGATCGTTGGACGGTAATCGATAAATGGCTTTTCGAGGGTCGTCTCTCGAACGGTGAGCAATACTCAGAATGGCTTATGGGGATGGGTTTGTTTGCACGATGAATATCTTCCATTCGATGAGCATAGCTCATTCAATCAAGGTACACACTTTCATATCAATTCCAATCCCATGAATTCCCGTTCAACGTTATCTTCAACGGTCCGTGTTACAGTTGTATTTTTTCGTTTTATTATACTTGTACCTTTCCTGTATCTATTACGGGTAAAAAATATGATGTTTCTACCGGAGTATTGATTAAAACTTCGTGGTGTAGATGTTCTGAACCCTTTTTGCTTGAAATGGAAATCTCACGTTGAAATTGTATAGCATTGTTCACGATCCTCTATATTGTACAGATTTTGTACTTCTTTGTAAATATGACATCAATTTTATCTTAAACTTTGCGATACAGTTCTGTATTTAGTCGTTCGTGTAGTATGCACTTGACGGATCTACAGTTCTATGAAAATAGTTAATTGTCTCTTTTGAATTATGAAACACCTTTCTGACTATTATAACAACGCTACCGCTGTTATACGATTTTCCGTATAGCTTTTTCGAGATTCTTAGTAATTTTATATAAATACAATAGTATTTTCATAGGTATCGAGCAAATAAACCATTTCCATACATAATAACAACATTTCAAAACTCCCACGTCAAGACGATTTTCGTATACCTTTGTACGATACTTCACCTTACACTCACAGAAGTACATACATTTTACAAGATGTCAATATTTATTAAATTAAATATGCGTATGAAAGAGGAGAAACATATCACGTACATTACTTTCACATCCTTTCCTGATGCTGTCTCCGAGCTAGACTGCGATTCTTCCTTAATTTCCACTTTGATGAGATGCGGCTCTTTACAGTCCATTTTATTCTCTTTATTTTCCTTATTTATTTCCCTATTATCCTTAGCGTTTAACGTTGTCGACAATGCCGAGACACACGACGATGTTGTTGTTGTACTCAGGATGGATGTCGTTGTGGCTGTCGTTGATGCTGTTACGGAATCCGTCGTTAAACTCACACTCGACGTAGTCGAACTTAAAGGAGTGGCTATTGTGGACACTATAGTTGTAGCAGCAGATGTTGTCGATATACTCGATGTTGTTGTAGTTGTCGTTGTGGTGGTAGAAGTTGTTGCTGCTGAACTGTTTTGAGGATTCTCTTGGGTTTTTTGTTGTTGCTCGCGTTGTAGCCTCGTCGTGACTCCCGTCGTTAAAATATCTATAGGTCCGATACTTGAATTGGCATTATTTACCTGTAACAATCGCACAAAATTCGACCTTTTACCTTCGTATTCTATCAAAAGCTCTGTAATTGCAATTTCCTAGCGTAAAAGTACAGAATGAAGAGTCACCTATGTAATTCGCAAAGAACCAGTTTTATCGATGTTAACGAAACGTTTTCAAAGGACAATTTATGATCGCACTTACTTTATTATTAGGATTGTTTCGAGAGCTACGTGTCCGCTGTCGCGACTTTCGTAATAGCTGCTTGTAGTTTTCAGCTTTTTTAGTGAGGTAGTAGTGATGCACACAATCTGGAACGGACTTGTGTTCTAAAGACTGAGCTATCGCTCCGAAATTCTTAGGGTGTTGTAGATATTTTTCTTTAAATAACTCATGCTCCACAGGACTCCACACATTGATTAACTTCCGTTCACTGTGTAGAGCTTCCAATTCTTCTGGTTGAAGCAAACCATTCCGATTTTGAAACGCAATCCGTCTCTGCTTTGTATCCAACAACAGTGGCGGTATGACGGCATACGAACGCATCTTCTTATCCTCCATCTAGTATACAATATTTTATGAAGGATTAGTAATTAACATTTAATCCTTTACGCTAAGTCTTGAACTTGTCTAATACTAATGTATGCAAATTTATAAGATAGTAAGATAGCACAGTAACCTCTTCATAATGCTTTATAAATTAAGAGATCTCCTTTTGCACGAGTGTACAAATTAAAAGAAGATGTAGAATGTATTGAAAAAGGTGTAACATTTCTACTAATAAATCTCATAATCTCGGGATATGAATAGTATTTACTGTAATATGGTTTTATACTATCATCTAAGCATACCAGTTGGTCAGATGCTGTTAAATATAACTTTTTATAGACATTTCAGACATTATTGATATGATACGGACTTAAATGCAGCTATGTAGAATCTGAAATAATGATTCGGCAATATTTCTGCCTAAGAAATGTGAACTGAATATATCATTTTCATGATGCACCTACGGTGCAAGTATTTCAATAGTAAAGAACGTAAATTTTGTCATTTTCATTAAGTATAAATTGATTGTGCCTATCTTATTTATCAAAATTTTTTAAAACGATAGAATAAACACCAGTTGAAGAATTTGGAAGTTAATAGATCCTACACATAAAGTAAAAATTAATTTCATTAAGGTACTTAGAATACAGAAATCATTACGCTCCTCTAAGATCAGAAAATAGAATACTGTTTAATAAAGACCAAATACAATGAAATGTAATCGGGAAACCATCAAATCATTTACAATAAACCCTACTATAAAGAATAACGAATATGATACGTAAATATCACCTCTATCCAACTTTCGCGAATATACTTCGAATTAATTCACAATAATACTTTACATTAATCTCTGTAATTTTTACCCTGTCCAAATTAAATCCATTTTATGAATATTTAAAATTATACTAATACTGTATCTAAAAAATTGCTATACGGACACTATCATATGAGTCACTCAGAAGCCAATGCGGTTAAGTCAATTTCTTGATATTCTCCGATTTTTGTAAATTTTAATGAAATAAACTTTATTCTATTAAAATTTACAAAATTCGGAAAGTATCGAAAAATGGACTTAAGCGCACTGGCTTCTGAGCGACTCATATATAAGTATTATTAAAACGAACGAAATAATATCTTATTCTTCCAAATTCATAGCAAACGAAGTATTTATTCCATATTCTTCTCGCATATCCCTTTCCCACGTCAGAAATAATTCCTCCTCCATCATTTTATCATAACTATGCCATTATAATGTTCATAAAATTAACACTATCGCCATAACGTAATGTACCTCTTGTTCTTGAAGACCATCCATAATTTCCTCAAGGTCAGCTTCGCTCTTAATGCGAGACCCAACTCTATTGAACCGTTCCTTATCTTCCCTTTGTTTCCGCAATTCCGGAAATACTTTTTCGAAGAACTCGCGATTTTTCGCCTCTTTCGATTTTCTTTTCTGCGTTGCCTCCAATCGCTCTACTTTACGGTGCCACTCCTGTACCAGAATAGCGTACGTTTGTGACTGCTGCCGATGCAAAGATGCGCGTTCCGCGTGTTCTCGTCGAAGTCTCGCTATAAGCCTCGCTCTCATACACGTTTGATGCCTCGTACGGTTTTCCTGATACACACTTGTATCCGAAGGTTGATTGTACAAAGGTAACTCCACTCTGGGGCCTAGCCTTTCTAAGAGCCTGTGAGCTTCTTCTGCCTTTCTCTGTAAGTAAATTCATACGTTTTCAATAACAGTTTCGAAATATTATTTATGAATTTACATTTTTATAATAAGCCGACTACATATTTAACCCTTTGCATTCGAACTTTTTCGCATTACAAGTGCAGTGACATATTTCGTAAGTGTCTAGAAGCAGCATTTCGAGTGCAAAGGGTTAATCTAATTTAAAATAATAAAAGAAATACTTCAAATGGATTATGTATTATCATATAATTGTGATATTATTCTAATAATTATACTATACGGATATATTTTAATGTATTTAATACATTTAAACAATAGCTTACTCTGTTGTCAGCATAAATTTTTTGTGCCAAAGATTGATGCTTTGGTTGCTGAGATTGTTCCTCAACCGGCCGTTTAAGACCACTGGCTTCTAGAGGCTTATTTGCTGTTTCTTCTAATTCTTTTAATTTTTTCCGAAGCTTGCTTATTTGCGACTCCCTTTTTGCAATCTCCCTATCGACCTTGGCTATCTGCTGCAGAAGATCGTCCTTGGTACTTCTAAATTGCGCATCTTCTTGCGTATTTGGTTCTGGAAGGGTTGGTGATATTGCTTCCGTCTGCGGCGTATACGCGCCTGCAACAGGCTGTTCAAACAAACATTTTCAATTTAATATGGCATCGATTTTCTTGCCGGTTATATATTAAATGTAACGTAAAGTGTGTCGAATATTCAGTGTAGCACTATGAAAGACGATTCAGAAAACTAGGGCAAAGCGTAAAGGTACGCAAACGTGACAGAGGAGATAGTTAGATGGTCCAGTAGAATTTATTTTCATTATCCTACTACTTCACGAATGAAATGATACACCATAGGTGTAACTTTTCGTAACTGGAGTTGTAACTTTTCCTTTAATTCCACTACACTCTATCATTCGCATTAATCTTTCTTTTAAATGTTCTACGTACGGAAGTACTATTACAACATATTAAAAACCGAAGATATTTTAAGATAATTCTCATAATTAAATATTGTATAAGATAGCCTGCATCGCAATTAAACGCGTTACAAAATGTTTATTGTCTAAAACTTCAACGCTTGAAAACGTGCTAATGAAGCACATGAAAAATAAAAATATTCAAAATATCTCGAAAAGTATAGAAGTTCGTAGTGTTCTAATACTTTTGTACATGAAATATTAGGACGACTTGACATGGAGCCATTGGGAAAAAGTGCAACTACGCAGTTCTCCTATATAGCTACATATACTCAAAAAATCGATTCATAAAAAATAAACATGGATATACTATTCCATTTTTGCTTTAGCATTTTGTTCTATCTGTACATTGAAAAGTAATACTACGCGACCCAGTTTTCTGAAGCAACCTACATATATAAAAGAAGAAATTTAACTCTCTAGATATAGACGATGATTATAATTATTTTCTACACAGCGCACGATGCTGTCGAGCAGTGACTATATTGTCACATATAACGTCCAATATGATCGAATAATGACTACAGTCATCGTTCACGTAACACTTCAGCCGAACAATGACTATAGCCATTGTCCACATAATATTCGGCGCCTAAAATCTTGGCCGTGGTGGATACATCGGTGGATCAACGTTTCGAACGCTAGGAATTCGTTCGCAAGCGAATCATCACGTACCAAAATGACTGATTCATAAGCTATTACAAGAAACTTCGAAAATTCGACATTAATTTAATGCAGAAACTGCGACTGCATCTGAGAAGTATCAACATTACACCCACCCTAGTATCTATCCTAAGCGGTTGCTGTAATTGCACCACATGCTCTTGTTTTCCGCAAGCATCCGCGGGCGACAAGCTCTGACAACGAGATTGCGACTGAGACTGCAACTGAACTTGAGTCGGTTGGACCAAGCGGATTTTTTTGAATGGTGGCACCTCCTGCAAACTGGCCATCTCGACAGCCGTGCGACTACAATACGGATCCGGCTGGACGGGCATGAGGCCTACTCGTGGATTTCTTGAACCGGACACGTGCTGATAGTCGGGCGCTGTCGGTGAGGGTGTCGGCGTCACCGAGGCAGGTGGCAGAAGAGATATCCTCGGTCTATCCCCTCTCCCACTGCCCATGGTGTTTCCTATGCCGGTATTCGCCGCATATTCTGCAGTGACCACTCCGACACCGACTCCTACCTGCGACAGAGGACTGCTGCTAACGCTGATGGCGATCCTCTCGTTCACCTGAAAAACATACCAGTCAAAATCTATCTTCCGCCTTTTTTTTTTCTTTATTCGTCTTGTGCTGTTTTCGGGGGATTTTACTCAATTTATCTCGCCTAACCTTCTCAACGCAAGCCTATTTCAGGAAAATCGATGACCCGGTTCAAGAGGGCAGACGGCAGAGTATCAATATACCTGCACCAGCCGTCGCGCCTCTCTTGCACTGGAATCGTTGATTCCAATTTGCTTCGTTCCCCTTTTTTCTCGCCCTTAAAAGAGTCACGCTTAACGCGTGCCACTTTATCCCCACCCCCTCACCATAAAAAAGGAAATTTAGCGACATTTCTGCAATTATTTCAGTGGAATGTTTTTTCGATGGTATGCATTGTTGTCAAAAGAATTGGGAAATAGCCGAATAAGCAGCGTGAGCGTTAAAACACGTTGCACATGTCCCGATCGCTCTTGACTGATATCAGAACGATGTAAACATTTTATGAAATTGAAAAAAGTGTGTATTTACAAAATTGTGGTGCCTCTTAAGTAGCAATTCACCGAACAACTACCCACGCCGTTAAAAAATAAATAGTAACCAAAGAGATAGAAATAATCAATGGAATGATTGAAGTAACAATACTTGATTGTCCTGCATGTACGTGTACTTTTATAAACACATACATGCGACGAGTAGGCGAACGCACTTTCACCCGCCCACTTTTGTGTATACCGTATTGTGAACTACGTAACGTTATACTCATTACGATTATTACGATGCAGTTTCTCTTTCAGATGAAAGAATTGGAGACTTTATCAACTACCAGAAACATATGGCAACTCTGCAATTCTATCGAATTACGTGAACGACATTGTATTTTAAGAAACTCCCATAATTGATTACATTTCAAATTCAAAGGCACGCATAAAAATATGTGTAATTTAAGAGCTAATTATAACAGCTAATATATGTATCGTATAATACCGCAAACTGAATTGAAATATCGTACATTTATAAATGTTGCGGCACGTGTTAATACAAAGTTACGAGTGCCTTCTAAAAATATATAACGGTAGTTGATACAATTATAATAAATCAATAATTTTTGAAACTACGTAACCATCGTACGAATAGACGCATTATATCGTCAACGGAAAGAGAAAGGGGAGGGCCAATAGTGGGTGAAAGTCAAGGGCAAATCAGACGCAACGTGTTATGCACGCATTATGCGCAGTGCGTTTCGATTTGTTATCGGGTAATATCTAAAAAATGATGTTCCATAAATGTATTTGTACAACAGGAATCATCGCAGTACTATACATAATTTCAAAAGAAATATCTATCAACCCATTTGCAATAATCATTTCATACCCGTATCGATTCGGGCTGCATAAAAAATGCAAACGAAATCATGCCCAATTCGTAGAACGCACGGAAGGTTCGTCCGACGGCAGGCGCTCGAGGTACGATTTTATTCGAGCACAATCAGAGGGAAATACCTACGTTCGAGGTGGCGCTGCGATATGCATCTCTCGCGGCATAGGCAGTTCCCGCGAGCGGTGGTGGTGGCGGTGTTTGGCTGACTGTAGGCGGATTCGCAGGAGGCGCGGTCGCGGAGACCGGAACAGCCACTGGAGCTGACGCCGGCGACGCCGACGTGACCACCGTCGCTACGGCAGGGGCCGACGCCGACGTCGGCGTCGGTGGATAGGGATGAATGTACCGCAAACCACCCGCCATTGGCACGGCAACGTAGCCTCCTGGTGCACCAGCCGCCGTACCACTATTTCCGCCACCGTTACTTCCGGCACTGGCACTATTGCTGGTACCGCTGGTACTGCCGTTTCCACTTCCGGGCGGTGCTACGTTTGCTACAGCACCAACACCGGCACCGGCTCCGACGATCCCGGTTCCGTTGTTAGCCCCGGCACCGGTGCTGACGCCACCGCCGCCCCCGGCGCCGCCGCCTCCACCGATCGGAGGACCTCCGGCGGTGCCGCTTCCAGCCGTTGCTGCCGCCGCCGCTGCTGCCGCTGCCGCTGCGGAAGACGCGGCTGCACCGCCTTGAACGTATGTCGCGCCCGCTCCTACCGTTCTCGGTGACACAGGACTGCTGCTCTTGATGTTCACGTAACTTTGAGTGGGCCTGCAAATCGAATTGTACATCAGCATTTTTGCATTTGTTCTGGTAAAGTTATTTGAAAATAGTTAACTACGAGGATAAGGTAAAAGATTGGAGGGTGGGTTGTGATACTTGATTCGCATGGAAGCGCGAGCAAATTCTTGTCACAAATCGTTCGATATTTTTACGTAATGTTATGAAATAGTATGGGTAAACATTGATTAGCGTGCGTAGTTAGTTATAGTACTTGATTTTAGCGTACAATTTGCATCATTACAGTTTTTTGCACTTCAGTCTTGATCGGCTGTTTACGTGTTATAAGTTAGTGTATAATCGGTTTAGCAAGTTTTGCGTAGCAAAACAGTTACCTAAGTTGACAATAGATTCTCTAACGGATAGAGTGATAATTTCCTTTTGTTTATTCAGTGAAGTGCTGCTCGGTGGTATTTTTAAAGTGGTATTGCAAAAATTGGGAACAGTATGGAACCAGTTCTTGAGAAGAAATTCTTGTTTCTTGGGTGACTGACTCAATTTTTATTATATATGTATATACACATACACCTATATACATATACATACACGTTTATCGAACAAAATGCAGTTCAGTCACAAACTCCGGTAACTTAATCAGAAAATTCATTAGTCGGTTCGATATTCATGCCTCGATAACGGTACTTTCCAACGAGATTTCTCGACGTATCATGTATCATTGAACTCGGCATTAACGGACTTTCAATGTGTGTATATGTGCACACTGATACAGTATCCACATTAGGGATACAGGACACTAAGAAAACAAGTACAAATGTGAGCAGAATCGAATGCAAAATGCAAAACATTTTTCCCCGAATAACTCGATATTTCCAACATGTAGTGGCAATACGTAAAATTAGGTTTTAAATACTTCCAGCAATGAATATTACGAAAGAAGATTTTTCATCACAAAAGTGTAGGTGTATCCCTTGATTGGAATTCATTTGCAATCACTTATCCCATACGTTTCGATAATATAATCAAAAGAAGAGGAATAACTGACTGCGACAAATTCTCACGTTCTCATATACAAAAACACGTATTTGCAAATATGTATGTATATACGTATATACTTCAAATGACAACTTAGAATTGTACGTTCAAAATTAGATCTAGATGAAAAGAGAAACTACGCGACAAGTGCGTGAAAAAGATTATGGATGCATGCGTGGTAAACTGGCCAATCGCGTTCCGCGATGGAAAACGATTCACGCGGCGTTGTTGCCATTGGCTCTACATGTGGCAGAGTTGGGATGGACGACATTTCGGCGGTAGTTTGCCACATGTGGCACGGTACGCCGCGCATGCGCCCCGAAGTACAATAAAATGTGGTGTGATGCGGTATAGTACAGATCGCGGTTCCGCGTGTCGGTACGTTGGTGCCTCCACTGTGTCGAATGATCGCGCATGCGCCGAACATCATCCCAAAGGGTGAATGTGCCCGCCTGCTTTCGTAAGGCGACGTTGCTGTCGCGATGTTGCCAGACCGTTAAATACGTCCAACTTACAGCGCCGTGGTTCGCGTCTCTTGCATTATTTGCTAGCGAATTATGGTGTAAGGTTAGCTGCACCAGCCGGTATCTCGTCTTTTTTACATTATAGTTTGTTTGTTTTTTGAAGTGCTGTGCGTGAACCATGGTTCATATAACATGAACTTTTTTTTAAGCCTTTGTCAACATGTCATATTTTTTCGTGGATATGAAAAATCTATACCTACTTTTTCGAATTTTTATGTAATCACCGATTTATATTACTGACGGACCTATATCCCTAAATATTTTCAGAATCACGTACGATTATTGTAAAATAAATCGTATGGCAATGATTGCATTAAATTCTTGTCATAAAAAATTTGCACAGTGTTGCCTTGTTTCTGTAAAGAAAATATATAGCCTGATTTCATATTTCGTATAAACACATGCTGCGTTAATTAGTATCGATTATGTATAAACACAATTTTGAATTAACATCTATAATATCCGGAAACACAATAAATATGGTATCCCGGAAGAAACACAGAAGAGCAATGTCGTCCGCAAAGCGTACATTAGTATCAAAGATCGAATCAGATTGTTCCTTCGAAATTGTTTTTCAAGATGTAAATCTATCATGACTCACATTAAAAATAAGACGTCGAAACGGAAATGATTAATCGATCGGTAAAACCTCCACGATATTACCTTTGTTATTGACGTCCGAATAATAAATTGATGGACAATCCCAATAACATTTTTAAGACTTTTTAAATTTAAAAAAAAAAAGAATTTAGTCAGTTCCAATCACACATACCATATCACATGTCTACCCTACCTGTATGGTACTTTAAAATACTGCATTTATCTTTTTCACCATAAATGCATATGTTGTATAATAGGAAAACGACATAAGTCGATCTAATATTGATATGCAACAATACCATTTACAGGCATTATGCATCGCGGTATTCTTACAGCCGATTATTTACATCTAAATAAGTTCGCGTTTCTTATATAGCGACCTACGATCGAAATTAATGTTTGGTCGTCTGATGGCTCTTCCTCGACTATGGGCTCTCGATGACGTAACGGTCAGTGACCCCCTCCCACCTCTAAAACCTTCTCCCCACCGTGCATCATCTATTCTTTCTCCCCTGACGAGTGATGCGCACGCGATAGGACATTATATACGTACGCAGGTCAGCAAAGAGAAAGACGGTGTCTGATGCATACCTCCGAATGTACATAGAAATTCAAACGTGACACTATTCTAATATACGTACCTACAGTTTTTATTTTCAATTTACCGTGTAAACGAAATTTATCATTTTAATGTTTTCTTTTTCTTATTGAAGCTTGCTAATAAAATTGCTAATAAACTTATTTCAAATTTATAATGTATATTATACATTTATAATTTTCAAATTTAAAAAATGTAACGATCACTTCTTTTACTTTGTATATGTCACAGTTTTTTTTCTGCGTAACCGTTAAGTTAGCTTTTACTTTGGTTCTGATGAATAAATGGAATCCAGGAAACGGTAAGGCAATGGCTGCGACGAAAAACAGTGACAGGCAGGAGAAAGAATATTTCAAATGGCTTGGTTACAAGGAATATACTGTAACTGTAGGTAGAATAACTTGCGTCTTTCTAAGAGCAAGGAAGAGAGAGGTGTCGGGGGTGCAGAAATGGAGAAAGGAGAAACATGGAATCTATAGTATATTTACATACGTATAGGATACGAACATTCATCGTGGGAGAAGTTGCAGAAAACTGTAGGTAATTAAGCTACGATATATCGGTGACGCGATGCATTTTTGTAATAAATCGAGCATAGCAAGACTTTATAATTAAACTGCATTCTAGTTTAAAAGCCTACATATATCATGATTGGAGTATATGAGATACAGTCATTTTTCTCAATCGATTAAACAGAAATACACACTCGACACTTCTGTCTCTGGAAAATATTTTTTTTTTCGGATAATGTCTATCGGAAGAACGAATGAAAAAGAAATCCGCTTGGCCTTGAGCTCCTTCCACCAATCCTACCTTCCTTTCCCGCCTCCGCTCCCAACGCCTTCTGCCTCACCTTCCTTTCCTTGCTCATTTGACTGCTATTATTAAAGATGTATTTCCACTACTCATACGCGAATATTGTGTGCACGATTGTATCATAATATAAAGCATGACAATATGAAATATATTTTTATCTTTTAGCCTAGAGTGTTTGCTATCGTTTCAGAAATTACTTTGCAAATGTTCCTACTTTGATCGAAGTACCGCATTCATCCAATTGATGGGTAACGTAGTGATATTATACATAATTTTTAATTATTGAAAGATTAAGGATAAAGACGTTCAAAAAATATCTAATTCTGATTCAGAAGTTATATCCTATCTTAGTATGTGTTTTATTAACACTGTTATATTCGAAATGTATTGAACTACATAATTATGTACGATAAAAATATGTTTCTACTCTGGGGTTATCTGAATCCTAATTTGTTACATTTATGTTTTACGTGATATTTCAATATTTATCGGTCTTAAAAAATATATATTTTTTACGTAAGATAAAAAGTTTGCGGAATAATTTTAGATTTGCAATCTTTCTATTAGTTTAGTGTCCATTCCGGCTTACTCAGACCTAAAGAACTTAATACTTCCGTCATCACCGCCATGTTTTACTCCCTCCAGAGCGTCTCACTGGCGGCTTTCTCTCTCCTCGCTCAACAAGTCAGGCTTATTTTCATTTTTCGCGAATTTAGATAAGCGACTACGAAATGCGCAACGATACAAAAATTTGTAGAAATTGAAAAATCCAAACTGATAAAATGCTTACAACATTCTTATTATTAGACGATATATAATCGTTTTAACGACAGAGTTAAAAAAATTGTAATGGTAATTAGAATATTACATCGATACAGATTCTAAGCACTAGGCGGGCAAAAATAAATTTATGTGGAATAAATACGTAATACATGTTCCGTTATTTTAACCACGAGTGACTGTATAATGATAGGATATTATCTACGTTTTTATCCTGCCCTCCTCCCCTCATACTTTTCTAGTAAGCTGCTCTACGAGACAATCCGATTCATAATCCACAGTCTACATAGATAGTGTGATTTTCTGTTATATTTCCGTCGCAGTCTAACTAAACGTTTCCGTAACGAACCTAACCTAACCCATTTCCCGCGTTTTATCCATTCCTTAACCCACACTAAGTCGAACGTGCAATTTTGATCATGAAAACATGAAATTCGTGGAAATCTACAAATATGCGAAGGAATATTTTCACAGATAACACACAAAAGTTGAACACTTTAACTGATTTAGGGACGCAAGAGACTTTATATCACGATAAGCTGTTACTTATGCCGCGACTCAAAACAAATTCGTTGAATATTATTTCAGTGCGTAGGGAACTCATTGAGAGTCAGGTGATCTTACGTCTGCTATAATTCATGATAATACTAATTAAACATAGATGTAACACGATAATTGAACTGTATGAAATAAAATGATTAATGAATATTATGTGTTCGTAAGACAGTAAACGATGTAACAGAAATAACTACGTGGACTTACTTCATCATGCAAACGAACAACCTCGAGTTTCAAAAGAATCCCTCCTTTTTGCATGCATCCTTCGCTGATGTATTTGGTACATTGCACTGCGAAGATTCACGTTTTACACGTAGTAACGTCTTTAATTAACAACACAACCGTCGTTTGCACGTGTACTTTGATAAATCATAAATCACGGTCGTAAGATTCGCGAGGTTAAAGATCAACGTTGCACGTTGACGTTTGAGGTTAGAATCGACAGGTAGCAGTAGTGGTAAAGCTGAAGACGCGCATGCGCGGCATGGTAAAGTTAGGTTACGCGTCCAACAAACTGCTCTGTTCACCGCGTATTTCAAGTCTCGAATCTCGAGGTCGTCTCTTACGAGACTCGCTATCTACAATCTACAATCTTTTATTATGCACGATTCTTTTGACCACGCGGTGATTTCCACTAATAAGATAAAAACAAACGGGACGTATAATTCATGTAAAAAGGAAACTTTACCCGCTTGTTTTATGCCCCAAATAATCTCTTGGTATAATTTAATTTTGGTAGGTTTAAAATTTAATTAGAACACAGACATATATCATTGAAATGATTTGCGCGAGAAGTAAACATTAATAATTAGGAATGACATATATGTATATAACGTATAAGTTAAACTTTAAATGATTTTAGGAAAATATGATTACCTATTTTAGCAATGTGTAAAAAAATTTTGTAAAAAGAATGAACTATTTTTGAAATTACTTGATGATCACTACGGTATAATAATGATTCAAATTTCGACCAAGTATTGATTTGAAATTACTGTTTTGTAAATAGACATAACATGTAGTAATGTATTTCTCAATCACAATTCTTAGCGACTGAAGCCAAATTATTGCCATTGCGTACGTACATAGTGCATGTGAGCATGAAGCAACGTTTCGTTATTCCGTTCCAAATACATGTTCTTCAATAACGAATATAATCGTGTAACTTTTATCTTCAATATTAATAACATTTTACTTTGAAAAACACTTCTCAGTAATTACGATTTCATACAGACGCCTCTATATTTTAATGACTGTCATACCTGAAACGCCAGTAGCATAATGCAAGACTTTACCATAATAAAATTTAAAACAATGTGAGGCTACAACAATGAATTATTATGATATTCATACTGCAACGCATACTTTGTCACAATAATTAAAAGGGCCTTACAGCAAGACAAATTGTCACGTAAACTTATTTTTCATGCAAGCTGTTAAAAAAAAACAATATAAAGATAGCGTCAATACAAACGTACGACTTTTTACATTCTCTCTGTCTGTAATTCAACGTGAGGTGTCAACGTGAATGCGTGTATACAAAATAGATGTACGAACTTGCAGTCACATCACGTCGGGGCGACGTCTTGTTTTTAAAGCAACAGCCTCTCATTGTTATATGTTATCATCTAGCGTCATAAAAAGTGTTTAAAAGGATTCTACACTTGTTCTTATGAGCTCCGTGGAAGATTGAAAAAAAGAATCGAAGAAAGTGGAAATAAAAGTAGAAGCAATATAAATAGAAGTCATCGTATATAGTAAGTTTTGAAAGCAAAGCGGGAGAGATTTGTATGGCGCGAATAAAATAATAAAGAAGACAATTATTCTGCGACTACTGAACTAATTAACCTAAGGAATTAGGGAACTCCATGAAAAAGTAACATGAATGCATGATAACTATTTTTTGACTATTTCAACTGGGTCAGATATTTTTAGTCTGAAATACTCGTCCTTCAAGCGTGTACATTAAACGCGAGTTTAAATTTGCGTAATAGATATCTAATATGTACCGTTGACACTTAGAATTTAATTTGATGTATATCAATCAACACATTTTCCCATGATTCATCAAACGCCGGCATCGACAATGCATTAATCTTCGAGCACAATTACGTTATCTATCAGCATCAATTTGCGCAAATTATTCCGACAAATTCTACTTTTACCAACTTTATGAAACCTGTTGCATCAACGACATTGAAGTGGGCTTTGTGATTAAATATCAAAATATCAATGAATTTGGGGCTGGAGTTTTGTATACTTTCCGCGATGCATTTTCATATTTGGACTTATAAGGGAAGTTCAGGAACTGATACACTCCGATTTAGATGAAACTTTGTGTTGAAGTACAACGATGTAACGCTCAACGGCTGTGTGAGGAAGCGATAACGGCGGTTTTTAAAATTGTTTACATTGAAGCAGAGCCGCTCCTCGTGCTGAAGAATCTTCGTCCTCAGTTGCAAAGTCACAGCCGCAGAGAGCACACCATATTTTATTTTATATTCTTATTTTACATTTATATTTAAAACAGCTTTACTTTATTATATCTTTCCTATTTTTTTCAAATAAATAGAACTATTTTTTACAAAAGTTCCATCACTGCATAAATATTTATTAGACATATCCAAGAAGATGGAATTGGTTCAGGCCCGTTTTCAACCTTGAGGGAGATATCAACCCCTTTGTCCGAACCGCCCTTTCTATATACGTGCTTGTCAGTCGTAAAGAACAAAAGATATCTCAAAACGTTTGTTTTGAAGGACTTCTGACAATGTTATCATTTTTTGCTTCTGAAAATTGAAAGTTGTCACTTTTGGCAGAATTTAGAAACAAATTGTGCTTCATTTTGTTTGCAATTGTTAGTTTAGCGTGAATTTTAATATGGAGTGCAAAAACGAACATTTTCGACATATTTTAATTTGTCATTACTTTTTTATACAAACCACATCGAAAGCTGAATTTTATCAAAAATAAGTTATGCTGTCAATTTGGTGGGATTACAAAGGTGTTGTGTACTTCCAGCTGCTTCCAAGGAACCAAACGATTAATTCAAATGTTTAGTCTAAAATCGCACCTGGTTCAGTTTTCTGCTGATAAAGACCAGAATTTCTATGAGAGCGGAATCATGAATTGGTCTAAAAGATGGCAAGAGGTCATCGAACAGAATGGAAAATGTATATTAAAGTTCATTCTTTGTTAAAAAGAAAGTTGAGTTTCATTTCATATTGCAAAACCGAAATTACTTTCTTGCCAACCCAATAGTTAGTGTTATATATAGTTATACTGTTTCTTGAGGTCCATAAAGCTGCCTTATTTGGAAAATTGGCCACCGCAGTCCCTCTTTTCAGAAGAACTTTATTTTTCATTTCGAATCGATAAAAGCGTCTTTTTATTATGAATCAACGACGTATACAGAGTAGGCGAGAGAGAAGCAGGACAGATGGGACAGCAAAGAAAGGGTCTAGCAGGATAAGGGGGTCAAAAGTGCCCTTGAAGCTATTTTATTCCACGATGCGTCATTCGATAGGTAACCATAAGAAACCATTGTACACAAATTTTTAATCCGATAGCTTGACCGGGAGGGTAGTTATGGGGTAAATTCAAAAAACCAGTTTTTGCCTCATTTTCGCCACTTAATGATGTGTAAAAATGTCGAAAAAATTCTGACACATTCTAAACATGATTGCACACGTTAGGAATGATTTTCAGATTGTTCCGTTGCAAGTGCCGCGCGCAAAAAATCAAAAACGACAAAAAAATGGGAAAAATGTAGATTTTGCACTGAAATCTTCAAGACACAATTTTTAAATAATTCCTGTAAGTACCTGATGTATCCATTAATATGCTCAATTTTTTTCATATTTTTTTGATATGGTGCAACACTGTCGGAAAAATCAAAAACCGATTTCTGGGACGCATTTCGGGCTGAAACGCGATCAGTATTTGCTATCATTGCATTATTTTAATTCAGTATGTTCATTTTATTACCTTCAATGTCGCTGAATACGAAAAGATACGTGTTAAGGAAGAGAATCAAGAAAATAAAGTAAATTGTTAATTGTATGCTCCTTATATGCTAGAACTTTGAACCTTTCTTCAAGAGTTGAGATGGCGCAGTGGGTAGAGTGTCTGCCTGTGGAACCGCTGGAAACTTTTTGTCGCGGGTTCGAATCCCCATGGGGGACTTAATTTTTTTTTCTGTAATTTTTTTTTTTTAAATTATTAAACACATAGCAATAATCAATAGTCGCTTTAAGGTGTTTCACAGATATTTTTATGTCTTCAAAAAATATAAAACCAGCATGAAAATAATCATACGGTATGATTTTCCTAGTTATGCCATATTTTGCAATTATGAGTATTTTCAAACATTTTGTATGCTTAATAGATATTGGTTTAGTATAATGCATGAAAATATATTGTAAATAATGAAGGGACATAATATTATATCTTGGAAAGTTATAACAAAGAGGAGGAAGGCAGAGTTTCTTCCTTTCTATAGATTATAACTTTTCATGATCCTTTTACATTTAACATACATTTTCAAATGTCTTAATAAATCGATGTTTATTCAATATACGAAATGTTTAAAAATACTAGTAATCGCAAATCGTGGCATTATTAAAAACAGTAGATATAATTATTTTTAAAAATATTTGTGAAACACCTTAAAGTGACTATTGATTATTGCTATGTGTTTAATAATTTAAAAAAAAAATTACAGAAAAAAAAATTAAGTCCCCCATGGGGGTTCGAACCCGCGACAAAAAGTTTCCAGCGGTTCCACAGGCAGACACTCTACCCACTGCGCCATCTCAACTCTTGAAGAAAGGTTCAAAGTTCTAGCATATAAGGAGCATACAATTAACAATTTACTTTATTTTCTTGATTCTCTTCCTTAACACGTATCTTTTCGTATTCAGAGACATTGAAGGTAATAAAATGAACATACTGAATTAAAATAATGCAATGATAGCAAATACTGATCGCGTTTCAGCCCGAAATGCGTCCCAGAAATCGGTTTTTGATTTTTCCGACAGTGTTGCACCATATCAAAAAAATATGAAAAAAATTGAGCATATTAATGGTTACATCAGGTACTTACAGGAATTATTTAAAAATTGTGTCTCGAAGATGTCAGTGCAAAATCTACATTTTTCCCATTTTTTTGTCGTTTTTGATTTTTTGCGCGCGGCACTTGCAACGGAAGAATCTGAAAATCATTCCTACCGTGTGCAATCATGTTTAGAATGTGTCAGAATTTTTTCGACATTTTTACACATCATTAAGTGGCGAAAATGAGGCAAAAACTGGTTTTTCGAATTTACCCCATAACTACCCTCCCGGTCAAGCTATCGGATTAAAAATTTGTGTACAATGGTTTCTTATGGTTACCTATCGAATGACGCATCGTGGAATAAAATAGCTTCAAGGGCACTTTTGACCCCCTTATCCTGCTAGACCCTTTCCAAAATTTGTCGTATCAAGGTCAAATTTGAGCTTGCAAGCTTAGATGTGCTGCCTCGAATTAAAAGCTCAATCCGATTTTCGTCTAAATTCGAAATTTACTCCGTGGAATCTGAACTTTTGAGCTATGAGCCCGTAGGTGTCGAAGTTTTAAGTCATTTTTCCGAGTATCTGGCAAAAGTTCATCAAAATCCGAGCGAACTTTTTGTTTGAGGGACGACATCTGAGCTTGCAAGATCAAATTTGGCCTTCAACTGACCTTGATGATGCCCAAGAGTGACGAGACTTTGCTCAGATATGATCGAAGTTATCTCAAAATCATATGATCCCACATTCTCTACGTTAAAATTCCTTGGAATTTGTTTTTGGAAAAACACCTCCCTTACAGAGGGTCCTGTCTTGATATCTCCCTTAAAATTGAAAACGGGCACGAACGAATCACAGCGATCTTCTTAGATAGGTCTAATAAATATTTATGCAAAGTTTCATCAAAATCGTAGCGTATCAATTCCTGAACTTCACATTGTTAGATGTTCTTTCAACAAATTCCACTGCTAAATTGCTGTATAAACAATACCAAAGAACATATATCTCTCCGATCATTAACACTATTCCTACCACGACCGGTCAAATGACCGTTTTTAAAATTTCGATTAGAATTTCCTATATACAACGTAATTGCATCGCCTTTAAACTTCATGACTTTTCCTCAAATATACGTATAATACATTCACATTATAATACATTTTTCAATATTCACTTCTTTTTTTACTATTCATTTTCTGGGAAAAAATTATCATTTGACAAATTCACCGGTTGCGGTAGGAAAAGATATACGTGAAGTGTCGGTAGGAATAGTGTTAACCGCTGTATAATAACTTCTTCAAACCTATATTTTACAAAGCTCTTTCAACTTCTACTATGTTAAAACGAAGGGATATTGCCATCCTTAGTTAATTGCTATCTGTATACAAACAATAGACTCAATCATCCATCGGAATTTCATCGCCCAGGCAGAACTACATGGCCATTTCCATAACGAAAACATTTATTTCGACAATCTCAATAAAACCTTCAAATTAACCAACAAAGAAAATACCATCTACTCATATCTCTATAACATTAGGCATGTCTTCAATCGAATTCCTCTCATAACGAAATAATGAAACATACGTTTAAGTATCATCCCGGGAAATATTACACGGCGGCAGAAAAAATCCCAGAAAAAGAGTTCAAATGCAATGCTTGTCTGATTGGTCAAACTGGAAGGATCGCGACTCCTCTCATAAGCTGTTTCTGATACAAAGTGCAATTTACTGAATGATTACATACTCTAAACGAATCTCCTAACGAAGGAACTCAATGAGACGTTTCAACACTAAACCTACCAAGCCAGTCGAAATGACCGGTTCCCAATTTTTTCTAAAAATTCCCTAAATTCACAGGTGAGCCGTGAAGTAAATATTCCACTTCTATCTTATAAAACCTAACTTAGTTAATTAATCATATTTTTCACCTCTTGCATTCTCTTTTTCCAGAGTACTTATTCAGTATATTTAAATTTTAGTAGATGCAGCGTCGGTAGTTTTAGTGCTAAGTCCAGCGAGGCGTCTCTTCCGCACCGCATGATACGTCATCATACAAAGCCGTATAAAATACAATAAAATAAAAAAAAAAGCATAGAAGACATTCTCCGCGTGAAATAAGACCTTACACGGCCGCCGAATGATCCAGTTCTCGGTGAGCGAGCGCAAGCTCTTCGAATCGATGCCCGGAGTTAGCAACAACGGGGTCGCACATTCGTGCAACGTGTAGTGTTACAATAAATAAGTATAGGTATAAAAATTTACCTGTGCAGCTGTACCGGAGTAGATCTTGCAGGTAAATGCTGGTTATGCGAGACTGGTGGTTGCGGCTGACCCCTGCCAGGGGTCGACGTTACACCTACAAGCGAGTGGCTGTGGGTCCCGTGAGGGTGCCCGTGAGGGTGGGCGTGTGGGTGTGGAGGATGAGAGTGGGGGTGAGGGTGATGATGGTGATGCAAATCTCCCCCCACTGGACCCACAGGGCCCACCGGACCCCCCACCCCCAGTCCACTCACTACCTGGACTTGTTTGCCCACTGTCTCCATCACCCCTAGCGCATTGTGTACTGAAACAATGCACGAGAACATTTGCTAATAAAATGTTTCTTCGGTTGACTATATCTTTCGATTATGTAACTAATATAACTGCTACCAAGTCATTTTCATGCTACGATATAGAAGTCTATGTTGTACGTAATGAGAATGAGTTGAAATGTTCATGTTGTACAATTGGGATATGAGCCGTTTTCTTCGAAAGTATGTGTCTCTCTGTTCTAATGTTCGGATATTTCAGAATTAATCCAAAAGCTTTGATGCTATAACATGTCAAAGTTGAACCGTTTTCGGCGAAATCGTTGAGATATTTCATTCTATTTACTTCTCCATTTGAAATGCGAAAGGAAGACACCTATGTTTGACTAAAAGTAACTTAAACGCACGTTTCTCGAAAATGGACTTATACCACTTTCAAAAATATCGGCTCATATGATACTGATTTTGTTATTTTTTCAAATTGCATCGAGTCTTAACCCCTTGCACTACTTTGACGAGTCTGACTCGTGAGCTTAATTACGGGCCGAATATCATTAACACTAGATTTACGGGCGTGAAATCTGTTACATTGCAATATATTAAATAAGGACTTTGGAAAAAGAAGGATCAAGCGGCAAAGATGGTAATTCATTAACTCATTATTGTATTATAAAGTACACGTGAAATATCTACTGTACAGCGTCTCTGTAAATTTGAGAAATGTTTATAAATTCAATCAAATCAATTTGACGGCTTCCGTAAATCTAGTGTTAACAATGTGACAGATTCATAGGTTTTGTTTCGTATCGCGAAGTTTCAAACTCAGAAAAGTTAACGGCGGGCGTCAGCTGATTCTGTCCTCGACTTCGGCCGAGTAGACGGTAGGGCAAGTTTTCTAGTTTTGAGGTTATGTACCGTAGTCAGAATGAAATGTAGGATGTCTCGAGATTTTGTCTGGTATTGACAATTAGTGTATTGAAAGAATGCTTGTAATTTTGAGAAGTTGCTTTTCTTTAGGATATACCGAGGGACCAGAAACAAGGTACTTGAGGGGTAATTTGCTCTGATTCGCCCGACGGATAGGGACATCCCTCACCCTCACGCATTTTCGATTTTGACGCGCTATTGGCAAGAGAGACCCGCACATTCGTTGCGTCGTCATGTGAACGACGAAAGGAGTGTTTTATTTTCGGTTGTCATTCGTCGATCTCAGATTTCCAGGACCGACATGGCGGGGATAGGCGGTGCGAGAGCAATCTCCCCTTCCGTCCCACGAGCCATGTTTCTGGTCCCTCACTTTACTCATATATAGTACACGTATTGTAAAATAATTCACTGTGTGTTACGGATGTAACAGTGATTGTTGGTTGGCATGAATGGAAACTAATTATGACTGAGACGTTGAAAAAAGATACGAGCATACTAATTACAGATGTGTGCCGATTTACATTAAAATCGTATCGAATGTATTAATTAAAGCTCTTAATTTCTTTCGTGCAAAAGAAAAACGTAAAACGTGCTTGATTAAACAATCAAATGTTATTTCTCTTAATCTTTGTCTTTACATTGCAATTATACTTAATAAATTGGTATCCGAAGACACAGGGAATAATGGAAATATCTGAACCACATGGCAGTTGAAGATTAACGAAATCATTTACAACAAACGGATCGTAATGGCAAAAGAATTTTGTAAATGAATCTAACGTTTATAAGGGAGGCGGAATATCATGAAACCGTTGATACTTTGCGTTTGCAGCAGACGTAAATATTATGTTATTCGTATCGCCGCTATAAAAGTTATCTGAAGAAGATATTAACACAGCACGTGACAACTGAGAAAACAAATGGTGAACGTAATTCGTATGAAAAATATATTACAAATACCAGGAAACATGCGGCAAGAGAAATAAATAAAGCGTGATACTGTTAACACGAATGCACAGTAAATTTCGCAGTATGTTATCATCAGCGCCGTTTTAATTTTTTAATAATTATCATTCTTATAAGTGTTTCAGAACTGATAAACGCTCCTCCCTCATTTAAACTCTGATAGTTTACAATTCTGTTGCGCTTTACGATGACCGATGTTGCATACTGTTATATAAGTGGAAATGTTCGCACCAAACTACAATTATGTAAAGATATAAAAATAAATGGCTCGACTAATAAACCTTTTGACATTATACGGCACTTTATATACCGTCTGACATTATAGGACGAGGGGACATCGTATGATTAAAAAATTTATAACAATATTCAATATAAACGAAGAAAAAATATAGAAGTTATGAAACAAATATATCTTAGGATTGGGATTATCACGTAAAAAATACCGATAAGCTCGAATAAAATCTGAAGTAGGACTTAATAAAGCGATTGATAATAGCTAATGATTTACAAAATACATCCATGACTATTGGGTCACATAACTTTAGAAAGTTGTACAAATTTTCGGTATCAAGAGAATAGATGCAATTTAATAAATGTATTAAGGGCTTGCACGCGATATAAATAAAGATCACTTCAATAAAAGTTAATAAAACTGTAATCTACATTGTTCCTCATACGCTCCTCCGTGTGAAATTTCACTCAATCTCCGTTGCCAGATATTACAAAATGTTTGATTTCTTTCTAATACGTTGTAACTTGATTTAATTTCAGTGAAATATACTGTAATAGATCAGAAAAAGCAGTAATTAAAGCGTAAAGGAAAAGTGGGTGAAATATCTGCCGAGGATGCTTTGCGTAACTATCTTTGAGGAGCATATGAGTGTTAACACTAGATTTACGGGTGTGAAATCTGTTAATTCGCAATATATTAAATAAGGTCTTTGGAAAAGGAGGGATGAAGCGGCAAAGGTGGTAATTCGTTAAGTCATTATTGTATTATAAAATACACGTAAAATATCTATTGTACAGCGTTTCTGTAAATTTGAGAAATATTTATAAGACAAGTAGGAACCCGTCAATTTGACGGCTTCCGTAAATCTAGTGTTAATCTTCATCAGTCCCTGAAGTTGTCATTTAGACGCAAATTCAGACGAATTGTACACAGTGAATATATATATATACAGTGGGTGTAGAAAGTATTCGTACACCGACTAATTTCGAATAATATATTGTGAAATTGTAGTTTATTAACTAATTTTTTATAAACAACGAGTGTGTACATATTCTCGGAAGTCTCTATAACAGACACAGTGCAAAAAGATTTAATTAGTTGAATAATTTGCAAAGTTATTAAGAAAAAAAAAGAAATATTGTCCGAAATATACTTTTTATTTTTTACGCCTTCTTTAGAGGATATGTGATGTTTTTTAATGGACGTTCGAAGTAGTCCCATAGGTTTTCGATGGGGTTAATATCAGGAGATTGTGGTGGAGCTTATTGGTTACTTATTGCTCTTATATTTCTTATATTTCTTTTTTTTCTTGACAATTTTGCAAATTATTCAACTAAATAATTTTTTTTGCACTTCTATCTGTTCTAGACGTTTCCGCGAATATGTACAAACTCGTTATTTATAAAAAATTAGTTGATAAACTACAATGTCACAATATATAATTCGAAATTGGTCGGTGTACGAAACTTTCTACACCCACTGCATTATTCTCAACAAAATTATTAGAAAATAAAAGTAAAAATTCATGTTTTTTCTCCTGAGAAAAATGAAAAATAGTTTCCATCTCAAAAAATCTGGTGGCTTTAGTGTGATTTTTTTAAGAATCGGAAAAAGGTTAAAAATTATTTATAATCTAATTTATAAAACACAACCGCGGACGAGTTATAATAGAAAGTGTGCCGAGAGAAAATACCAGCTAAAAATATGATCGTCCAGACAATTTGTATTTTTAAAATAAATGAAACCCAAGTGCCGAGTTGTCCGTCGTAGAATCGACGAGTGGAAAGGAAAAGTTTGCAAGGACGTGTAATAGGCATCGTCTGCGCGGTTATAACGGCACCATGGCAATCTTCAAAGCGAACGAACCGGCCAGAAACGGCTTAGAGGTCAACGAAATTGGATTTCTAACGGAAATAACGATCCCCGTGGTCTTTGAAACGTAGTAATTTGCATTCAAAATATCATCCAGTATGGAGTAAAAGATTTCATCTCCCGTGTCAGTCTTTGCAGTTATCAAAAAAGGCGCAGGGTGTTCCGAAGTACACGGTGCAACTAGCAATGGGGCGTTCTTTTAACTATCTCGTAAGTCTCGAAGCAATTCAGCGATCATGGAGTTTGGAAACGCTTTGATAATTATGCGAAGTCTGAAATTCTTGCAAGACCTGGAAACTTTGAAAGGCTCGGCAGCACTTAATGAATGTGATAATTTTGGAAGTCTTGGAAAGTCTTCGAACACTTGAAATATTGCCGGTTCTTTAAGATGAAGAGTATTCGGACTTTAAATTTAAATTTGAATTACTTTATGCGTAATTTAAACGTACGGGATATTACAGAATAATTGCGAAGAAGTTGCAGTAATTATCTTATTTTTATAATGATAGTACGATGGGATAATAGTGGTTAACCCTTTTAGTGCCGACCAGAAAAATTTATTAAATGAATTCAAAATCTGTTTCAATAAGTGTTGAAAGTCGTGGAACTTATATTTATCTAGCATTGTGAGGAAAATGGATAAGTCGGTTACTGACTGTAGACAGTAGTTAGACATAAGAAGAATCATCATTTGGTCATAGAAGAATAACGTAATATGGAACATAAATTGTGTATTCTCAATTATTTGCAATAAAATTACTAATATCATATGAGCAAACTAAATAATAATCCCATGATGATCGGCGTTAGGAGTCTTGCTAACGACGATATATGAGCATCCGGCACTAAAAGGGTTAAATAATGTGAAAAAAGCTAGACCTTTAAGATGGGGTAAATAGTAAGATGTTGAAGTTTACAAGTTAACGTGAAAAAGCAATATAAAAATGATAAAATAATAAGCTCGTGTGAATGTGAATTTTTATAAATAATGACTGTAGGGCATTTGCTAAGCTTTTATTTAATATAAATTGTTATTGCATTATATTTCTCTTGTCTTTTTAGTATAAATTGCAACTGAGATAAGAGAAATGGAGATAAAATAATAATTTCGGATTGATGTTATTTAATTAACTTAAACGCGAAAGTAAATGGGGATAAGTCTTAAAATTTTCTTAAGAAAACCCCATATTCTAATACGTGGATAATAAATATTTAAATGTATTCGGGGTTGGTTTCCCCCAAATGAGCATTCACATGGGAAAAAAATCATTCTGCACTTTCTACTAATTTATTTTTACGCGAAACCTAAAAATTGTTCCGTTTCGAGATATACCATATATTTTGAAATATTCTGTGCAACAAAATTGCCGTAAGAGAAATGAAGCAGCCAAAAAGTCAGTTTTGTACATAGTAAAAAATTCGTAACTTGTAGTAATTAGAATAAAATTGATGATTATTTTAATTAATACACATCTCAATCCGTAAAATAGTTAACTGCGATTTATTGCTGTACTTCTTTCAATACATTCTACACTTACGTTGAAAGAAATGTACTTTTATATGTGTATTCCAATAATCGTTATTCCTTCAAGCTCTTATCTATATGTACAGAAGAAGTATTGAAACTTATTATTTTTTATCTATGCCTTACAACAAATATCGCAGAATTACGTGGCGTGTTTAAACAGAATGTATTCGTGAATGTATTTAAAATGACTAGATAGAACACGTAGAAGTCCTTCCGCAATTGTGAGAATGTGTGAAAGAAAGTGCAATACGCTCGAAATTGATTAACCCTTTGCGGTCCGAATTATTTTCTCAACTTTGTAACGAGCTAAATGAAATTAATTGCACAACATTTTCTGTCCTTGGTTATTCCTGTTTTTTAATGATAGCAATAACTATAGGTACTGACGGATATTTAGGTGATATTACAAAGTCATTATGAATTTGAAAAGTCGATATTGAATCGATAGAAAATAAAATGAAGTGAAAAGATATATCGAATATAGCTCGACATAGGACTGCAACGGGTTACAGACTGACCCTATCAGAACTCATAATTTACGCAAAAATACACTTATTAACCCTGTGCCCTACAATAACGAGCGACGCTCGCGATACGGTAAATGGAATAGGAAATTTTGAAGTTTACCAAAAATTATTAAATTGAAAATATCACTGGGTTACGAGACAGTCAAATTATCTTTATACTATTACCACTATGTCGTCCGCGCGATAAATCAAGATTCTTCGGTTTGGCGCCGGCACTTTTCCTCGAGAAATCACAAAACGTCGCGTTTTACTAATCGCAAGAAGTTATAATTCTGTCTCGCAATTTTCACGAAATTTCGAGAATATGTAGCGCATTGCAGTCTGTGCAGGAAACAAGCGATATTTTGCAACAATTCGTGATTGTGAGATAGCCGCGACGCCTTTGCGATATAATAGGCAACTGTCTTAAAATTTTACGGAGACATCGACGTGGTGCCACCGACATTTGTCCACATATTTTCGCACGACACCAACGCGTTGTCATCGGACGGCATAGTGTTAATATTTCGTTGAATGATACCGTATTTTAAAAATCCGTGAGAAATTTTTCTTTCACGACTTAATTCCGAGTTATTGCGTACGAAGTTACAAAAGAAATCGTAGGGCAAGGGGTTAAAAACAAAGATATTCTACACGTATGCGAATACTTGAATCTACACCCACCCTAAAATACGTAACAGTCAAAGAACGAGCCTTCAACGAGACCTATATGTGAATCGTTTATTTTGAAAATGGTATAAGTCACTTTTCATATTGAAAAATGTTGATTTTTTATAATGAGAAAAATATAAGTATTCAAGCTAACAAGTACAAGTAAATTTTGTTGAAAATTGGCATCAATATTGTTGAACACGTTAAGTCCTTGAGTGGAAGAGACGAACATCGGCCCCGTGAGATTTCAGTGCCAAATTTAAGTCTGACAATATGCAATCTCCCCATGTCTTGCAATTCTCTTCAATAAAATTCGGCATTCCCATCATTCGATCGTAAACTAATAAATGTAGTAGAAACCTAACCACTTTAAATCGGTCCATTGCAATATAAAATTAAATGGTGCATTTAAATCCAAAATCTCATAATTAAATTCTAACGCAACGGATTAAAACGCAAACTCTAAACATCTCGATTTAAAGAGAAACTGACTTACACCACTTTCAAAATAAACATCTCAAACAAACAACATGTTTTAACCTTCAACATATATTTCTCATCATAACATATCTCGTGCGTCGATCAAGACGAATTAATTCGAATTAACGCACCCCGCCGTACGTTGCTCATTGTCAAGTAAACACCGCGTACGGTATCCGCATTAGATACTTCACCGACAACGTACATTTTTCAAAGTATAAATATTGTGTTTACATCGAACGAAACCGTAGATATTAAAGCGGAACTGCTAACCGGCAGGAACTCTGTAAAGCCGAGCATTGAGAGAGATACGTACTCCTCCTGGTGTGCGTCATTAGCTGACCTGACCGCCTTTGAATGTCGCTGCACCGCGAGCGACGCGCGTCGGGAATCGAGCATCGAGCATCGTGCATCGTGAGAGCACATAGATACGCGACGGACTTACATGCGAGGCCGGTTCCCCAAAGAAACGGAATTATCGATGAAAGCGCGCGCGCAGTCTGCTCTCCTTCGCAATCGATAAATCGAGTTCGCCGTCGGGCCGGCTTCAGTCGCACTTTATTCTAGTAAATACGGCATTACGACTCAATTGTTATTGAAATAACTTTCCTTCATCGATTCGTTCTCGATTTCGGCTCTTTCTCATTCGCTTTTGTGCCTGTACTCAAAAATTTGGAAATTTCAATGCACCTCATTCCGTTTTCACACGGTAGATACGTTCCAGACAAAACCGTGTCAAAAAAGACATGAAGTATTGGGTTGGCAACTAAGTGATTGCCGATTTTGACGAGAGATGGTTTTAGCACTTTTTTTTGTTTCTTCAACATGTTCAAAGCACCTAATCTATAGTTTTCTTGTTGTTTGAACTTCCACCTTTCATTAGTAAAAACAATCGCATCGATGAGTCATTTAGTTTCGTTTTTATCCGAATTTGAAAATGGAAGAACAAACCGCGCATTTCAGACATATTTCATTGTATTATTTCCGAAAAAGGAACGCATCCCAAGCATACAAGAAGTCATGTGCCGTATATGGGAATGAAGCCTTGAAAGATAGGCAGTGTCAAAATTGGTTTTTCCAAATTTCATTCGGGTAATTTTTCACTCCAAAATGCGCAACGATCTGGCCGTCCAGTTACAGTTGATGAGAGTCATATCAATGCTATTATCGATTCAGATCGTCATACTACAACACGTGAGATTGCAGAGAAGCTCAATGTACCGCATACATGCATTAAAAAAAAATGAAAACAGTTCCGCTATGTTAAAAATCTCAATTTATGGGTCCCTCATTAGCTTAAGGAAATTTCTTCTTATATAAAATCGGCAATCATTTAGTTGCCAACCCAATACATACATAGAAAACGGGGGATTAGTTCCATATCCTTCAACCCTGTAAAAAATAGTTAAATAAATTGATTAAAAAATTTATTTTAAGAATATTTTAGATTTTCTAATCGTGCTAGATCGAGTGAAATCGTGTAAAAACGGAATCAATTTTTTTTTCTAGACCGTGTAAAAACAGAATTGGGTGTACTTTCATGGATACGTTCAGTGGCTGTTATTAATATTCGGACACCAGAGTGTTCTATCCATTATTACTCTCTATATTTAACCAGAATTAAATTAGCAGATTTTTTGTTTTTTATTATGATAAACTATAGCCTCTTTTCAATGAAAACATAAATTTTATTTATTTAAATTAATTTGTTTATCGTATGACTAATAATATGTATAGAAATGTGTTATTCGTACGTCGCAAAAATATTCGGACACTTAATTGGATACAATGATTTTACATAAAAAATATATTTATATTATGTAATTTTCAAAATCTTAGTATTTCGTGGGATAGTCGTTTTGTTTAATTACATGTTGTAATCGATTGGGCATGTTAGTTATTATTTTTTGCAAATAATTTTGTGTGACACGTTTCCATTCTTCTAATAATCTTTGTTTTAGTTCTTCTTTTGACCTGATTGGTGTTTGTTGAATTTTTTTGTCCAAGTGATCCCATAAATTTTCAATCGGGTTTAAATCCGGTGACTGCGGTGGTGGATGTAACACGTGGGGGCAATCGTATAATAAGTATTTCTGAACTATTCGGGCTTTATGTTTTGGATCACTGTCTTGGTAAAATTTAAATGTTTTTTCAATATCCATTGCAGTTACACTTTTTTTTAGATTTTGTTTCAAAATAATCAAATACTTATTTTTATCTATGATTCCATCAATAAAGACCAATTCTCCAACTCCTCTTGACGATATACAACCCCAAATCATGATACCTGCACCTCCGTGTTTAACACTGTTCCTACCACGACCGGTGAAATGACCGTTTTTAAAATTTCGATTAGAATTTCCTATATACAACGTAAATGAATCGCCTTTAAACTTTAAAGTCTTTAAACGACTTTTCCTCAAATATACGTATAATACATTCACATTATAATACATTTTTCAATATTCACTTCTTTTTTTACTGTTCATTTTCTGGGAACAAATTATCATTTGACAAATTCACCGGTTGCGGTAGGAAAAGGTATACGTGAAGTGTCGGTAGGAATAGTGTTAACTGTTGGATTTAGATTTTTAAAATTAAGCTCTTGATTCCGCTTACGCCACACTATTTTTCGTCCATCGGATCCATATAAGTTAAATTTGCTTTCATCGGCGAAAACAACATCGTTCCATCACGATTGTTCTTTGCTAATAAATTGTTTTGCAAAGTTTAATCTTTTCTTACGATTCGCCTCATTTATATAAGGCTTTTTGCGTGCCACTCTACCGTTGTACCCATATTCTTTTAACACCCGACGTATCGTACCTGGATGAACTTTGTTTCCTGATTCTTCCAATAATTCAGCACTTAACGTAGGAGCACTTAAACCAGGATCCTTTTTTATTTTCCTCACAATTTTACGTTTGTCGCGATCACTAAGTATCTTTGGCCGTCCCTGTTGAGGAATTGACTCAATCCGATCCTCATGCTTGTACCTATATATAATATCTGCCACGGTACTTTTGCTTAAATTTAACAAAGTGCCGATTTCCCGATAAGATTTTCCTTTTTCGCGGTGAAAAATGACTAATTGCCGCACGTTAAAGGAAGTATTTTGGCTTTTCCGACCCATGTTCAAAATTTCTAACTGATTACAACGTCTTCCGAATAGTAACTTATATTTCGAAGAATGCTCTACATCTAGATCAACATTTGTTTGTAAATAATATCAAGGACGAAGAATACTGCTTAAGAAGTACAGCTAAATATTGGGCGTCCGAATATTTTTGCGACGTACGAATAACGCATTTCTATACATATTATTAGTTATACGATAAACAAATTAATTTAAATAAATAAAATTTATGTTTTCATTGAAAAGAGACTATAGTTTATCATAATAAAAAACAAAAAATCTGTTAATTTAATTCTGGTTAAATATAAACAGTAATAATGGATAGAACACTCTGGTGTCCGAATATTAATAAGAGCCACTGTAAGTAGTAACTCTCTGCGCACGGAAACATTTTTGAATATTGAGAGATAATCATTTATTTGGCGATCCAAAACTACCTTCTGAACAAAAAGTTGGGCTGTTAATGTGTATAAGTTATAAATTACTATTTGTGCAATTATATTTCAAGCATTTTTCAACTTTGGCCGTGTATAGTTGCGGCGATAAATTATAATTAAATTTTTCTCAGGCCACATATATGCGTCGCTAGTCCCCAAAGGGTTAAATGGGTATTATTAATAAGATCGTGCTGTTACGAATGTATTTGTACTTTTTTGATACGATTGTACCGATGAAATGAAATATGGTGCAATTTCATCGTTAGAGAAATCTTAAGACTAAATGTAATCTTATTTTTAAAGGTCGAATTGTGTTAAATTAATGTTACACATAAGGAATTTTGTCGATGGTGAAATTTCGAGAATAATAATTTTTTTTTAAATTCCGATTATCCTCAACTAGTAGTATGTATCTGTATAGAACTTCATCATTACAGAAATCTGAAACGTTGTAATTCTTAACACGTTGAATGCCATGGGGGTCACCGGTGACCGGCAATGTTGAATTCGATGAAATTTCTTATGATTTTTAAATTGCGATATTCACGGATATGCTAATATATTCAATATTAAAATATTGCTGTTAGAAAGTGAAGAATACAACTATTCTCACTATCAACATTTCTATTCTATAAAGATGTGATTTTAATGGAAACAATTTCGGTTCGGTGGAAACTACGAAACGGGTGGCGTTCAACTTGTTAAAAATTGAATTGCAATCAAGTAATTTAATACATAACTTTACGGTAGTCTTTGTTTCTCTTATTTTCAAGTATTTAAATATTAGAATTTTCCGTTAAGTGTGATTTAACATTAAAAATCGGCAAAGGACTTTGTAATTAAGAGAAATATGTGGAGCGTTTTTCGAGCAGTGATCTATGTAATTTGAATTTTTAGAACTCGACAAATGTCGTAACTGCAGTATTGAAATTTGTATGTGTTTATAATAGAGGCCAAGATACTTCCTACATCTATTGCAGCAAGTGTCTACGTAATTTGCAGGTAGCGAATGTTATTGTAATTAGAATGACATCAAACGCAGAGACTGCAATGGTAACGAGGATAGAACCTGGGTTTCCCAAGTAGCATACACTGCTTCCAATTCCCTACGCAACACTTCTCAGGAATTTTCCTTACATGAAATGTAATATCAACTTCATGGATCGAAATTAATATAAAATTATACTTTCTATGAGAAATAATTATATTAATTAAAAGCAGGAACGTAAAGCATTAACCCTTAGCACTCCAATGTCGTGTGTGGCTCGACATTACATTTCTTACGCCAACTTTAACCCTTTGCAGTCCTATGTCGAGCTATACTCGACATATCTTTTCACTTCATTTCATTTTCTAACGATTTAACACTAGATTTACGGGAGTGAAATCTATTACACTGCAATATGTTAAATAAGGACTTTGGGGAAAAAGGGATCAAACGGCAAAGATGGTAATTCGTTGAGTCATTATTGCATTGTAAAATACAGGTGAAATATCTACTATACAGCTTCTCTGTAAATTTGAGAAATGTTTATAAAGCAAGTAGAAACCCGTCAATTTGACGGCTTCCGTAAATCTAGTGTTAATATCGATTTTCCAAATTCATAGTGACTTTGTAATATCACCTAAATGTCCGTCGGTACCTATAGTTATTGCTATCATTAAAAAAGGGGAATAGCCAACGACAGAAAATGTTGTGCAATTAATTTCATTTAGCTCGCTACAAACTTGACAAAATAATTCGGACCGCAAAGGGTTAACACTGAACCTACCGAGCCGGGCAAAATGACCGATTCCCAATTTTTTATAAAAATTACGTAAATTTATAGGGGAGACACAAATTAAATATTCCACTTCTATCTTATAAAATCTAAATTAATTAATTAATCATCTTTTTCGCCTCTTGATTTCTCTTTTTCCAAAGTACTTGTTCAGTATATCTAAATTTTAGTAAATATAACGTCGGTAGGTTTACTGTTAACATCGAACTGGACACGACTTTATATAACGCAATTTCCAAAATAATAGTAAGAATAATAATATAATATAATAATAAGAATTTCTGGTGCAACACAACTTTTTACTGAGGCCCCCTTTTTTGATACATTTTGCAAATTAATTAAGGAGTTGTTGGTCGGTAACAAAGAATTAAGGAGTGAAAAGAGTTAACAAAGAGAAAATTGATATTTAAAAGAAAATCTAATTTAACTCTCATATGCTCCTCGGCTGAAATTTCACCGTATCTCTGTTTTCAGATACTTGAAGTTTGATTTCTTTTTAAATATGTTATAACTTGATTTAGCTTCAGTGAAATATAATATAATAAATTACAAATAATATTAACTAAAGCGTATTGAAAAAGTGGGGAAAATATCACCCGGGGATGTTTTGCATTAGGGGGACCGAAAAGTAATGTCGTTTCTCCAGATATTTTGCTTAAAGACCAACTGATTTTTATCGATCCAGCATTGAACATTTGCACACTAGATAACAAAAGGTTGTTGATAACGACAGGTATTACATTATTCATTAAAAATAAAAACTTGTTAGAAATTTATTTGTTTGAATTTAATGTAAAAAAACGACATTACTTTCTCAGTATTCATAACTATTCTCAAGGGGCGCGTAAGAGTAAGAAATATAATTAATAGATACTCAAAAGTGGAGCATTGTTAAAAATAAACATAATTTCACTACTTGTTAATTATTAACAAATTGTCACGCATACTCTGGATATTTCTACTTTTTTTTTTAGAAACAAATTATGTAGGACGCGGATATCGATTCGTCTTCCACTGTGAAAGGAGCGAGACATAGACGTAGAAAGTGAGAAACGATAAACTAGAACGAAATCAGAATGCAGATGCACACAGGAAAGTGCCAAAATAAAAAGTTTTAAATTGGAGGAACGAAAAAGGAAAACCGTGTGCACATCGCACGTATCATTCCCTGCACCATTTCCGATTTCTCGTACCGACTCTTCTTTCACCTATACTTCTTTATTTATTAATAACGAGAAAGAGAAAATGGCAATGCTCTCTAAGTAGTACAGTTTTCCATAAACAATATTAACCCTTAGCGAACGAATGCCGCCATATCCGCGACAGTATAAATATTCCAAGAAAATCGAATACCGTCATACAGGCGGCATGCCGCGATATTTGTACTAAAAAATCTGGTATTCACATTGGGGACTATTGGGAGAAATACCACATTCAAAAAATATATAAGTAATTGTTTACTTTTTTACTTTTTTTTGTTCCGCCGATCTACTGGTCATTGTTCTAGAAAAATACGCTCGTTCGTTAAGGATTAAACTACAAACGGACAGAAACATGTGAGAGAAAGTTCATCTTTATACTTTTACACTCCTGTCAATTAGAATTACCACATTTCCATTGAAAATATTGGATATGCATCATCGTTCTTCCTTCTACTCCACGAATATATCAAGAAAAATAGATCAATATATTTCTTATCTGTTAACAAGCAATACACGGTATATTCTTATTCAAAATGCGCATATTTAACACGTTCAATCCGACATGGGCCACCGGTGGCACACATAATTTATATATTTGTCAAATTTTGTTCGACTAAACCACAACTTATAATATTGCACGTGCATTATTTGTTATAAACTAAACGGTAAGTTCACTATCAACGTAAATAAGAACAAGCAGACTACGAAAAGATTTGTGCAAAATATGAAAAAGTCCGCTGGGTTGAACGTGTTAAAGATTATTCGCTATAATATATTTTTGCAACGTTTCGCCCACAATGAAACCATCGGTTTTAATCAAACTGCTTATCCAGATAATTTAAGTTCCCCGCTTTCTTTACTGCTACAATACATATACATTATATCTTTAATATATGTATATATGTTACAGTAAATATTTTTCACGCGTTATAATAGGAAGAATATTCCTGTTTAAGTCTACGTATTTTTGTTATCCATCTTTCTCCCTCCCCACAAGCTCGTTCTTTGAAATTGCTGCCGGCCTGTCAGTCTGCTTCTTGTCTGTCTGACGTGTGCAGTACGAAGAGAGTTGGCAGCCATCTTTCTCAGCGCGGAGTCTTTCGAAGAAGCGCGTCTGCTCATCGAGTTACCAGTATGTATTTTCATGGATTACGGCGTTGGCTTAAAAATTCAAGAACTCCGACGGTACTCGTCTTCCCGAAAAAGCTACCACTCTAACTATTCGATAGTTTTTGAATGGATAAAAAAATTATTTTTTTAACAACCATATCACTGAACGTGAATACGAGCAATTTTATTAGGAATGTATAACCTCGATGGCGAAACTTAACCCACTATAGTCCGAATTTTCGGTGGCATCTGAAGATCAGTTGCACGATAGCACATTGGAAAATGATAAAAATACTATTATAAATAATAGATTTACCAAGATCTTGAAACATTAAATTGTAAGGAATTCATTATCTTTAACCCCTTGCCGTACAATAACGACTGGCACTCGTGATGAGATAAATGCGATAGGAAATTTTCGAGTTTTGCAAAATTTATCAAATTGAAAATATTAATGAGACGCGACGCGATATTACTCCTGTAATATTAATAATACGTTAAATTATACAATATAGCAAGAATCACTGATCAATTTTTATTTTAGTAATTGAATTCTGAATTATTGCGGTGGCAGTTACAAAACAAACCGTAGGGGAAGGGGTTAAGAACTAAATTATAATATTCGGCAAAGTTAAAAAATTGACTTTGAAGAATAAAACCTTAGATTTCTCTTGTGTTAATTCGAAGTTACACGGACCCACAGAGGGTTAATTAGTTTTAGGTAGTATAATCAGGTATAACTATAATTCCTTCTCGATTGTAAAACTATATAAAAAATTGTCTACACTTTCTTCTTAACACTAGAACTACCGGCGTTAAATCTATCTTATTTCAAAATATTAAGTAAGTACTTTGAAAAAGAAGGAATCAAGAGGCGGTAAAGATAATCGATTCGGTGATTTACGTTTTTTAAGATGGACATAGAATATTTATTCTAAGACTCTTCTATAAACTTGGAGAATTTTTGGAAAAAATTATGTACCAGTCATTTTGACTGGTTTGGTAGTTCTAGTGTTAATCAAATTGCTTTAAATGTAGAAAATTATCGATTGTACGTAGTGCTTTGTGTTCAACGGCCTCTGATCTATGTAAAATTGTAGGACTTATTATGTTCTTAAGTGTCTAATCGATACGTCAAAAACATTTCGTCCAAACTTAAGATTCTAAGTGTCAAATAACTTAAACCTACGTGACATTAAACGTACTTTGTAATTCATTGGTTAATCTTTACAATCATACCACTGAAGTCATTCGTTTCACTTCCACGGGTCATTGTATGCAGAAACGTTACAGTAAAGTCAAGCGAATGCCGGCAACTTGCCTGAAACAGTACTTATAAGTTACGAATGGAAATACTGCCGTGAAAAGCATGGAAACTATCGTTTGTCCGTGCTAGATGTCAGTGGTAAGAGTAAAGACTGAAGCAACGAAAAAATTTCGATCAAAGCGGCACTTGACGCCGCACAACAGAATCTAGCAGTAGCGGAAAAACAACTTACCGGTAATGACGTCAGCTGTGGAAGGTGAGCCGGATCTCAAATTTCCCCCACGAGCGGCCGATCCGCGCGAGAATAATTCACCGCTTCAGTCTCGAGTAAAAATCACGTACATGTGCGCGCGTAGTCACGCACGTATACGCACACGTACACATATGTACATACACCAACCGATCTATTTATAAATTCAATATCGGCTTTAAAAACTTTCGCGGAACACCCTACTCCACGGCATTACTGTATGTTACGAACTTTGCTTCCCACGGGCTTTAAGCTCGCTCTTTTCTCTTTTTTATCATTTCCTTCTTGCCTCACTCACTGTTTGCCTTCCCCTTTGTCGTCGTCGTCGACTTCTTCTTCTTCTCATTCGCCTTCTTCTCCTTCGTTTTTCTAGACGCTCTCTTTTCTATCTATTTTTCTCACTGTCACACGTTCACGTACACAATGCACACTCTACACACGTAGCACAACTCAAACGGACTCTCGAATTTCCTTTCTTCCGCCGTTGGCTCCAGCGATGGTTTCTACGAATAAGATATGGAAAAATGTCAGATTAGTATCTCAGCCTGCTACCCCTAACGAATGAAGAATATGGATCGCGAGAAAAGAGCACGTGCACGCGTAATACGTAGGTCTACGCGTCGTTGCTACTCATCGATGTGCGCGTTTTATAAGTTCCTATGACAAGTATAGAAGAAAGATGTTGCAGAATATTTTTTCTGTATCAACGGAAAAAAGAGGAACTGTACTTTGACTGAAACTCAAAGCCTGGACTTTGATTTGTCCATGAAGGTACCCGCCGCGGCTGGTTGTCTTACTTTAACCCTTAAGTAGGAGAATCATATTTCGTAACGTTAGGTATACACGACACTCTACTGATAACAGCCGATTAAGTTAATGTATAAAATATTCTGTGAAGAAAGTATAGACTGCTGTTATCATTTGAGCTATCTAAGGCTATCAAGAACGGAACACCTTTCCAGACATCCTAAGTTTCTACTGCAATATGGTAAACTGGAATTGTTATCATCGAGTATTATTGATCGTTTGCATTTGACTGTCCGTTTGGATGAGAGATTTTATATAAAAATTATTTGATTTCCCCTCTGAAGGGATACAGTGACAAATTCAGATATCCCCGGCGAAGGGATATTGTAATAAATTCAACTGTCCCTTCTGAAAGAACGCTGTAAAAAATGCGGCTGGTCCCCCTTAAGGAAGGCAGTAAATGCAACAAAAGTGGCTATTCCCACCGAATGGTTATTGTTACAAACTTGGTTGACCTCTCTAAGGGGACAGTCATGTACAAACGGCTAAGTAAAGTAGTTACTTTTTTCTATCGTAATGATTTATTTGTAATGCAGTATTATTCTGCTTTACGGAGAAATAACAAATTTCCGAGTGTAAAAGTTTCAACACAACCAAGAACTTTTGCGATATCTACAAGGTCCATTCTACCAGCCTAATTAAGGGTTAAAGATATTTCCTATTCTCATATCCTCAGTCTTAACATTCTTTCAGACACTGTACAATTATCGACAAACAAAGTGAAAGCAGCATTAGCGACGAAACGAACAAGAATTGCACAAATTTCTCTCGATCTCGACTCATGAGTGATTCATATCTTTGGTTGAGAACCATCAACTGCGTCTGAACGCACTTAAGTAAACAGACCCGAAAGTTTTGCGCCGCACATTAATCCGACAATTGTGTATCCTGCATTTTAAAAAGCATGGCTGGTGCCACTAGTCCGCCGATTTCTGATACGAAGTCTGCCCTCCTCGAATGTTTCGAAACGCGCCAACGTTTCCCTTACGTTCGATTGTTTACGACTTACGAATAATCGATCGAAACGGAGGAAATACTTTCACGGCGTGTAGGGGCAATGCAAAGGAAGCGAGCTACGATCCGACAGAAGAGAAAATGAAACGAAGCAACATGAAAACTGAGCGAGAAAAAGGGGAGAGTGGAGAAAGAGCGAGGATAAAACAAGCGAAGTAACAACGAGACGATGCGTTGCCGTCGCTAAAACGTCAACTTTGTCTTCTTTTAGCCGACTGACCCCTATCACCGATTAGACGAAGCGCGATGCATCGTGGTTCTCATCACCTTCCGGTTCGACTGTTCGCACAAACGTTAAATTATTGGAATGGATAGTTTCAATAGTTCCAGTTGAATATAAATATTTAATTGTCGTAACATTTTTAGACACACTTCCCAATAAATATTACGGTATTACGTAACCATTTAAATAGTATATAATCAACGTAATAGTTAGAGATAAGACGCACAAAGAGCTCTTCGACTTTGGCAAGGAACGTACGAAAATATCTGCGAAAGTAAGCAGATCAAAAACACTCGGTCTTATCGAAACGTAAATTTGTGAAAAATTAAAGTCAGTTATCACAGTGAAAGATAAAGCACGTTTCGTGATACTTCAACGTTGCCGCAAGAGAGAGAAGCACGTAACAGCTCGTCGTGAAATCCTCGTCAAATCGTACGAACAGTCGATCGAAACGGAGAGTATTCTTTCGATCGCCGACGCGTAGGGTCAGCGAAAAGAAAGCGAGCAACGATCTGAGAGAAGGGAAACTGAAAACGAAGCGAGCTGAAAACTGAACGAGATAGAAGGAAAGAGTGGGGGGCTGGGGTGGGAAGGGCGAGGATAAAAGAAGTGAAGTAAACAGCGAGACGTCGCGTTGCCGTCGCTAAAACGTCAACTTTGTCTTCTTTTAGCCGACTGACCCCTATCACCGATTAGGCGGAGCGCGCTGCACTCCGCTTCTCACGACTTCCGGTTCAGCTGTTCGCATAAAGGTCCGCATATCTCTCGTTGCTCCCGCTCTCCGCGAGAGTCTTGACTTCTATCTCTCTGTGCCGCCCTCTCTTTCTCTACTAGCACTCACAATCAGTGCGGGTACACCTCGTATGAAAGCCACTGCTCGAGAAACTCATCACTGCCGCGTGGCTCGCACTCGCTCTGCACATTATTATATACCACTCGCGATTTCTCGTTGCCATTAAAACTCTTGTCATTTCTACCACGGTTACTGCTACTACTTCTGCTGCTGCTACCACTGCTGCTGCTGCTGCTGCTGCTGGTGCTTCTGCTTCTGCTGTTGTTACTGCTGTTACGGCTCCCGTTATCATTCCCGCAAGGACGCAACGTTATCGGTAAGTTCGTTCTCATCACGGCGTCCTTTGTGCTGCCGACGTATGTACCGTTAGTTCGTGGCTCCTTCCAAGAAGGGCGTCTCTTCCTCGTGTCTTGGCACAGTGCGTGTACGCTGCACGCACTGTGCACATTTGCCACACGCGTCGATTACGGCACGCAGAAAGAAATCGTTACGAATTTCGATGGCTCAACGGAGAAGTCAGGCAACGGGAATTATTCTTTTACACGGCACACATTCACGCGGTGCACTCGTCGCACGCGCGGTTTCGAGATCCCGTGCAATTCCCACGAACAATCACTGAATCAATCTTCTTCTTTTATGGTGCGCGACTGTTCCTCCGTCGCGTCGCTGTTCTATCGGATTCCTGCTGCTCTTTCCCGTTTCTTATTTCCATTCGTTGCGTCGTGTATCGACCTCGGTGGCTTGGAGACAGAAGTCGTGCTTGTTTTTCCCTCCTCGATGCTTCGACCCCGGATTGAAGTTTCTACAGTACGTTTCTTCCGGCGCGCCGTGTCTCCTCGTTCTTTCGCATCGCCTAGTCCTCTGGTAGCAATCTGGCGATGATGACAGCAACGGCAGTAGCCCGGCAGTGTACCTGCAACAAACACGTCGATTACGTATCACCGTTTTCCTTTGTCTATCCGTGATGCGAGAAGTTCATATTGGTTCTTTAACGCTATTCCTACCACGACCGGTGAAATGACCGTTTTTAAAATTTCGATTAGAATTTCCTATATGCAACGTAATTGAATCGCCTTTAACCTCTTAGGCACGGCGGAACTTTACGCGGGGCTGTTTCTCGGTACGGCAGAGTTCAACGTGAATTACGTGTAAATGATACGGCACTGGAATGTGTGACGGATAATGCTGTTCTTTACACGAGTACATTGGAATGAAGTGTTTGATGATTAAATTATAATTTTTCATTAGTATTTATAAAAATATTCATTTTTAAAAATTTTTAAAATTAAGATATGATTTTAACGCGCATTTTAACTTTAACAATTTATTCCAATAATTAATAGTACATTTCAGTATGGTACGTCTTAACCCTTTGAGCTCTAAATACTCCCGGCCGAAACGGTCCGTAGGTACGGAGCGCGGTTAGCGCTGACCATCGCTGGGGCCGGAATACTTTTTCGCCACACTGAAGTGACTATTCAAGGCGCAAACAGTAATAAATTATAGTAATTCTTTTGCAGAAGGTTAAATAATTAAAGACTGTTATTTTTGAGTATTAAAATTAATTATTAAAAACATGAAAATTTTAAAACATTAAATTTTACAATCAACTAAAAAACTTAATTTGATATTTGCAACAGAAATTAATAATTTAATTGTGTGTGAAAAATTTCAAAACAATTATCTATAAATAATTAATTATATATTATAATTCCCGGTGATTTTTATGACCCTAATACTGCCCAACCGGTACCTAAGGAAGGCAAATTACTAACGAGTGCCCCTGGGTTAATTTTACACGAAAATGACTGCATATTGATTGATAAAATCGACAAACGCATATATGCGTCCTTAGTCCAGGCCGATGACTTAGAGAAAACACATATATGCGGCCTTAGGCCACACGGATGACTTTCGTCAAACCCATATATGCGTCCATAGAGCTCTAAGGGTTAATACATGGTACAACACAAAGACCAACATCACAATCTCACGCGTAAGCCACTATAGTGGTGCGCCGTACAGAAAGATACATCCGCGTAAGCCACTATAGTGGTGCGCCGTACAGAAAGATGAATCCGCGAAAGCCACTATAGTGGTGCTCAGTGCCTAAGAGGTTAAACTTCACGACTTTTCCTCAAATATAGGTATAATACACTCACATTATAATACATTTTTCAATATTCACTTCTTTTTTTACTATTCATTTTCTGGGAAAAAATTATCATTTGACAAATTCACCGGTTGCGGTAGGAAAAGGTATACGTGAAGTGTCGATAGGAATAGTGTTAGCCAGTTAAGTGTGGCGATCAGTTTGCAAAACGCGCACCAGTGTGTGTCGCGATAATCACTGCTTAGGAGTTAGCTCTCAGGAAGTTATGAATCCAACTCAAATTATTTATAATTTTTATTTGTTTGTTTCATTTCGTTTTGACCTCTAAACATTTTAAACATATTAAAATTTACGAATATAATTTAGTTTTCGCCAAAATTACAATTTAAATATCAAATTGTAACAAAATTTTACGCATGACGGATATAGTCGTCATGACACAAAATTCTGCCACGTCTCCATGACGGATATAGTCGTCAAACACACTTAACTGGTTAACACGTCGAATTCCACGGAGATCACCGGTGACCAGCGCTGCTGAATTCAATGAAATTTCTTCGGACTTTGAAATGATAATATTCACGAATTTTCTAATATATTAAATATTTAAAATTGGCATTAAAAAAGTACAGTACTGCTGTATATAAAACTATTTTTACCTTCAACCCTTTGTGGTCCGAATTATTTTGTCAAGTTTGTATCGAGCTAAGTGAAATTAATTGCATAACATGTTCTGTCGTTGGTTATTCATTTTTTTAATGATAGCAATAACTATAGCTACTGACGGATATTTATGTGATATTACAAAATCGTTGTGAATTTGAAAAGTCGATATTAATTCGTTAAAAAAAATAAAGTGAAAAGATATGTCGAGTATAGCTCGACATAGGACTGCAAAGGGTTATCGGTTTTACTCTACAAACATGTTATTTGAATAGGAAATATTTCCCTTCGATAGAACTGATAAAACTAGAGATATACGCGTGACATCCAACGTGTTAATAGATTCGGTGATATTTACACTTAAAGAATCGAGATGGAAGGAATACTTTTGAGTATACGAACATGTGCGTTGCTGATTACGAAAATGGTTCAAGTGTATATGTGTCGTTTGGAGATATGCAGATTTGTGCCTTCTGAGGCAAAGTAAAGTCTGTACGACGCATTCGGTGGCTTTATTAAATAATTCGATCGTAGATTACTTTTCGGCAATGGCTCCACGATATTGTTAAAGGCATCGATGAGACAAATATTAAGGGATTTTTTCTCATCTTGTTACATCGGCCATTTTCGTTGATATCGACATATATTAGCTGCGGCAAAACATTCGCGGTGGACTATGAACTCAAACATGTTATATTCGACATCAATTCAGATTGTAAACACGTAGAGGAAAGTTGCCAAAATTGTTCTACCTGAAGTACATTATGTGACATTTGTTATTTGCTACTAATTTGCACGCTGGCTGATATTGGAAATTGTAATTTTATGTTGCGCTTCCTGTTTGGTACAAATTACGCGTGTTCATTTTAGAAATTGTGACTCACGTTTAAGATACATTACATTACACTTTAAAACTTGGGCAAAGGAAAGGGTAACTTATCCTCAGTCATTTTATAAACTACATCGTACCCATAGATATTCGTAATCGTGACAAATCTCATTGTGATGCTATTTTAAAAATGGACGAGAGATAGTATACAAACATTGTGCTCGGCCGATATAAATTATTATAGAAATACAAGATACATGCAAAATATTAATCGATAAAATTACTTTTCTAAGAGAAGAAAACCTTTGGATAAAACTACAGTGCTCAATTATTAGCCGTTATGTAAGTTGTCGAAAAATAAAATCAATCAAACGTACGTATCTCAAATTGTATTACAACGCTAAACGAAATTTCATCTGGGAATTCGTCTACATTTCCCACTGCCCGTTTATTTCATACATTAACCACAACATGCCGTTTATATTTAGCAAAAAGAAAAAATGAAAGAAGTACAATTTAGGTGGAGCATTAAGCAACTCTCCTCCGCATTACCGGCATTTTTCGCTCACACGTTATTTTGACGATAATTTGGAAATCTTGGAAACGTTAACAATACTTTCCTTCGTTACTACTTCTAATTACTTTTGATTACCGAAAGGATCCAATACGGAAGAAATATTCGATTCACAGCGAACAAATATAAAGGTTTAACCCTTTGCCCTACGAGTTCTTTTGTGACTGCCTCCGCAATAATTGAGAATTAAATTGCTAAAATAAAAATATGGCAGTCATTCCTGATATATCTTAGAATTTAAAGCAATATTAATAACATAGGGATAATATTATCGTGTCGTGTTCCACTGATATTTTCAATTTGACAATTTTTGAGAAACTTCAAAATTTCCTGTTACTGCAACTGCATCACGAGTGTCACTCGTTGTTATAAGGGGTTAATCCCAGTTAACTTTTGATTCAAAGTCAAATACACCTAATTTTGTTTTTACACGGTAGATACGTTCGAGACAAAACCGTGTAAAAAAATACATGAAGTACATACACAGAAAAAAGTGGATTAGTTCCATATCCTTCACCCTGTAAAAAATAGTTAAAATAAATTTATTAAAAAATTTATTTTAAGAATATTTTAGATTTTTTAATCGTGCAAAATCGAATGAAATCGTGTAAAAACGGAATCAATTTTTTTTCCTAGACCGTGTTAAATTAAAACCTTGTAAAAACAGAATTGGGTTTACTGTTTCCCTAATCTTTTCAATCTTAGAACTAATTACATGTATACACGATCTCACTTAATTGTACTCCATATAACCCGTTTATTCTTTCCCAAAAGTACACGCAATCGAAGAAACTGTTACGTAGCATACATCTTATCTATTTCAAGGCACTTCGTACAAAGCATCGAAACTATCATGATCACTTGTACCGTTTTTCATTGTCAGCCAATGTCACCGCAGTCTGCAGTTGCGTCTGACTTGAAGCGCTCCGTGTATAAACAGTTGATATATGTTCTAAAGGCGTATATATACGCCCTGAGTAAGCTTTATTCAATATGATTCATTTATTCCTTTGATGGGACATATATGTGTATGTCGCGTAGATGTTCGAAGTTTCTAACACCTCATCGAAAGGAGGGTGCTCTCCATGAAAACGTTGGAACTATTGGCATAGGTTTTTTATCAGAAAGTCAGAGTGTTAATGTATAAAAGTTATAAATTACTATTTGCGTAATCATATTTCAATTTTTCAACTCTAATCGTGTGAATATGCGCCGATAAACTATAATCAAATTTTTTCTCTGACCACATATATGTATCCGTAATCCTCAAAGGGTTAATAAACTCTTAACCCCTTGCGGACGGAGATATTTTTGAATATTGAGAGATTACCATTTATTATGCGATCCAAAACCACCTATTTATCAGGAAGTTAGGCTGTTAATGTATATACATTATAAATTACTATTTGTTCAATCATATTTCAACGGTTGTATTTTAATTTTTCCACTCTAACTGTGCATACAAGCAGCGATAAACTATAATTAAATTTTTCCTCAGACCACATATATGCGTCGTTAGTCCTCAAAGGGTTAATTAACTCTCAGAGTTAACAAACTCTTTGTAGATATTGGTATACTCTAGGCATAATAGTTTTTATACAGTATGAAAATTTTTGGAAATTCTTTAGACCCTTATCAGAGTTATGACGTGAATAAAAAAGATAACAATAATTTTTTAAAGTTAATATCCTTCTTTTACGGAACTGTTCGTGTTATTTTACAATCTGAGAGTTACGTGGTACCTCGTTTAGGAAATGCGTGCAGGAATGAGATACCAATGATCGTGGCATGTAATGATTGTTAACGTCAACGTTTCTCAATTTAGCACGATTCCGGAATCCCTTTGAATTACGTATATGTCAGACTCTCAAATTTTTTTGCCAGAGTTTCGTATATCATTTTCAGAAACGCTGAGTTTCCAGTTTCGAGCGCCTTTCGGTACACGCGATTTTAGGACAGTTGGAAACGTTCACGCGCCACGCAAATCGATATTTGTTGCAGCGCTTTACAATTGGGATGACCACGAATAATTGAATTATTTTCAGCAAAATATCAGCAACTGAAAGCGACGACCGTTTCGCCAGTGTAAACAAAGGACTGTAAATGGCAATTCTGATAATGTGTATTAAACATTCCATGGCGGATTTAATAATCGATACGAGACTTAAAAGAGCACTTTTACTTCGTTCGGATTATAAAAATCGAGAAAGTACATTTAAACCAGTAAACATCATGTAACGGTTCGCTCGATTGCAGTCTAGTTTGACAGAAATATGTTCGCCTTGGGTATAGTGCCTGTAATTATAACACTGGTCGAAATTACTTATCCTTCGTTTCAAACATTTAGAATTTCTTTTGGGATGCGCGTTAAGGTTTCATTCCGTGTAATAAAATTCCGTTGAACGGTCTAATTTTCTATTTCTGCAAAATAGTTCCGTCACATAGTTGTAATGTGCAATACAAAATAAGTGGTAAATTCCGTTTTTAAAATCTTTTGCTTGCAAGAAGAGACCACAACGGTTGGGTCATCCTTTTTAACCCCTTGCCCTACGATTTATTTTCTGATTGAATGCGCAATAACACAGAATTAATTGCTGAAATGAAAAATTATCTCTGATTTCTGATATAACGTATAACTTAGCGTAATATTGCTAGTATGGAAATAATTTCACCGTCTCGTGATCGATGAATATTTTCAAATTAATAATTTTGTAAAACTTGAAAATTTCCTATTCCGTTCACTGCGTCACGAGTGTCACACGTTATTGTAGAGCAAGACGTTAATAAAATATTTCCTACTGAATCTAAATAATTAATAGACCGACACCAATTCAGCCGGCTTTGTTTATACTCATTGTCTACGAAGATAATTAACTTTCTATGAGTCCTTGTGACTTTGAGGTAACGCAAGGCACATCGAAGTTTTATTATTCAAATTCGGTTTTTAACTTTGCCAAATATTATAATTTAATTCTTGTAAATCATGAAATTATGTACAATTCATCTTCTACATCTACAATTCGTCTTTAACATCTGATCTTCAGATACCAGAAAAATTTCGGGCTGTAGAGCGTTAGCATTTCAGTTTTTGATTTCGTGAAATAGTGAATTACTTAATCGATTCTCAACTGTGGTAGTCAAGGTGGTTTCAAAATTAGATTCATAAATTGCTGTGTCGTGGTTCAAACCCCTCGTGAACAATAATTTTTTATTTATTAAATTATATACAATAATTTAGAAAAAGTATTGTTCTAGATTTGTCAGAAAACGTATTACCAAAATGGATGAACCCAATCACTGTGGTTTCTCCTTGTTAGACTACTTTCACAATGATAGGCTTATATAATAACTACATTGCGGATGTTTATGCAAATTTCAAGTTTGATGAACGCAACTAAAAAGGAAGATTCCAAGTAGAGATTTCTTTCACTCGGTGAATATTACAACGAATGCCATATCTTCGATACTTCAGATACTTTGAATATTATATGCTTTTTGTGTGTTTTAGCAGTGTTAAATTCGTCATAATTGCATAAACATGTGCGGTTTAATAATAACTATTTGAGTGTCACACAGCTTCATCGCGCTTCTTCCGTTCGGTTACCTAAAAGTTCCAAGCTAATTGACCTTTATAGTCGATAATACATTTTATGTGAATAATAAAGATAGTTCAGTAATATTGGGCTGGGGCAAAATGCTTCTTCGTATTTTAGCGCAAGACTGAAACAAGTAATTTTATATTTTAAACGCAGCTTATTAAGCCAAATATGTGTCATTTTGTTCGATCACTTTTTGCCATTTTTGGGATAAAGGCACCGACATCACTGTAAAACCTCAGTGATTTCTGGGCAAAAAAAGCTATATTACTTTTCCGTAAAAGTAGGAAAAATCGCCTTGGTAGCTTTTAGTGTTAAACAGTGGATCTAAATTTGAATAGTTATTTTCGGAGGAATTTTTTGCGTTATAATGTTTATGTCAAATATATGGAGTTAATCTAAAATTATCGATCTGATGGATAGAAACCTTAATAATTTAACTTGAAAATATCAAGGTATAAATAAATTAACGTCAATTGTGATTGTGATTTCTGGGCAAAAAGTTGGATTACTTTTCCGCAGAAATAGGAAAAATCTAATTCTTGAACACAATATATTCTGATTAAAACAATATAGTATAATGTAGAAAATATCTAGGTATTTTCTTGCATTCATCGATGCGCAATGAAACAAGCGATTGTGCTGCTTGGAACTTTTCGGCCAGATTTTTGCAAAGACTCCTAGCACTCGAACGATCAGCGGATAGATATGCGTCTTTTTCAAGGTAATGACGTTGATTTAATTGATAAAACTTGCTCTCCTTTCTTAATACTAAATCTACTACTATTACTAGTACTACTAATATTAAATCTGAAAGGGTTAAAAGCATAACAGATTTAACGCCCGTAGATTTAGTGTTAAATCGAAACGAAAAGTGTCGGTGAAAAGAAGTTACCGACGATTCGCGTGAAATCCACTGCATAATGGCGGAAAGTTTGAATTCCGTCCATCATTTGATTAACCCTTGCTGTTCTTTGTTCAATTATTGTAAGGTTTGTGATGTTGCACCGAGAAAGTTGGGTGGGTTTGCGAGAATATAGTCGAAACGTAGGTAAAGAAAACAATGAAGTTATACGGAGCAACAGGGAAATGTCAGAAAGTTTTGCACATGGCAACGACAGGGTCAAAGATAAAGGTTCGGAATACTTAAAGCTATCGGAAGCCAAAATTAGAAACAAAAATTATTTCTGTATTTTCATTTTTCTTCGTGTGTAACATGTACAAACTTTGCTCAATTATCTATGAAATTCATTCCAATTAACGCTGTATCGTATTAAAGTTTATAAAATTGCAATTCCTGGGATTCTCCATAATTATATTGAAATATACGATAAATAAAAAAGATTATCTGGAGGTAATTTAGCCCTTTGCGGGCGGAGACATTTCTGAATATTGAGAGATAACCATTTATTTTGCGATCCAAAACTACTTTTTTATCAGCAAGATAGGCTGCTAATGAATATACGTTATAAATTACTATTTGTTTAGTCATATTACAACGGTTGTATTTCAATACTCTAACTGTGTATACAAGCAACGATAAACTATAATTAAATTATTTCTCAGGCCACATATATGCGTCGCTCGTTCTCAAAGGGTTAAAGCAGTAGAACTTAACCGTTTGCCAGAGGTCTTTGCAAAAACCAGGTTGAAAAGTGCCAAGCAGCGAAATCGCGCTTCTTTCATTTTGCATCGAGGAATGCAGCAAAGTAAGATTTCGATGTTTTTCTGCTTACAAGTGGTAATTATCGTTTCGTTTGTCAGTTGAAGATATTGTCTATATTATATCTATGCTGTCGAAATCAGAATATATTAATGAGCTACTTTTCTTGTTCGTGCAATTAATTCTCTAGGTCCATCAGCTTGGCACTTTTCAGTACTGAACGGAAGAAGCGCGATCGCGCTGCTTGGCACTCAAACGGTTAAACAAGATGACTATAGCAGTCGAAGCCGAAAAATTACAAAAGAAAAAGATATATTTATTTAATTTATCTAAACGCACGGAATTAGTAATCGATAGTTCTAAAATTAAAACCTCAGAACAATTTCTGATGGTACAACAAAGCTCCAGTTGTCGAAACTGACAAAGCAGCAAGAAAAACTACTCATCATTCACACGTCTGATAAATATCATATTTCTGCAAATACATGCAATAAAAATGAACACAATCTTTCGTCTGGGTTGTTAACCCCTTAAGTGGAAAAGACAAGTGTCGCCCGCGTCAGTTTCCTATGCCAAATTTAAGTCTGACAAAGAAATAAAATAAAATAAAAAGGAAGGGAATAAAATTCAGCATTTCTATCTTTCCATCGTAAACTAATAGATGTAGTAATAACCCAGCCATTTTAAATCGACTTATTTCAAAACCTCAAAATTAAATTGCAATGCAACGGGTTAATAAATACCAGCCTCATAACATTTCGACTACCCAGGCAACTAATTTCCGCAAAGTAAACAAGCAATGTAATTCAGAAGCCTAGAATACAATTTGAAGAAACAAAAATCGCGCGCGACTAAGTTGCTGCTGCAATTTCGAAATTAAAAGGAATGAAGAATTTTCGTAACTCGTTCGCAGGAGGCAAGGATATCGCGTTTAAAATCGTGATACGCGTACCAAGCACGCAACGGGGACGATCGATCTTCACAGTGGGAAATACTGCAGGAGGAAGCAGTTGCCGCGCGTTTGAATTGCGCCGTACCGACGGGGACTTGGTCGATCCACCATCTCTCAACATGTGATACCCGTGAAAATAGGAAATACCGGCTTAACACTAGAACTACCGGCGTTAAATCTAACATATTTCAAAATATTAAATAAGTACTTTGAAAAAGGAGGAATCAAGAGACGGAAAGGGCTACTCGATTCGGTGATTTATGTTTTTTAAGATGGGCATAGAATATTTATTCTAAGACTCTTCTATAAACTTGGGGAATTTTTGGAAAAAATGGTGTACCAGTCATTTTGACTGGTTTGGTAGTTCTAGTGTTAATAAACATACCATGGACGAAATCGAATCTTACAGACGTACCATTAACCCTTCGCACTCCGAATTATTTTATTAATTTTTTGTCGGATAAGCAAATACAGTATCGGAAAATTGTCTACAGTTGATTATTCATTTCTACTTAATACTAGGAACGATTGTAGGTACCGCAGGATATTTATGTTAAGGTGCAAAATTATTGTTGTTTTTGAAAAGTCGATAATTAGTAGATGAAACGTTAAGAGCTATAGAAAGTTGTGTCGACTGTAGCTCGACATAGGAGTGCAAGGGGTTAAATTATTGGAGAATAATTCTGAGTCTATTTTACGAAACATAGTTAATTAACAGAGAAGCATTTTGTGATGCAGAATCGTATGATATTGTGTTTACATAGAGTTATAAAGAGGTGAAAACCGTGTAATAAGCGGTGTAGCTGCAGTGTACAAAAATACATAACAGTTCTTATTATTGTTTTTCTGGAAGGTTTATTTATTTTGTGGAAAGTGAAGTAAATATCCAGCCCTTTTGTAGAATTTAACATATACGTAATGGAAACTTGTTTACTGACTCTCATAACATGTTTCTAATACTACAGAAACATCCGATAAAAATATGAAGTTTAAAAGGTAAGCCGAAAGTGTCGCAGGTGCACCTGATATTTGAAACCTCAGAACGCTTTTACAATAAACGTTGAAAATTTAATAAATCGCCCTATCCTAAATAGTTACATGAGCCTGTGCCACGCATACTCGTTTAGGTTTTCATTGAATCGCCAACTCTCCCGGTATCCTTGTGTTCCGACGCATTTTCGATCCCTCTCCCTATCTCAACGATGACGAATTTCACACATTAACAAAGGTCCGAAGAAGGTATGCGTGTACGATTATACGGTTAAAACTTTCGAAACGACGCAGTCAGCATGGGGATCGTCTCATTGGCTGGCCAACGTAAACATACGCGTCTGAGCATATTACTGGTCGCGTTACAGCGTGGATTCTAAATGCCTCTGTACGCGATTCCTGGCCAATCCAACCCTTCCGTGCTTTCCCAAATGCTTCTACTCTCTCTCCTCCCTCTTTGTTTTCCTCTGTCTCTCTCTGTCTTGCGCTTTATACATTTACCACCGCCGGTACGTGGGGCTATGGAGGCAACGAGACAGCAGGAGGGGGCAGAATAGAACCGGGACTCTTAACCCTTTGAGGGCTATAGACGTATATAGGAGTCTCATCGCTGCGGAGTATAGACTGGCATGTGCGTCTAAGAAATTTCTTTTGCCCGTCCTCGCGACGCAAACGGAAATGAAAGGTGTCTAGGATACTCTTACACCTGCTCCTAATTCCGGCTTTACTAGATAGCGTGCTCCTTCAATGTGTGATCTACCACCATGATGTTATTTCATGATACAAAACGACGATCTATTGTGGTATTATGAGTTTTCTATGTTAATTTAGTAATGTTGAAAGCGGGAAATTAGTTATTTGTAAAGTTAAGAGAAGATCGTATATATGAAAAGAATATGCAGCGGTTATAAGCGTTTGTTTTATGCAGTTTGAAGTGTTGTAATTGTGGAGATATTCTCTATTTCTCCGCTGAAGGGTTGCGGGAGGTAGATCAGAAATTAGAATGAAAAGGGCGCGGTAGATCAGCGACTTGGAAGAGTAACGATTATAATGCTAGAACCGTCAAGGCAGTGAAAATGAATAGTTTCTCATTCTTTATAACAACTTTTTAAGCTTATAGAGGAGCCATAGAATAGATATTCTAAGTTACTGAATTAATTATCTTCTTCACTTTTCTATTTACCTTTTTTAAAATACCTGTTTTATATATTTAAATATAATAGATTTAACGCCGATAGTTCTAATATTAATACACAGCCTGAAAAATGTATCTTTTTATTACAATTTCAAACAATTCTACGAAACAGTATATGTATTTACTCTTCTAGGAAATTATTCGTAAACTTTGAAAAACAAAACTCTGTAAATGTATTATAATCATGATCGTGTGCAAGTCGTACTTTCAAATCATCATTTTTGTGATCATAATGATTATGAATTCTCCATACGTGTTTGTTTATTTGAAATATGCATGAGGTTGTAAGTTTATGAAGTAAAAAGTGCATATACAGGTACGAAGACCGAGTATCAGACCAGTTCTACCAGCGATTTTCTTCTAGATTCTTTCAACGTATCCTGTAAAAGCAGAATTCGATATATTCTACTAGAAACAATAAATAAGATGTAATTTATTTCGACCGGTTATTCCATTTACGCGAGAGCAATCAACGCCTCGATACCCTATGCAACTGAAACATTCCATCTGCAAGGAGCTCCGAAGTACATATGCCGCGTTGAAAAATATTGTGCATCTCGTAGTTTCGCAAATTGCAAATCTCTTCGTCACTTCCGGGATATTTTCTTCACACGATATATGAATCATATACTTCGTGATAGGTGATATTGCCATGGACGCCAAAGTTGGAAATTATAAAACAACATAGTATCGGTATCGGATGACCTCTATCCGCCCTTTATCCTCCCTTTTTCGCCGATACACCGTCGTTCCATTTTTTCCTTTCTTCCTCTATCTCTATTCTCTTTCCCCTTTCACCATCTTTCTCTGTTATTCTCGTTTTGGCTCTCCCATTTTCATTGCGCGCGCGCTCTCTCTCTCTCTCTCTCAGAGAGACATGCATTGTCATTCCATCTTTTTCTCTCTCCCTCTATCTCTATTCCCTTTCCCTTTTCACCATCTTTCTCTGTTACTCTCTTTCCGGCTCTACCATTTTCATTTCTCTCTCTCTCTGCCGCTTTTTCTCTCTGTGCTTCGCCCCCTCCGTTGCTCTCCTTCTCCTTCTTTTCCGCGCTTTACACACCTTTCTTTCTCTTTCACTCTCCCCTCCCATTTACTCCCTGTCCCTCCCACCCTAGTTCACTCTGTGTCCCTCCCTCCCTCAGCAGCCGTGTCTCTGCCCGCAGCTCCCCCGATCGCGTTCCGTCGTTCGCTTCATCTCTCTCTCCAGTGTTCTCTCGCTCCTCCGCTCGCAGGCTGTAATACGCGTACTCGGAAGTTCGACTTTGAAGCACTTCATTTGGTTACACATGCAATCTTCGACTACATATGCAGGTAGACGTTTTTTTACCTTGACCGTGTCTACTCCTCGGAAGTATCGGCAAGTTTCTACTTGACCTTTCGGTGTTTTTTTTTTTGGAAAGCCGATCTGTTTGATATGCCGTTTACATGAGACGAATTTACCGTTTTTCCAGTCGCAGCAATTATCGCCATAAATATACGATTCAGAAGTTCTTAGGTGAAACTTCGTAGGAATTATAATTGTATTTGTAATTCGTTATAATTCTTGTTCAATGTGATATAAAATGTAGAGGAATGGAAGTGTTGCAAGATTTCATTAATCTTTTGTATGAATTTTTATGAGCAAATGATAGGATGTGCTTCATGATATTTCAGTTGTACAGGGTACGGAGTTAAAGAGTTGAGACTGAACTGATTAAATTTCATGGTGAGTCACGTGAATTTTACAGGGAATAATGATTGCCCTAATGCCTATAATTCGGACGTGCTTAGAATCGAGCAAAAGGAGAGGAGTGCGAAGTATAGTCGCAAAAAGAGATTCGTCGGCTTCGCTGGAATTTCTGAAGACTTCGTGTCATCGTGCATCATGAATATTCGGAAAATATATGGAAAAGTAATAAATTGTTATTATTATTGTGTTCAACTCCTTGCCCAATCGATCAGCCAGCTAAGCGTGTCAGCCGACGCTCGCCGTCAACATTTTCTGAGTTTTGAAACTTCGCTATACGAACCAAAGCCTAAGACAGTATCACACTGTTAACACTAACCGTACTGGCACTTTTATATACTTATTCCTACCGTAGCCGGTAATTTGACCGGTTATAAAATAGCGATAATACTTTGATTCATTTAATATGGGAAAGAACGCAGAAAACTGTCTTTAAATAATAGTAGAAAGAAATATATATTTTCCTTCTATTGAACCGGCCATCTGACCGCGCATGATACGGTTAGTGTCGACGATATTCCGCTCGAAATTGTCATCACACGTCAAACTCGTCAAAGCAGCGCAAGGGGTTAATTTTATTGCTGGTAAAACTGTATCAAGATCTTTCTGAATACATTTTTTTAATATCGTCCACCGTGCTGATTCTGGAAAAGTGCTTTTATCAAATTAACCCATTTGCATCATAGCTTTAAATACGGCAGAAGACCCACAGTACCGTGCATTTCCGCGCGCAGCAGTTTAACATTGTACAGGGCGGAATATTCCGCGGCTGGTGGATAAAGGACGTTCGACATCCGCGGAACATTCCGCTTACGGATGAATATGTGTTAACACGGCGAATACCACCCGTATTTCGATAGTTTCGTCATCCTTGACTAAAGTAAAACTTTTTCTATTAAAATCGCGTCTTTATAGAGTAATAATAATAATTATATACTTAACGATACTTTTATTTTTTAATAACAACATTTTGATATTCGAAATATCAGCAAATTCGTGAATATAAAAGTTTAAATGTAATAAGAAACTACTATGAATTCAATAGTTACGGTTACAAGTCAGCCCCACGATATTCAGCGTGTTGAAGATTAAATTCTGCGTTAGAATTTTTCATTTGATATCATGGGAAAATATTCTGCATATCTGTTAATCATGCGAGGAAATTTTCAACGTGATACTGTGGCAAATAATAATCGCCAAGATCATTCAGAATGTTTTATAATGTTAGTATTGCTAAATTAATAGCTGTCTCTGAAGAAAGCAAAACTGAAGGTCATGTTGTACAGTTTTATGTTTTTCTTTTTAACGATTATTAAGTATTTCGTGAAGTACTAAAAACGAACAATTTTGCATAATAAACGTCGTGGTACTCAGAACCGACCTCGCCACATTTATTTAATTTTGTGGAATATTTAAAGAATAGTGTCTGTAACTACTTCTGTATATTCAGTACCAAAACAGTACTTGGACTCAATCATAATGTTTTTAATATTAACAATTCCATTTCGGAGCAACTATTAACGAAAATGAAATATATCCGGCATTCGATGTATTTGTAAAAAAAAAAAAAAAAAAAAAGCAACTCTGCTCTTGTTGCAATCGACAAAACTGTCCGTAATAAAGAGCGTCTTAAATATCTGAAAATAAAATCTTCCCCCGTTGACTACCATGTCGGGCTATGTGACCTAGTACTATTTTTAAATGATACGACTCAGACGAGTACTATCGGCAAAAAATGAATGCATTATTAGACCAGTGATAACTTCTACAAAGACAGTTACTTTCCTCAGTAAATAATTTCCTTTTCAATGGGATAACAAATTTTCCATTTCCTCACTTTCATACCCTACGATAAATTTGACAAATATAATTAAAATTTATCAAATTTCGAGAAGCAATACCAGTCTAAAACCATTATTTTACATTTAAATAATTCATTTTAAATAGTAAATTTGAGTTTAACTGAAGTTGAATCGTTTTTTTCTCACCTCGAAGGAATTACTTAACTACGAAACCAGTCAAAATGACTGATACGCAATTTTTTCTAAAAATTCTCCAAGAGTATACGAAAGTTATAGAATAAATATTCTACGTTCATCTCAAAAAACATAAATCACCGAATCGATCATTTTTTCCGCTTCTTGACTCCTCTTTTTTCAAAGTATTTATTCGGTTTATTTAAATATACTAGATTTAACGCCGGTAGTTCTAGTGTTAAGCGTTTTATCTTCGGAAGTTTGAAATTCACTTAAAAATATCGTGGCAAAATTGTTATAGCAATCCACAGCGAGAACATATGAAATAATAGCAGGATAATTTAAATATTAATTCCAAATTTCTATGGTGTTATTGTCGTGATGTGGATGGTTCAGTGGACATGTAACTAGTGGGCTTCGATTCGAACACCATTGCCATCATGTCTGGGGAATTTTTCCCACGCAATATGCAGATATATCGTAATGTCGGTGGTTCAGAATCCAATTAACTATCGATAAAATGACCATAACAGGCGATGAAGAGGATTTTACGAAAAATAATAAGAAGCAATTCATTTTTGCAGCCTATTAAATCGTACAAATTTTGATATTTTTGAACGATACAAGACTCCTCAACACTAAAATGATCGGCGTTATATCTATTGTATTTAAATATACTGAATGCGCACTTTGGAAAAAAGTAAATCAACAGGTAAAACATGATCGAATAAGAAATTTAGGTTTTACAAGATAAAAGTGGAATATTTACTTCATCACTCCCCCTATTAATTTGGGGAATTTTTAGAAAAATGAGAAATCGGTCATTTCGATCACCTTAATAGATTTAGCGTTTATTATATGATCAATTAAGTAATTTATGTTTTATAAGATAGAAGTGGAAGATTTACTTCATGACTCTAAATGACTAAATTAAGTAATTTAGGTTTTACAAGATAGAAGTGGAATATTTACTGTACGGCTCCCCTATCGTTTTGGGGACTTTTTAGAAACAATTGGGAACCGGTTACTTTCATCGCCTTGGTAGCTTTTAGTGTTAAACAGTGGATCTAAATTTGAATAGTTATTTTCGGAGGAATTTTTTGCAGTCTGATGTCTATTTCAAATATATGGAATTAATCTAAAATTATCGATCTTATGGATAGAAGTCTTAATAATTTAACTTGAAAATATCGAGGAACAAAGAAATTAACGTCAATTGAAATCGTAACCTATGCAACGTAGAAAACCGGCCGAATTTAAGGTCCGGCCAGCTCTACGAAAGCGACAGCACTGTTCGCTGCACTCTTTGGTGGTGCACCAAACTAAAATAAACTACGTTTTCCTTCATCGTCAACGCTCCTATTCCAATCCCTATGCCCCACCCAACGCGATATTTGATTTTCTTTTCCTTTATCTTTCTTACTCTGTCTGGGATCATATCCGGTTTAAGAAAATCTTACAGAAACACCCAGACAGAAGAAATAAAACAATGAAACGTCATGGAGATAATTTTAGCTCCCCGTAAAATTACAATAAACGATAAAAATTCGACCAAGCAGCGGACGGAAACATTAAATTTTCTTTATTTTTCACGATAATAGCAACTAAAAGTTCTGTATGAAACAATTACCAATTTCAATTTTCTATACGGCTCGGTAGATTTACTTAGCCCATAGAACCTATACGGTATTTGACCAGGCGTGTTTGGTAAATCAGTACATCCAGCACCTTTGTTTTAAGTCTAACCTGCGCACCGAACTGTATCCTTTCCGGAACGTATAAGAATCTCATTTCCCTTGCCGAATATATTCCGTCCGAATTATTATTATCTCGCCAAAGCTAGAACGGTCGATAGCTCCGTAGTCGTTGTGACTCAAAGTCGAGCCGAGCAGAACCGAGAAGAGTCGAATCACACCGAACCATGCTAGTTTCGTGCCGTCACGGCCAAGCGAAAAAGGTGACTGCGAACATCCAAAGATTGCACGAATTAAGACCACAGGGCTTCCCTGAAAAGTCATTGGCTATTTCATGTTAGTTTCATCCAATAGAAGCGAATCAACACTCTTTTACAGAAGTCTCCTGTACACCATGAAGGCAGAAGTAGGAAACACGAAGGAAGGAAATTCACAACATCGAAGCTCGGCAAATCGAAGGCAGTCAGGAAGCTTAATATGCACTAGGACTACCAGCGTTATATATATATATATATATATATATATATATATATATATATATATATATATATATATATTGTATTTAAATATACTCAATAAGCCATATATACTGAATCCCCTTTTTGGACAAAGGGAAATCAAGAGGTGAAAGCGATGATCAAGTAAGTAATTTATGTTTTATAAGGTAAAAGTGGAATATTTACTTCATGACTCCCCTACCAATTTGAGGAATTTTTAGAAAAATGAGGAACCGCTCATTTCGACCGCCTTCATAGATTTAGTGTTTATTATATGATCGATTAAGTAATTTACATTTTATAAGACAGAAGTGGAAGCTTTATTTCATGACTCCCCTACCAATTTGGGGAATTTTTGAAATTAAAAATGAGGAACCGCTCATTTCGACCGCCTTGATAGATTTAGTATTTATTTACACCAAACGGTACGACATATTCCATACCTTTTACCAGAAGGTCACGTTATTCGTGTCGCTAAATCTCAGATAGATATTCATGCCATTTCTATAAATTCGAAAATATATTATTCACTGAGCATTTCCGTTCTCATTTTTTTCAAACATATTCGGTGATAACCTAAAAGTTCCTGAGTTCCATTGTCAATCACTGATTTCATGGGGAGACGTAGTCATGCGATGATATTCGTACCGCAGCAAAACCAAGTTGAGGCGAACTTAAGAACTTCTTCCCGCGGCTATACCTATACCTGTATACGTATATGAATGTACATAGGTATATTATATAAAATGCATCGACGTACAACGACGCTTATACCGCAGGGAAACCAAGTAGGTGAGAACTTATGCACACTTCCTTCGCTTATGTACTTATATACCTGTCTTTATGTATATGTATGTACACTCTATGTATCCGTATCGATATGCGATGATATTCAGAAGAACTTCTTCCCCTGCCTGCCTATGTACTGATCTACGCGCTTTTTTGTGCGTGTGCGTGTATGTATGTATCTTTGTAAACTTTTGCAACTACATGTATGTATGTACATATTGTCTTCGCAGACGTGGTCGTAATTATGAAAATGGCGTAGGTAAAGAAATTTGAAAGAGTTTGAAAATTTATTAAATACCTGCCACTATGGAAACCTACAACTTACGCCAAAAAGTCGCGTATTAAAAACCAAGATATTCTACGCATATCCTAATATATTAATTTAAACCCACTATGAAATTATTAACAGTTCAAGATCGAGCATTTAACGAGACCTATAATGAACTGTTTATTTTAACCCATTTGCATCATAGCTCTAAATACGGCAGAAGACCCGCTGTACCGTGGGTTTTCAGGCGCAGCAGTTTAACATTGTACAGGGCGGAATATTCCGCGGCTGGTGATAGAAGACAATCGCCGCGTCATCCGCGGAATATTCCGCTTACGGATGATATTGGGTTAAAAGTGTCATAAGTCACTTTACTGTGATGGAAAATGGTGATTTCTAATGACTGTGCGGAATTATTTATACTAACAAAGATATAAGTATCAAAGATGTACAAGTAAATCTCCTCGAAAATTGGCATTGATATTTTTAAACAAGTGCACGCAAATTCTAAGTATCTCGATTTAAAAGGAAAATGACGTGTCAATTTTAAAGTAAACGCCTCATTTATTACTTATTTTGCACTGCGTTAATCGAAACTAACTTATTTTACAATAACATGATGCAATTTTGAGAAATAATTGAAACCTGAGGTACTCACTGAAACTGGTAGTTTTGGAATTAAAGAGAAATCAAATTACACATCAAAGGTAAAATTGTATGCTACAGTTAAGCCATTTTATGTTGTTAGGCAGATGGCATTTGAATTATAGGAAAGCCGAGTAAATGCGAACTCGTTAAGAACTTCTTCTCCTACTTCTATACAGACATACACGCACTGCTATCCATATAAAATAATACAAGAGATGTATACTAAACGAAAAAAAAGTATGAAAACACTAGATTAATAACAATTAATTTATAAACAGTGAAACTCTATTAAATTAATAATCCTGTCAAACCCGCATCGATTGAAATTCAACTTAAACCAATTATTTTACGAAAACAATACACGAGCTACATGGAAATTATTGTTCACACTCGTCATGTAAGGTTTAACACTAGAACTACCAAACCAGTCAAAATGACTGGTACACAATTTTTTCCAAAAATTCTCCAAGATTATAGGCGAGTTATAAAATAGATATTCTACGTCCATCTCATAAAACATAAACTACCGCATCGATTATCTTTTCCACCTCTGAATTCCCCTTTTTTCGAAGTACTTATTTAATATATTTAAATATAACAGATTTAACGCCGGTAGTTCTAGTGTTAACGTTACGTTCCACCAGATTTCCCTGCATAACCTACAATATCTAATTGCGGAAATAATTTTGTCTATTCCATTGACAAATCGTTTCATTCCACGCGTGTGCACGCTTAGAACATTATAAAATGCATTTGCGAAAGGTGCCCACCCACGCACATAGAGTACGGACTGTCTACGGCGAGGCACGAACAGAAATTCTACGTGTATCGCAGCATCAACGACGGCCTATCATACGCATTATACACGTATGTACGCATATACGCGCATGCACCAAACGTGCAAGCACATGCACATTGCGCATATACACGCGCATATATGTATGCATACAGGTGGAACGCAGCCAAGCTAACTGATGCTGAATATCGTGAACGAAGAAAGAAACTTGAATCGAGCGGTATCCAGTGCTACCGTTTCGTTGTTAACCATCGGCGGATGGAGACTTTTTTGAATATTGAGAAATGATCATTTATTTGCCGGCCGAGAGTCAGCTTTTTATCAGAAATCCGGAATGCTGAAGCTAAAACTATAAATTACTTTTGCGCCATCATGTTGCAATAATTATCTTTCAGTATTTCAACTCTAACGGTGTATACGCGATGATAAAATTGCGTCTTTGAGCGCGTATGTGCGTCAGTAGAAGGGTTAACACTAGAACTACCGGATTTATATCTATTATATTTAAATATACTAATTAAGTACTTTGGACGGGGGGGAATCGAGAGGTGCGAAATATGATCAGTTAAGTAATTTTTGTCTTATAAGGTAGACGTCGAATATTTACCATATGGCTTACCTATCATTTTAACCCTTTTAGTGCCAACCGGAAAATGTAATAAATTAATTACAAATCTATTTGAATATTCGTTGAAAATCGTAGGACTGATATTTATCTAACAATGTTAGGAAAAATGAACAAGTCGGTTATAGATTGTAGACAGTAGGTAGACATAAAAAAAATCGTCGTTTGGTCATAGTTTAATATAGAATAACGTAATATAAAGCATAAATTGTGAACTCTCAATTATTTGCAATAAAATTACTAATATCATACGAGGAAACCAAATAATAATCCCATGATGATCGGCGTTAGGAGTGTTGCTAATAACGATATATCGGCATCCGGCGCTAAAAGGGTTAAAGAAATTTTAGAAAAAATCCAGAAACGGACAGTTCAACTGTCTTGGTAGTTTTAGTGTTAATCTCAACGGCTCATTGACACAACGAGATTCTCGCTTGAGTCTCTTCCAAAAACACGATTAGTTCTTCCTCTTTGCAATTTTTAACTTAAACGGCTTTGATTCTTTGACCTAAGATTTACAGTGTTAAGTTGGGGTGCAAAAAGAATGATTGATCATTGATTGCAACAGACATATTGAACAAGTAACAAAGCTGAAGTCTGCATCCTCATCATAGTCCCTAGTTGTGACAACGGCATTAGTATTTAAACTCAGGCCTGCTATTCAGAGAACCATAGGTTCGTCTACATTACTCCTAGGCATTTTCTACTTTTATTTTACGTTTCAGGAACTTCGTATTTCAGCTCGAAATATGTTATACCATTTTGAGAATCTGTAGTTCGAGATGAATCATCAAGAATGAGATGAATCGCGTGTCTTACGTGTCGCATACGAAAAATTTGCCAGAAGTGATCGCAGTTCTTACTTGTGACCTATAATTTCGCAGTTTGATTTTTTACTTGCATCAATCATAATCTGTTATCGAAGTGACAGTATTTAATTAACAACGCCCAATTTATGGCATATGCATAACGATGCTACATGAATTACTGTCCTTGAGAATCGAATTTTTACCAGGAGCGATGCAATATCGTTAGATCTTATCATTTTTTTTATTCTAAAGTTTTTTTTACTATCTTCTACCGCCATCTATGAATCTATACTATTTCTACTTACGATAATATCGAGTATACAATCAAACAAATGGTTTCTAAAGTATTTCGACTTTGAGAAATTCAATTATGATATTAAGGTTTTGAATTCGGCGCAGTTAAGTTCAATTGCATGAAATAATATTCTACAAAGGCTAATAACTAAAAGAATAATATGCCATTAAAAAGGGGCAATACTCAATATTAATGACAACTATTAGAAAAAGAGTAGGGCGGCGATAAAGGTGAGATTTCGCATTGGCGAATTTCTTATTGTGTCCGAGTTCGAATCCTATTGTTGTAACCTCTAAGAAATTTGTAACTTTCATGTCATAACTTTGGTTCTTCGAAACTACCAGGTTAAAACTCTGGCTCATTCGTAAAATCGCAATAATAAGCGACGCTAGAAATATACAAATTGACGGCAGATGTGTAACCTTCAATATTAACCCTTTGCTGTCCTATGTCCAGCTACACTTCACACTACTTTTTGTTATAGTTAATGTTTTATCTATTCAATTTCAACCTTGGAATTTGACAGGGATAGTGCATCTTCACATAGCTACTCTTCAGTATCTATATTTATCCCTGTTATTAAATAACAATAAATAATTAACGGCAAGAAATTTGCCGAAATTACTTTCGTTTAACTGAGGAAAAATTGGAAAAATAATTCGGACCGCAGAGTTTACAAACAATGAAAAAAGACGTGTCTTATTGAAATTTTTTGCCGAGAATTTTAACAAATTTTTCTTAAATAGCTTATAAGTCACAATTTGATATTTTCAATCTCTATGGCTGTACTTTTGCACGCTGTAATTATAGCAATAGTTAACAAGAAATGTATGCAAAATCTGAATGGAGACACTGATAAAGGCTAATGTTCTTTAATACCAGAACTACCGGCTTGATAACCATTATATTTATAAATACTAATTAAATACATTGGAGAAAGAAGAATCAAGAGTAATTTTTGTTTTATAAGAATATCGGCGTTATATCTATTGTATTTAAATATACTGAATAATCACTTTGGAGAAAGGGAAATCAAGAGGTGAAAAAGATGATCGATTAAGAAATTTAGGTTTTACAAGATAGAAGTGGAATATTTGCTTCGTGACTCCCCTACCAATTTGGGGAATTTTTAGAAAAATGAGAAACCGGTCATTTCGATCACCTTAATAGATTTAATGTTTATTATGTGATCAATTAAGTAATTTACGTTTTATAGGATAGAAGCGGAAGATTTACTTCATGACTCTAAATGACTGAATGAAGTAATTTAGGTTTTACAAGATAGACGTCGAATATTTACTGTATAGCTCCTCCATTAATTTGGAGCATTTTTGGAAAAAATTGGGTACCGATCGTTTTGACCGCCTTGGTAGTTTTAGTGTTAAAAATGTGCCGATTAGATTTACAGAAAGAATGTGCTACAGCTTACAGTAGAAAACTGAATGCAAGAGAGGTCGTCGTTATTTCACGTGAAAATGTCGTACAATAATACGGTCATAGAGAATTCTCACGATAATATTTGACATAACACTTTGATTGTTAAATATTACTATATTTTCGTATCGATAAAGCAAAAGTTGAGTCACGCTACAAGAAATACGAAACGAAATGGACGAGATACTGTTATCTACTCGATAATTCTTCGACGTAAGAACCTGCACGCTAAAATCAATATCAAAACATTCGTTATTTTTTTGCTAGCCTTTCTCACTTCGATCTTAAAGAATAAAATCACTGTCGTAACAAGGCGAATATAGGAATGCGTCATTACACAGAATTATACGGAATAGAAATTACATAACTGTTCTATCGCGATCGGACAAGCTATCCAACGACAAAACGCGCGATAAAACTGAAAAAAAGCTGTTAAACTCTCGAGGTAAAAAATCCAACGAATCCATCCCAGACTGAGTTGATGTATTTTCGTAAAGGATGCGAGAAAAGATCGTGGGTTTCGTGCAGAATTCACGGGCTTCGTTGTAACTTGAATTTATAGAAATGATAGGAAATATGTGTTGAGTTGATCAACTTTAAGAAACATTTTGATTCTTTGTATCGTAATTAGATATTTACTGTAACTGCAGACACGTAGAAACTCTGCATCGAAAACAGTTTCCTTTAAGATTCTCTAACGAACATGTTGAAGATGAGCGAATAGGTTAGGAAGTATCAATCGGTTGGTATATTTTAAGAAAGAGCGAAATAACGTACGAGAATATAACCTATCATTAGTATGAATATGGAAATTGTAGATTCTGATGACATAACGACCATTGAACGTTGAAGAGGATGCAGAAGATACGAATAATTTTTAACCGAAAGACGACTTGGAAGCGAGAAGAATGAATTTATCGGGTTGTACCTTTTACTTTTACATCGTAGAAATTGCAAAGGCGTTTCACGAAATTCCAATATCATATACTATCATCTCGATCAAAGTACTTTACTGATAACTGATAACGCTTTCAATTCTCATACAGATAACTTACATAACGGTGGGCGTGTACTCAAAATTAAATAGTTGCGGAATTTACTAGATTTATAAAGGAACTCGGAACTAAGTCCTCGCGAATGCTTATGCATCGTTATAACGCGTAGTAATCGAATAACTCAGCATTTTTTCCCTATGAACACAATAGGCCGGAATATATATTCTTTTTTACGGGTATGGAAAGAAATTCAAATAAATTTAACCACTATACTTAACCTCATTCAAGACAACGGCTACGAAAAGAATGCGTTACTCGTCGCAGCGTCACGAGGACAGAATTTGATCTCTGTGTGTGTTATATTGAAGAATATAATCAACGCGAATGAATTGCACAATTTACGAATATAACACTAAATAAAGACTGGCGTTGAGTGCTAAAGTTCGAATCACAGTACGTGTTACCTCACCATAACCTATGAAAACGCAACGTGGCCGTTTTCTGCACTTAGATCTGATCATCTAAAGAAATGGAACCGTTAGAGAAGAACGATGGGGTTGCCGTCGCATAGAGCCGCATTTAAGCGAGGTATTCGTTCGAACATATCATGGCACATCTCGAGAAATCGGAATGGAAGAGAAACGGTTAGGTCGATTCACTCACACTGTTTGCAATATGGTAACGCTTTTTGAGGGGTATGACAATTTGAATAATATACGTACGATTTTTAAGTTATCACACGCAGCGCCGGTATCTTCAAGTTCACACAAAAAGTGGTCGGAATAAGATATCGCCTATTATTAGGTTCGCTATTTCAGGATCTTGAACACTCTCCAGAAAGCACGCTCACACTGCTCCGGAAACCATTGTAAACGAGTCGGTCGTCGCGCACAAATATGAGGCTTTTCCTAGCCATCACGGGGATCACACGGTACATCACCACAACACGGTAAGTCCGTCAGGGAAACACCGTTGAAAAAAACTCAGGAAAAGGGGGGGACCATAACACGCACAGAGTCCAAACATCGAGAGAACAGCAGCAACGCAAGCAAGCACAACGATATATCACGAAAAAACAACAGAAGTAGCACTCGGTCGGTAACTTCAGCACCTCCGGGCACTGCATAAACACAGTATTATTAATATCGCTGATAGGTGTTTGATGAAAACACGAAGAATGCACGAGAGCGGGTAGATAAGCAACCGGGTAGGCTGGTGAGCGCGGAGATAGACTGATACAATAGAGGATCGGCGAATATACAAATGAGTGAACAAACGGACAACTGACTAGATACACTCGGAACACTACAGACGAACGTACAGTCGGACAAACGCGGTCACATACTACAAACGCGTCATCGTTCTCAACCACGACGCTGCAAAAATATGTACTTCACTGTGCACTCCATAACGATGCCACTGTACAACTGTTTAGGCTTAGATGCAGGTGTAGACATAAGCGTTTCTTGTCGTCGTGGCGAGGCGTTTTCTCTCTTTTTTTTTTCTCTATCCCTCTCCCTCTTTATCCTGATCGAAGAATAAACAGGATAAATAGGGAGAAAGAGAGAGGGAGAGAATGTATTTGTGGTGTGTAGTCGAATGGTATGCGTGTATAAACGCGAGTATATGCGACAAAGAGAAAATGAGAGAGATTACATACACTCGTCTATATTATTCAAAGAAAAGGGTGGGAGGGAAATGTATGTGCGTACGAGAGAGAGAAAGAGTAGACAGACAGAGAAAGAAAGAATGAGAGAGAGAGAGGGAGAGAGAGAGAGGGCGAACGAACGACGAATACGTTCGATAACTTTTTCTTTGCACCGACATTTCTTCGTTGACACCGTCTCCAATCTACACTCCCTACAGAAGTTCCACACGAACAAGAATATATCGGTTAGTTTCACCGCACATTTCTCTTCTCTTACCCAAACTAGTCCCTGGTATTCCTGAGCGGCGGCCACTGTGATTAAAAAACACTCGCGTCTCGCACTCGCGCCCGACGAAGGGTAGTCGAAATCGTACGGTCGGTCCAACGTTTTCAGGGCCGCCAGGTTAACGTCACGAAATCCACCGACACAACCATAGACCCAAACGGTGGACGGACGGACGTAAGGACGGACGGCAGGCTGGCAGGCAGGCAAGGCGGAATCACAGAGAGGTTCGGGGAAAGGGGCACTGAACGTGGCGGGGTGAGGGTAGAGCTTCACGGTTAGGGGCAGGTGGGGGCATAAGGGACCGGGGACGTATGAGTTGGAGTGGGGTGAAAACGAACGAGAACGAGCGAGCAACCGAACCGAGCGACGACGTGGCGTTGCGGGGGACGGAGGTCTACGCTAGCTCAGGGCCGTTTTCACCATGGCTCCTTGGGTGCCACCGTTCATTCTTTAACATCGACGCAATTATATTTCTTTTTTACCTCTTATTTCGTTGCACACATGTTACTATGCTCTTAATAGATTCGTTAATATTCTACCTATACATTCTTCGCTTTGTAAACCTCGAACGAAACAACGGAGGAAACGGTGTTGTGTATTAACGGGCATCTCGGTGGAAAATGTGTGTGTGTATATTGCACGTAATCCCGAAAGGTCTCCGCGACTTAAAGGTGATAGCTTGAAAACTAAAGTTATAATATATATTTGCGAAAGAACCATATAGACGTATGTAAATATTTGTGTTTCGTATCACTTTATCAAGCAATGTAATTTGCAATATTTTGGGGGGGAAAGAAGGAAGAATTATTTTCGAATTTTTCTATTTGATTTGTTCTTATATGTAACGTACAAAGCATGAATTATTTCAACAAGATTTGGTTACTGTATGTTCTTTATTTTGTCGTTATTCTTCTCTTCTTTATTATATGTGGAATATTCGTATACACATGCACATATTCCGTAATGGAAAAAAATGTTATAACTTCATTTTAAAGCATAATTATGAGCTTCTTCGTATTACTTTCATTTTGGAAGATAATAAGAAGTGTCCATTCTCAATTGCTCATAATTACTTTTATACCGTATTTTAAAAATTCTTCTCTTTGTGATTTCAAGATCGTTTGGTAGAATAACGTAAAGAGCATTAACACAGCGTATAGCTAAATACAACCCACTTCTTTAATTGACGTGCATAATATCGAATAGCAATCTGTTACAAAAGCTATACCCAAAGTAATGCAAATTTTCCAAGATAAACCGCATCGTATCATCAATTAATCTTAAATAAATTCAGTCATTTTCGAATTCGCCAATAGATATGCAATTCATGCTATGCTATTCATAGTCGGAAGCCATTCAAGCATATTTTCGTTTATTTGTCGAGATGGAGGAAATTACATATTCTACAAATATACCTAGTAAAATTGCTTTACGATAATATCGAAGAAATTCATTTCAAATTAAAAAAAAAAAAAACTTTTTCAAATTTACCTTCTACGTATAGCTACGTAAGTCAGGAAAATAAAATTGCTTTATACAGCACTGCATCGGGCACAAGCAAGCTCGCTGCCTTGTGGCCGGACGGAAGGGTGGAAGGGTTGGGACGAGCAGAGAACCAAAGAGAAGGGATAGAGGGGCTGAGAACCGCCGTGGTAGGGATGCCGGCCATTGGCGGGGGAGGGTGTACAGTTGATCCCGGCCGCACACACAGTAAAGTAAGAGTGAGAACGAGTGAACAGATAAACGAGAGAAACAGAGCGAGATGGCGTAGAAGGCCCGGCAACGATGCATTACGGCCGAGCGACATGGCAACGTCGCGAAGGCCTCATGGACGCTGAGCAATCCACCAACACTCACGAGTGTACGGAGAACGGCAGACCAGAGAAGGAAAGAATCCCGTTTTGCCGAGCTATAGAAGATAGAAAGAGGGGAGGAGAAGAAAGAGACCGAATGCACGAGAGAATGAGAGATCTGCCAAGTCTCGAACAGGCTATGAAGTTTTCCACCGATCTCTTGAGATTTCAGGAAAGCGTTTGGCGCATTCGAAATGCGTGTATTTATACACGCGCCGGCGATATGGTTTTGTTCATCTAATGCACCTTGCGCATTCTACTACGCACTTGGACGCATTTCTGGTACTTCGGCTTGCTATTATTTTACTATGTTTTAAACGTATTTGAACTGTACATTTGGTAATTCTGAACAGCTTGTCGCACTTTAAACGAAACTTTAAGCTTTCTGTACCTCTTATTGTTCCTTTTGTAAGATGAGTATACAAAGTATACCGTGCTCTGCTGTATGCGAGCGGTATTGTTTAGGCATTTGTGACCATTGTTAATATTTCTTTCAAACTCGTGCTGTTTATATGTGTAGACGGAAAGAAGCACGACTAACGTTCAGTTATTGCACCGACATTATTAATACCAGGAGTTATTATAGATAACGAAGAAATGTTGAAGCTATGTATACGAAATACTGCAACACTTGCAGAGCTTACAAGTCATAACGTAAAATAGCGTACAAATACTTGGAATATAAAAATAGGGGTAATCCTACGATATAAATAATTCGAAAGTACGAAAAGTTGTCGTTTCTATTAATGAATTAATTTGTATTTCTTCTATTTTATTTACTTTCTGTCCTTTCATTTTAATGAATGATTTTACTTTCTGCTCATAAATATATATCAGGCACATGAAATTATGGTAATTTCTATGAGATATTTAGGACATAGAACAGCAACAGTCTTATAAAATAAAAATTAAGTTAAAAAGTAATCAAATACTCTTAGTAAGTAACATCAGAATTATTATATCAACGTGGTTAATTAGTAACTGAATCATTATATTTTGAAGTGGACATAATGTAATATATTTTCAACTTCAGATGAATCATTATTATTGAGATTAACATGCCGAATCATATGGCGTATTTTAGAAATAGAGGATTATATAAAGATCTCTTACGTATCACGAATTTTTAACATAACTTATACTTTGAAATGTGAACGAACTCTAGGGTAACATACGTCCAATAAAATACTATTTGATAATGTACACGTATGAATGAATCGAATAGTATTAGACGAAATGTCGAACTATTTCTTTAGGCTACAATCATGCAATCGCGTCATTCGCTGCAAGCTTTAAATTCGCATCGAGACGAACAGAATACGATGTCCGTAAAGCCGGGCCCAAGTACCAAAAGCCCAGGGGCGTAGACTTCTCATGAATTGGATTCTGTACCATTTCGTCATGCTGATAACCGTAACTGATTTTATAAGAACCGTGCTTCCCCATTTTGACTTCATCTAGGCAAGCGCGCTGTATCACGATGTTTCTGAATATCGACAATCGATAGATTGCGCTCCTTACGCTGAGAAGCAATAGTAGAAGTGGAACTATAAAACAATAGCACTGATTACTCGATGGCGAAAGGGTGTGGCAGCGCCATTGAGTCGTTACACGCAGGAATAGAGCGGGTAGGGGATAATATGTGCGTCTGCCTACATGTGTCAGTGTAAAGTGAGCAAGCGAGAGCGAAGGTGCAGCACGCACATACACACCGAGAAGCGGTAACAGCAGCAGAAGAAAGAGAACGCATGCGAGAGCAAGTGAAAGAGCAGGAGAGTGTGTTAGAGCAAGAGAGAACCTGGAAGGAGGGTGAGGAGGAGTAAAAAGTGCGAAGGGAGGGAGTAACGAAGAGAGAGTGAGAAAGAGAGAGAAGGCGGTAGAAGTGGCGGAAACTCGGAGCGGAGGAGTGCGGACGGGGACAAGGATGAACCATCTTAAAGGGGATAGTATGGATCATAAATAATCAATATTATACCTGCGACCGATATAGAAAAATTTTGGACGATATTCAGAATTTAGTATATTTATGGAAAAACAGATACCCTTATTTTCATATTTTTGTCCATTTTCAAGAGTGTTAAAATTAGGACTGCGTATTTCAACGGGAACAAATTATTGGAAATATCAGACAAATTATTGCTGTTGAAATATCATATTTCTGTACAATATAGTATAAATATAGTTTTTGAATTCGTATTATTGTATGTAACCATTGTCGATCAAGGTGCAAATTTATGGCATCCTCAATTATATACACTTACGCATACTTTGTGTGCGTAATTGAACAAATACACTGTAAAACTGGAACAGAAATTTCTTTAAAAACTGTTTACAAACATTATTTTCCGCTTCCAGGGAGCAAACAGTTATCACATGACAAACGATATATCGCTGGTAAAGGAAACTTTAAGAAAATGTTATTACAAAATGTAAATACTTAATTGTAAATGATTTTAACAAATTAATCGAAGAAAGAGTTATATAAGAAAATATATTTAAAAAAATTTTGAAGTAAATTACTGTAAACTGTGAATTGGATTTTATACTTACATTATATTCAATAAATATCAGTCATGATTTTATAAGTAATACTTACTTTTTTATATCGCATGAGCAGATATATATATATATATATATGTGTACACATGTTATTGCAAACAAGAACGCACATACTTGTTATATCGATACATCAAATTAACCAATGAGAATATAAAATTTTTTAATATTACAATCTTTTCGATATAATTTCAAAAACATAGTATGACAATTTAACAGAAAAACTGTATCACATATTGAGTTATTCTCTACATGCCTTGATATCCGTTAATCTCTTAAATTTTGTATGCTCGGTCATTCTCGTAAATCGGAACTATTATTTATTAAAAATTTATATATCCCATATGCAAGTACTTTGTATGCAAGCATTTTGTACTATACTTTTATAGAAATCAATAAAAATACGAATGAACGAAATGTTCAACCTGAAATACAATTTTTATTCAGTTGCCACTGAATAGATTTAAGAGTTCAGTATTGTACAAATATATTTAAAAATAAAATTCTATATATATATTGACAAAAAAGAGTTTACTGTATAAGATTTAATTATGTTTTTCTATTGTCGAATAATAAAATAGCCGGATTAATATTACATAGGCGAATTTTCATTTTAAATCTCACTTATGTTGGTCGCTGTATTGTACAATTGTGCGATAAATTTGCAGTGGCTATTAATGTACATTATTTATTTACACATTAGATGTCGTCAAATGTAAATCGATATAACCTATAAGTCTATAATGTTTAAAAGGTCGATCAACGCTACTTTCAGAACTGATCGAAAAAAAAACAGTTGCAAATGAGTACAAATAATACAAAGATCAACAGTTCAGTATTTAAATATATTACAAACTAGAAGTTAATGTTTTTAAAGCCCTTAATGAAACGCTTATATAATTACACGTTGAATGTACTGCGGGCACCGGCGGCCTGTAGTACCAAATGTTTCAATGAAATTTGTTTACGATTTGTAAACAATAACATTTTAATATCTGTTAATATTTTACATTCTAAGAGTAATATAAAGTAAGATACGATTGGATTGACTGAGTAGATTAACATTTCCGCATTTTTTTTCAACTAAACTGTGATGGATCATTGCTATATAACTTATACAATAAGAAAGTAAATAACACATGACAGTGTAATATAAAATTTCATGAAATTATGATGAAGAAAAGATTTAGAATGGGAATTTTTATTTCACCTTTATCAACCTTTGATTATAGGAATTAAAAATAAATATTGATATGTAACATTACATGTATTATATATTTATTTCTTTAAATTTAACTCACACGATTATTTCAATAATCATTTTTCTTAATTTTAAATTATATTACATGAGTAATTAATGTTAAATGATAAATTATTTTTTTTCAGGAAGTCATGTCTACTTTTTTGTTGAATTTTATCGTTCGACTAGAATCCAATAAGCCAAACATTCGACATAAGGCATTTGTAGCAGCCACATCTTTTGCTTCCTCAACAGTTTGACCAAATCCTAGAAATTATGTATTATTATTAAATAATTAAAATTATAATTGCCTTTTTACAACTTGTTTGTAATTAGATACTCATATAAATTTATATAATCCATTTTAACAGTTTTCACCTGAGCCTAAAAATTTTTTATCCGTGTAAACTCCAATGTGATAAGAGGATAAAATGGTATTCTTTCCAGCATGTGAAATAATTCTTGGTTCAACAGGTGCTTTGTTTTCTTCGGAAAGAATGTTATTTAATAATTCCATTGGTTGAGATGGACACCATATTTCAGTAAGATCTTTTTGTCCTAATGCTACTATCAGAAAGTCCCTAACAAAGACACTTGCATGATTTACATCAACACTTTCTGCAAGTGCTGCAACAAGCGCTAAAAATATTTGCGCTAACGTTTTTTCAGTTACTGGATGCTCCTAAATCATATGTTTCATGTAAACTTTATAGAAAAATAAATATTTTGATAAAATTACTCACTACGCATAATATGTAGAAAATGATAAAAAAGTAAAATGAATATTGTGTAATAAATTGTCATTTTTAAAAAATAATTGGAATACTTACAACAGTTAAAATAAGGTCTTTAGTCCCAATATGTAATGATGCCTTAGCCAAAATTTCTTCGGACATAAGATAGTCGTGGAATACCCTAAAATTGAATGAAACAAAAATTAGAATAGTGTTAAAGACCGATATATGTACTCAACAAATTAATATTTTATAAAAAAATGGCAAACGTAACGAATGTCTTACAGTACGTACATAATACCTGACTTAGGCACATCTGGCAAATTTTTAATTAAATACTTCCTTACAACTTCAGAAGTCAATTCTTTTCCTCTGTTAATAAGACGTTCATTATGTTGTAACTCAAGCTTAAAGTCTGATATGCCCATATCTTGTTGCTTTCTCTCTTCTTCAATAATGTATTCTTTACATGTTAAAGCTTCTTCTAATTTTTCTGTTTTAAATTGTTCTGAAAGCCTTTGATTAAATGCGTATACTTCTGCACTTCTGTTCCATTCAACAAAAGTATGGCGTTTTGGTAATGGCTGAGGAGGTAATCTCTTCTTTCGCCTTGTTAGTTCCATTTGAGTTGGAGCCACCCATCGAGCTATATGTCTTTGATCTACATTTATAAAAGTACATATTAAAGAAACATAAATAATGATGAAGAAATTATGAAAGAAAAGCTACAATAGTTACCTTTGTAATTTGTAATTTTCAGCTTGGCAAGATCTGTGATACACACTCGTAATCTATTCATCTTTGATTCCTAAAAAATGAATAGTCATGTAATTTATGTAAAAAAAAAAGAACTAATATTTACTTGTGATATGTTTATAGAAATGTCTCTGCTTTAAAACCTACTTCAAAGTTTAGATTCGAAACGAAATGATCATAATATTCAATAATGAAATTTAACAAATAATTTTATAACCGTTTTCCAAACTCTTTCAATGTAATATAATACTTGTATTAATATTGGAAATGTAATGTGATATGTGCTCCTCTTACTAATTGTAATAAAAGCATTTCACTCATTTATTTATTTTCTCATAGAATATTTTCACTTAAAATGAAGAACATAGATTTCGTACCTCCTTATGTTTCTTGCAATTATACAGCACTGCAGTCGCTGCATAGCCTGTACACTATCCATACAGTTAAAAAGGGTAGGCGTACAATTTAGTAAAAAATAAAATTGTTACTAACTTGAATTAAAAATGTTCCTATGTTACAAAAGAATAAATGTATGGATATTATACATTTAATTGTACATTTGTGTTTATAATGTAACGACTGTCAAAACATAACAAAAATCTTCGTTTTAATGATAATTTTGCGGAGTAAATACACTTAATAATTCTGTGACAATAATTTGCAGAAAGTGTTCCAAAGTTTCTAAACTTTCAAATTATCCAATAGGTTCATCTTGTAATTTACAGTTTGTGGTAGTGGACAGTTAAAATGCATTATATTGTATTCATTGTATTGTGATGATTGTACATGATTACAACACAATAGCATGATTTCATATCGTTACAAATATTGATTGCTTTATCATAAACCATATTGCGGAGCTTAATTTGTAGTACCTATCTGTAATACTTCGTGCTAGATATAGATGAGAACATGTTGAGGTTATTTATTGTAAATCTATAATATATTGAAGTATTCCAAGAATAGCAGTTATTTCATGACTTTTAATAGAGAACTATACGTCTGAATAATATCAATAATGTATCAAACAAGTCAAGAACCTGATATACCTGCAGCATTAGGTTTGCTTTCCCATCTAAACAATGATGAACTGAAAGAATTATTAAACGATGATGGAAAATTTGAAAATATTGTAAAAGACATAAAACAGGTACATTGACAACTTAAATATATACACCTTAACGTTTCAATAAATATACAATATTTATTGTGAATTTGAAGAATATTTCTTATCATATTAAGAATTGATATGTCATTACTTTAGATTAGGCAATACATATTAATAATGATAACATTAAAATGACCTTTTATTAAATTAGTTTAAGGATTTGGAAACAGAGAAGGAAATGTTAATGGCAAGCAATAGATCTTTAGCAGAGTTTAATTTATCAAAACAACCTGAATTAGAAAAGGGTAAACAAGTCCTGAAAGAACTAAGTGAAAAAGGAAATAACTTGTGCTTAAGTGTGACAGAAAAATTGGACAAAATGAGTACGTTATATAAGAAATTTCATCTTTTCATACTTAAAATGATTGAATTGAATATAATAATTGTTTTATATAACTGTATATCAAATTAATGTTATGTACATGTGATGTGTATAAATTATTTATAGAGGAAAAATCTGGAGAGATGACAGTTGAAACTGCGTTAGACTTACTGCAGGCAGCTGCTGCTGAAATTGAAGAAGAATCAGAGGTATAACATTCTTAATTATATATTTATAAAGATAATATATAATATACGCCAAAGTGTAAGAATATTTACACTTTTTATTTCTTTTATGTTTAGACCATGGCAGAAAAATTTCTGGCTGGAGATATGGAAGTAGATGAATTTCTAGAACAATTTTTGTCACGAAGAAAGTTAATGCATTTACGTAAAGTTAAAGTTGACAAATTAAGAGAATTGATAAGAAATTCACGTTCTATGAATAGCGGTCCAGGATATCCAATTGCTTCGAATTTTCCTGGAATTGCACCTTCGATTCCATATCCAACTGGACCTGTTTCTATGCCAATGCCTGTACCATCTGGTTTACCACATTATAGACCATATTAGATATTTTAAATGTAGATAATCACAGCACTAATACTAAAACTAAGGGCAATCTTTTTCACTGTTTTCTTTAGTTTGAGTAAAATTATAATTGTTAGATTTTATAACAGGAAGTAATGTTTATTATCAAGTTAAAGATAAACAGTATATGAAGATAAGATATTCAATGCAAATGGACATATTAAGCACATATAGTGTTATATTCACATGTGAATTTAATACATACTTATATTACTTTAGTAATATATCACCAAATGATATAAATTTGTCATAACTAATATATATATATATATATATAGAGTGAAATATACAATCATTAAATTTAATTCTACAATTTCGTTGTATACTGTAAAGTACATATAGTATCTACTATGATGCATCCTTCAACAAGTGGCAGTGAAATGATTAAAATACAATATATCTGTTCGATAGTTATGTTCTTATGAAACTACTTTCATTAATTTTCTATTTTTACTGTAAAAGACATATTACTTAGACAGTTATTCTTGCATTAACTTTTTGTATAAAAAAGAACTCTATCTTCTTTATTCTTCAATATATGTTATAAAATATTAAGGCTTTCGATTAAAATGATTTTTAAGAATTTCAAGAAGATTTTTCAATGTGTATGTATACCTATTTATATAATAATTATTTTATTTACAAGAGAAGACTTTATGTATGAATTCTGAGAGTTCAGTTATCTACTCAGATTTTCTAGACGTGAAATGACTATACAGGTATTAAAGGATTTAATTAAATAGGATTTTGTTTTGAAAGAGCTTAAAATTGAAATTGAAAGTAAAAGAGTCTCCAATTCTTTAATTAGATTTGGTTTACGTACAAGGTGAGATATCAACTTTTATCACCTTAAATATTCTAAGACAAAGAAAGGAAAAAGAAAATATTTTATAATATGGAGATTTAAACATAAGAATGCTAGGAACACTTTATAACAGATGGCTTCATTAACACTGCTCATGCAAGAGCATTATTTTAAGTTTATAATATATAATATTTTCCACTTCCAAGTTTACTGTTAAATATATTAAATACAAACCTGATATGAATAAATATTTCAAATACTTTTATAGTTATCTTGAAATAGAATTACGTTATTGAAATCAAAGGGTTCATTGTTTCTACCTTCTCTTGTTACCAGAAAAAAAAGAAAGGAATTCGATAATAATTTGTTCACAATCTGCAGGAAATAAATAGCAGAAAGAAACTGATTAGTTTTCAGTATGAACCACTTTACTAAAATTTTAAAGATTACCTTTTCTGATAATAAAATCGATTGTTTCTACAATTTTATTTCAAATTTTTATAGTTATATAAAAGAAGAAAAGACTATTCAAATAAGTTGTACATTATTTTTTTATTGTCACGAGGGTATTTCTTGTGTGACACTTACAAATACCTCCGTTAACATAAAAAACAATTTAGAAATTTATAGGTTTGCTGGTACTATTATAGGTATATATGTTTTTAATTAAATTTCTACAAAATTATTTAAATTAAATTAAATTCTTTATTTACATAAGATTCTTTTTCACTATTTTTATACTATTTATTTCCTTTATCGAATGTTCTATCGTTATTCTTTGTTTGTACATGAATTTCATATACAAGATATGCTATAAATAATATAAATCCTATCATTGGGCCTACTATCTCATGTTTATTTTCTTCACGCTGTTCTTTCATTTGTTTATACTTCTCATACCCTCTTTTTCTTTGAATATTCTGTGAGAATATTTTGGAATAATGTTCCCGTGTCCATTCTTCAAAGTCGTATATTTTTGTGTGTCTTGAGTATGTTACCTCTTCTTCCACAGAACGAGACATTGACTTTGGAATATCATCAAATTTGACACTAATAAACCTATCGTATTGCTTACGTGATTTATGATTACCAAGGACTTCATAAGCATTCGACAAATCTTGAAATATCTTTTTTGCCTGGTCACTTTTGTTTTTGTCTGGATGATATTGTAATGACAGTTTATAATATGCCGATTTTATTTCACTATGCGTAGCATTTGGAGATAATTTCAGTGTATCATAATGTGACCTTGACTTTGCACTGAAATTTCCTTGTGCATAAATTAATAACTGATGTTTTTGCAATAAATTAAAAGTTATTTTTTTAATGGAATACATATTTAATATAGATATATTACTACTTCTTTTATATAACCACTTTTTATATTTGCTATTGTTAAAAATATACACTTATAAAGTGTTTATCGTTCCTATAAATGGATGCCTGACCATTCGAAACGAATAAATATACTCCTTTCTTCTGTACATCAGGTAAAACAGGCAGATGTGGATCACACATAGTACAACCTACAAATTGTAACAAAAGAAAGATATATTTTCGATATTTAATGAAGGATGTAAAAAAAACTGTATTTCATCCAAGATCTTTATAACTAACCGTGACCATATGATCATCATATGTTCGTACCGTTCATACTGGTTCGTACGGTTCGTAAATGCCAAGAGAATGAAAAGCACTAAAGTTCCACTGATGTCACATTGAACGTATTACTAGATTATTATACAAGGTGTACTATCCTATGTTACTAAGGGTATACAAGCCTCTATGATAATCTTTACATAGCTCTAGTTCTGTTAATGTTCCTAGGGGGCCCTGTTGCTTGTGCGATTATAGCATCTCATGACAATTTTTCAATTCATTTTAATGATAATACAGTTAAATATGTATTTGCATTCACTTCTCTATCATTTCTTATTCATTACAAAATTTCTGTTCTAATACAAAATTAAAAGATAATATTTCTTTAAATGATTCGTAACTTTGTGAGAGCCAAAGTATAATGTTATTTATACATACTCGAATAATGAACAGAAATTTTAACGATTTCAAGTTTTGATCAAAAGGGTTATTAAAGTAAAATCAATTTTTGATATTTCTGATATTCAGAATAATTTAAGATCATTAAATGTATGATTGTGAAGAAATTATAGGAATAAGTAATTTGGGCAATTTTGATTGTAAAAGCCAATTATTTCAAAATTTGTAAAGAAAGCGTTTTTAACGTGGAGGAGAAAACATTTTCTGCTGGTTTACCTTCACGTTATAAAAAGAAAAATAATTATATGACACATTTTTCAATTACATTTTATAATATACTACGTGTTTTTAAACGTCACGATATAAATATAGAAAGTGTGCGTGGCAATTCGGAGGCTGATTAAATAAATTAATGTCGTACAATTTTTACAATTACTCTTTTCCACAAATCAGGAGCTTCTTTAAATTCGGTCTCTTAATTCTATTGATGTTTAGCAGTATGCAAGACAAGCATTTCGTACAGAGACAATGCATTTTCCGTAAAAATGTGATTAAATAATCAACTGGGATCAATTGTTCATGAACGTAATACCGATTTAAAATTCTTTTATTTTTACCGCTTCGATTACCCACGCACATTTTGCATTTACAATGCAGATGATATTGTTCCCTACATTAGTTGTATGGCGTTTCTATCTAATCATACCGAGTTTGCACATTGCGAATAACTCCTGTAACCACGTTTACATGATACTCAAAAATTTATAAGTGTGAAATGGTGTGAACTGCAACAAAAGTAATGGCGCCGTTAGGTTGGCCATTCTGTAAACACTAGCACATCGAAATCTTTTACTTGGCGCGAATTTACTCAATCCATGTGCTACGCTCGTTTCTTCTTGAGCGCGCTTTCGATCTTTCAGTTTCGTTGAACTAAGCTGTTTGCATCAATCCTAAAGTGCTCCTTAATTTTAAAGTAGAAACTATTAAAATCGCTTTAAACCGGTACCTAAGGTCGGACTATGGAGAGTAAAAATATGAATATTAACAATAATTTCGCAAATGGTGAAAGTTCGGTTAAAGGTAAGATACCTTTGTTAACAGCATAGCGTAAGAATTTAATAGAAAGTAAAAAAATGGCCTTTTGGAAATACGTTAAGTGTGATGTATAATGTAACGATAGAATACTGATATTACATATTTCATTCAATAAATTGTGCTCCTAGTATTGCAAATGAATCGTTTACTTGCAAGCGACATCATCTTAACACTAGATTTACGGACGTGAAATCTGTTATATTGCAATATATTAAATAAGGACTTTGGGAAAAGTAGGATCAAACGGCAAAGATGGTAATTCGTTAAGTCATTATTGTATTACAAAATACACGTGAAATATCTACTCTCCACCTTCTCTGTAAATTGAAGAAATGTTTATAAAAGAAGTAGGTACTCGTCAGTTTCACGGCTTCCGTAAATCTAGTATTAATATAACTTGAGAAAATTAAGAAAAGAAAACATTTTTTGCTAATATTAATCATGTTAAAGTAAACGTTAATAAAACTACCTTGATATTATTTATAGAAAATAATAATCCTTCCACTACTTCTCAAATATTCTTATTCGAAGTAACAAAATTATTATGTTATTAATTCTTATTAACATCAATTTATATAGGGGGACCCAAATTTAAAATTTACAAATTGCAAGGGTTGAATCAGTAATTAGTTTTCAATTATTGAATAAAATAATATCTTTTGTTAAAACACAATTAAAAATAATAATTTCCAATGAAGGCTACTGATATTAATTAAAAGGTGGTTTATATGTTGGTTTTGTATAATATGATATTAGACAGTTACAGAAACATGTATTTATATAGAGTTGATAAATACACTTGACCTTCTGTGTACTATAACGGATAACATGTTATTATTGATGTCATGCATATAACATTTCTGTATCAAAGTGTTTCTTTATGAACTTTATATAATATCTTTCCCTTTTTTATTTAATCTTCGGATACCTCTATATTACTTATGAACACTATGAATACATTATCATATAACTCTTTTGATATTATTTTACAAAAGGTAATGAGGAAAACATTGCTCCTGACGTGAAGTTCATTAATGAACCACTGCAAGAAAATGTGATTCAGAAAAAGAGGAAAAGGAAGGAAGATTCAGATGTAAAGCAGAAGATACTTGCTGAAGAACAATATAATCGTGAAGTACATGAACATCGATATAAACGTTTGATGCATTTATTGAATAGAAGTAAATTTTATTCTTCATATATTATTAATAAAATTAATAAAAGTTCTGACTCAGATACTATCAAAAAAAAGAAAAAAGTAGGTAGAAAGAAGGCTGAATTAGTTAATAAAAATGCATCGACGCAAGTAACTAAAAAACGAAAGATGGTTGAACAAAATTATGATATACTAGAATATATACCTGAAGATGTAAGTATGAATATGTGTATGTCTCTGTTCATTCTTTGTACTTTTTACCTTTTTTGTTTGGTCATTATATTGTTCCTTCTTATGTATTATATAAATATTTTGTATAGGTTCAGGAAAAGTTAAATACGTCAGGGAAGAAACTCAATTTAAGCACAGAAGAAATTGAAAGTGAATTAGTTAAGGAGTCCAATGACGATGATAATCAACCTGTTGTTTTTGTTACACCAAAATATTTTGTTGGAAATTTACGTAATTATCAACATGAAGGACTTCAGTGGTTAAAAGTTCTTTATGAAAATGGTTTAAATGGCATCTTAGCTGATGAAATGGGCCTTGGGAAAACAATACAAGTGATTGCTTTATTTTGTCATCTCATTGAGAAAAAACAAGATGGGCCTTATTTAATAGTTGCACCTCTTTCTACTATACCAAATTGGATGTTGGAATTTGAAAAGTTTGCACCAACATTACCAGTTATAGTGTTCCATGGTCCAGAAAAGGAGAGATTACCTTTGAAAGAAAAAATTAAACAAAAACATTATATCACTGACTCATATAGAACTCAACCTGTTGTGCTTACTACTTATGAAATCCCCATATATGAAGAGAAGTTTATGAAATCACAAAATTGGAGATACGTAGTAGTCGATGAAGGACATAAGATTAAAAACCATAATACAGTATTAGCTAAGTAGGTATATTGTATTAAAAAATCTCTAGTCTCTCAACCTCCATCAATTTTTTCTTTAATTACATTTTTAAAAAATTGTATAATATTAAAACACTTATTATTATTTAACAGAATCCTGAGGCGATTTAAATCAATGAACAGACTTTTACTGACAGGTACACCTTTACAAAATAATTTAGCTGAATTATGGTCTCTCTTAAACTTCTTGTTGCCAGAAATTTTTAATGATTTGGCTGTATTCGAATCGTGGTTTGATGCAAAAGAACTTCAGAATGATGAAGGAACAAAAAAGTTTTTGCAGCAGGAGGAAGAGAAACATGTATTATTATCTTTGCGAGAGATTCTAAAGCCATTTATGCTAAGACGTGAAAAAAGTGATGTCTGTTTAGATATTCCATCAAAGAAAGAAGTGATTGTGTATACTCCAATCACAGAACTTCAACATGATTTATATAAAGCAGTTTTAAATCGTGATTTGGAAGTACTGAGTAAAATAGAGGAACCACCAGTGATTATACAGAGCGAAGATGGTGGTAGACCTAAAAGAAGATGTGTTTTGAATAATGTAAAGCCATACCCTAATGATTCCATAGAAGAGGAGGATGATCAAATTATAGAAAACAGTGCACAGAACAATTTGACGTCTACAGAGGAGAAACAATTATTACAGTGGAAGAAATACACTAATGTCACAAACCGTAACTTTGACTTTTTAATTAGAATCAAAATGAGCAATAGAAGTAAGTGTTCGTTTTTCATAAATATATGCATAAATAAATGTGAATTATGTAAATACTACTTTATTGACTACAATTATTTTATTGTTTCAGTTATGATGTATAAGAAGATTGTAAATCATCCGTACTTAGTTCATTGTCCATTGAATGATGCTGGCCTTCCAAAAATCGATGAAAATATAGTGAAATCTTCTGGGAAACTCTTGGTACTAGATGCTATGCTCAAAAAACTTTACAGTCAGGGACACAAAGTTCTTTTATTTTCAACCATGACCATGATATTGGATATAATAGAAGAATATCTCTCATTACGAACTTATAATTACGTAAGATTAGATGGCAATACGTCGCTTGAAGACAGAAAGGAAAATATTAAAAAATTCAATGAAAATTCTGACATATTTTTGTTTCTCATATCTACAAGAGCGGGCGGCGTTGGTTTAAATCTTGCTGCTGCAGACACAGTGATTCTCTATGATAGTGACTGGGTATGTTGAATCACTCTTACGTCTGTATTTAATTACTATCTATTAATAAATGCTTAATATATTCACAGAATCCACAAGCAGATTTACAAGCTATGGCACGTTGTCACAGAATTGGTCAAGTGCGTCCAGTTGTTATATACAGACTATGCACTAAAGGAACTGTTGATGAAATAATTATTAACCGTGCCGATACAAAACGTATATTAGAGAAAATAGTTATCTCCAAAGAACTTAAATTAGCATTGCAGAGGAAAGAAACAGTATTGGAATTGAAGAAACTCTTAGAGTCGAAGGAGGGTGTGATATTTGCATCGCAAAATGAAGGTAATTGATTAAATTGAATATAAATATTACGCTTCATACTATTTTAATATTTTCAATGTTTCAATTTGAGTGCAATTAATTAATCTAATGCAACACTTCTTGTTTAATTAATGAAACATTTTTTAATTTAGTATTTACAGAAGCTGAGCTTAATAAATTAACGGATAGGAGTGAATTGATGTAACGGATATAGAATACAGAAAATACGTAAGCAGGCTTCATATTTCCTTAATGAAAATACCAATAAGTAAATTAATGTTATTGTTATACAAGTATTTATTTTTCTATTTTTTATTATGTAGTAACTATACTTATTTAATAATAAAATGCATAGAAACATTCGCAGTTGTTTACTTTATATCGGATATTAATTCTTTATTATTCATATTTGTCGTGTTCAAAGTATTGTTCACATTGATAAGCAATATTTTTTTAGATAAATAATAATATACCCTATTTCTAAACTACATTTATAAAATATAATGTTTTAATTTACAGTTTAGTTCAAGCAATACAATAAAACAATTAAACATACGGACTTTCTATTCCTCTTTATTAATAGTCGATGACAATTTTTTCTTACTCTCGAAATCAGTTTAATAAAATCGGGATATAATATTATAACGTTAATGCTACAATTTCATTATATTTTCATAATTTAGTTGATTTTATACGTGCAGATTTTCCTATTAAACTCTTATATTTGCAAGACTGATTAAGTAGTTCACGAAATTCTGCTTCTAACTTTGCATATATTCCTCCTGTTCCAAAAAAAGCTAATTAAAAAAAATATGTATCTTATATTGAATTAATTGACTACATGAAACATACCGGCAGGTTGTTTCTTTTTCCATCCTTGTTTATTAGATAACTTCAATAAAACTGCAGAATTTGTAGATACTCTTTTTGTTAGTAATGCTGTCATTTGCGTAACTGCTCTTTCTTCAAAATCTCTTTGATTATCTTGATTATGCCGAACATTTAAATTACCACTCCAAAATCTAACACTGCTTCTGTTAAATTAAAATAAGTGTATAATATAATATATAATTAAGAAATGTTGATAATATCCTTCGTAAAATTTCTGATGACGTAATTATATAAATAATTCTATTTGGTTCTTACCTACAACCAGCTGGATTCTTCGTTTTTTTTTGTGTTTTATTAAATTGTTTAGAAATTGGCCATATATTGGATTCTTCGCTGTAATATGATTCTTCATCGATGCTACTATTTTCGTAATACGTCATACTGTCAGTTTCATCGCTGTCTGGAGCTGAAGATGTAGGCGATGAAACATCAGTTGTAGTAGAAATTTGTTGGCGAAGTTTCGGTAATGATCTTTGAATATCTTCCGTTTGAGTGAACCGTTTAAGTCCGGAATTACTCCAAATTTTTCCTAAACATCGAGATGAGCATTCATAATTTTAATTCGGCCAATGGCAAAAATATTTATATACATATTTATCTAAATGTGTATTATTATTAATAGAACAGCAGCATCATAATAAATAACATTGAATTGTTCTACTTCTGAAGCGAAATGTTAATTTATCAAGTTACCAAGCAAACCAAGTCTTGATCTTTGCGGTACAAGTTCTATACCAGTCCACCTCATTATATCTTTACATATTAATCTTCCTGGCTCAAGAGAAGGATCACGAGCTACTAATCTTGTAATTTTTTCTGGGAAGAATAATTGAGGAGGTTCCATTGCTATTACTTCCCTGTGTACTGTAAAGATGTTTAATATATTTACCTCCTTCTCCGTTCGAACATCCGGAACATGTTCCTAAACGAATAGAATGTAAAGTAACATTCATCAGACTAACTGAGAAAACAATTGTATTACATGTTAGATATAACATTATATCCTTTTTGTTGAAATCGTGTTTTTATACATAAACGTGTGGAGAACACAAATATCTAGTAATACGCTAATATTACATAATACTTGAAATATTTAAATATATTATTAATCACACACCCTATATCTACATCCTTCTTGATTTGGTAATGCTTCAAATCTATATGCTCGTTGGCTACAACAAGGATATCTTCCTAAAGGAAACGGTACAGGTCTTTGTTGCTCATTTATAAAAAACTGTGGAAGTTCCGAATGGTAACAGCACCAATCCATTTGATGAATTGGAAAATACGTGTCACACAGAGTACAAAATAAAAAGTGACAATCACCCCACAACCTCCAGTAAACTTTGCGCCATGAACGTAGTTCCATCCGAAGAGCCAGAATATAATCATTCAACGACCAAGTTAAATCTCTATAGAATATATATCTCATTATACCTTAAGGTTTTAAATTTTCGTGTGTTGCTAGTGTACTTAAAAATATTACAAGACAATACCTGACGTGTTTACTCTGTACAATTCCACGTTGATCAATTTTCATTGCACTTGAAATACAAGACACAGAATTAGAAACTGACTGAATAATATGTTTTCCACATTTGCTGCACTTAAATAATGTAGCTAAAGAGCTGTAATGCCCTTTTTTATTATCTGGCATTACTTCGGCAAGTAATATAATCAATTTGCAAAATAATTTACTTTGGATTTTATCTCTTTTGTCCTTTAATGCTTCTACATCTTCATTTGTAAATCGTTCAGCTAATCTGTAATAAAGACGACCTGTTTACATTGCACACTTACTCTAATATCATGAACTAGTCAGTGAAAAATGTTATGGAAATTGATTTTTTTAAAACATGGTGTTATACATTATAACTTATTGATTCAGAATAATTGGTGACATATCAATTTCTTGAATTTCTTAATGCTGTTCATACATAAATAAAAAATTAATAGTTTCATAAAATAAACGTTCTACTTAGAAACCTTGGTGATTAAACTTATATACATTAATAATTAATGCATTATATTCTACATGGCCCGTTTATCTTATTGCTATAAAAATATATATTACATAATGTAAGATGGAATAATTAATGGATTGGGAACAATTGTTTTTGAGATGACAGCATAAAAGGGATGTAGCTGAAATAATATACCTTCCAAGAAGGTTGTCATCTAAACATGTTAAAATGGTCGATGTTTTCAATATGTCAGACATATTATCATAACAATACTGAAGACAACTCTCCAAAAGTGGTTCCATTTGTAAAAAAGATGCAGATACCATTATTGGAATAACATTGTTAGCTTCTAAACTTGGCCATTCGGATTTCTTTATAATATCCTTTTTTACCCATCTCATTAGCCAGTCAAAAATGACAACATCGCAGTGAACTGAAATATCTATTTCCTCTAATTTTTGACCTGCAGTTACATCAGCAAAGTAACACATTTTTTGGATAAGAAGTTTCTGTGGACAACGAAAATTTCGTTTGATATTTTTTTCTTCATCGCTGACATGGATTTCCACTTCGTTTCTAGTTGCATAAAAACTTAGAATTAATACCGATATTAATTTAGATGTAGATGACTATTTATTGTTAAATTTCAGCACTTACTCTAAATATTTTCTGTTTAATTTACTTTTTTCTCTGTCTTTCTCTTTATGCGTTGTATAAGAAGTAATTCTGCTCTCAACATTATTGCATAAGGAAGTACTTTTTTTCATTTCAGAAGTTGTAATAGATTTTTTAATGATCGGTTGTGACAATGCAGGTTTTGGAATCATATAAGGTAAAACAGAGTCCAACAAACCTTCATGTAACACATCCCTTAAATGTGTTTTCATCATAGTTGTTATTATATTTTCTGTTGCATCTACAGATTTAAAAACGTGTGTTTCTTCAGCAGATAATTGATTAGCTGAAATTTTATTATATTCTTCATGGTCTACTTCTCCACTGTTCAATATTGTTTTACTATCACTGCAACAATTCTCTGGATTATCTACTTCTGAAAAATTTAGTTTTTCATCTTTGCACTGAAATTTTGAATTTAAAGATGTGGAAAAAGCCAAGGTATTTCGAAAATTTCCTTTTGTGTCTTTGATTTGATTGTCTAACAATATACATTCTGTGTTACTAGTGTCATCATCTTTACAAATGGTATTATTAATAAGATATTTTCCATTATTCTTTACATTATCATCACAAGTCTTCACATTGCAGTTAATATTAGCTAATTTAGTCCATGGAATTTCATTATCTGTATTTAACATTGTAGTCAAACTTTCAAAGCTTTCATTAACTTGATAAGCAGTTTTCATAAATTCAAAAAACATCCCAATTGTCAGCTTTGGATGTTTTTCATCTTGAAGATCATGGAATATCTCTGATACATCTGAAATACATATACCATATTATTTTTTGTTTCGACTATTCTATATTATAGGCACATTTTAATTGTAATATAAATTTAACTAACCAATCAATATACAATTTTCATTATTTAATTATATCTGCAATATATTCAATAAGGGAAATTATATTATGAGTATTAAAAGAAAAATTGTATAAGTATTAATCAAACTAAAGAAATTATAATATAAAGTGCAATACCAAGAGTTGTAGTTTGGAGTTGTGCAGTTTACCAATGGATTTGCGTATACCTTCTTTGACTGTTGAACCACATGCTGACAATAATTTATAGGTATTCGCTTTTACGGGTACATCGTCATTTTCAGTTATCTCCATTTTTCTGAGGAGATCGAGTTACATATTACAAGAGATGTATACAGATGACAATATAAATAAGAAGAAATGTGGCGAATATTTATTTTGGTTATGCAACATACAATACTTACAATTTAAAGGCGAAGCAATACTTGTAATTCAAAAATTGTATAAACAAAAAATGTGAAAACAATAACATCGCATTTAGAATTTGTTATTTGAGTTTGTGTAAACGTATTCAATTCGCGCAATACATGCCACTAGTTGTTAGGTATATATACATGTATATAATAACGTGGAAAATTATCAACAGTAGTTTATTTACCTACAGTTATGTCCAGAAAATTGACTTCAGTCAAAAAAGTCTTTAAATTATTAAATATGTTTTGTATACTACTAAATTTAATATAAAATATTGGATTGAACTTTATTTGTGTTAATTAGCAACCAAACCGCCAGAGGAGCTACAATCTCTTGTACATTAGATCCCTCTATGAGGCTACACAGAGCTAAATTCTGTCCGTTCAATTAATATAAAGCCTCGATGATCGAGGCTCGATCTCCTAGTGATATTATGAATTCGTAACCATATCTGGGAATTTCGTCGATAAACTATAATCACATAAATTACTATGATCAAATACAATCTGAGAATTGAACAATCTAACCAGTGATTTACTTTTACTTAATCATTAGTAATATTCGCTATCTATACAACTATCAGAACTTTTTATTTAGAAAGATATTTTACATTTACATTTAGTAGGAATTTTTGCTGTCGCTTCAAAGTGTGGCTACATTTTTTTGGGCATGCAAATATGTGTTCGTATGACAGATGCCGTAACAAATACAGTAGTGTGGGCGTATAGTTAATAGAAGATAGAATTTATAAAATATTTTCAAGAATAAGTAAAACATCGACATTATTTTCTAGTGTTTCATTTAAGAAATTCAATTTTTGATACTATTAAATAAACACGTATAAAAAAAAAACTAAAACAATCCAGTGTGAAAAGACTGTCATGCAATAACTTTTATACCATTTCAAAATATTTAATAGAATTACTTTTATAAACATGGGTAAGTTTATCATATGCGTATGTATAATATGTTAAGACCAATACAATATCTTTTACTTTTTCAGATGATTCTATGGATGCACAGAAGTGGCAGCAACATTTATCTTTATTACGAGAACAGTATATTAATTTGTATACGGCAAATACAGAACTTCAGCGGGAGTATGCTATTGTTGCTATGGACAAACAAGAATCAGGGTTTATTGGGAGATTATTAACTACTATAGCATCATTATATGGTCAACACCGTTATAGGTATTAAATGTTATGATAAAAGAATCATATCTATATATATGTAAAATTATGTCAGAAAAAATCATTTTTGATTCTAGTGATGTAACTATAAAACTCATAGATCAAGAATTACCTGCACATAAATTTGTACTTTCTGCTAGAACTGATTTTTTCAATGATACAATGCTCACAGAAGTAAATAGCTTAGGTAATGCATTTATGTATTTATCATTCATGTTGATAAATATCAATACAACAATGTAGACAATTTTATCTCGTGAGATACATTTTTAGATTGGTGTCACTTGGATTCCAATGTCGGATTAATATTATTGAAATGGATTTATACAGGCAAAGTGCCTCAGGAAAATTTGACATTAGATTTAATGAAAGCAGCATCTAGTTTTCAATTATTGGAACTGGTCGAACTATGCGAAAAATATTTAATTGGAATCGTGGGACTCAAGGATTGTGTGCAGTTATATGCAGCTGCTGAAGAATTAGGTGCCCAAAAATTAAAGGAACATTGTAGTTCTTTAATTTCAGTACATTGGGTAAGATATACAATTATGTTAACCAAGATATATTGATTGCTATTTAAATGCAGCTAAATACAAAATGGTCATTGTATACATGTATTTGAAAGAATTGTATAATATTTGCAGGAAGACCTAAGAGGAGAAGATTTTAAGGAAATGCCTGGTTCACTATTATACAAATTATTGCACACAAAGAGTAAATATCCACTGCATGCGGCTGTTCGATTGATGCGCGAAGATGTGGTGTTTTTATATTTAGTTGAAAATAATGCAGAGGTAAGTAATAATGCTCATGATTTTTAAAAGTTTGGTGTACTAATACTTACATAAATTAAATATATTACTTGTAAATATATGTGGAATAATGATACATTAAATAGTTTATAATTTTATGATAGTAGTATTTTATAATTATTTTATTATTTAATTTTACATAGTGGTAAAGTGTACATACTCACAGCCAAGTTTAAGTATTTAATATTTGTCTCAATTAATTCAATCTCCTTTCAAATATTGATATCAGTGATATTAATTTATGATTTAATTTGTTAACCTCATTTATAATGTAGCACATTTTAATACTTAGTAATAAATCATTATTGAAATTATTATTACAAAGTAACTAACTTAAGTACTTCAACTACTCGTACAATTGTTGTGGCCCTCACTTTTTGTCTTTTCGATCTACAATTCTTTATAGATATTAATATTTAACAGATGAAAAAAAGATTATTATGGGCAAAATATTAAGAATCACATTCATTTTTCGATATGAAAATACATGTGCAAAGTACATATGAAAATACCATCTTTTTTACATAGCTTATAATACTTTGAAAGTCATGTGTATAGAATTAAAATGCCATTGTGGAAAATATTGTTATACTTACTGAATAATTAAATACATAACATAAAAAATTTCATATCAATGTCAAAAATAAAAATATTATCGTTAATGTAAAAATATGATATACATTTGTAACTTTACTCGATTGTGTTGAGTTACACAAATGAAAACTACAAAAACAATATTCAGGTGGATCTGTTGGTGTTCCTTTGTCTTCACCAATAAAACAGCCTTCTTCGTAAGCTGTTTTCACAATTTCTTCTTTATTATGCCAAGCATTATCTACATCACTATATGTGTGAACTGTGCGCTTTTGAGGCGCACAGTCTCTTTGCACAGCCATAGTCACAGATGCTATTAAAAAAATCATTACTTCAGTATGAGTATATCGCTGGTCATTTTTAAATCTCAAAAGTTTAAATGCACAATTTACTTACTTTTAAATCTATGATAAATAGTTTTCTTCATACAAAGAGTTGAGGAAGGACAATATACTTGAAATCTAGAACTTCCATCAAATTGTGAACATAATAAATCTGTTTCTTTGTATCCTGGTTGCGATGGAAAACATTTGAAGCATGAAATACCATCTGCATGCCCCTGCTTTATAACGTCTACAATAAGTAATTTTTCATTTGAATGTGAATTACAAAAAAGCAAAAAAATGTATAAATCTCTAAAATTTAGTGTTACTTACTTAAAAATATTGTAATAATTAATATTGTTTTTCGAAATTTTATTTTAACAAGATTCATTTTGTTTAACCTAATCTTAGAATCATTTAACAATTAAATATCTGCATTTTATTACAACATACAGTGTGGTAAAAAAATTATGTGTGTATTTTGTCAACGAACAGCACATATACATGTACATATATATTGTACCTCCTACACACTGTCACTTCAAGGTTCCCTTCAATATCATTATAGCATAAACCTGAAAAATTATAAGGATTAAAGTAAAGGTTACTTTTAATATTAAAATTTGTTAAATAGTACATCTATATATTAATGAAGAATTAAAAAAAGGACTTGAATTAAGAAATACGTGCTTTAAAATATTTCTAATCAATTTTATTGAATCGTTTACAAAATTCATTATTAATATAATATTAACTTACAAGGCAAATATTTTGTTTGATACAAAGTATCCACTATTAGTTACACAAGAATCTGTCAAATGTTTAATTAAATCATTTCAAATCCAATTGAAATATCATTAAACAATTACATAAGTACACATTTTCCGAAATGTCAAATATGGTTTTACACTAACAGTTTTTTTAAAACAAAATACCCTATTAATGTTGATTAAAGAGCACAACACATCATTATGTTTGTAATCGTATCGTTTTCGACGATTCTTTGTCATGCAAAAGTAAACCCACTTGGTCGGAAACTGACTGTGGTTAGATATATGCATCATACGCCACGTCATGTCCTCCCCATCCTCTTTGGACCACACTTTCTGATACATCAGAATCTAATCATCATATTCTTTACGTTCACTTTTTTATACTACCACGCTCCATCGTCATACGTACAGTCCGATAAAAATGTATGCGTTATATATGACTGTATGAGTTCATCTGCACACTGTACATATTTCTGTTTTTACAGTGTTTCTCAACTTGCTTTTCTTAGCATAGATATTTGAAATAATGATTTAAAAAATTCAAATAACATAATACATGTTAATTTATAATGTTTTCTATTATGATGTATGTTAATAATATAAACGATTATTTGTAATTACACTTTCAAAAAAATATTACTTGTAGTTTCAAGAAATAATATTATTTTCAATTTTCAAACAATTATTGTAAATTTTGTATACCTTTCGGCATTGTTCATATGTATACATGTATATGTTCATAGGTATATGTATACCTTTCGGCATTGTACAGAGAATGAAAAATCAGGTGCAAACTTTATAAATAATTATTAATTGAATGTTGTTTTAATTTTTCATGTTAATAGTTAATTAAAGCTGTTAATGCAATTGACAACAAAGGAGAAACTGCTTTGGAAGTTGCTTTAAAAACTCGTCAACCGTCATTAGCTCGAACTTTAGTTGAACATGGAGCTGACTTAAATGCGAAGGATTCAAGAGGCCTTTCTTTACTTCAAGCTGCTATTTTAAAAGGGGATTCATACTCGGCAGAATTTATAATTGAACAATTGGAAAACAGTGGCAATATACAGAAGTTATGTGATTCTGTTAAAATAGAAAATACAAACAGTACAAATGATATAAAAGGTCTTGAAGGATGTACTGCTTTGCATTTAGTGACAAAACATAAGTCAGAAGATATGTTAGCAGTGGGATCCAGATTACTTCAAGCTGGTATTGATCCTAATTTACAAGATCAGAGAGGATGGTACATTTCTTAAACCACTTGATTTATCTTTACATACACATGTAAACAAAATACTTTTTATTTACTATTATCAATTCTTCTAGGACTGCATTACATAGTTGTATTTGGGAAAAAAATGAATTACTTTTTGATATCTTAATAGAATGTAAAAGGATAAACTTAGATAAAACTACAAATGAAGGTGATACTGCTCTGTGTATTGCAATGAAAATTGATCCATTCAATGAATCTTTTGCTAATAAACTTTTAGCTAACAGTGCAACTCCTAATCCTGTATACAATAATACAGAAGACACTCTACTGCATATTTTAATCAGAGAATGTAAAGAAGAAGCTGCATTATTTTTAATTGACTATTGTAAAGATAATCTTATAAAAAAAAATGATGAGGGGTACTCAATATTACATGAAGCTTGCAAAGTTGGTTTGAAGGATTTAACAAGAGCTCTGTTAAAAAATGGACTGCCAGTAGATGAACTTACGCTATCTACTAATAATGCACCAATTCATTTTGCTGTTTCAAATCTTTATCTTGATATTGTATTGGAATTATTAAATGCACCAAATTTAGATTCTCAATTAAATCTGAAAAATAACACAAATGATACACCTTTAAGCTTAGCTATAAAAGCTCCATTCAAAAAGAGCAAAGACATTGTTCTTGCTTTAATAAAAGCTGGAGCTGATGTTAATCAATGCAATGAAGAAGGTTTGACTTTGTTACATCAAACAATATTAAAAGAAGACTCTGCAACAGCCATTTTTTTATTGGAAAATGGTGCCGATATGAATATAAGGTAAATCATAATGTATAATTCAAATTGACTTATTATAAAAAATGTATCTAATGTATATAAGTAATTTTTTTTAATGCCGTATAATTAAGCATGTTAATGATTAAAACTTGATTTCACTTAGGACAGCCAATGGAGATACTCCATTACAACTTGCTGTACACTGCAGACTTGGTGAAGTTGTAGAAGCTCTTTGTAGAAGAGGTGTGGATACATCCATAGGATGTCCATTATGGGATGCATTAGATTCCGATCAAGAAGATACTGCATCAATTTTAGTTAAGCATGGTGCAGATACAGATTGTTGGGGTCCTGGTCCAGATGGTTGCCAGCAAACATTATTACATAGAGCAATTGACGATAATAAAGAAGATATTGCACAATTCCTTATAAGAAGGTAAGAAATAGATAAAAGAAATATGTAAGCGTTTAAAGATGTTTTATATTACGTACTAAATAGCAAATGTAAGCATAATGATCAAAAAATAATTATGATACAGCGGCTGTGATTTAAATGCTCCGAGAAGACCAGGTCCAGATGGTTCAGGAGGAGATGAAGCAAAAGACGAATGCTCGCCGCTAAATTTATGTTGTCAATGGGGTTTGGAACAAGTTGTACAAACACTTATCGAACATGGGGCTGATGTAAATGCTCGTGATGCCGATGGCAAAACACCTGTCCATGTGGCTATACAAAATCAACATTCACAAATTATATCTCTATTGCTTTGTCACCCAAATATAGATTTAAATAAACGCGATAAGAAAGGTCTAACACCATTTGCTACTGCTCTTACATTTAGAAACAATAAAGCTGCACAAGCTATATTGGAAAGGTTACCAAAAGCTGCAGAACAGTACGATAATAAAGGCAGAAACTTTTTGCATACTGCTATTCAGAAAAATGACATGGAAAGCATATTATTCTTATTATCTATACAGGTAATTTCAATTTCATATATTACGTAATAATATATGCAATTAATATGATATTAAAACTATTTTCGTTTTTTAGGTAGATGTCAACTCTAGAATCCATGATGTTACACAAACACCACCATTACATCTTGCTGCAATTTCTGGAAATGAAATGTTGGTACGAAGTTTAATTTTAGCGGGTGCTCGTGTTAATGATACAGATGCAAACAGAAATACCGCGTTACACGCTGCAGCTAAAGCAGGGCATTCTACTGTTGTATCAGCCTTATTGCAGGTGATACAATACAAAATTGTATATTATTAATCACGTTTTTGCTCCAGATAAAAAAATTTAATTGCAGGCATATGTAATAGTATTAATACATAAAATTTATAGCAGACAAGTGTAATAGTATTAATATATAAAACTGTTTTCCCTTTAGAATAACATTAACTTTGATGCAGTAAATTCAGATGGCGATAATGCATTACACGTTGCTGTTAGGGAGGGTCACGTATCAGTGGTAAGAACACTTTTAACTGAATGCACATTAGATGCAGAAGCAGTTAATCTTAAAGGAAGAAATCCATTGCATGAATTGGCTAGATGTGGAAAAGATAATGCTGCAACTATATGTGAACTTTTTTTGGAATGCATGTCACAATATCCAGTTAATAATGCAGGTAAAGTATAAAAAATATGAGCAATAGTATTTCAGTAATACTTAGTCTTATTATTTAAATAATAGAAAAGGTCTCTGTGACTACTCAATGTTTAAGTTTAATAAAGCTATCGTATACTTCTAGATTTAGAAGGCAATACACCACTGTTGATTGCTTATATGAAAGGTAATGGAAATCTTTGCCGTACACTTGTCAAATCTGGAGCATGTTTAGGATCCATGAATAAAGATGGTATTACGATTTTTAATTACCAAGTGGCAACAAAACAATTATTATATAGATTGTTAGATTCTCTAACACAAGAAGCACCATGGGCCGATAAGGATCTTTGCTTAGAATGTGGTACAAAATTTTCTCTTACAATGCGAAAGCATCATTGGTATGAAAATTTTATAATACTTCTAAATCACTGAATAATGAAACATATTTTATACATACTTATAAAATGTTTTTATGACTTTTAGTCGACACTGTGGTCGTATCTTATGTAGTAAATGTTCTGGTCAAGATGTTCCCATCTTAAAGTTTGGTTTAAATAAGCCAGTTCGTGTCTGCGGTGTATGTTTCGATGTGTTGCAAGTGGGCGCTGAATAAAACAACTCAAATAGAAAAACATACATAAATAAAATAAATATCATTCCACATGTTTTCATAGCAAAAATATGAACAAAACCTGTATAATTCTATATCATCCATATAGTCTGTGTATTTTATTGTATCATACATTATATTTGTTAAAGATTTGTTAAATTTGTAGCACTTGAATTTTAAATACAGATAAGTGAATATCAACAGAAATTAATAACCACATTTTAATTATTATCATTTATTCCTAAATATTGATCGTATATCTACAAACTGTTAAATTAATTTATAACATTTTTAACATCAGTCACATTCTGTTTTATCTAATATATGATGTTACTTTAATTTGGTGAAAAGAACTTTTGATACACAATGATCAACGCATTGTACATAATCAATTAATTCTTCCAAACACGTTTCTTCTGTCTGACTTCTTGAATTGACACGTTCGTTGCAGGTGTCAAGCTTTCCTTTGAAAGAGACACAATTTGCTTGGGCACTACACTTTTCCTATTAATCAAATAGTAAACAATGAGATTAATGCCGAAGAGTATAATTTAGTTTAAAATGGTTTCATTTATTTTTGAATTTAAATATATTTTTTCAAGTCCCATCGATGTAACACATATTTAATACAATAATGAAATATATCATTCAGAAATATGCAATATAATAACGATTTTAAGTGCTGTTTGAATTTAAAATATAGAGAAATGAAAGACAACAATAATACACATGGTTCGCAAAATTTTAACAATTTTACGACTTTGTAATTACAAAAGTAATATCACAGAAAGACCATAGTATCGTATACTAATTAATAAATATATCTTGAAAACTGAAAAATAGGTCTTTATTTATTTCATTATGTGTATTATGTAATAATTTTGACTTACCCGAAATACTTTCTGAGGATCGACCAGCTCGTCTTCTTCATCTTCTGCTTTAACAACTGGGACATAGCGTTTAAAGAAATTTTGCAGAAGAGACATGTTTTTAAAGCGATTCCGTCTTCAACTTCCAATATTACGTTTAATTGTTTTTCAATAGAACAATAGAAAATTGTCTAGATTGGAAATTTTCGCCTCTATAGCTTGCCCGATTCACAAACGTATCATGACTTAACGGCAGTGACGGGTTCGTTCTGAAATTGGTTACAAAATTCACGACTATCGATAGCTATAAGTAACTATAATCATTTCCGTTACAATGCGACAGATAAATTCCTAAAAGACGTCTAATTTCATAACAACAGTTCTTAAAATCTGACATTAGTAAAGATAATTAATATAATGAACAAAGACTGTTTATTTTCTAAGTAATTATTTAATATTATTCCCTGAAAAATTGATATTGTTTCTAGATTAAGAAATATATTTACACTGCTATATAAGTAAATATTAAACATTTAATAGCCTGCAACTGTCTATGTTGACTTAATTACAAATTTTTGTTAAAGTATGTCCTATATATATACAATTATTATTTTGTAATTGGTGATTTCTCAATTTTTTCTTGCTAATGGAAACGAATAAGAAAAATGTTCGATGTCATGGAATAAACGTATTCCAAAATACACGAAGAACAATGAACAAGTTTTTTTTTAAATCACGAACCAATTTCGTAATGGATTAATCCTAAAGGACCATGAATACGCAAGCCTTATATTATTTACTATACGGCGAAACTTAAAGTAACTGTTTTAACTTAGAATTTTATACTTTCTAATGATTATTAGTAAATATCTAAAATATTAGTGACTTTTTAATTATCATTTTAGGTATATAATAATTTATAGGTCGAGATCAACGAAGAAATGAAAATAATTGTTGATTACTTATCGTTTCTTGAAGTTTGATCCATCGATCTTAAAACATAACTAGATTTTAACTTTCGAAGAAAAAATGTTACAAATTGTTTATGAAAATTATGCATTTACAAAACTATTCGTATGATGTTATTTATTAAAATGGTTAAGAGAACCGTCATTTTAACAAGGATGGCGTCATCCAAATGTGCTTCGTGATACAATTCTAACTAAAGTTATGAATTTCATAGAATAGGGTAAATGAATTTTCTATATTCAAACAAACATTAAACAGGTTCCAGTAAATTACATTGTTAGCATACCATTCTTTGTAATACTGATTAATGCCTGACAAAAATTAGGAGACTCAGGGCGCAGTGCGTCGTGCGAACGGTGCGAACTGGTGCGAACAATCAAACATTCAGGTAGTTTTGCGCTGGTGTATCTGAAAGATAGTACGAATAAACTTCTATGTTTCTCAAGAAGAACAATCAACAAGGGTAACAAATGGAAGGAAGACATAAGGGTGATAATTAAATGACGTCCACACAATAACCATAGAATTACAGGAAAAGGTTGAAAAATATAGGCTTTTGAAAAAACCGGAACGTATCTGAATAAATCTAAGGGCTGTGTTTTCCATAAGAAGGATTTTTATTTTATTGGAATTTTTACAAGAGGATACATTTAAGAGGTTTGTCACAAGGAACTGTTTTTGGGAAATGATTGCCACATCGATTCTTCATACAAAAATCCAACCTAAAAACTGAGAAACGTTTGAGGTTATGTGTTATTAAGGCACAAAATTCTCACTTTAAACTGAAGCAGTATTTTAAGAAAACGAAACCAGGGTGGGTGTAAGTTGAAGATCATAATTAATCGTTACATTTTATGATATCCTACATTTCATTGCAGTAGAAAATGGTTTTTTGCAAAAGTAGGTTTGTTTATTTTCATGTAAAAAATATATTGCCTTAATGAAGATTTGTTATTACTTACTTCATGTAATTTGAGTACTTCGTGTCTTCTGGTTTTATGAAATTTTGTACTTTTTCCATCTTAGAAGTTATGATTGTATAATGTAATTTGAAATCATAAATTTTATGTAACAATGCACTTCTGAAAGTGTTAGTTTATAATGTTATATATTTAAAATTAATACCTTTAAATCACAAATAATATAGTGCTTTTATCATTGCTAAGAAATAAATGTATTATTTTACCTTTATATAAGGAATGTAAACGTATTAGCACAACTTTGTATTAAGTGTTTTGTTAATGACAATTCGTATAATCTTTATGATACAAAACATTCTCCAACTAGTATATAGTTTTCATATATAGATTTTATCTGTATGTATTTTAGCAGTTCAGGCGAATGGATAATGCTTGGAGGCAATGAACGGAATGGAGAGACATGGACATGGACATGGACATTCACATGCGCATTCGCATCGTCATCGTCATTCTCATGGAAATTCTCAAAGTGCATCTCAGAATTCCAATTTACCTTCGAAACATAGCCATGCTCATATAACGCATTCACAACGAGATACGTCTGCTTCACAAGCATCTCAGAAACCAAGGAATTATAAGTTACTGGTTGATCCATTCTTGGTTAAGGGAGCCACAAAATTATACAGATATGATGGCATGGTTCCAGGAGATCCAACGTATCCCGAAGTTCAACCTAGAGACCCAAGATCACAGTTAACAAGAATTTGGACTCGTCTGGAGCAACTTGATTTACCTGTACCTAGATTTAAAATTGATTCTAATTACTGCGGTGAACCTCCTCCACTTGAAGTAACATTTTGCCATTTAAATGACAATATCGATAAGACTTTTTTAACAGATATGGTTCAGAAGTTCGGTACTGTCGAAGAACTTATTGTTTATTACCATCCATTGACTAACAAACATCTTGGAATAGCAAGAGTGGTATTTGAAACGACCAAAGCTTCAAAAGCATGTGTAGAAAAATTAAATAACACATCTGTGATGGGTAAAGTGTTGAGAGTATTCCTTGATGCATTTGGAGACGAGTGTAAAAAGATTTATGATGATTTAACTGCAGAAAAAAAACCAGAAAAGAAAATTGAAAAGGAGGTAAAGTCTGAAAATGAACTAGAGAAGCAAACACCAATTGAAAAGATTATTACAGAAGAAAGGGATGATTTTCGGAGTAGCAAAAAGACGGTTCCAAACATAGACAAATCTAGAGATACGTATGTAGAAAACTCAAGATATAATAAATATAGGGATTATCCTACTCCTAGCGGTAGTACTGGAAGTGATTTAGGATATGGTACAGCACCCAGCGAATTGAATTATTCTAGTAATTATTCTCAAAATTCTACACCAGCCACAAATTATGATTTCTATTATAGCAGTTATCATCATCAACCTCCAAACAGTTACTTAGCAAATATGTCTCAGAACGTTTCACAAAATCTTTCGATCCAACAAAACTCAAATATATGGTGGGGAAATAGTACAGGAACTACAGGTTACGCATCATCTTCTATGTGGCCCGTACAGCATGGGACAAATTTAGATAATCCTAACTCTAGTATAGTGCCCGTTACTAAAGTGTCTAATGTAAAAACTCATCACACTCCGAAAAAAGAAAAGGAGAATCAAACCGTTACAAAAAATTCATTGAGGGACTCTCCTGTAGAAACTCGTAAGACACTTGATCTGGACACTCGAATTGCCATGTTGTTAAAGGATAAAGCCGGGGGCATGGCACCACCTTTCTTGCAGTTTGGTAGCGATTCGGAAGATGAGAAGAAGTCCACTAATGCTGAAAATGAAATGCTTTCGGAGCCTCCAAGTCCTTTTCTGTCCCACGAAACATATAAATCGTGTTACGACAAGATGATGCAAAAAAATAAGGAACGCTGGAAAGTACATGAAAACAGCATTAATCAATTTTCTGTCGATGAAGAATTAGGCAGTGTTATAAGTTCTAGTGAAGATGAAGCATTATTGGGAAGTTACAGTCCTGCACCGGACGAAATTGAACCGGAACCACCAAAAGAACCGCCACCTCCACCTCCACCAGATGATGACAGAATGTCATTAAGTCCTTTGAGTTCAGGGGATGAAAAAATTGAAGAGGTGAATAATATGAAATTCATTATATTCATTCTTGTTAGTCTTGCGGCAAGATTTGATTCGCAACTTGATTCTTTATTTAAGAAGAATATTTGCCGATATTATCTATAGTATAGAATCTATCTTAATTATAGAATTTACTGTAGTTATTACGAGTATCAAATGTTCTAAATTTATAATAAATAGGTCATAGCTCAAACAGAACCGTCGAGTCAGTTATACCCGGGAGCTGGTTATCCTGGACACTTAACTCATTACCCATCTAATGATATGTACCATTGGCCACGGCCAACGCAATATCCATACCCATATGGAACAACATATTTACAAAGTCATTATCAACCTAATACGGCATCATTCTCTGGAACAGTAGGAAATCACCAAGGAGCAAATTACTATTCATCCTTTCAGTCGCGTCTTCATGCCATAGCAAATCAAAATATTACAAAAGATAATCCACAGGTATGTACATTAAAAGTATGCAATTTACTTATTCTTTTATCTGGCATAATAAATAATAATTTAAATTTCAGGGCCCTACTATTAACGGAGTACTAAATAGAGTTGTAAATGAATTAAAACAAATTTTAAAAAAAGATTTTAATAAAAAGATGATTGAGAATACTGCATTTAAACTATTTGAAGTTTGGTGGGACGAGAAAAAATCCGAGAAAAGCCAGAATCAAGGAGGAGATAATACTATTATTAATAACAGCAATAAGGAAGAAGGTTCAAAGCCTCAAGCATTATCCTCACTTTTAGAACAAGCAACCCCACTTGGGTTTAATTATGATGGGTTTGGCTTAGGTATTAGAGCTAGTATGCCAAAGATGCCTTCCTTCAGGGTGAGATTTTCTTTTATATAACGTATATTCATTATATACATTTGTCAAAATGATCACAAACGTCATTGTACTAATCATATTTATGTTATATGAAATATAAAATTTTGTATTAGCGCAAGATTAAAGCTCCAAGCCCATTACCGCAAGATGAAGATAGCCGTCAATCTGACCATGGTGATACTGAAATTATAGAAAGCGATAGCGATCTTGATTTAACGTCAGTACAAAAGGTTAAAAGGCCAGTTACGTCTCTTCCAAGTGTTTCTTCGTCTCCTTCTTCATCGTCTTCAAGCGACAGCAGTAGTGACGAAATCAGTTGCAGTGAATCTTCCAGTAGTTCAAGCGATAGTTCCGACGAAGAAGCGTGTTCTGGGAATTTCGAAGACGAGGCATGTATTAATAATACAAACCAAAGTATATTTTATTTTCACTACCTTTTAGTTCTTACTGTTACAAATAATATCTCTGGAAGAAATTTTACTTTGACAAGCATCTGTACAACTATATTTTAAAATATCATTTTGTGTTTAGCAAGACACAGACAGTCGTGTATCGGATCATCGTCCGTTGGCTTGTAATAGCGAAGATCCTGATATCTTAACTGAACTTGCAATTCAGAGATCATTGGACTGTCCCACTCCGACCGGCAGAGAAACGCCTGTACCTAATGTTAAAATAGATGACGTAAATTCAAATGAATTCCCACAATTCGATAGTGAAACAAGTCCTGTTTCATCTCCATCGAGATATGAAGCTAACAATGAAGAGAACGAAAGGATAAGTGTAAAGTGTACCGAAGAAGAAGAACACGAGATACACAAAATAATGGAGAAAAATGTAGATACGTTGACTCCTGAAGAAGAAATGGGTACAAAAGTTAAAGTTTTGCATACTTTACCCGTACCAGGAAAACACGATTTGCAGCAAGATATGCAAAAAATGGAAAATTCGGCTGCAGAAGCTTTAATAACATTAGCAGGCCAAGATAACATCATACGACATAGAAGTCCTGGGCCTCTACAACCGAACATCATTAGAGCCCTTCAAACACTGTCTGATAAATACATTAACGATGAACCGATATTAAAGGAATCAGAAAAGATAGAAATGTTTAGTGAAATACCAACCACTGACTCGGAGGAAGAAAGTTTAGAAATAAGAAGATTAAGGTTTGTAAAAGTAACATTTACATTTAGAGATGTAGCTGTTAACACGTTGAATGCCTCCGTTTCACTAGTTCTTCATTTTTACTGAAGTGAAACTTTTTCTATTAAAATCACAAAGCAGAAATTTTAAAGACACGAAGAGATAAGTAGACAGCAGGACTTTACCTTTTCGAGAACACCGCGTAAATATTGACTGCATTATCAAATTTGTAAATATTACAATTTAAAAGTCTTATGAAATTTCATTGAATTCAATAGCGCCGATCACCGGTGACCCCCATGGCATTCAACGTGTTAAGTTACTATATATCCTTTTGTCATATAATATCTAAGATATCTCATCACCTACAACATGTTTCATTTTGAATGAGATGTTACTAATGGTCGAAAATCCTAATAATAATATGTCATTACAACCTATAAATACGATCATTTTGTACTAATTAGGTTCCAAGCAGAAGCCGATTTACGATTGAACGGTCAACGGAGTCCGAGTTCACCTGGTTCTCAAGCTTCGCAAGTATTTATGGAACATTCGTATTCGTTGCCGCCAGCGCAACCTGAAGTTGCAGAACCAATAGTCCGTGCTCCACCGGCGTCGATAAAAGCTGTAAAACTGAAACCCTCGAAAATTATGAAATTCTCCAAGGGTAAAGATAAAACTCACAAAGTAGAAAAGCGGAAATACAATAAGTACACGAAAGTACATAGTCATCAGAATCATGAAGGTGAAAAGGAAAATATTCAAAATGAATATGTCTATGAAAAATACCGAGGAAAACCTCAAGAACCAACGGTAACATATAAAGAACGCGATCTTATGTCAGAGATGGCTATTTTGTACGAGTTTTTAACTAGAGGGATAGATGCGGAGGATGTTGAATACCTACGAAGAAGTTACGAAGCTTTATTAGCCGACGATAGTCAAGGATATTGGTTAAATGATACGCATTGGGTAGATCATCCTGCAACTGATATACCTACACCTGCGAAACGAAGAAAACGGGACGAGCTCAGATTGCATGCAAGTGGAAGTGCAAGAACAGAAGGATATTATAAAGTTGATATAAGAGAAAAAGCCAAACACAAAGTATGATCTGTTCCGTTTTTATGACGATTTACCCTATTTTACATTTAACAGGAAATTTAATTTTGTTCCGTGTTTACAACTTTTATGCGTATTTGTAAACGTGAATTTTTTTTCAGCATCACTATGCACAAAGCATACAGCGCAGTAATGACGTGGAAGATAGCAATGGTCCATATGCTGGAGGCGATGGAGCAATGAATGGACCAAAGAACAATAGTAAAGCTTTGACTGGTAAAATGCAAGCTCTATCTCGCGAGGCTCGAAGTAATCAACGTCGATTACTAACAGCTTTCGGTATCGATACAGATAGTGATCTTCTTAAGTTTAATCAATTGAAGGTACAATTTGATTTCATCCTTCTACGTGAAGATAATATAATAATTCTGTTTACAATAATGTATTATACAATTTGTTTCATCTATTAGTTCAGGAAAAAGCAATTGAAATTTGCTAAATCGGGTATTCATGATTGGGGTTTATTTGCTATGGAGCCAATTGCGGCTGATGAAATGGTTATTGAATATGTTGGACAAATGGTCCGACCAGTTGTTGCTGATTTACGGGAGTCCCAATACGAAGCTACCGGTATCGGTAGCTCTTACCTCTTCCGTATTGATTTAGACACGATCATCGATGCGACAAAGTGTGGCAATTTAGCACGATTTATTAATCATAGTTGCAATGTAAGTGTAATAATTGCATTCTCAGCTATACTTTGAACATTAATGAAGTAACTCATTTGACATGTATATATGTCCTCCCTCTATATAAAAATATGATATTTTTTTTCCGTTTCAGCCGAATTGTTATGCAAAAGTAATCACAATAGAGAGCCAAAAGAAAATTGTAATCTACAGTAAGCAACCAATAGGAGTTAATGAGGAAATTACTTACGATTATAAATTTCCATTGGAAGATGATAAAATCCCTTGCCTATGTGGAGCTCCTCAGTGTCGGGGTACCCTTAATTGAATCGTTCATGAAACTATATTGTTCATCCCTTTTTCCTGTCTTCTACACTTCATCATACCCTACTCATATTTTTGTAAATATTTCCCCATGTAAACATTTTATAAAATGCAATGGAAGACACTAAATTATGTTAATATGTACTCCTCTTTTTCTAATGCCCTTCTATTCGTTTATCTGGTGATGCATTGAATGATTAAGTGGATTTAGAAGTCGTTATCGACAATTATATAATACGATCTGTGACTGCTTTTGTACATAGTACAGGATTTTTCCTTTTTATTAGTTTTTTGTTAAAAATAAAGTAACAGTGTTGTTAAAAAATTATTTTGCACAGCAAAATCGTTACCAAGAAAACGTCCATTTCCCAAGTAAGCCAAATTAAAACGTCAACGAATTCTATTATTTCATTGAACTATATTATTTTTAAGTGACATATAATCGAACTAGTATCAATAACTATATTTTTGCAATGTATTGCAATATATTAATCACAGATATATGATATATTTATAATTGATCATATATGATATGAATATAGTAATATTCATATACGTCAATAAGACCGGAGGTTGTAAATTTAAGTGGGAGCGCTGTTTACAAAGTTTCGAGAAATGTTTCAGGTTGATATTTGTAGGTGGCGGTAGTAACACCAGATTTAGTGTACGTAGGAGACAATAGAATGCAGTAGTGTCATCGAATATGTAGTGCTACGCGTGTTCACTTATGTTTAATAACTTTAATAAGGTTGTAATTAAATTATACAATTTACTTAGTAGCAACACAACAATATATTTTCTTTAAAACAATTTATGATACAGCAACAAAACTTTTTCAACTAGCCTCTTTGTACCTAACTAGATTATTATAACAATTGAATTATTTTCGTGTTTCTTTTCTTCGCGCCGCTCGTCCAGATGAGCTATCAGGTTGGCATGATCGGTGATCGAAATGTCTACCTTATCAGTAGACAGGGTGTCTACCTTTGTAGTCGCTAAACGAGGTGTCTACCTTAGTACGCTAAATATATAATTTAATTACAACCTTATTAAAGTTATTAAACATAAGTGAACACCCGTAGTACTACAAATATGTGGCGTTATCAACTATAGTTGAAACGTTTTTGTTAAAGGAATTTGTTATTTTTAAGAATTGTTTAGAGGTGGCGTTATAATGTGAATTGAATTTGATTGTTGAAGTAAATAAATTTATAGGAAAATAATAATTAATATTACAATCAATTTCTACAACATAATAACGTCTTACGGCGAAATATAGTGTCGCGATCTAGCACGTACGTTCTAAATAATACCCAACCTGATCGTCACAGTAGTATAATACAGTTACTTTATTATGCTATATATATGTATGAGTTAATGAACAGCCAAATCAATAGGTATAAAGAGGAAATAACTTCCCACCGTTGCATTCTTCTACACCGCGAAGCTTATTTTCTACTTAATCGGGAACTCTTAAAGCTAACTTAGACACAAAACTTATAATTGAAACTAAGGGTCCGAACATCCGGTAGCCGGGACTACCTTTGGTTTCACTAGCTTTGACAGTGGAAAATTCTAAAAAAAATGTTAAACATATATTTTCGCATTTAGACTGCATCAGAGTCTTTTTTTAGAATTTTTGCACCAGGGATAGTGGGCAAAAACCGATTTTTTGAATTTACCTCATAGCTACCCTCTCAGCCAAGATACAGGGTTGAAATTTGGTACAGAATGTTTTTTTGATTACCTATCAAATAACACCTCGCCCATTGAAATTGGATCAAGGGCACTTTTGACCCCATTATCCTGCTATGTATATATACCCTTTTCTATAAAGGGTGTATAATACCGATAATGTAGTTGCCAAATTAACCCGCAAGCAATTCTAACATCCTTGAAATTGTGCGAGCTGCATTAACGACTATAATCAAGAAGTTTTCCTCAACAAGAAATTTAGGTACATGCTACGAATACTGAAGTATTTCATTACGTGTAATATCCGATATGATAATTTCATAATTCAGTATATCGTTTATTTATCTTCAAGATTATACGAGTAAACGAGAAAAAAGATGTTTTTAGTTGATCATGGAAAAAAGAGATCTAGAACCCGGAAACTTTCTCACGGATGTTCCGTTACTTCAAATTGGCGTTGAACATTTTAGACAAAGTTACCGCGCACGCCTGAAGATTTAGGAAATTAAGCGAAATTAAAACGGTTTCTTTGTCCGTTTGAAAGTGGAGTAGCGGAATCTCCTGAAATTAGGGAGCTCAAGAGACACAATGTTAAAAGCGAGAGACATTAAAAGTTAAACATCTCGATAACCTTTGAAAGTGATCCCATCCGAATAATTCCTTACATACACAAAACACATATACAAAGAGGTGCAAGTTTCCTTATCGTTGAACAAAAAAAGGTACCTCCGACATATAGTGGCAACCTACTTTTGTCAGCGATTTGAGAAATTGTTTACTAGAAAATACATAAATTCTGACAATTTTAAAATTCAGTTATTTAATACTCCAAGTTTTTATTCACAAACGGTAAACCCGTAATTTTAATATTACATATAGGATATTAACGTTGGAACTATCGGTATTTTTATTATATTTAAATATACTAAGTAATCACTTTAGAAAAAGAAGAATCAAAGGGAATTTTTATAAAAAATGAGAAACCAGTAATTTTCATTGCCTTGGTAGTTTTTGTGTTGATCATCAAACGAAAGTGAAAATGTATAGAAATAATCATTGAAGTAATAATCAAAAGAATAATTCGGCATTTTATGTAATAGATATAATTAATGACTGTAAAAACTATCAGATCTTTTTTTCTAAATATAAGGAAATTAGTTTATGGAGTGAAACCAGTCAGGTAAATTCTTATTTTACTTTCGCTTCTCTGTTTCACTGTCTTTATATTATTGTATAGTCCAACTTGAGAGAACCGATTAACATAAGTAATGTCTATTGCCTTTAATTTCTGGACTTGAGAGCAACGCCAGAAAAGAAATGTGAATGAAAGTCCGTAGATTGACAGGCAAAAATTATTATACAGAGGACAATGTACTTTCTTGCACCATTAGGTCTCACGGGTTTCGCGCATAGTCATTGTTAGTATACTTTCATCGGAACTTGTATCACGTTAAATGCATTTTTTTTGTTACTTGAAGAACGATATACATCGTATAGGGACATCTTTCGTATTAATGCGGTCCAAAAAGTACACAAAATGAAAGAGGTATGTTATATGATATAATTATTCTACTGCTACCATAAAACTGGGAGAAAAACTATTAATAATTTTTTAACTAAAATTTGAGAAATTCGAGATAAAGCTGAATATTAAATATAACTTGTAAGAATTTCCTTCCTTTTTTTGTGTTACTTAATATGTTGTAAGCTTCTAACGTGAGACTTCAAGAAACATTAACAATTAACGAATTTCCTTAATACTGTTCGCAATTTTCTTTACCACCATATCTAATTATGCGACGTTCTTTAGTTGATTATTATATGAAATTAAAAAGAAAGATTAACGTACTAAGTCTCAAAGAGGATTTAAAAAAGGAAGTAAATTCCAAGATGCTGGCCATCGTATAATTTTAACCAATAATGAAACTGTTCTTGTTACATGCTTTTAAATTTATATCAATTAGCAATGTACAACTGTTAATATGCCTGTAACTAACCGTGAGATCAATATTCATTTCAGTCCGTTATTTGAGAATTTCAGCTTAAAAAATTGAAAAGTATACTTTAAGAATTTTAATGGAGCAAGTGCTTTAATATATTTGATATGAGAAATATTCGCTAACACGTGAAGTATGATAATTGCTATTTATTAAATTCTTCAATTCTATATGGAATTTATTTCCAATTAATTCTACTTTAACTCCGATTAGGCACAAAAGATATAGCAAAATTTTCACTCGTTATATTTAGCAATATTTCTTCGCTTCTAGAGCTAAAAGTATTTCAATGTTTGTCAACAAGAAACCAGAATATTTGAATAACCTTTATTACACGTTAAAAAATTAGGATATCTATTATATAATTATAATGTTATATAAAACATAAATATAGTTTAAACAAAAAAAAGTTCTCTTCTTGAATTGAGCATAGATCTAGCAGAGTGTTGAGAAGCCCGACATACCTTGCAAAATTACGGTACGATACACTTGGTTGCGCGGTTGGTCTACTTTTAACAGCAACGAGTGTACTTCAATTTACATAGATGCTTAAATGTTCAAACACACTTTTGTATCAACAGCCATATTTCGCTAAAGATTTGAAGAAACTGATGAACCGAATTCTTAATGAAATATTCGCAGAAACTATTAATTAATCCTTTGCGGACGAAGACTCTTTTGAATATTGGAAAATAATCATTTATTTGACGACCGAAAGCCTCCTTTTAATCAGAAAGTCAGAGGCTTAAGCTGTAAAAACTACAAATTGTTAATTGCATAGTCATATTTTGACATTAAATAGAATATTTCTGCTCTATCTGCATAATGAAACGATACAATACTTAAAAACGTGGAAACTATATTTTACAAATGATAAATTGCAAGAAATGTCCAGCTTATATGAAAGCTCACGGACAAGTTTGTCTCAGTAATTATAACATCATTCATAACAATATTTAAATCAATTGCAATAACGTCCACATATGTGATTTAATTTATTTTAATTTCTAAGTAGTAACAAATGTTGTTTTCCTCTAAGTAGCCAGATAATTCATTTCATAAAGTCGAACGATTTTCACGGAAATGTTTCCATAACTACTACGAAGAGACCTATTTTACTCTAATTGGGTGAAAAAGAATTTTGTCCAATTTATGTCGATTCAAAGAGTTCTGTTGCAACTCAGGAAACCCTCGGACAAGTTAAGGATATTTAACAGAGGAGAAACTCTTTTTACCGTTCTTTATTTGACGAACTATTGTCCTGTATAGTGCGCTATTTGTGCAAGCTGTGTTTCTTGCTTTCGTAACCTTTAAGATGAAACTCATGTTGCTGTGGTAGTTGCAGTTACATGTCACTTAAAGAAAGTAAACAAACTTCTTAGTTTTTTAATTGGTCTCATTGGGTCACACCTTTTTTATTCACTAAAAACAGACATTATATGTTAAGTCAAATAAATGTATTTTTTAACTTGTTACATCGATAGAATATTTATTTCTACTTTGCATTCAAATAAACAGTGAACCCTGACTGGAGTTGTGCTATGATTCCTTATTATCACTTTTATATAATTTTTTCCCTTGCTATATGTATATTATTAATTTCATTTCTTCGAAATCCTTTCAATTAATACTTGTATAACCATACAAAATATGCGCTCGTTCAAATCTATTTAACGTACTCTAAAGCTGCAATTGCGATACGAGTCTTAGATTTCGAAATACAAGGCCATTGATAAAATTTCCGCACAGTGCATTTTGACGGAATTTTTGCATATAATGTACAGAAAATTACGAAAAATAAATATTCGTGTGTATAACAATATTTTACATTTTTAATCAAAGAAAATAATTGACGCGTATTAAGTTTACTTAGCGCCAAATTTGCATTTGCGATTGCCTTGCAGTTTTTCTTCTTATAATAGCACGCTTTGCCAGCAAAGTGAATTGTAGAAAAAACTGGAGGAAATGGATATTTCCTGGTTGCTCATTGTACGATTTCCTTCCATTATTTGTTAATTTATAACGAGTGCTCCTTATCAAACATCTGCCGGCTGAGAGAGACCCAACAACGAGCATCCGCAAGTACCGCTACATTCACTGCGAATGCGTCAGAAAACAAGATTCGTCTATTTTACCATTGCAAGATGTACCGGCCAGTTGGTCAATAGGTGAATTTACTGCAAAATTTAGGTTCAATGACTCTACGAGAAGTATTGAACACCACAAGAGAGAAACGCTGCAATGTCGAAGTAATTTCAGCGTTTCATAGGTGTTACGGTAACTTAACAACGTTTAATGGGCCGTAATATACTGTAATGCAATTAATTACTAATTTCTTTTAAGATGTAATACACATCTTACGTGTTAAATACGAGTGATATAATGATACTTAAGTCGTACCGTTCGACAATTATTAATATATATAAAAAAGTGCAATTTTGTTTGTAGTAATTGTTTGTTCGGTACTTCGTCCCAGTGACCGACTTTATCTGATTTAAGTTCATGGAAGAATATATAACATCGTTTCCCGCATCCTTCTTTTACACTGTTCGTCATTTCGACGGAACGGAGAGATTTAGATAATGATTAGATGTCCTACCTAGATTCAAAGTTCTCGTTTAAAAGTCGACAATTAATTATGTAATTGTGAAACGTTAGAATCTGGACGTCGCGTGTAATTGAAGATGATAAAGACGTGCGTTGCTAGAAGGAAACCTTGTAAAGTAAACTTCCTAGATCTTAAGGATCATACGTTGTTTAAAAATAGTTTTCAGAAATAAAATCGTGGACGAAAACAATAGGTACAATAAATTTATCGTATCTCCCAAATCTTAATTTTTGCGACTTAGTCAAGAGTCGTTTTCCCACGATAAAATAACAGAAACATAAGCTGAAAAACAGTAAACTCAGGGCATTTAAAAATATCTGAGTTAGTCAAAGTCATTGTCCAAATCCAGAAGAAGAAATACAGAGAAAAGCAGCAGCTACTTCATACACACACTCGTGTAAACATCACATCTTTCAAAACATCTAAGTTACTCAGAGGCCATTTTAAAAACACAAAAGAAAAGATCCAGAGAAGAAGTAGTAAATACTCAATACGAACATTCGTGTAAACATTACATTTTTCGAAACATCTAAGTTAATCGGGAATCACTTTCAAAAACCAGAGAAGAAGTACAAAGAAAAGCAGCAGCTACTTCATACATACACTCGTGCAAACATCACATTTTTCAAAGCAACTAAGTTGCTCAGAGATCACTTTAAAAACACAAAAGAAAAGATCCAGAGAAAAAGTAGTAGATAGTCAATACACACATTCGTGTAAACATTACATTATCAAAACATCTAAATTACTCAGAGATCGCTTTAAAAACACAAAAGAAAAGATCCAGAGAAAAAGTAGTAAATACTCAATACACACATTCGCGTAAACATTACAATTTTTGCAACATTTAAGTCAGTCGGGAATCACTTTCAATAACCAGGAGAAGAAATACAGAGAAAAGTTGCAGACACTTAATTCACGTACTCGTGCAAAATTTGAAAATTTTCAAAGCGGGAAGAAAGAATACGTAGAAGCACGCTAAACGGAGATAGTATGATACCAGAATGCTGTAGATCTTCCCTCCTTCAAGGAAGTCCAAGAAAGTGTAACACTAGGTTTCTCAGAGCAGTGCCTCGCGCCCTGTCAGGTGCGGATGAAGAAGATCAGTCGCGGTACTGCTCTCCAAGTACTTGAGACTCTGCACAGCTCTGACAAGAAAGACACGAGGTCGTTGAGTTCAAACGGAATAGTGAATCTGATGTCGTAAATGTGTCGATGCACCGTGGAAGGAAAAAGGAGAGAAGGAAACCAGTGGTCCAGTCTCGTCCTACAGACCTAGTCAGTGCAACGTTCGCTCTGTTGTGTGGACATAGAAGGAACTCGGTATATTCGACTGGACTTATGTTAAATTGTCTCTATTCTTTTCGTAATGTAACATAAATGATATAGAAAAATCATTTATGATGGTAGTCAAGGAGATCACAAAGACTAATTAGTTTGACTACACCTTTGTGTAAAGATATAAGTTCCCATGGTATATACCGGTGAAAATACCAGCGATATAGTTGTTCTCCAATAAAATCGAAAGTTACGGAAGACTATTTCGAGTGAGATATTAAGGATTCCGAATTTATTATATTTTAAATTAATCCGTGCGTGCAATGACCGATCGAGCGATTTAATGAAGCTATACGGAACAATTATGTGCAAGGAATGATGCACCACTGTCAATCAGTACGTCGTAGTTTTTCGATGCTAGGATTCGTGTCTCATAAATTACCGGATGAATTGAGAACGATTCGCAGGTGACACGAAGGGCAAGCCCGTTGATCAACTTTTGTCGCAGTGAATGGTGAAAACGTAGCTCAATGTGTCGTAAAAGGATCGACGGTGCAACAATTCGATGTGGCTCTGTGCAGTCACGAGTGATATGTCGTTCAGTTTCCCAGTGGAGAACTTTGCTAATCTTTCTGCCATTTATGATATTGGTGATGTCGCCTCGATGTGAGACTCGTGGTACGTAATTACGGCATTGGAGAATTGCATTAAGTTTCTTTTTATACAAAACGGGTAACGTGCTGTTAAGGTAAACTTAGCTACTGTCTTGCAAGAAGTACTTTGTGTTTGAAAAGAGTTATACAATGTGTAATTGTTTATAATTGAATTAGTTAAACGTTTAAGCGTGTTTGGAAAGCACGTATTTACCGGTAGAGAATTTTTTGCTGCATTGTTTTCAAATCCTTTAAAAACGGCAAATGAACGTGAAGGAGAGGGCTAGGAAAAGTTCATTCACAATTAAGAAGGAAGGCTAGAATTGAATGGGATGCAGTTAATGGGTTTAACGAACCATTTTCTCACGGTTCATTTCACTAATTAAGATCTTTCGATAGACATGACTATAGTTGCACGAATTTAAAATAAAAGTCTATTTTTTCTGTCTTGAAAATTATATTCGTTAAATTGTTGACAAAATTTAATAATATATAGACATAAAAATTATATTAAGAGATGAGAATTACACAAAATATCAAAAAATATTCCAGTTCAAACATAGTTAGAATTTTAGATTTCAATTCCATTTCAGCTTAGGATGGAGAGGTTGTTTTATGGGTACTGTAAATATAATTACTTTTTCTTATTTGTAGTGATTACAGAATTGTCGCAATTGCAATAGTACCTGAGGCAGCAAACCTCTGACCACAAAAACGATAGAAACCGCTAATTGGCTATACACCGCAAATATTTTAATGGAATCCGATTGTGAGACATCTTGCGCATAATCTGCATATTTTTTTTCAAATTTTACGAACCGTTTCTAAATATCTTCGTTTTTATCAGTGGACAATACTTTCTTTTATTTTACTGCTGTATCCTGTGCGTGTTGCTACGCCTACAAAAATCGAATTTAAAGAGAACTCGCTATAATAATTCTGTGTTCATTTTTTTTTTATTGAAGTGCTCTTGTATATACAATTTTTTTTTGTATTAAGTCAGAAACCTTCGCCGGCATGCGCACAACAACATATCAAAGTTTCATCGCAATTGTATGATCGGCTTAGGAATGCATAAGGGACAAACAAACAAACATTCATTTATATAAATATAAATATATATATAAATATAAATATATATATATATATATATATATATATATATATATATATATATATATAAATATATATATATAGATTGAAACTTTTGATTTTTCGCGCCATCACTTATAACAATTAATGTATAGATTGTTTAGTAAATTAAAAAAAGATACGCTTGCAGTTAACGTGTTTTAAGAAATCTACATAAAACAATTCGCTAAAATGCGAAGACACTTGATTGGACAAATTTGATCGCGTGAAGATGTATAAGCAAACTTAACTAAGCTTAATTGAGAAATTAGCAAAAAGTTTTGTTACAAAATAAATTAATTTCCAAGCTTATTATCTACTACAATACTTATACACCCCTTTTGAAGAAGACTTTTTTTTCTACTGCAAACTATTAAATTGACGAGGTTTTTAACATTACGAGTAAACGGTGCGAGAATAAAAGCGGAAGCGCGTCTCACTTTTCTAGATCGTGCTCAGTTACCGTGAAACGATATAAAAACGTTAGACGCGCGGATAAGGAAGCGTATCTTCGAAATTGTTAATTTTGCAAGCGAACCGAGCAATAAGGTAAATGAAAAATAAAAGTTGTTTCAGCGAAACTATCGTTTGTGGTTCCACTGTCACGACGTAAACGAAATCGCGCTTATGAAATATACAAAGTGTAAAAGAGAAAAAGGAGCTATGACGGGTAAGGAAGTAAAGACTCTGTTTCGCAATTAGTGCGACTGAATTGAAGTTCCCCGTCAATTCTGGAAAATTTTGCCCTAAATTATTAACATATCATAGCCTCGCTGGTTTTGGAACTCAGCTAAAGCTTAGGTCCTAAACAAAATGATCGTAACTGTTAAAGCCCAAAAGAATAGAAAACCGCAAATCCCCATTTCTATCATGCTGATGTACTTTTTCTTATATTATGTTATTCTTAATTAAAGAGTTGTAAAATACTATTTTAATTCGTACCATGATTATTAACTTTTCCCTGTGGAACTTTAATTGAAAGTCGAAATTAAAAATTGCAAGGATATTTCCAGTTAAATATTTTGGCACGCTTGAGACTACTTAACTATACAGAAATTGTATTGAAGTTAAGAAAGCGAATCGTGAAATCACTAAAATGCCGAGCATTAGAAGAAATCAGTACAATTTCATAGAGAATGACTCTAAATGAAGGTGAAATAAATTACTCGCCAGCGTGTAAACAATCGTATGTGCGTGTCGCGTATAAAAATCTTTTGATCGTTTGAATACTGTACTTTCATTGTGATACGTTTAGAAGGCTTTACAGTGAAAGTTACACTTGTTACAATCATATGTGATGGAAATTAGAGAACAAATATTTCGAAAAGAACTTTTTTCAACGTAAGAACCATTAACAAACGCCTATCTTATAAATTAATTTTACCGTTAATCTGTATTCACCTCTACCCTTCTTAAATTCAAATTCTTCTCTTACAAAATAATTAACAAAATTCTCATGAATTCTTGAATTTCTTTATCAATATGAAATGGAATTGAAATCAGTGATTTTAACACTAAATCTACGAGAGTTAAATCGGTTATACTTAAATATATTAAATAAGTATTTTAAAAAAAAATGATTGACCAGCAAAGGGGATGATCAGTTAAGCAATTAGTGTATTGTAAGATAGATGTGAAATATCTACTGTACTGCTTCCTTATAAATCCGGAAAATATTTATGGGAAAAATAGTAGCCCGTTAATTTAACGGCTTTCCTAGAAAGTTTTCTCTGGATATCTTTCAATATGTTTGTTGAAATGTTTAAACACAGCTAGCAATATTCCAAGTATCCAGCGATTTATTACCACCGAACGGACGTATAAAGTGTATCGTGAAGATTCACGTTCGAATTACCTAAAGGACGATTGGCAGCAAGAACACCTTTACGTAGGACGAAGTGGAGACCCATGGGGTACCGTGTCCGTGAAACAACAAGAGAATGTTTACATGCATGCATTGCCATCCATTAATTCTACTTTTAATGATACAAAACACCATCAGTTATTGTAAGTATAGCAAATCATTATTGTTGGTATACAAGGTATTTTATCGTACACTTTAGTTGATACATGTATGAAGTAACGACACCGGAAGTTACCCTTTTTCTTCAAAGATTAAGGATTTTAATGGAAATTCCTACGGCATGGCGTTAAAAAAAATCATTTCGATATGATACGATTCTCAATGCTTTTGATAAGATGCAAGCATTTTACAATAAAAGACGTATTATATTTTAGAAGAAACAGAGAAGAAAGTTTAACGCGTACAAGGTTCAAAAGAGGTGTCATACATCTTTATAATATGGTAGTATGTGCCACTGGATGTAATCCTTTAGCTTATAAAGGATATGGATGTTACTGTGGTTTTCTAGGATCAGGATATGTCATAGATGGAATAGATCGGTAGGTATCTCATCGGTAGTTTTTCAATTATAAACTTTTTAAAATGTCCTACAAAAGACAATGAGCAATAAACCCTCCAACGATTTATATTCGGTGGAACAAATTTTACAATTTAAAAGAGTGACGGATTAGAATGAAAATATTTCAACCCATTAACACGTTGAACGCCACCGGTATTTCGCTAATTTCATCATTTTTACTAAAGTGTAAAATTTTCCTATTAAAATTGCATCTTCACAAAACAGAAACCTTAAAAATACAAATAGATGCATAGTCAGCAGGACTTTACCTTTTTAATGGCAATATTTAAATATTGAATGTATTAGAAAATTCATAAATATTACAATTTAAAAGTCATGTGAAATTTCATTGAATTTAATAGCACCGGTCACCGTTGACCCCCATGGCATTCAGCGTGTTAAACATGTGAAAATGGTGAGTCATTAAAGATGTAACTGTTAACGGCACTATACATATTTATCAAGAGACCAGTGAAATACAAGGGGAAAAAATGAAGAAACATCCCCTGAATATACAGTTCTAGACGAACGTGAAAAATGTGATGAAAAGAAGAATAATTTTTTGTAGATGCTGTAAAATGCATGACTGGTGCTACGATGCTACAGATTGCCCTATGTTTTCTGAATACTTTGTACCATATTACTGGAAGTGTTATCACGGCTACAAACCTATATGTGGTTAGTCTCGTTATATTTTTATTAAGTGAGTAGTGACACAACACGAACGCACATCTTTTGCTGAGAATTGCGAATGATAAAGCGATACAATCATAATATACCTATTTAACCTGATAGTCTATTTTAGTTAGCTTCTATTCTTGTGGCGTATTTAAAAAAAAAACTTCAGCTTATCTTCTGTATATCGTAGCTGTCGAACACGGAGACTGGGGAGGATCTGGATCATGTGCACAACGTTTATGCGAATGCGATCGTTCGTTGGCAGAATGTTTGCGGCGTTACCCTTGCCCAACGACGAAAGCTGTTTGTACCTCATCGCCTTGGAGGCTTGTACAAAATCTTTTCATGATTATGTAATTATTAATCGACAGATGAGTAATTTATATATCGAAATTAAAAATCGCTACGGGAGATAAATACGGGATTTCATATGCCAAAGATAAGAAAAATGAACTTATTTGTTAGTCAACATACTATGTATATGAGGGTCAATTAATTTAAATGCGTAACCGAATTTGATAAATCATATTGAAATAACGTTTAATTTCATTGCATTTTAATATACATTTAAAAAATATATCTCCATAAGAATATAAAAACTAAGAAATTCATTTTTTACACAAGACGTCATATTGTTAAGAGCTATTGTCTTACAATTTTATGTACATTGAACACATCTCATACTGCATTGTGTCTTTTATTTACAACGTATTTACACCTCCTGTTATGCGTACGACTCTGTTCTTATATTTATGCGAAATATCGCGTTCTATCTGTAAATAGAAATATCGAAAATAGAATATTTACTATTTCTCCTTCAAAGTACTGCGAATACTTACATCTGCCTGTAATTCCTTTGTTCTTTGTACGATAAGTTTTAAGAGTGGCCGAATAGTGTCTATTTGTTCCCCTAAATCTTTCCTCTTTTGTCGGACAGCATTTTGCAAAGCTAGCATTTTGTCGGTTATAATTAATTTTTGCTTCAACGACGAAGCCAAAACGTCTACGTATCTACAATTAAATGTGTATTAAAAATGCACGAAATGTAACACTTGAGAAACAGATAAGATTTCGTATAAGTACCTTGCATAATGTTTAATATTATGTAAATGTTGGACCTTATTGTCTAAAATTTCAGATAAAACAATCTGAATGCTATCTAACATATTTTGTGTTGTTTCTGCTGTAGACATTTGTAAAAGAGAAGATGCGTCTTGCATTTGACTGAGGTTTAGCATATTCGTACTATCATCGCCTTTGAACTCGTACAAACGTAATTTAAGAAATGCTTCGAGCTGAAAATTAAAAAAAAAATCAAAATTAGAAAAAAAGATAGGAATATATTATTATATGGCCAATAAACAATACCTCAAATAATTGATTAATAAAATCATTTCGTGTTGTTGGATTATCTAGAATTGTGTATGCTTCATTTCCCATAGCAGTCCCACCATCATGACCGGCTGCTTCTACAACAATACCTGATTCTTCTAAGGAGATATTATAATCTGCGTCTTCTGGTACAATCTCCACGTTCCCATCACCCCAATCAATTTCACCTTCTGCATTCAAGTCAATATTTTCATCCAAATTCAAACCTTCATTGAAGTCAATTTCACCAAAATCAATTTCCTGCATCGATTTCAACAAAGTTATAGCTAAGTTATTTATTGTAAAATATCATGTCTAGAAATATTATAGAACTCACGTACAGCATTGTCATTACTCTCGGTTCTTGTTTTATGTATATCATCATCAAAATTGATATTTAGAGGAGGTTCAACAACTTTTAGTGGAGGTTCCCCATAGGTCCATTCGTATACAGTAGTATTTCCTTTTTCTGTCCAATTAATAGCAATTAATGTTTTACTGATATGTCAAATAATACTATCTTTAAATTCAGGTTGTGGCGGAATAACATGTACAAGCAGGCGCGAGATGATTCCTTATGCAAGAACAATAAAAAAATATAGAATAGAATTTTTAATTTCAAGCTCAGTTTTCGAGAACATCGAGTTCGAAAATTCAATTTTTTAATAGATTATTTAAATAAATAAATTTGTGCAACTTTTATTATGCAGCTAAATTCTCTGTTAAAGAGCATGCAATTTAAGAAAAAAATTTGTATATCCTCTAACTACCAAGCTATTTCAGAAAATGCATTTACAATCCTCAATTGTGACGGGTGCTTTCACCACCTCCATGTGGACGATAGCCGATAAAAAATATACGTATCAAATATTTTTTCGAAAACTATATCTTACGTAAGTTTCGTCAAAATTGGCGTGTATGGGATCGATATGTTTCCTTTCTAGCGGTAACAGCATAAATACGCATCGACGTATAAACGCGATTTTCTCGAAAACTAAAACTTAAATTTAAAAATTGTATTCTGTATTTTGTTCTTATTTCATTATAAAGAATCACCTTGTGTAGGCTTGTACATGTTATTCCGCCACACCCTATATATACTACTTTTGTGTTTATATCATACCAATGATATATTTCACCATTGGAACACAACCACCGTCATGCTGTCTGCCACTAACATAATTAACAAAAGCACTATAGAACTCTACAGCTTTTTCTGCTGCTTTAGTTTTTTTAGCAATTGTTTCATAAATGTGTGGTAGTTCAGTTACTTTTTCTGCTAATTCATGCTTAATTTGTTGACCTGGAATACCCAATTGCTTGCAAAGTGAATTAAATTCTGATCGTGCTATATTCTCAGATTTCTTATATTCTGCTTCCTTCTTTTCTAAGTCCTATCAATATATTTATTTGTAAATATAAAAAGAAATATAATTAATAAATACTACTTTAATTCCATTACTTACACTTTGAGTCTGCTCTAACTTCTGAATTTGCTTTTTGGTGCTCGGTACTTCATAATTAACATTTCTTATAAGCATTTGAGCAACTTCAGCAAGATATAAATTATTCTTTTCATATAAACGTAATACTTCCTGCCAATCTTTCATTCTTTGCGATCCGTATCTTCCAAATACATTTTTTGTATCGGCCTCTGTTTCCTTCAGAATTTCTACTATTTTTAAACAATGGAAATAGTTTATATCTGAAATGAAAGCAACAGATTTTAATAAAACAATAAAATATATAAGAAGATTTGTGAATGAAACAAAACTTACATGCACCAGATAACAATTTTGCAATATCATTGTGAGCAGGCATATCTTGTATTGCATTGTTAATTTTTTCCCTAATAACTAAAACTTGTATATGCCAATCTTTGTTACAGTGTCGCCTATTAATTAACCATTCTAATAACTTGTTAGTGTTGATATTTATAGGAATATTTTGTTCCTAAATAAAATATGATATATAAAAATTTGGTATATATATATATATATATATTATAAACAATTTATAATAGTTAATAAAATTAAAGTAGTTAGAAGTAATAAAGAAATTAATGTATTCAATTAGTTGAAAATTTAGAGAGAGTTTAATTGTTACTTTTTCTGACAAATCTTTTGTATTCGAAATAAAGATTTTAAATCTTATTATTATAAACGAACATACTGATTTTGATTTTGCATTAAATGATCAACATTTATAACAATTTGTTGACTGAATGTGTTCGAGTATATCTTTGTTTATAAATCTGAAGCAGTATATTGCAGATGTTAAGTCAAGATTTGCTTTACCTCCATGTCACAAAATTTTTCAAATTTTTATCAATTTCTTTGTTTTCTCTTGTAGTAGGTTATAACAGCTGTTATTTCTTTCGGTAAATTTTCGGCGTGTTAACGTGATTACAAGCGTTAGGCTGTTTTGCCGGCTGTCTTAGTGACACGTACATACGTATTTCCGCTTTTAAAGCGGCAGGCTTTAAATATATACCAATTGTAAATACATTACGTAGGCGTTTCTGTAAATTGCCAATACGTCATTTGCCACGCGTCGCATGCTTTTGTTTCATATGTTCTCATTACGATCAAGTGAAATTTAATTTTTATATGAATTTAATTGTTCCTTCATTCAAGTCAAAAATATTAATTGAATGAAAAGATGTAATACTTGCCTCGATGTAGCAGTATAGCATTGTATAATGAGAATTACATTATGTAAATTGTAATGAGAAATTAGATTGCGAAAACAGGAATAACGAATATAGGGATATACTTTCAAATATTTTTATTATGTTACACATTCACAGTAAGAAACATCATTTCTATACCCATGTCTGTTACATTGTTTATGCCAGTGTAATGAAAACTCAAGATCGCTATAAAAGGGGAAATATGATAGTCTGATCGTTTATATGATCCCTTTTATTGCTTGTGTTTAAATCGGCACCAGTGTTAAAATGTCCAATATCCTTTATAACTTAATCTCTCAAATGATATACACACAAACACACATCTCACACATACAAAGAAACTTTATGTCTCTCTTTCTAAATTATACCATGTGCGCAGTCACCCTTTTGCATCCAAAGAAAACATGGACGCAAGAAACAACTGGCCAATTTCATCATGGCATCCTGACCAATAGGTAACTTGTTAAACAACTTGTCAAGTATGACTCCTTATTGGGTCGCCAGGTATAGGCGCAGTAAACAGATATTTAGATGCGAACAAAAGGACTGTTCGCAGTTGTACTAACAGATTTGTTAAGGTTTCCTTTCAGTGAAGAAGGTCTTAAGTATAAGCACCTGTCCTACAGATATGACCAAAATTCCAATTGTTTCCATAACGGACCAAACTAGCACTCGTTCATTCAAATCTTCTGCACGCTTACGACCTTGTGCTTCACGCAACCTATGATGAGTTTGGTAATCAAGAATGCTGATCAAATTTTTATGCACTTCTTGGGCTGAAGACTCCATCTGAAGAGGATGACAGTTTTATATATTTCTTCAAAATATGCATATTTGAGCATTAATGATTCAGCACATCAATAAACATATTACCTGAGTCATTACAGTCACATGTTCTCCAATGCCAGGAAGCCTGGATTGTTCACCTACTTGGAAATCCATGTAAACAAGTTTATGAGAAAAGGTAGAAAATTCATTGCTGAAACAGGCTTTATAGACTCCTGTCATAGGTGCCAGAAACAGGTGAGTATCAAACTGCGTTTTGATTTGTTTATAAATGACATCCTTATTTGGTGCTTCTAAAGTTACATCTACATCATACTGCCCACCCGTAACAACCTAAACGAAAATGTAATTTCTTAAATAAATGTGTTATTCATGCACACTTATATCTGTATATAATTAATGAAAATGAAAAATATTGTAATATTCAATTTCAATGTATGTTACGCCGCATTGAGATCGTTACATTGAATTACATAATTCCGTAACATTTCGCGAAACTTGTAAGGATCAAAAAGGATAATTGTAATCAACGATATTACGTCGTAATTTCATCAGTTCAATTTGTGACATTATAAGTGGTTATTATCCGGATAACAGATTTTATCTAAAGGCGCGTAATTCACGTACCTGAAATTCAAACATTGCTGTTACATTTTTTTCAATTTCCTGAAAAAAGCATTGGTTCGCACTATCGGATAGTTCGAAGGTTAACTCGACGCCACCAGTTAGTAATATTGTACCGAAAAACGACACAAGTAGTAGACAGGTCGACCAGTAGTCCATTCTTAGGTATTTTTAATAACTTATATACTATTCAATGTACATTTAAGTCCATAAGGATCCGCAAAACAATTTGGACTCACTTGATCAAGGTCCCGGCCAAAATCTTATTCCAAACAAGCTATTTTAACGTGGCCGGATATTACTCGCTATAACGTGACTGATAGCGCCGCATAAACGGAACTGACTACAGTGACGTCCTATTTTGAACTGATATTTTTATACGTTTTTTCCATAATTAACATAACATATGCTTGATCAAGGGGAAAAAATCGAAATGTGCTGAACTATCAATCTACATGCTGCTTAAGTGGAAAATGTTAAATATTTCTCAACAAAGTATTCACTATGTAAGAATGAAACGGCACTTTTCACACTTAACATTTTACATTTTAACCTAAATCTTCATACAAAATGAATTTATTATAATTCTACTGGCACTGCAAACGCTGCTACAAATATACCTGGAATTTCAATTATAAAACATGTGCAAGTATACATCTAGGTTATGCAATTTGTAAGCGTCTTTGGGCGAATTTAAAAAAGCAGATATTTCGCATGATTTGAAATTATACAAATTCTCACATGAAAAATTAGTTTAATTATAATAAAAATATATCATTTCGTGTAACAAATTGTAAAATAAACAAATGCATGGACATTTGTGATTATATTATGAACGACAATGGCGATAGTTCCTAGCTGGAAAATTTTGGAATAATATAAAAATATAGAATTGAAACGGGATGCACATTTTTGCCATGATTTTAACTATTTGAGTTCCAGAGGATTTTAAAAGAACACGGTGGAAAAACCCGAGCAGCGCGATAGCGCTTGTCTCAACCGAGTATTGGGACTTTTCGACAGAACATCTGAAGAGCGCGATCGCGTTCTTTGGGACTCAAACGGTTAATCAATTAAGTGCTATATAATTAAAAATTTACAACGACATAAAATGATGGTTATTAACCGTAAATATTTTATTCTACTAATTATTACCCGCCAGGGTCCTGTTCAGCTCTTACTGGCAGGTGCGGGTTTGGCGAACCCGGTGTACTCGAGCCCAATGATAAATTTTAACAATTATAACGTTCTTGATTGCCATTCTTCAATCTCTAATATCTACTTGAAATTTATTACAGTGTCGATATTACAACATATCCCGATTGAAAGAATTTTCGTCACGTGTTTTACCATATACTACTCGATGTATACATATGGCTTGTCGTTAGAAGAATACTAATTAGCATTTTCCATAAGCATAGTGAGACCTAGGAAATCGAAGGTCTGTTTTCGAGCATGTGCAAATTTTTTAACGTTAAAGAGATCCGAGCATTTCAATTTCGTTCACTCTTGATATAAAAAGTTCATTATAATTTGTAAAACGTTCCGAATATAAAATTGACTTTTTTATTCTTTTGAATATGGCGATTGAACAGTCTCCGGCTGTAATTTCAATTATTTCTGGAGTAATGGTAGCATGATCACGTGTGTATAATTCTTCCGTATGTGAAATACTATGGGGTCATCATTTTAAACCCCATTTCTTATAGGGATGATTTAAAAAATTGCGTGACGTAAAATTTGACATTAATATCCAAAGAAATCTTTTGCACAGTTCACAAACCAAAATTGTTTTCGTTTTTATGCAGAATTCCATCTGTTTTTTAATAACTTACAATTTTATACTAAAGTGTAGCAATCATAAGAATATTTTTGCGACTATATTTATGTTAATAATAAAGCGATCCTAAACGATGGTTCTTGAATCACTATCATACCTGCAAAAGACTTGTCTCATATACCTATTTACATATGTCGGTCTTTTCCGTATTTTTAAAGTCTCTTAAAATTAGCGAATTAACGAACTTATTGAAATTACATAATTACGGAAACAAGTGAATAATTTAATAGAGCTGAGTGTATGACAACAGATTTAATTTAAGTCCCAATGATCTTAATAGATTTGCTAAGGAAATCAAAGGAAGAGTTCTGAATGTTTGTTTAAACTTTCTTAAACGTCTAAAGCTACAATTCTTTTGTTTTTCATGTCTACCTTGTAAAATGTAACCGACTAAATCGATCAATTATCTTCGTTCTTACATTATTTCTCTCATAACGTATTTATCTAACATATTTAAACGTATTGGGTCAATTGTGAATGTGGTCTAAGTAAATAATTTGTAAAACAAAACTTATCACTTACTTTGAGTTTTGTCAATGTACATTGCATAATAATGGAAGCCCTTTTCAGAAATAATTAATATTTGAACAATCTAACGAAGTTAATCTCTATGTTATTACGTAAAACTCAACCCCGACCGCAAAACAAAAGTCTGAATATCTTGAAACGAAGAACAAATGATTCAGACCACTGTCATAATTATCTACACGATTTTTAATAGTTTTAGAGTTAAAACGTTTAAAAACACGAGTTCGACAACTATTTCTTAGCCTCTTCTTTAAGTACAAACATTTAATGTTGCCGTTATAATTGGAACACTCTACACAGTGTAACCTTCAATCGACCTTTAACACTACAACTATCGGCGTTGTATCCATTATATTTAAATATACCGAATAAGTACTTTGAAACAAGAGAAATCAAGAGGTGAAAAAGATAACCAATTAATTAATTTACGTTTTATCAGATACAAGTAAAATATTTACTGCATGGCTCTCCTGTTAATTTGGAGAATCATTGCAAAAAATCGCGGACCGGTCATTTTAACCGTCTTAGTATACCTATATAAATGTTAAAACACTGTCTACAATTTCCCCCATTTTTATTCAATCTCGATTAAATTTGATAAAAATATATATCCCCGTTCGACACAATTTCCAGTAGGCCATATATTCACCCGACACATTGTACATTTTATTTCTACCGATCCAACGAAAAAACATTTTACGGATGCAAATGCGGGTGTTCGTCTAGCGTAGTCTTTGCGTGAGGCGCCTTTAGGTTCCGCCCAACATTCTCCTCGAGCCTGGTCCGTCTGTCACGTTACTAATGCATACGCGCAAGTGTATGTGCGTGCATGTGGGGAAACGTATGTACATCAGAGGGAAAAGGGCCGCCCTCGAGAGAGGGAAAGCGACGCAGAAGGTCCCTCTTATTGCGGCGGGAAACCAAGCGTGACGGAGCATGCACGCAAAATATACGTCACCTCAAGAATCGTTCTGTGCAACTGGTATATCATTAAAACCAGGCCCGATTCCAATGCAAAAGAAGAAAAAGAAGTTGTACCACGGCTTATGGAGATACAGTGAGATACAACGATAGTCACACTGTCGTATGTAGATATGGACCGTACAATTGAACGTGCCGTATCTTTATTGTACGCTTAAACTTTATCGTGTTATCTTGTACAGTAGGCTGTACCGTAATATGGTTAAGAAATTACGAGAGAACGGGGTTTTATCGTGATTAAATAATTTTTGGGAAACTTTGTGAAATATGGGAAACTTCAAGAGCAGAAATTATTAGTTGTTTGGAATGATTTTTAGTGTAGATGAAGGTATCGAACTTCGTAATGGTGAATTACATTTTTGTTCGGAGATTTTTCGTTCGTTGTATTATAAATTGAAACACGCCATTTTTCTGGAATATTATCAAGTGTAACGTACGATAGTGGAAGCTTATTTTAACGATTTTCCTTCCATTACACGATTATGTGGAAATTCTATTTTTATGCGAACTTTTTTTTTTAGAAAGATGTTCTATTATTCGATGTGCTCGGTATTTTCTTTGCACATTGTGAACGAATATTTTGCAAGCATGTCTATTTAATTGTCAAGGGTATAATCTGTGCATTAGTATAGTCACATTTCGATTAGAAAATTCTAGATTAGGTTGCGAATAAATTTATAATAGTTATTTGATTTAAAAATGAGAATATTTACAACTTAATTGAATTACGTTTTATTAAAATACAAAACCATTTATACTCCGTTTACAAAGGGGACATCATTTAGATATTATGCCATTTAAACAGAGTCATTATTAAGTTCATCAAACTTTATAAGTATGCCGTAGCTACAGCAGAGGAAATAGTAGTTATGATAATATCTCAAACTGTATCTCTTAATTGTGTGCTTAACGTGAATTGCAAATGTCATTTCGCTTAAAGAACCGAGCACAATACAATGGACAGTAACTGTTTACCTTGGAACGTCATTCTTCGAGACATATTGTGAGTAATATTTTTATCTTGATTTATATGAAACATTATTTCATTCGAATAATTAATTTTCTTTTGAAAGTATAACAAGTAATAATACTTACAATTAGTTTAATACTATTATATATTTCTGAATACTGCTCCAAATAATTTCTTAGTATCGCCCTATGCTGAAACAGTTATATCAGATCATATTTTATGTTAATCCGTAGCTATAAATTTTCTAAATACCTTTCTACCGATACTACTTCCATTGTCTCATTTAAATAGCCGATTCTCACTGTCTAACTTTATTTCGAACAATATTTTATTCTAATACGGTCATACTTTTCCGAATAGCAGTTCAAATAACATCTCTTTGAAATACCTATTCCCTATTTAAAGCTTTATCTCCAACAGTACTGTATATAGATACGAAAACGGTTCCAAATGTTGCCCTTTGACACACTTATTCTCTCTACCGAGTTGTCTGAAGTATGTCAAATATATCTGTATTTCCAAAACGATGATATTTACGAAAATAATATTTCGAACGTTACACCAAGTATTCCCCACTTAACGTAGAACACCGAGGCAGTCAAAATTATTGATTCTCAATTTGTTGCAAACATTCTCCAAAGTCATTTTGGCACCGTATGATAGATATTCCATGTTTACTTTATAAATCATAATTTACCCAATTCATGAATCTTTTTCACTTCTTGATTCCTCCTTTTTGAAAGTGCGTATTTAATATATTTAAGTATAATAGATTTAACGTTGATAGTTCTAATGTTACTGTTAGTTTCCTTCTCACAGTTTTATTTGGTACAGTATCTCATTTTTGCAAACCTGTATATTGAGCTAATCCGAAAATTCTGTCGCATTTCCTTCATCAGCTCCATAAAAAAATACACTAAAGTTTTGACGCGTAATATATGTTCTATTAAAAATAAAAGATTTTTGTACTTCTTCTTTTTCATAACTTTACTGACAATAATATGTAGTCACTGTATACAAGATGTATCGAATTGGATCAAGTTAAATCTCAATTTGGTTTCATGAAGGTTAAACAACCATAAATGTTAATTTAAATTAATATTTATTGTTACACCCTTATTCTATTTATAATATACCAATCGCAAATTAACAAGTCACGAGTAAAAACAGAACGTTATCAGAATATTTTTACACAAGTTGGTAGGACGTTGCCTTATTCGAAATTTCAAATGGAAAATCCGCTAGAACTTTCCGTTAGACTCAATATCTTCGAATACGGTGTACCACATATTTACCGTTCCCCATTTAAAATATCTATTTTGTCCAGTTCTGTATTCGATATTAATTTAAATAAGTATTTATCGTTACACCATTATTTCATATATAATGTACTAATCGCAAATTAACAAGTCACGAGTAAAAACAGAACGTTATCAGAATGATTTTACACAAGTTGACAGGACTTTGCCTTATTCGAAATTTCAAATGGAAAATCCGCTAGAACTTTCCGTTAGACTCAATATCTTCGAATACGGTGTACCACATATTTACCGTTCCCCATTTGAAATATCTACTTTGCACAATTCTGTATTCGATGTTGCAGATACTCGTATTTACGAATGATCCCTCATACGTGCGTGGTGAGAATCGTACACCACGTAGAGTCAGGAATACGAGCCTAGAAACGATACGAGGGGTTTCTCCTCCACGATTAACTTCGATCGGGGAGTGGGGGAATAACCGTGACGGCTGCATCAACCGCGCGGCACGAGTTTTCGGACGGCAACCGCACGAGGCAGGTCTCTTACCGTTTGTTTCTCGATCTTCCGTGTTTGTTGCTTTTCTTTACTCGTTTTCGAAGCAAAATCGGGGTTGATGTAAATAGATCGATATCACGGACTTGTGTATTACCGTTAATAAGTGGTGCAAGTGTGCGGTAGTGCGTGGAAAAGTAGAAGGTCATAATCCTTCGTTCTTGGAGATCGAAGGTGCTTCGGCAGAACGCAGGCCGGTGACTTTTGAAGCCCTCGTGGTTACTTGGAATATTCGTAAGGTAATCTCCTTAGAGTATTGTGTATTATTTACTTATTAATAATAGTTCATTGTGTTGTGTTGAAAAAATTATGGAGATAAATAGAATGGGAATAAATTATTGGAATTAATCGTTGGGGAATAATACTTGGCGCGTCGTTATTTTAGGTAATTTGCCAAGAGATAATTAATCTCACTGCTATTATGAGTGTATTATTTAGAACAAGTTGAAATATTATATGAATATCTCCTGCTTTTATTTTCAATACATAACGGACAACAGTATCAGGTGATATAAGTAGCAAGTATGTTTTGAATATATAAATATCAATGCTAATAATAACAGTAATAGGAATTTCCAAAGAATGCAATTTCCCACATTAATAACAACTCGCTTTAATAAACCAATAGCAATAAATGCCAAAACTTCAAAGACCTGGACAGTTCAAATGATATTTATCTCTTCATTGGGTCACGATTAAGTATTTGCCGCGCGTAATAAATTTTACGCCACCAGCAGAGAAAATAACATCCTTGTACATATGTGTACTCTGAGCTCGCGATTTCGGTGTAAGACGATCGTAAAACCCTGCACCCTAGTGTCTGGTCTTGCCTTCTCGTTGTGCATGAATTTTCCATACGTGACGTGATCGATCTTAACGTCCGAGAAACTATTTATTTTTCACCGGTGCGACTGTCGCGTGGTCCGGTCGACGACCTCTAATGTATAATTGAAAATCCTTCGGTTTGTCATCAATAATTGGGTAGTCTGTTGGTGCGCATTGGAAATAACCTTTATTTGTAACGCTTCGTTGCCAACTTTCTTTCGATAACGTCGCAGTATGTCCGAGTAGCTTTTAAATTGGTAAAATCCAATCGAACGGAATGGACCCCCATTAGCCGAAGCAGTGTCACTCTCGGACGATGAAATCGTTCGATAGCCCGTGCTTATTGGTCTTGTTTACTAATATGTGGAGTCCTGTTTTTCATGGCTAAATGTTTGCGCGTGATGAGGATTTCTTTGTTTGTTTTATTCTTATATTCTCGGCTTTGGCCGTTACGGTCGTTTCGAGGTCTACGAAATTTTAGGTGGGCCTTGAGAAATCGAGACTCTGATATGAGTCGCTCAGAAGCCAATGCGGTAATGTCCATTTCTTTGATATTTTCTAATATTTGTAAATTTTAATAGAATGAAGTATAATATTATATTTATTATATATTTAATATTGAAGATTAAAATTTACAAAAATTAGAAATTATCAAAAAATGGACTTAACCGCATTGGCTTCTAAGCGGTTAATATATTCGTGTATTTAAAAAAATCGACGTTGGAAGCTCTGGAAGCAATTTTATAAGTTGGTTAATTTCTTCATATTTTTTAAGCGCGATCATAATGTATGTTACATTTTCTTGAAAGACTGTTTCCTTAGGAAAGTATTTGTTTCTTTCTTTTTTGAAGATAAAGAATGATAATTCTGGCAATGCAAGAAATGAAGTAGTCATTGTATATATGTATAATGGAATAATAAGTACTATATAAGGTGTAGGGCTATTTATACGGTTTTTATAAATGAGCATGCATTATGGAAAGTGGGGAAGCGTTGCCTAATGCTCAACGGCCATCTAAATCGTACCTCATCAGTTTCTTTCTTATTACTGAATATAAACAACAGCTAGGGCACATACAGGGTGTTTCAGAAGTATTGGTCACACCTTAAATACGAATTATATTTATAGCAAGGCGGAATATTTTCTAGCAATTACAGAAACTATTATTTTTCAAAAATATTATTTCATTAATATTATTTCAATAGTATTCCATCAGAGAAATCGATAAATGTAAACTCTATCGGTCACATTTTTTACAATTAATTTTTATTTGACAAATATCGTGATCTGTAATATTTTTAGTAAAACGGTCGAAGAATCGAACATTTTTCGATCAAAGAATTCTCTTGTGCTTCAATTTTTCTAACAGCTTTTTTGAAAAACTAGTATCTGTCAATTGTTAAAAGCTTTGAGACATTTAGAGTATTCTTGCTATGATTCGCTTTGAAAAAGTTTGAATTTATATTCATATTTTCTATTTCCATTTATAAGTTATCGTAATAACGGTCATATTATGGCTTATCTGGTATAATTATATAAGAATCACCACATATAATACTATTACGGCTGTACAGACTTTAATGGTTTCGCTCTAGGAAGATAATGCTTATAGTAGCGTCACAGAATTCTAAGATGGCACTGGCAAAATTAGATACACAGTGAAATTTGTATTGTTACACTGTACATAGGTGTATATAATTTATTTTATATTTCCTATGTGATAACAACTTAGTACGATAACGTAAGAAGTTGTATTTTAACGATCGCCACATTCGAAGTGTGTTAACATTTTCGAAGCTCACAAGAATGAAATTAAAAACGCCGAGAGTCAAGACATTTCCCTTTCCGTTTTCAACAACATTCCACTAAAAAATTGAGCACTTTGGAACTACATGCGAATCAAGCTTGAAACAGTGAAGCGAAAACAATTCCTTGTCCAGTTTTTACCAAAAATTCATTTAAAAAAATTAATACCTTGAGAGTACATGAGAATGAAATTAGAAACAGTGAAAACAGATATTTCCTTTCCCGTTTTTATCAAGATTGCATTCAAAAAATGCAAATGCAGAAGCGCACAAGAACGAAGCAACAAACGACAAAAGTCAGTAAATTTTCCTTCCCGTTTTCAGCGAAAATTCATTAAAAAATGAATACCGTGGAAGTATACGAGAACGAAATTAGAACCATTGAAATTGCAGATATTTCCTGTCTCGTTTTTACAAAAAATTCGTTTAAAAAAATCACAGTTCGGAAGTGCACAAGAACGAAGCAATAAACAGTGATAGCCAAGAAATTCTCCTTCCCGTTTCTCCAGCTACGGAAGAAAAAGGAGCGAGATCGCCTTTCGATCCTTTTCCGAGATGTACGTCCAGTTAACGTACCTGTTTCTTGTTGCAATCTAGACTGGTTCCAGTCATGGAGCACGTAGGAATACAGACGCACTCTGGCAGAGAGCCGCTACGCCTTCATTCCGCGGTATTATCATAAAGAACTGCGTTCCATCCACAAAACTCGCTCGAATTTCAAGTTTCCGGAGTGCACTTGGTGCTGTCATGTCAAGAAAGCGCGGCCGCTAATTAAAACCGACGACAGTAACGAATGAACTGCTCTATCGAGATGAATCTTCGCCGAGCTCGTGGTTAACGTACTAACAAAAAAAGATGAGAATAAAAAAAAACGTTCACGTACATGTATGTACACGTGCGTGATTATATATGCAAAGTGCAAAAAGTGTGAAAGTAAGATGTACCATTAACGAGCGTGCAGATTCAACCGCATAATGTATTACTGCCGGATAGAATACTTTCTCTCTGTGCATCGTCGGGTCGAAACCTTCTGGGTAAAATTAGAAAATATCTAAGATCGTTTGACTATCGTGGAAATGTATCGTATTTTCACGAATAATTGCGGGTCTCGTTGATGCGGGTATTTTTATAATAGAGAAACGACCAGGCCTCTTACATTCTTAACACTAGAACTACCAAACCAGTCGAAACGACTGTTGCACTATTTTTTTCAAAAATTCTCCAAGATTATAGAAGAGTCATATAATAGATATTCTACGTCTATCTTATAAAACATAAATTAACGAATCGATCATCTTTTCCAACTCTGAATTCCCTCCTCTTTCTACGTACTTATTTAATGTATTTAAATATAACAGATTTATCGTCGGTAGTTCTAGTGTTAATGGGTATGTGTATCTTTTCAAGTTTATGCCTTCAGATTTCGTAAAATCGTGCAGCACAGCCGGTTCGCGTGAATCGAGAGGAAGCTCGTAAGGTATCTGGGTCACGAATTAATGTCGTGCCATTCCTTCGTCGAGTGTCTTCCGAATTAAGGGACAGAGAGCGGTTAGATTGGCTATTTTTGCCGTGACCCGTGAACAGGATACCTGCGTATATCGTTTGACTATGTATAAATAAAACGTAGGTTTCAATTCCCAGGGTGCGGTGAAATACGTGAGCTACTCTCTTGGTCAGGATTACCGAGAACGTATTAGATTTCTATTTCCTGCATGTGCAGGAGAGCACACGAAGAGAGTACTCTCCCTTGTCTCCGTGACAAGAGGGAAACGGTAGGAAGGATGCGGAGTTGTTTTGTTCATGATGGGCACGGATTTCAAAATGATCCGGATCCTTTTGATGTTGAAGATTACGTTGTTTATGTGCATTGGCCACTGATATCTTTATTCAGCGGTTCTTAACCTTTTTAGTGGTCAGCACCCCCTTGAATCTGAAAATAAGCTCTTGCACCCCCTTAACAAATTTGTGCATATTTTTTATTTAAGAAAAAACATTCATTGCATAAACAAATGCCGTGTTTATTTACAATATATATTACTATGTAACATAAAAAGCAATCATTAATTTTAGTGGCTAGGTTGTTGTTGCTTATTCATAATAATTCTATTAATAATTACTCTATATTTCTATCAATTATCTATTAATTATAATTATCTATTAATTATTCTATAATTCTATAAATAATTCTCTTTTTTTGAAAGAGCCACGCGTAAGTCATCAGATGCATTCAAATTTTAAGCGACTTCTGGCTTTTGTTTTGATGAGTAAAAGTGCTGAAAATCCCATTTCACAAAAGTAGGTGGTACATGGTTGCCTCGTTCGTATTTTTTTTTAAATTTTCAAAATTTCTCTCGCACCCCTGGAAATGCTCTCTTTGTTAATCCTTTACATCGACAGACGGTACAAATTGTTGTTACTATACGGCCCCGATATGTCGACAGATAGTAAATAATTGCTTAAAGATTACTTAACAAATTGTCGTTAAATTGAAACTGAGCATAGACCCGGTTAAAATTTAGCATTGCAATAGTAGTGGGGTGATTGAGGAAATGTTGAGACAAAAGGCGGGATTAATTGAGAATGGAAGGTATCAGGAAATTAAAACATTAAAAATTCATTTAGGTGTGCTGGCATAAAATAACAACTACTCTTTTTGCCATAATATGTCGCAATGAATAATAGTTTTCGACTGTGGTTAGTCGCATTTGCAATTGAATTATTTTCCATTTTAACTTAAATATTCCGCAGAATCTATAATTATTGCTGTAATTGGTTAAAAGTGAATAATCTAAGGGAAAGAATGTCAATAACACGTTCGCGGACAGTAAAACTTCCAGTGAGCTGTAATTTACACTTTTAACTATACAGAGAAAAATAATAATATGAAAAGTCTCAATGAATCAGTTGGCCATTACTGTAAAATGCATAATGATTACAAAAAATTAGGGTTATGTAAAATTAAATGAATTATAATTGACTTTATCATTTGGCATGATACGAATGCTATAGGATTATACATTACAATGAAAATGATGCATAATAATTACAAAAAATTAAGGTTGTGTAAAATTAAATCAATTATAATTGACTTTATCATTTGGCATAACATGAATGCTGTAGCATTCTACATTACAATGAAAATGATTGGTAAATAGCATTCACGTCCGCGAACGAGTTAAATTGATTTCACTAATGTAAGAAAAAATTGAAAAAATAATTCGAATTTCAAGTGTTTAAAGAAGTAAACTTTGATACGATTCTTATTCATAGCATTTTCGACATCGTTATTTGCGCCCAAAACGACCCGAGGCTCATGAAACATTAAAGTACCTGCAGTTACGTTTCATGTTTATGGCGATCACTTCATCGGATTACATTTGTAGGTAAAATAAGGTAGTATCCAAGGGAGAGCAAATTCCTTGGTATTTTCTAATATTTTCCACGGCCAGAATATGAAGCTTATCCCGGTACATTTTTCATAGGTTGAAAGTTTATTTTGCTCAGTTCCATTTTACGATTTCTCGTAAATCGTCTTATGTGTTCTCTCCTGGATCAGCATGCTCTTGCATTTCTATCGCAGCGAATGGAGATTTCCCATAGAAAAATATTTTCAAAGATAACACCGAGATAGTTTTACGTGGTTGAACATTCTTTAAAAGGAAATTATTTGCGACGTTAACGCGTTTAATGCATTTTTAATTTTTTAAAGTAAAGTAGATACGTTTCTGTGGCTTCAATTTTGCAGTAAAATTGCATGATTTATATTCAATCCATTTTTTGCGATAGGACTAAATTAAAAGGCAGCTTAGCCATATGGGAATTTATGAGTAATAGTATTTAATAATCATTGAGATCGTCAATATAATTTATTAAAGCCGCAGTAAAATTTCCACTACTTACGGAACTATCCAAAATTAAGAAGCATTAGGTTATTTCTGAGCATTAAACTATAACGACACTTAGCAGACAAGAATTAATAAATTTGAAAAAACGAGAGTCACTTTCGTTTCATAAAGTACAATTTTAGCTAAACTTTTTCCTTTTTCAAAACGTAAAGAGATTCCCTCGATCAGATTTAATTAATGCAGTTACGTTTATTATAAGAATAAATTATTCACTTTTTCTTATTAATATGCACTTTATGTTTTAGCAATATGTTTGTCGCAATTTACGCAATTTTCTTTGACACGATATCAATTTGCAATGTAAATGGAAGATTTAGTGAACATTTAATTTGTTTAATGTCGGATTACATGCGAGGCGAAAAGTATCCAATTTTCCGTTTAACATGAATGCACTATACATTTCAGGGTATATAAAATACAGTGAAATTCCGTAATATACATACGACTTTTCTTCATGGTCGACCAGATGCAGGTCACATATTCAGTTTTGTACTTTTATGGCGCTCTTCAGAAACCGGTCGACATTCTCGTCAAGGCTTGTCCATTTTCGTCCGAAACCTCGTGTCTATAATTAGTCAGCGTGACAATTGGTATTATTTACTTCCCGTTGTTCTTCCAGAAAGTGCCATTCAAATTTAGTAAAACGTGTCCATCAAAATTACGTGTACTTGCACTATATAAAGATGTACCATTTTATTTAGTCTCCATTTCCATGAAATTTTAATTTAATATTTCATTCAATAATAGTTATAATAACAGGCAAGAAATTTTTACATCAACTCTGTTAGCTGCTAGTTTAAATCAACAGCGTAGAATGAAAATTCTATGATTAAAATTTTTTTGCATTCTTTATAGTCTTACAAATGTTTAATTGACTGAATTTCTTTGCTTGGAATTGGCGAAAGAAATCGTAAGAAATGTTTCTTTTTGAAAGAGTAAATATTGAGATAATCTCTAGAAATCACACATATTATAGATGGAATCATCGATAAAAGAATTACAATACGGACTAAAAATACGATGGGAAGGAAATAAGTAAAATGAAAGCAGTGAACTGCCGTAATATAAAAATATTTTGTTATCTACTTTTTTTGCCTACCCGTTATCTGGCGCCGATATAACTTTTATGTCTCTATCGTTTCACTGCAGAATTGTGCTCTTGAAATAATCAGGATAATACTCCGATAAAGTTTTTACCCATAATACCATTAAACGTTCCAATACTCTTCCGACGCAGCTATGCGATAAGTTATAAACAGCAGAATATAAAAACGTTGAGTATTAATAATTTGAAACGTTAATTAAAGTAAATTTTCTAAAAAGCAATTCCAAAATGGACATTGCAGTCGCTTACAATTAGTTTATCTGTAATCTTCAACTTGAATAATTTATCAAAATTATCTATCCAGTACCATGAATGTATCGTCTATATATTCGGAGTAGAAACTGATTCCTTTGAATTAACAATCAAAGTGAGTTAACAAGTGAATTAACAATCACGATACAATTCGTAAACAAATTAAAATAGGTATAGAGTCAAAGACTCGGACTTCCAATTAGTAGACCCAAGTTTAAATCCCGTCACCTCTGGGACACATTTCCTATGTGATACGTTTACCTGGGTAATTTGTAACCCACCTAAAACTATAGGGCCTACGCGAATTGACCATTGTAATTAGAGCCACATGCACGAAACAACAACAGTAATTAACTCGGCTAATAAGTTACCCTCGAACCTTTCGGCGTATAGATGTACCCAAAGTTACTAAGAAACCGAACAATATACCCACGCGGCCACCGCTTTATAATTGTTACTAATACAATAACCTATTGACCTCCACATACTTCAATAAACCCCGCGTTCGTTCAGGATAACTTAAGCATTTTCCCCTGGTACCTGACGGGGATTATGATAGCAACGGGTGTAAACCACCTTCCAAATAATACACCTAAGTTTAAATCTCCTACCGTACCTTCTCGGAAACATTTCCACATAATACTCATATGGCAAATAACAATTCACGGTAAACTTGTCTCTGTAGCTGAAACCCACTTAATACTACCGGTCTTTGTATCTGAAAAATACAAAGGCATCGCTGCTAACGTTCATAAATATATTACTTGTATAATATGTTCATCGTAACTTCGCAAACGACAAATCCTTCCGATACGGCTATGTCTTTTGCCACTATACAACGGCTGTGCAGATACTCGAATTGCAAAAACGCTTCTGCGGCATAAGGAATCTAATATTTGCGCCGTTGCTTTTGAAAGTGATATAAGTCAAAACGTTCAAACGACAAAATAATTGGAATGAAATATCTTTATGATTTCGTGCAAACAGCTTCAACTATTAAATTTTATGCAATAGCATGAAAACTTTTGTAAGAACTCTTAAATATCTCGACAGCAGAATAAAGGGACTTGCACCACTTTGAAGTATAACGCCTCGTTTCATAACTTTATAACACAATGTAAATATCGCTATATTCGAAAAAGCGGTGACAAAAATCATAATGATGACAGTACAGAAGGTATCAAAAGTCCTCGACACACCAAATTTCGACAGTCGTCTATAATCACCGATAAGACAGAGGACCATCCGACAATGGGAGACCATATTCACCGCTAGAACGAACCGAGTACTCCACGATGGTGACCATAGTCACAGATAGTATCAAAAGGCTTAACCCTTTCGATACTACTGGTGACTATAGTCACCCGCCGCCTGACACTGGCTGAGTACTATCGGTGACTATAGTCACCCGTCGAAATTTCAAACGAATGATTAACTACTAGTTCTTACCTTGTAATTGGATATTCTTTAACACTAGAACTACCAAACCAGTCAAAATGACTGGTACTAAATTTTTTCCATAAAGTCTCTAAGCTTATAGAAGAGTCATAGTGTAAATATTCAATGTCTATCTCATAAAATATAAATTGCCGAATCAATTATCTGTTCCACCTCTTAATTCCTCCTTTCTCAATGTACTTATTTAAAATATTGCAATACAATAGATTCAATGCTGGTAGTTCTAGTGTTAAATACCATAAGTTTATAGTTTTCATATATTATATGCATTACCACTTCAATAAAGAAGTAATTATTTATATTACGCCACTAGCCATTAACACTAGAACTACCGGCGTTAAATCTGTTATATTTAAATATATGAAATAAGTACTTTGAAAAAAGGGGAATACAGAGGTGGAAAACACGATCGATTCGGTAATTTGTGTTTTATAAGATGAACGTAGAATATCTATTATATGACTCTCCTATAATCTTGGAGAATTTTTGGAAAAAATGGTGTACCAGTCATTTTGACTGGTGTGGTAGTTCTAGTGTTAAAAGTTATTCGTCCGCGCCGGGATTACTTCGTACCGTGTTAGCAGACTCGCGGGAAAGCACTCCGTAGCGAGAGGGTTAAATAACTTGGCAGCCGAAAATCTATCATTCACCGACGATATTATTCAAACATAGTACACACTGCCACTACGTTTATCCTTCCGTCGATCGCCAGGCGACTTAAGGTAAACGGTGAATTAACGTGTGTCGTATGCATACACTCGGAAGGGCACGAACGGCATATATGATTCCCGCTCCAACATTCGCGCGCAGTTCGCGCATACGTACACAAAACCACTGCGTCGTTTCCTTCGCTCGCGTGTACTCTCGTGCAGTGTCGCTATATCGTGCGAGCGCAAGTGCCACGATGGAAGTGCAAGTACCTAGAATAAAGGGGGCGCAGCCATACCCTCCTTTACATGCGCCCGACAAAAGCTCTTTTAAACACGAAGGAGCACAACGCTCGAGCATATGTACCAACAGCCTCGTATAATACAGCTCTACAGTCGCGATGACTCAACGACCTCTGTTTTTTCGGATTACAGGGGATTTTCGCGTACGGAAATGAATTTCACTGTCCGACGATGACACTCGAATTCCGTCGGGGGTTGAGGCTGGCTTTTCGGAGGAAGATATTTCGTTTCGCGACTCCGACCAGTTTTGCCGTTTCGACGAAGCGTCAGAGGACATTTTAAAATGCGTAATTGCAAAAGTTCGGTCACTTGGAAAAGTTCAGGCAGGCGTGGGTATTGCTGGGAGTGTTTGTAGTTTCGAGAGACATCGGGGAAAATGTTTTGGAGGACGTGGATTTACGGGGATGGAGTTAAATGTAGGTATTTCGGGGAGGAGCTAAATTGTCATTTATTTCGTGCTTAATTGTTTTATTGTTGGTACTGTGTATCGGTGTGCATCTTCTTTTAGCGCGATGCTTGGATGTGAGACATAATCTGGATATATTTTGGTGGTAGGAAATAGAAGCATTGAAGCTGTTGCTTTGAAGTAACATTTTAAATTACAAAAACATTTCACTTTTAAGGTGATCTTGAATACTTAGCTATGTAAAATAATTCAGTCTTAAGACATATTTCTGTAGCGTCAAAAACAGCAGAAATATTTGAGGTGATCGAGATGAGGAGTGTGGTCATAGAATTTTCGAAATTAAACAGTTCTCGCAAAACAGACAGAATGATAATAGTAAATAGAAATAAAAGGAAGTAGAAATAATAGAAATTTCTTTTCTATTAAAAGTTCTCAATCGATCTTCATTCCTACGGGAAAAAAACTTCAGGAATGCATCGAGTACACGTAGAAATCCTAACATCCGTTTCTCACTGAATGGAATTGCTAACATTTGTTCTCACATTGTCCAATCTTGATACAAGCAGATTTACCCGATCTTTTTCGGTTATAAACATTGGATACGGCATGATTTGCGTTCCATCAAATCTTTCCTTTTTTGCAGCTATGAAATAGCTCTCGCAGCTATGAAACCATGTCAAGTTCTTGCGAGGAAAGTAATCCTACGAATACTAACATGATACTTGTTTTAGGATACTGATCGGTAACGCAATCCTTGCATCGGTTTATTAGGATCGTATTACAGAAATTCACAACTCTATTCATCCCGAGAAGGTTTTGTAAATCTATAACCAAAAAGGCATAGTTTAAAGTTCTTCAGCGATTAATGCTTTTTTAAATTCATTTAAGTATCATCGTTGATAAATGTTTTACGTAAATCAAACGCACAAATCGTATCGTAGCTGTTCAAATTATTTACAACTAGCTGTACCCTGCGCGCGCTGCTACGCCTACAAAAATCGAATTTAAAGAGAACTCGTTATAACAATTCTGTGCTCATTTTTTTTATTGGAGTGTTCTTGGATATACAATATTTTTTTTATTTTTTTTGTACTAATTGTAGGTCACCTTTGCAAGCCTGCGCACAACATATCAAAGTTTCATCGCAATTGGATCATCGGTTTAGGAATGCATAAGGGACAAACAAACAAACAAACATTCATTTTTATATATAAGATAAATTATGAAAATTACTTGTTCCATTCAAAAACTGTATCACTGTTTCTTTCACCATACATTTACGTGAGAACAAGGATGGTTTAGAGGCTAATAAATGGGAAACAATCTAATAAATAGGGGACAAGATGTGTATCTTAACACTTTATCTACCGGAAGCCTATTAATAGGCTTTTTGTTTATCAATACTCATTGACCGACAGTCTATTAATCTGTTATTACAGATGATAATAAAATAAAGTTATGCTTTCTCGGAACAACTGAAATTAAAACGACATAATTAGTATTTCTTCACATTTTAATTTTAATGTTATAGAGCTTTGCAAGTAGGTACACTCACTCGTGCATAATGTTCAGAATAATGAGCGGTAGATAAAGTGTTAAGATTTAATACTCAATTACTGTCCTTCTTGTCATTTTCTACGTCTAATTGTCACCTTGGCTACTTTTCTAGCAATGACAACAGTAACATTGTACCTTAAATGTTAATTTAATTAGGATCCAAACCCTTTAATTCCCTTTTTATTGATCATCACGCGCAGACCGAAATTCAGTCTCTTCGGTGTCCCTTGAGAATACTTTCGAAGATAGTATCTTCGAACTTCGGTGATTCAGAATTCCCCTGACACCATAGATTCTACGTGGAATAGCCGTTATAAATGCAAATTATATTGTTTGAATAAAGTAACTTCTTCTCGAAGCCAAAGGTCAAGAAACAAGTGAATCTTGGTTTTTCATTTTTTCAGACGTTTTGCTCTTGAGAATGAAACGTATTATGAATGCAAACCGTGAATACTAAGACACCCGGTACTTTCGCAATAATCCTGAAGAAAAAGGAGCGTAAGGAGAGCCTAGGGTGTTCGTTCGGCCTCATAAACATACGTACAGTAGCTACTTAGGTACGTGTATCGTTTGCGAACACCATACAGAGTTAGGCTGGGTGCACACTGCATCTAACAAAATGGTTTTATTGTTGGACAAAGACATTTTGTCAGAAGCGACTTATACGATGATAAATGTACGAGATGTCATGGAAGTAATGGAAACTGCATCTACAGTCACCTTATTGTTAGATAATTTTACTTTCAACGTCAGTAATATTTTCATTAATAACATGCCAAATTAATATGTTTCGATGTACAATTATCACTTAACCCTAAAACTACCAAGACGGTTTAAATGATCATTCCCCCATTTTTCTAAAAATTCCTTCAATTTATAAGGGACTCCTGTAGTAAATATTCCACTTCTATCTTATAAAACCTAAATTACTTAATTGATCATCCTTTCCACATCTTAATTTCTCTTTTTTCAAAGTACTTATTCATTACATTTGAAAATAATTGATATAACACCGGAAGTTCTAGTTTTGAAGTATTCCTACCCCCTCTTTAATCCTTGCGATATTCTCTTTCTTCTTTTACCATGTTCATCACCTTCAGTGGCGGAACAACATTTCCGCATGACCTCGCAACGCGAAAGGGCCCGAAATCCCAAGAGGCCCAAAACTGTTTGATTTATCATTTCCAAATCTTACTAAAATTCTCTTTAACTGAAATCAGATTAAAAATACACTGACCAAAAAAAAACAATTTTGTACACGTTTTGCATAGGTCCCCTCATCACTTACAAAGTGGCTCATACAGAGCCGAAATTATATTTTGCAGAGGGTTTCGAAAATTAGTTGTTTCGCAACTGGTCATTTTACCTCAAGGTTATTCCTTCCGTAAATAAATAAATCTACATCAGACCGTCCGATCTTTATCATATGAACAGTTTTATCATATTAAGAGCTTTATCATTTCAAAGAAACCAAGAGCATCGTCGAGACACGACCGACACGACGGTCAACGTGTTAAACATTTTGTCGGAAGCGTTGTGTGCCCGGCCTTAGAAATATAAGCTGGGGAAGGTAAGAGGGGTTTCTCCTCCACGATTAACTTGGGTCGTAGAGTAGGGGGAGAGCCGTGGCGGCTGCATCAAGCACGCGGCACGAGTTTTCGGACGGCAACCGTACGAGGCAGGTCTCTTGCCGTTTGTCCCTTCGACTTTCGCGTTTCTTCTCTTTCTTCGTTTCAAGAAGCCGTGTGCTGCAGTTGGAAATAAGACGATAACACGGACTGCAGTTTAATCAGTGCCGCTACTCGTGAACGTTAGTGCGGGGAAAAGTTAGAAGGTCGTAATTCCTTCCTTCCTTGGAGATCGAAGGTGCCTCGGTGAAGCGTTGCCCGGTGGCTCTTGAAATCCTCGTGGTTATTGGGAATATTTTGTGAGGTAATGAACTTGAATTATTGTATTTTAATAGCTGAACAAACGATAAGACATATATCGGAGTTTTAAGAAATTTCAATTATTATGTTTAATTATAAACCGTGCTCTATTTAAACAACCATTGACTTTAGGGAGTACTTTATAATTTTTGTATCAGTTAACAGAAATAACGATACGGTATCAAAGTCAAAATTGATGTGATACGAATAAAATGATGAACTCGATTCTCTGAAATTTTCAAGTTAGGCTGTTTTCATGTTCAACGAAACGTGCCGTTAGAAATAATACTATCTTATCGAGATCACTTTGAAATCGTAGAGTAATAGAATTTATGGGAATAACTATAAGAGAAACGTTACTGCAAGTAGTTATTCCAGGTCATAATTACTTGTGCGCAGTTAATTTTAGATAATCACAGAGATTTGAGGTTAGATTGTGAGACTGAGAGTTTATGGAGGGCAGTGACTAGAAACGAGACTCTTCTTCTTTGCTCCTCGATTGCAGACCTTCGCTGGTACCCGATTAATTAATGAGCTTCCTTTTATATCCTGCGATCGAAAGCCATGTATATTAAAAGCCGTGTTTTTCGTGGACATCGAGTTGTTCAGAGTGTTTATGCGAACGGGAGACTACTGGTTTGCGCTCTTGAAGATCGAAAGTGCCTCGGCAGAGCGTAGGTCGGTGACTCCTCAAGTCCTTGCTGTTGCCGTGAATACCTGTAAGATAATTTTAGAAGTTTCTATTAATTTTCAGATCGTGTTTTTGATTTAGAGTAATTTCCGTAGCGACTTGAAAAGGTAATTGGAATATAATTAATTATCCAGGCAGTGGAATACGATACTGTGCGTTGTGTTGGTAGTTTGACCTTCACATTTAATCTTATTATTAGTACCTTCTTGATAGTATCGATAATGCACTTTTACTAATACTTTTAAATACTTTATTTACCACATTTGTTCGCTATATTTTTGGAATAATCTGTGCCGGTAATTATAAGAGTGGTTTAAGTCATACATTCTTTATTTTGAAATATTTAAACTTTTATTTTGCGTGGTGAAGTCTACAAATATTAACCTCGTTGAAAAGTTAAACTTTTTTTATCATTTCTACAAAGTAATTTTACAGTACGAAATAATTGATAAGTTCAATTTTTCTATCAGATTACTTTTGAAACACTTAACGCATTAATTTCGCTTTATCCGTGGATTAAAAAATCAATTATTAACACTAGATTTACGAAAGCCATCAAATTGACGGGTTCCTACTTGTTTCATAAACATTTCTCAAATTTACAGAGGAGCTGCACAGTAGATATTTCACGTGTAATTTCATAATACAATAACAACTTAACGAATTATCATCTTTGTCGCTTGATCCCTCTTTTTCCAAAGATCTCATTCAATATATTGCAATGTAACAGATTTTATGCCCGTAAATCTAACTATTCGTCTGCATTATTCTCTGACGGGTATTTTTTCCGCAGAAATTATATTCTGAACTATATAATAGCTCTTTTGTGACAAAAGATGTCTTAAATTTCACAGTACTACGCTGCTGGTGTATAATAGATTGCATGGTGTTTGAAAACTTTATCTTTTGGTGACTTACCTGCTCTTGTAATGACAATAGGTCTTCCAAGGATCAGTTAATCCTCTTTTCTTTGAAAGAGAATACAAAACATATAAGCTAAGTGAAAAGTACGGCAGAGCTCGATGTTATAAGATAATTCATATACTTTCTCGGAACAATTCATTTATTAAAATGTCGACTGCATAAAATGAAGAAATTGGTAGATCATTCTTGGTTTTTAAAGGGTATTACAAACAATATTAATACTCATGGGTAAAATTCTGCAATTCGCGATAAAATGGACTATTTTATTTATATTTAATTTTGTTTATAGAACACTATGTCATATTAGGAACTTTTCTTTCAAATATTGTAAAATATGAAAATTTGATAAATTATATTACCAGTAGCGTTTACCTAAACATTCAGATTAATTCAATGTTACGTTTCAAACATTTTTAAATAATTACCTAATTACTTAGTAATTCAGTACAACCTTTTCATCTGAACTTCAGCAAGTAGATTAACAGAAATATGAAATTCATAGCTGTTACACGTTCGATAACATTATTACAAAGTTCATTTTGCAATTCGACCTGGATTGATATTAATATTCGCGTAACGCAATAACGATAGCATCATCGACACAGATATATTCTTAGCACGCCAATTCTGGCATGGGGCATACATAATACACCATAACTCGATGTCTAGCGTGTTATTTGTTTCACATAAACTGTCGCACAGACAGCAAGATCGATTTTAACGTCGGAGAAACAATTTAGATTTTACCATTATCACGGAAGCGGGTCAACGACCCAATGTTTAATTGAAAATCCCCAGGTTTATCATGAATAATCAGGCAACATGCCAATATGCACATCGGGGGGGAAAAAGTTTGTTCGTACAGTTCGCTTGCCAATTTTCTTCGGTGGTAACGCGTTTTCCAATAATTCGCAATTCGAAAGCAATCGAATCGTTTAAATCCTCTTTTAATAATTCCGATACAATCCTTGAGATATTAAGTCCGTTGAAAGTATCGAATATTCGATCGTTGTTTATTGATAATGATTGTGCTTTTTTTCTACTTTGAATTAACTTCAATTTGGATAACGAGCTTTGAGTACTTTCGCAATTAAATTGGCAAACATTTTGGTGCATATCTATAAGGACTAAGTGAAATACAAGAACAATGTATACCCGAAGAAATTAAGAATTGACTATAATTATGAGTAAAATTAGTAGGTCTTGAATTATCGGCTTAACTCTTTGAGGCACGGGAATTCTGAGAATAAAATGACTCAAGTTGCACAGACAATATTTTTTGATTGAATAAAGTTGGTTTATATTTATTAACAAAGTTATATAGTAATATAAATTTTAGAGGTGGGACAAAAATGTCCCACCGTGCATCTTCATGCATCAAAGAGGTGGGACGCTTTTAATCCCGGCATGCCTCAAAGAGTTAAATAGATTCATTTATTGCAGAAATTCAAAAAACAAGAAACATTGCAACGTTATTGACAACTTAGCGTAAATAAGTCCATCCTGAATGATACTTACAAGATTTTATAATTTTTTAATTAATCTTCGATATCAACGTGCTTTCTACCAATCTACAATTTGAAGAGTGCTCGGATAGTTTAAATCCTCTTTTAATAATGCCAACGGAATCTTCGAGTGATTAAATTCATCAACAGTATCGAACGTTTAATCGTTTAAACTTAATAATAATCGATTTGAATTTTCAATTAAATTTCCATTAATGATGTCGGATGTTTAGGTAATTAAAAGGACAAACACGTTGATACAGTTATTTATCCAAAGTAATTATATAAGCATCTCAACGTAATGCTATTATAGTAGCACTAACTTTAATGGTTTCCCGCTAGGAGGCTAATGGTTACGGTAGCGTTGCACATTTGTATCGTGCAACTTGCATCGCAGATGCACGGTAAAATGTGTATCTCCATATTCATCAAAAAACGTTTACTGGACATAAATTCTTGTATATTAAAAGAAACACAATGTTGGTTGGTACTCGCTTATAAAGAGTTCGTGAACTCTTGTACCATAGAATATCCCATAACGGAAACATCTTGAGCTTAACTGCTTAATGGTCGAATTTATATTCAAAATTATGTCGAAAATGCCCGATTTTTTTTATACCATTTTTGTCATCTACAGATATAGCTCACTAGATGTAGCTTTGTAAGGCACAGAAAACAGCAATTTTTTCAGGAAAAACAAGATGTTTATTATGCTTCGTGACACAACCCGAGTTAACTCGGGCTTCAATGAAAAAGCCGAAAAAACATAATCTAACCAAAAGTAATACAACACTGTCGTCTAAGTAATAATACGTAATAAGAGCTAAAGTAAAAATCAAGTAAATATATTTTACGATATATAAATATCATTGACAGTACGGTACAATCTGAAACATGGTGTAACACATAAAGGCACATCACAGTTGGACAATAATACCTGGTTTCTCTACGAATTTTCTTGCTCTGAGCATCACGTTTTCTACTACATACTCCACATTGACGAGTTGGGTTTTGTTTTTTCTCAGTAGCAATATTTCGGGCGATGGCATTAAATATCCCTAAAATTTTCAGCGCCCGAGTTAACTCGTTCATAGGAAAATCGGAACGGCATCTATGCCCGAGATATCTCGGGCATGGTCGTTAAGCGGTTAATTCATAAAAAGTAAGACAGCGATGGGTTGCAGTAGTAAAAGTTCTCGATTGATTTTTATTTCCTAATGTAGGCATCATTTATAGCCTTTGAAATGAAGTTTGTTTTAAGAAGGGGCGTAACGAGCAGGTGCAGTATTCTTATATAACGGTATTTGCTTTAAGATTAAGTAGCAAGGAATATACAAAGTGAGTAATGATAGAAGACATAAGTGTCTTGTGCAATAATGTTTGAGATTGATAACACTAACAAGATAGAAGTATCATTGTCTTTACTTGGTTGGCGATATTGTTGCATATAAACAATACGGTGGCAAATATAGCTGTTGAAATTACTTTAATATTGTCAGTATCACTAAGGACAACAATAACATGGTTCTAAATTAAACAACAAGGGTACATGATACTGATGACTCCGTAACAGCTACTTGTCAGCCGTAGTAATAAGTTTTTTAACGCCCGACTATAAACTTGTTCATAAATCACAAATCTTTATACACCGTGATACAATATTCTCAAATACTCATTTACATTTATATACAAACTGTTTCACCCTGTAACCGTCCATTTAAAAATTTCTTTGCTACCATAACCGTTGGGGATTTCAAGTTAAAACGGCGCCAAAGACCTGTGGCGCTGGTGATGCAGGCGACTTCCGCCGGGGTTTCTTGTATGTTCCGTTTCTGAACAGCATAAGGTTAAAAAGGCATTTTTTAAGTGATCTGATATCTTTCTGCATCCAACCACGACTTCCAATTTTCAAATTTTGTGTTAAAGAAAATATAAACCAAGAAGTTTGGCCTTCTTTGTAAATTATTATATATCTAAGTATACTTGCGATCATTATTAACACTAGAACTACCAAACCAGTCAAAATGACTGGTACACAATTTTTTCCAAAAATTCTCCAAGTTCATATGAAAGTCATAGAATAAATATTTTACGCCTATCTTAAAAAACATAAATCACCGAATGGATCATATTTTCCGCCTCTTGCATTTCTCTTTTATCAAAGTTTTTATTTAATATTTCGAAATATCATAGATTTAACGCCGGTAGTTCTAGTGTTAATTTCTTGGATAACAAAGTGATAATAATAACTATACGGCAACTATTTCATTATATAAAAATGTCTTTCCAAACACAAAATACTCGCACATCCGTCCAACATAAGTTTTCCATAGCAACCGTTTCGAACTTCCCTCCCATTGTTGTAGAATTCTGTAGATCCTATCAGCATGCAACAAACTTCCTCCACCGGGAATCAAGGGTCGAATAGAAGGACGCCGTTTTCTCGAAAAACAGCATTTCAAATTAGCATCTCAAGCTCTCCGAGAATAGAATCTTCGTACGACTCCAGTATCAGCTTGGAGACTTTTTTCCCTTTTAACAAACCATTCAGCAATAGAGGACACCGGGAATGGCGACAGTTAAGACCTTTCCTTTCTCGATTCTCCGTGTCGCGGAAAAGAGACTCGAGATCCCCTTTCGATCCTCTTCCAAGAGGTATGTACGTCCACCTAACGTACCTGGCTGTTTCTTCTTGCAATCTAGACTGGTTCCAGTCATCGAGCACGAAGCAATGCAGGACGCGCTCTGGCATAGCCGCTACGCCTCCATTACGTGGTATTATCATAAAGAACCGCGTTTCTTCCATTAATCCACTGCGAATTTAAAGTTTCCGGAGTGTGCTTCGGGCTGACACGCCGAGAAAGCGATGCTCTTAATTAAAAAGATGGCAGTAACGAATGAACTGCTGTATCGAGATGAGTCCGAGTGTTGTACATATTCGGTGTACTGCGAGGGAAATTAAATGTAACACCTTGGATATTAATGGGTGGTGGGGAGGCTTCGATGAGTTTGTGTGTGCAGAATGTCTTATCGTTAGAGCTGTGGCGAGAAGGGGTTTGTTATTAGTGTGTTGGAGCTAAGTTTTAATTCTTTTGCGCTGATTTTTTAGAGAAGTTTCGTATAGAATATTTATATTGTATCGTTGATGGTGTAACAGTAAAACTACCCAGGTGGTTAAAATGAATGGTATCCATCTTTTTTCCAAAATTCCCCAAATTGATAAGGGAGCGATGAAGTAAATATTCTACTTCTTATCTTATAAAAGTAGTGAAAGTATGAAGTAAATATTAAATGTTTATTTAATATATACTTCTACATATACTATATTTATTTCTATATAACTATATTATACTTTATTTATACTATACTTATTTAATATTATATTTAATTAGATTTTTTATTTAATATTAAGTAAATATTATTAAATAACAGTATGAAGTAAATATTCTACTTTTTATCTTATAAAATATTCCTTAACACATTGTATGCGGGTGTTTCGTGCCGTCTCGTTAAGACTGAAGCGGGAAACTCGTTGAAAAATCTGCGCGAATTTTATTTTTACAAAAAATTACTATAAACTGGACACTGCTTACTCTCCAAATGCGAAAATACACTTAACCTTTTGCACCCGATCATTTTTACCATGAGCTACGAGTTACTCCAGGACTATTTACAAGTGTGCGAGTGCATATCTGTGGAAAATTGAAAATCTTTCTCTGTCATTAACACAGAAGCGTATACATTTTAAAATTACGTTTTACAATACGAAAAAATATTGAAATACACCGGATTTACCTAACAACGGAGTTATCAGCTGCTATTACAATGTCGCCGCTGCGACGACAACGGAGTGCAAAGGGTTAACTTTTCAAATCTAAGCGATTAATGACATGAACCGTCATTTTTTTAAACCGTCTAAGCACAGTTTTCGAAAAACATACTTAACGTGACCCGCATACAATGTGTTAATTGATCATTCTTTTCATCTCTTGATTTCTCTTTTTCCAAAGTACTTATTTACAGTTGTTCTGGTATTATTGCTATTGGAAGTAGTAGGTCTACAGTGATATTTACGATATTTGAAATTCTAAGTCTAATTTACAGCAAGAGTTACTGACAGACATTGCTGTCCCTTTCATTTCTTTGGGGATTTACAATTTCAGATGGATTCCAAATCCCTGAAGCTAGTTTCTGTGTAACAAATGAACGAAATTGAGCTTTGAATTTTAGTTAGTCGTCCTATGTTCCAAACTTTATGTTACCAAGTCTTGTTATTAATAATGGTTCGGAATTCTTTTAAATTTCAAGAATTTTTTAAGAAATGAATGCAATTGTTAAAACAAAAATTAATCATGTGTACAAGGTATCAGTTTATACTGCGCAAAATCATTTAATCGCGAAAATGTTTTTATCTCGTGGTATATTTCACTTCTTTAACACTAGATTTACGGGCGTGAAATCTGTTACATTGCAAGATATTAAATAAGGTCTTTGGAAAAAGATGAATCAAGCGGCAAAGATGGTAATACGTTAAGTTATTATTGCATTATAAAATACACGTGAAATATCTACTGTACAGCTTCTCTGTAAATTTGAGAAATGTTTATAAGGCAAGTAGGAACCCGTCAATTTGACGGCTTCTGTAAATCTAGTGTTAATACCTGTTAGAAGTGCATTCTTTACAAATATTACATAAAAAATTCCAATTTAAGGAAAATATTCGTTATTCGAATTAATGCGGATTTTTTATTTTTTCTTTAAATTAGTATGACAGTCCCTTTTTTATCGGAAAGACTCAAAGAAAAGTATCTCAAAAGGTACAACTAAGAGTGTGACAAATATTTCTTTAAATGAGAATGCCTCTAACAGTTCAAAATTAAATTGTCAAGTATTCTAACATTGTACTTCTTTTTCTCGAATGTATCAACGTTCATAGTTACATCCATGCAGGTAAAAATTCCCAATGCTCGTTTAATTGTCCACGAGAAAAGTGATTATTATAATAGCAACAGTTAAAATCGCGGGTATGCGAGTATGTTGAACTGATTATTTATGCGGGTAAAAAGTGTGAAAGCGACGGATGCAATTAACTGAGTAACCGGGATCAACCACCTCATGTATTATCCCCGAAGAGAAGACTTTCTCTCCATGATACATCTCGTTAAATTTGATCGTATCCTTGAAAATTAGAAACTGTTTCTACAATCTCAGCTACAGATTCGTATCGTCGGAATACATTCCAAACTGTATATTAACGATGCAGGTGATTTTTGTAATTGCTGATGCAGTAATTGCATAGTTTGTTTCATCAAATCGTTACGTACAGCCGAAGACGTATAAAGAAAATCATAGAAGGGGATGGGAGACACGATGGGCATAATTTTATTATCATTTTTAACCCCTTCTGGTACGATTTAATAATGAAAAACTGTGCATGAAATAATCATTTAATTTCTATTTTAAGAAAAACTTGTTTCATTTTATAATTCTTACATATTCTTAATTAGTATCTATTTTTATATATTGTTAAATAATATCAAAAACGGTAAAATTTAGAAAAAATCAAAGCAATACCTTAATAAGGTATATAGTTAATAGTCTTCAAGACTAAGATGAAATCTTACAGACTAATAACAATTTGGCCGTGACTTGTACCAAGAAATTCTAACGGTAAACAATATGTGATATTTCCACAAGTAACAGAAGTGTTGTCAATTTCAGTACACTAGAAATTTTAAACTAAATTAATTGTCATATTCAACAGTAACTTTAGTCGCATGACGAGTGTAGCTCGCCATTGTGCGTTATGGCATGAAAAACCAATGACGAGCTAGACTCGTCATTTTACCGGAAGGGGTTAAAGAATTTTTACTATGTGTATATTTATGTACGTAAGTATATCAAAAAGTAACCGGACAATATTCGTTATTTTTGCCACAGCAATAGACCAGTAAAGGTGGACAACTTTTTTGAAAATACAACGTGCTTGCAACTTAATTACAAAACTTTAGGTAGATTGTTTCTATTGATTTTTCGCTATGCTGAGAGGCAAAATTTTGTAAAGTTTCCGTGATAGAATAGAATTGAAATTTTATAAACATATTGTATTAACATTGATAGAGAATTTTATTACCTTTTTCTTGTATTTTATTTTATCAGTTCGTTTATGCTTTTACGAAACCAAGTACTTTACAGAGTTAACCCCTTCGGGCCCTGTGCACATTGTAATGTACTTTTCGTGCTGTATTTTATTACGTATAGGTTTAAACTTAGTTTCACTTAGTTTTTTTTTATACAAATATTTCTCAGGATCTCCTTAATGTTACAAATTTTGGGTAAGGACCATATCTCCATTAAAATTTACTTTTATAAATTATAAATAAATAAATAAATATTTTTGTAAAAAGTATATTGTTGCTTTCATTCACATGAATAAAGTTAATTTTAGTATAAAAATAATTTTTTCTTCAACGAAAAAGAATTCGGGTCTGAAGGGGTTAATAAATACTTCGTTGATTTAGAGTACATCTGAAATTGCAGATCCTCGGTAAAATAAAAATAATTATAATGTAAATTGGCCGTAAAGCGTAGATCTCGACTAGAATAATGCAGTGATTCGCGTAAGTTACTTTCCCGGCTGGGATTACCGTGAACCTATTAGATTTCGGTTTCCTGTATAGGGCAAACCGCATACAGGAGAAGAGTGTTCGCCCTTGTTTTCGCATCAGGGCGGAAATGAGGAGAAGGATGCGAATTTTTTTGTACGATAAAACCTAACGGCATACTTAAACTCAATGGAACGTGGATCGTGTTATTTTTCTTGCATTAAATCCAACCTACGTTACGTTTTATCTTTTCCGAAAAAGCTTCGTACTCGTAAGCTTCGATTTTTACTGACTTTTCTAATTCTCCGTGGTAGGTGAAACGCACGGCTACTTTTTTTATGTATTTGTGCAGATTTTATGGATTTTCATTATACGGGCTTACCGTTGTAAACGGCAGATTGCCATAAAATAATAATAGAATTTTTAACCGGGAATAAAATAGAATAATATAAGAGTATTGTATACCCGATGAAATTAAGAATTTATGGTAATTATAAGCAAGATAAAAGCTGTCGGGTAATCATGATATACAGTTATTCATTAATCTTTAGAAAATAATTATTCCGCCATCAATCAAGTTGCAGAAGTAAATTTATCTTCAGAAATATTTTACAGTATTTTTTAAAGGTTCTTTTTCTTAATATTTTATGTACAAATTACAATTTAAAGAAAATATTCGCAGATTAATGGCAGTTTTCAGAAAATGCACGAACTGATTTCCTTTTACGGTTAAAGTGCTAAAGTTTTTCACCATATATTTCCTAGAAAGACTTTAAAAATACAGATCTAAAAATTCTTGCAACATAGCATTCGCATATTTTCAATATTATAAAATAATGATACTTTACTCGGTAAAAAATTGGAAGCAAAATACGCAAGTAAAATTCTCCGTGATAAAAGAATATTAACAAAATATAAAATCCAGCATAATGAAAGGTGACAAAAAATGTACTTCACCTGTGCGATATCAGTATCCAGACAAAGGAAGCGAAGCGGACATTTCAAATTTTTTTTCTCGCAATGAAAATACAAGATTAAGATTGGAGTGTGTGCTTAAGCTCTTATTTTATCTTGTGTCATCTTACATTGTTCCTCGAATTCGTCGCGCGTTATATTTCCATTTTAGGTCACCGAGATTTTACGACTATTAGAAATGTCGTGTGATAACGAGGACGCTGGATTTTTCATCGGAAAGAAATTTTTAATTACGAGACAAACACTTCTTGCAAATATTTTTTCCTTGTACAATAATATCAACTTCTACCATTTGGCAGATTATGCAGGATGAAATAAAATAGACTGCGAATCTACGTGCGAAAAAATAGAAGAATAGAATTACGCCATTCTTGTGAGCGGAAATATTGCATTATTTAACGTATTCTTGATATTTTCTGCTTTTAGATCTCGAAATAAGTATATCTGACATAATAGAATTTATTAGAGACGTTCATTTGTCAGATTTCCTTATCCAGAATTATATGTGGTGCAAAAATAATGGAAAGATGATGAGTCGTATTTCCTGTAAATTTATGTATAACGGGTGTAACGAGATACCGTAAATATACAAGTTCTCCTTCACGGTTGCCTAGGTTGCAGAAGTATAATGGTTTTCTGCTGAATTAATCTTGAACATTCTTTAGAAGTCGACGTTTTCTTGTTTGCTTGAAATCTCGAACATAGAATTTCGTTCATAATTTTCTATTTCCCATATGCTAAATGGGAAAAATTCTGAGTATAAAAATTCTTAATGTACAAAAATTTGGTAATAACGTAAAGCAGATTAAAGAAAAACAATTTTCTTTGCTGAAATTCACTGCTAGAGATTCAAACGTCCTTCTTAGACTACTGAATAAATCGATTTACATTTTTCACTCTTTTAAATATTTTCCTGCGTCTTTAACATACGTATCTTACCTACTCATATTTCAGTATCTTATTTTATATTATTTTGTTTTTATGAAAAAAACTGTTCAGAGCTTCTTGTAATTCATAACGTAGGAAGTTGCCAGCGCAGTTTATCAAAAATTGCTGTCATTGTTATTATTTTATAATCATTAAGTCCCATCAACTAAAGAAAACAGTTAGATATTTAAAATTACTAAAATTAATAGCTTAAATATCTAACAGAGTTAACGTTACGTCCAACTGAAATATCATAATATAAAAATAAGCAGATTCAATAAAAAAATAAATCTATTATACTTCGATAAGCGTATTAAATTACTATTAAACTGTTTTAACCCTTTGCAGTTCTATGTCGAGCTATACTCGACATAGCTTTATACTTCATTTTATATTCTCACAATTTAATATCGATTTTCCAAATTCATAATGACTTTGCAATATCATCTACATATCCGTCAGTACCTATAGTTATGGATATTATTTAAAAAAATGGATAACCAGCGATGAAAAATATTGTAAAATTAATTTCATTTAGCGCAGTACAAAATTGACAAAACAATTCGGACCGCAAAGGGTTACTAGCACCTCTTCTGTGATACAAGAAATTGAAACGTTAAAGTGCTCGAATACATTGAGAATCAAACGACTTCATTTTTTCTTATCAAAACTTCGAGATTTCCGTGAACGTTGAATTTTATAATGTATCCCGGTTACATTACTTTCCCACGTACGTTTCCATGTAGTTTCGAAAATATCGTGGGATTGAAAGTATCACGATGGTAGTGCAAGTGCCTGTGGAAACTGAAGGCGGTGCGACATTCCCACCCTATGCATTCGGTGAAAAAGCTCTTTGAAAGAGTGTAACACTTAAGTGCACGTATAGTCCCGCATAATGCAGCTCTGTAATAGTAATGACTCGGCTTCCATTTTTTTTCGGGGGATGGCAGAGAAGGTGAGCGACTTAAATTTGGGTATGAAACAAATTCAACCGGATGTCGAGGAATAAAATTTTTGGAACATTTTTACAACACTTAGGTATATGAAAAATTTCGCAGATTCCTTTCATCAGTGTTTTCTTATTTAAAAGCAAGCTTCCAATCATTTTTTAAGGTGGATACTTTTTCTACATTTATACGCGATGAATGAATAGGAGCTAACGATATCCTTGAAGCAGTCGACAAAAGAAAAATGTCTTTCGTGAAAATTGTTTAGTATTAATCCATTTGGGTTATAGCTAAATTTCTTGGTTAAAATTGAAATATTAATTTTAAATTGGAGAATTTTTTATATACTGTAAATATGTTTTTACGGATCTTAAAATCATAATTTTTTGATTCCATTCGAATTTGGATAATAATGACTAAAGATTTAGGACATTAAACCTTCCCCTGTAACATAAAATTCGAAAAAATGTTTTTACAAAAGTTTCGTAGTTTCATGGGGACCATATTCTTTCTCTACTGTAAATTTTGTCATTTCAACTTTTTTATCTATGCTATTCTTATTTGAGAGATTCTTTTCTGACCTTAATATTAGCTAATAGATCGAACATACATAAACCTCACCTCTAGAAATTTGTTCCTAAATTATGATTTAATATATCACAGCCTCAATATTTTGGAATTCGCCTAGAACAGTAGATCATAGGCAGAAAGACCGCAGCAGTTAAAGTCGAAAAATATGAAACAAAAAGAAAACAAATATTCGCAAAAGTTTCAAACCTAATACTGTTAAAAATGTTATGTATGAAAATCTTAACGATTTTCGACTTAAAATTAAAAATGCTCCTGTGCAGAACATATCTTAAGATTATGTTTCTTTTGTTTGTCATTTTAGAACTTACATCGGATGGCTGTTCGAGCAAAAGATAGGCGCGCTGGCGCAGATGAATTTGGAAAACACAGCGATGACGCTTCCGGTATCGAGCTATGAGGAACTTCTCGTTCAAGTTCGAGAACTCACGCACGAAACGATTCTTCTGCAAAGACAGCTCTCCTCCGATCTATTCGACAACACCGATCCCCCGGATGTGAATCATAATTTTTGTTTTGTCCAAAAGAATTATGAGCAAGGTAAATAAATATCTTTAATAAATGCATAATACTTATGTTTCGTCTTAAGGCAATAGTTATATTGTAAAACCTCGATAAATGCACAGATTTCGGGGGCAAAGCAGTGCTCTTATCATGTACCGGTGTCGAATCTGTGTTTACATTAGGGTTCGAGCCGAGCGTGAGCTTAAGAAAAAGACAAACAGTAGAAGAGACACAGAGAGCAAGCAACCAAAGTGAGCTGCTCGAAAGTATCGGCAAGGCGTTGCTAATGCAACAATAAACATGTTTATTTATGAATTTTTCTAAATGTAACTTTGCCGAATGTATTTTTGAGATTCTTCTGATTAAAATGATACCAAACACGATATAGTTTGAATTATGTGAATAATAAGTAAATTTATTAAATATTAAGTAAATATAATTCAAACTATATCGTGTTTGGTATCATTTTAACCAGAAAAATCCCAGAAATACGTTAGCAAAGGTTTAAAAAAAAAGTCGAAAATGAAAACGGCGGACCCTCCAATTAGTATTGCCTCACCGATATATTCGGGTACTGTTTCCTCCCCTATGTGGAGGGGGTAGTCATAATGCATTTATCGAGGGAAACTCATGATGCTTTTATCGAGGATTTACTGTACATATATGATCGTTCGTGAGAGGAAACAACTTGATATTTTTATAATAGGCTTTATCTATTAATTTTCCATCACGTACATTGTTAAAGTATTAACTATTGTGTTAACACGTTCAATGCCATTCGTATATCGCCATTATCATTATTTTTACTTGACTAAAACTTCTATTAAGATCATATCTTTATACAGCGGAAACGTTAAAGGTAAAAATACTTGCATAATCAGCAGTACCTTACCTTTATACGATCAATATTGAAATATTGAATATATTAACAGGTTTGCGAAGATTATAATTTAAATGTCATAAGAAATTTCATTGAATTCAATAGAGTCAATCACTGGTACCTCCATGTTATTCAGTGTGTTAAAATAACTTCTATCGAGTGACAAATATTTACAATAACTTTACATTCTGAATTTAACAGCCAAAGAGAAAACCTACAAAATCAAGAACAGATAATATATTTTTTAAACTGACACTATCGTTTGTCCTATAAAGTTAGGGTATCTAAACAAAATGCAAACAGTTTAATTTTGATATTTAGTATCTAAGGTAACTGGATAAAATTAGTCTATTAGATAGCCACCAATTGCCATTAATACGACGTTTTGCAGTTTTATATAGTTCGCTAAACATCGCACCATGTTATGGGAATTTTATACTAATCTTTTTTCCACTATATTATATGTAAAAATTATTGGATACGTGCATTACTGTCGGTGCATTGAACTCGCGATAAAAGTCAGGTCTCTAGCATTAGCTTTCTAGGAGTTTGCAGAGGGAGCAGTTAATGCAGGTAGAGACACTCATATATAAAAGCTTGAAGCTTTATGAAGAATACGCTAAAAGGTCTTCTGAAATGTTGCAATTTTTTTGTAAAATGTCTTTCACTCGATTGCCTACGTTTGCAACTACAAATTCGAAAAACTTTGAGGCAGGGACTTTCTACTCCTCGTGGTAATTTCTCTTAAAATTTCTTTCACAGACAAAATGGTTCTTTCTTTTTACTAATATGTATTCCGGACTTCCATAAAATTTTATCAATAGTTTTTTTCGGAAAATACCGCTTAAAGTATTGTACGAGTACGTTATAACTTAATAATTTTCCTTTTTCAATCTTTGTGTTATATTTTGTTATATTCAAAATTTTATTTTACTCTACCGTCCTCGGGAATATTTCAATCCAAATTTTTCTAAATATGTCTAATTATGAAAATACTTAGCTTGTAATTTGACAGAGCAGGGATAAAAAAATAATGCTTTTATTGAATTGTAAAAATAAACAATAGTAACGTTCGTGTAGTTAAAGGGCAAGAAGTGGAGGTACCTTTCACTTGATACTGGGTTTTTCTTCAGATTAAAGAGCCTCACGAATTCGGACGAATTTCGAAGAACAATGATATAAGCTGCTATTATTACCAAAGACAAAATCAGCGTAGACCTTATTTTCGACGGTCGACGACACGTGGATTGTAGACATCGAAGAAAGTCATTTAATACCTGTATAAAAGCAGGTAGCGGTACACAGAACAATCGCATTTACAATCCACCGTTATATACCCCCGTGTTAACTTTTATGGTCAATGCAAGCAGCATCGTGCGAATCAGTGGGTCAGCGTTATTCGCAATTTTTGCAGGTGACCACTCCATTGAATTATGTTTGTCAAAAAGATGACTTTTCTGTAGAAACAAGAGCTGACCTAAACCAAACTAATTGATTTTCGAGAAGGGCATTTGGTATTTAAAATTTTTGCATAAAGTGATTTTACAATTGATGCACCTTATTTGCCGTAAAGCAGTCTCTATTGTTGTTAGGTTGCTTACAATTAAACTGACGATACTTTTCATAAGTAAGCTGTGGATATTTATGCAAATTAAAATTTTTCGGATACAGTTTAAAAAGCAGATTCTGAATAGATATTTATTTTTCTAAGTTATTACTAAAATGAGTGATAATCTAAAGAGATATTATATTTCCTTAACACTAGATTTACGGGCGTGAAATCTGTTAGATTGCAATATATTAAATAAGGTCTTTAAAAGAAGAGGGATCGAGCGGCAAAAATGATAATTCGTTAAGTAACTTTTGTATTATAAAATACACGTGAAATATTTACTGTACTGTCTCTCTATAAATTTAAGAAATGTTTATCAAAATAGTAGGACCCGTCAATTTGACGGCTTCCGTAAATCTAGTGTTAATAGGATCCTAGATATCCTTAGCATTAAAAGTAATGTTGCTATATTGTTTGCGTTATACATATTCTATGCAATTTAGTGCAGAAAATTGAAAGATTTATATTTTTTCAAGAATTCTCAGTTTAGTTATAACACAATAAAAATGTTGTATTACAATGTTCGTGTTGCTGTCGTCGTTTAAATTCAAATCCAATTGAAACAAAATTATTGTTTTCCTCTTACTCGAGAGACGAATAACATCGATAGCTTGAAAAATTTCGCACATCGACTTCAGTTCGAAAATATCGTGCTATAGATAGACTGGAATAAATCATATTTATCAACTACTGCACTCTCCATCAATTTGGCGAGTCGGATGTGTGCTTCTGACTGCACATCCATCTTCTCATCTGGACGCAACACTTGCGTTCTGCAAATTTAACACTTTTCGTGCTCGAACTTTTTCGCGCGATCAAACTGCAGGTCACGAACCTTTTGCGTGCCGCGAAATAAAATAAGTTGTAAATTTACTTACTTAATATGTACATTATAGTGTTCGTGGTTCAGAAGGCGTCTGCAATTGCAAGCTTACTGGCGAAATTAACGAAAACTTTAAACACGAAAGATTAAACAACATTGAATGAAAGAACGGAAAAGTGTATGAATATATTTTAGGTGCATATCTCTTCTAATTTTCTCAAATTATCTAGTTTTCGTGTTATTTCATACGAACAAGAAGTGTGGAAAATTAATCTGCAAATATAAAAACTAGTATAATAGAAGAACTTCTTTATATTAGAAATTATACATCTTTCATATATTTACGTACAAATAATGATAATTATAAGTTTTAAGAAGGACATCCGAAAAAAGGTTTTTTTTCCGCGCAAAAAGAGTAAAATGAGTGCCGCGTAAATCAAAGGACAGATTACACTGTCCTACACCATTTTTGTTTTTCAATAGCCACTCATTGTTTTTTATAGGAATCGTTGCCTTGAACACGAATCCGCCAACGAAATTTCTCTATCGCCCACTGTTTTAAAAAAACATTAGTTTTTGTAAAAACGGCCGATTTCGGCATAGAATCTAGTGTTACGTGAAAACTAAAAACGGTAGACAGTTCTTGGTGGCCTCAAAAAATAGAAGAGCGTTTCCTAAGTATACACGTGTGAGTAATTACAATACTTCGTACTTTTTAATAGCAGTAAATAACTGCCAAAGTTTGAAAACGAGCGGATGCGCGAATTTTCTACGCATTAACTATGCATCTTTACGTAGAGTACTATTGCTAGCACAAATTTACTACAGATTATTGAATTCTGCGGATATTTCTGAAGAAAAAACTATCGGTGGTAAATGTGTTTGACTTGAAGTCACTAACACTTCCACAAAACATTGTATTTCATTGTCGAAATAATTTAAAAACACTTACAGGTAAGTAACACTTGAGGTCACTAACAATTCCACAAAATATTGCATTTAATTGTCGAAATTATTAAAAAACACTTGCAGGTAACTGTCACTTGAGGTCACTAACACTTCCACAAAACATTGTATTTAATTGTCGAAATAATTTAAAAACTTCGGTTATTACAACAATATTCGTCAATACTTGTTTATTACAAATGAAATTATGATTTAATAACGTGTCTCTGCTTATTTTTAATAAATTTTATGGTAAATAGAAATTATAGGACTGCAGGTACGTCGGTTTATAATTGACGATTTATTTTCAAAAGCTTATAAATATTTGATTTTTAATGTAGTACTTTTATTTGATTAATAAATGATATATTTTCAACTAGTTTGGATGAATTTTAAACGGTCTGGGTTATTTACAAACTTAAAAAAGTAAATCGCCAATTATAAACCGACGTAACTTCAGTCCCATAAATTGCCAATTTAATCACGTTTAATCCACTCGTTCAACATTCATCACTTTAATTTATCTCAAAAAGTACATTTTTATCAAAATTTGGACTTTTACAAATACAGCTAAGACAATATTTTAACCACATGCTTTGTTTCACTAATCGAATAATAAGAAAGAGCAGCACAACTGAAATTTTTTGTTCAAAACTTCCTATTTTTCTAAATTTCCCATAAATACATAAAATGCGGTCGTAGCCTCGGTGGTTCGGAACCCACCTAAACTAATAGCTTCTAAATAAAACGACCATAGCAGTTGGAGGCAGAGAAATACAAAAGAAAGTCATAAAACTCAAGAGTCTATTCGTATCATATCACGCACAAAATCCGATTCCTCCAATGGCCCACAAGGAATGCAACCCAAATGCATCCAAATTCCCCGAAAATTCCACAATGTTCATTCAGCCAAAAAATCCGAATTCCATGTAGATCTATTTCCACATCGTTCAAGCAATTCGTTTTCATGAGATCTCCGAGGACGTCCTTCTGTACCGTCTAATAACCTCGCAATATTATCGGTCGAAGAAACGAGACATCAGGTCGTTTCGACTTAAATTATCGCGAATGATCTCTCTCGCGTTGTGCTATGTCTGGCAAGTGATGTCTGGATGTTTGAGAGAGGCAACAGTTGGACCGGTGCCACGCCATGGTAAAGCGTTCCTCTTCTTCTTCGACGAGCCACCGTAAGATTCTGAGCGGACATGCTTCAAATAAAAGTAAAAGTGACGTGACACCTACCAGCGAAAACGCGTGCCTTTTTTCTTTTCTTCAACGTGGACGTACCGACTGTCAGATCGTGAATTCTGTTTTACGCTTTTCTTTGCACTCGTTTATTATGGATCCTGTTCCTCGTCTTTTTAGTTTTAGAGTTGCAGTTAGGGAAGGTTTGAGGAGGTAGATGTTCGGTTTTTGTATGAATGAAATTGAAGGCTGCAATTATTTCGGGGATTGTGAAACGAATGGGAGCTTCATGAGAAGGAAAAATATATGTATTTTGTTCATTTGAATCTGGATCACTATGGCAGATGTAGCTTCTTTAGTGGATTACGGGCAGGAAAGATGAAAAAACTTGTGTAAATGTCAATCTTATGGACGTAAAAGCTAGTCGTATTAAAGTGCAAAGTTACGAAGTTACCCTTAGGAAGAAAATTTCTCAAATACCACTTTAATCTTCTTATCGCGCTCAACCCTTGAAATATTCACTTATACGAAAGTATCGAATATATCACTATCCTTAGCATCAATAGCTCTTAATTTTTTTCAATAATCTTTAAAAGGATTAAAATAAAGGCGGAAAATTCAAGTAAAATACTGATTTTGCTATCTCACAGTTTAATATGTCAACGAAACGATAAATTTCAAATTCATATTTACATTCAGATTTCAAAATAAAACATTATTTATTATTTGCTATTCGAGACAAATATTTCACCGAGCTTTGTTTAAGTGGACGTCGGGCGATCAGTATTCGCTGTCAATTCTTCGTTAGCGTCGACAAACGTCAATCATGGACGATTAATTCTTAGCAATTTCTCTGTCTCGTGCTGTGAACTGTCAGCAGGTCCTATTTATTTCCGACCAACGCTCACGCGTGTCAAGAGGGATAATTCGTTATGTTCAAAACACGAATCAGAAGTTGCGATGGCACAGAACCGTTTCTTCTTCTACATGCCAATAGGCGTTTCGGTTGCAAAAAGGTAGCATAATCTATAAATAACGTTCGCCTGTACTTTGAAGTGTTTGGAGAGCACAGTCTGAACATAATAAAGTGATGTAGTTGAAACTGATTAAATTATGCATGGCGAATATTTAAACGAATTGCAAGAATTGGACAAACTGTACTGAATGCTTAGAAATAGATTGCTAGAGATTTTAGGAAGTACTTTTTTGCTAATGTGGCTATTTGAGGTTCATGAAAAAAAAAATTGCAAAACAATTGTGGTATTACTGTATCATAGTAACAAAGAATATTGTCAGTGAAACACTTGTCTTAATGAGATTGACAAGAAATGATTGAATTGTATTTTATATACGCTCATTTTTCTGAGATTAGTTAAACAGAAATTGATCTTGATAAGAAAGGAAACGCTTCGATGTGAGTTCATTTTACTTGCTATTATATTGTATAACGAAAATATTTGATTCACTGCTCATATTTATAAATTTCCCAGGTTGAAAAGCAAAGAGTTTCAGTATCCTTTGCTTCCAATTGGATTCCAATACTTTCCGTCGGAAGTACGTGTAAAAAGCCACTCTGAAGTCACCTAATTTTGTACCATCACCATGCCAAATCTGGAAATATGTGATCTCTGCACCCTACCAATTACCATAAACTATATCATAATACAGTATTCCAAATTTTTTTCCTATCGAGCCAAAAACCGATTGCATCTCCCTTCAATACCTTCTCTTACTATCTCTTGGGGCTGCCATATGTCATTATTAAGAATTAAATTGGAGAAACAAAAGCTTATTATTCAGTTTCAAGTATATTCTGAATTTTAACCCTTTGAGGACTACCGGCGCATATATGTGGTCTGAGAAAAAAATTAATTATAGTTTAACACTGCTCGTACACACAGTTAGGGTTGAAAAATTGAAATACAACTGTTGAAATATGATTAAACAAATAGTAATTTATAATATATATGCATTAACAGCCTAACTTGCTGGTAAAAAGGTGGTTTTGTATCGCAAAATAAATGGTCATCTCTCAATATTCAAAAATGTCTCCGTCCGCAAAGGGTTAATATAAAATTGATAGCATCCAAATAGTTTAGTGGTTTCGTTTCATATTCGATTTTTTATCGTCACAAAGCAATTCCGAATCCTTTCCATCTATATTCTGTGACACAAGTGTAACTCAATATTTTAAGACAAATAGTTAAAAGAGAATCAAAATGATTTTAACACTAGAACTACCGACGTTAAATCTATCATATTTCCAAATGTTAAATAAGTACTTTCAAAAAGGAGGAATCAAGAGGCGGAAAAGACAATCGATTCGGTGATTTACGTTTTTTAAGATGGACATAGAATATTTATTCTAAGACTCTTCTGTAAACCTGGAGAATTTTTGGAAAAACTTGTGTACCAGTCATTTTGACTGGTTTGGTAGTTCTAGTGTTAAAGGAATCGATCTTCTAAACGTGAATTTTTTGATAAACCTTAGCTTCTCTCATAATAATGTCTAAAATACAGTTTCACGTATTTTAAAAGCAATAGTGATCTCTAATACTTGCAAATGATTGATACAATGTTGAACTTATAATTAAGAAAGGTAAAAAAAAACAGTTATACAGTTTCATGTTAAACCAATTATTTCGATGTCACCGACTGTAATAATAAAAATTTCAGTAGAACACTTTTACGTTCTATTCGAATTAGAAATTTAAATGGAGATTTGACCGTTTCATCGAGCAAGAACAGTAACTGGCTTGTCGCTCGATCTCATAGCGCAATAACAATAAAAACACAGATGGTACGAGTTTCACGAACGCACAGCGTAAATATTAAATTCTCTTGTTAACAATCTCATGCATAACAAATGTTCGTTTCAATTTAATTGATATTGCATCCCTTAAATCGCAACGCTAAATTTCACGTTTGTGCACATAGAATATTACGATCTTCGTTGGATCCAGAACCACATTCCGTTCTTTCTTATTCTTTTTTAAAGTTACTTCATTATATTCTTGTAATCTGTATTCGTAAACTCACAGATATTGTCTGCCATTTGAAGTATAACATAATAACTCAAAATATAAAAGTCAAAAGTTGGAAAATTTGACATCTTTTTTTGTGAAATCATACATTGCACCAAAGTAGAATAAAATATGGCACTACCACTTTGTCGAAATAATAAAAAATAAAACAATTTAACCTAGTTATTAGTCGTCCCATTACATAGAACCCAATTTGCACTCCGACACAAAAGTCTAAATTTCGAATTGCAAATGAAATGACTCTGACCTTCCATAATTACTGCCACAATTACCTCCCAAAAATTCATTCAGACTTTCTGTGCACCCTGTACCAGTAACCCATGAAGTGCGTTATATACACTGCTTTATATAACAGTCTTCAACTCGTTGCGCAATGGACTCACTTGTGTCTTTTTTTACACGCAAAAACATCTGCCATATGATGCCGTAAAAATCTCAAAATTAGAAAGACATTCGATCAATAAGCGGGGCTAATACTAGGGGCAACATAAGGGTTGAAATACGCGGTGTAAAATCCAGAATCGAGGTGTATATCGGAGGATAAGAGTTCAGTCTTCAGCTTCGATGATGAAGCATCTGAAGGAGCAAATTGATTGGAATATTCATTAACGAGGTTAACGCGTCATCTTGAAACAGCGGAGAAATGTGAAAGTCGTGGAACACAGCAGCGATTTTTTATGGATGATAACAACCAAGTGGTCAGAAATGAGCATATTGTATGTGATGGACTATATTAGTAAGACTCGTTAAATAACTGTCGTTTGCGATAAGCTAGGAGGATGGATTACTTTTTATTGCTATTTATTGAAAATTTAGAGTGTTTATTTGTTATATGTCTTCGGTGTTGTAGCCTTAGATTTTCATTAATGGAAATTGTGCCAGCTTTAGCGTTACATGTGCTGGTAATTGAGTCGCACAGAAGCCAATGCGGTGAAGTCAATTTTTTTTATATTTTCTGATCTTTGTACATTTCAATAGAATGATGTTTAACCCATTCGCTGCCAAGGACGAGTATACTCGTCTCTGGCAGGTTGTTATAACATACAGGCTTTTGAATTAGCAAATCTTTTGTGGCCACAGACGTAAATGTTTAAATCTAAAAAACTTGAAAAAAATACTAGAAATAAAATTTATTACAAAAATTATACTTCAATTATTATTTAGCGAATGCGACGCTGTAGTTTCAAAATATTAATGGCAATGGGAATGACTTCATATAATTTAGGCTTGGCAGCGAATGGGTTAATCTATTAAAATTGACAAAAGTCAGATAATATATAAAATAATTGAACTTAACCGCGTTGGCTTCTGAGCGATTCAATTACGGCAGTAGTTTAAGTTATCTGTATTTTATTGTAAAGTTCTTCGTCTCGTTTTAGAGCGCGCTTTAAGTAGAATGTAATTAGAAAACTATCAATTTTAAATGGTTTAATTTTTGTAATTTTTATAAAGTAGTTACACTTTATTGTAATTTAGAAGGATGTAATGCAAGACAAGTGTTAAATTCAGTTCAGAAAATGTTTACTTAGACTACTTTCAAAATCACCAGCACATATGTGTACAATTTTATACCAGTTAAATCTCTTTAGGCGTAAATTAATACCTGAGACAGTATGGGAAATTTAATTTTTATCGGAAGAATATAAATTACAATTCAGAATAAATTGGAAAAAAACAGTAACAATTTTTTCCAGCTATCAAAGAAATCATTTATGGCAAAGTATTTCTTATTTTATTTGCACAATTTCTATGAAAATACATGGTGTCCATCATTCTCTACGTTTTCTTTGAAATCAATTAGTTAAATCACATTCCACGCAAATTGCCACTAGAACTACCGGCGTTGTATCTATTGTATTTAAATATACTGAATAAGTACTTTCGAGAAAGAGAAATCAAGAGGTGAAAAAGATGATCAGTTAACACTTCATCCACCGGAAGCCTATTAATAAGATTTTTGTTTATCAATACTCATTGGCCGACAGTCTATTAATCTGTTATTACAGATGATAATAAAATAAAGTTGCGCTGCCTCGGAACAACTGAAATTAAAACGACATAATAAGTATTTCTTCACATTTTAATTTTAATGTTAGAGCTTTGCAAGTAGGTACATACACTCGTGCATAATTTTTGGAAGAATGAGCGGTAGATAAAGTGTTAAGTAATTTAGGTTTTATAAGATAGAAGTCAAATATGTACTTCACGGCTCCCCTATCAGTTTGGGGAATTTTCAGAAAAAGTTGGGAGTCGGCAATTTTAACACTAGATTTACGGAAGCCGTCAAATTGACGGGTCCCTACTTCTCTTATAAACACTTTTCAAATTTACAGAGTCCCTGTACAGTAGATACTTCATGTGTATTTTATAATACTATAATGACTTAACGAATTACCATTTTTGCAGCTTCATCTCTCTTTTTCCAAAGTCCTTATTTAATATATTGGAATTTAACAGATTTCATGCCCGTAAATCTAGAGTTAACCACCTTGATAGTTTTAGTGTTAGTATTGTCGTCTGAGTACACTGTAATTACTACAAAATTATAGTGACGCTCGAGAAAACACGCAGAACCCAGAGATTTAAAGAATGTAAGAAAATTGTGCCAGGATCGTGGGATACGGGTTGACATGAAGTTAGGAATCGTAGAATTTACAGCAGCTGCAAATGTGCTATTTAAAGAGCGTTGCCGCTTGAGTCTCTTTAGTATGTAACTTCGTTCAATTATGTGATCGTGTGAACGTACCGCATATTTACGTGCTTTCGTCACTAACGTCACCCGGTGGTGCTTCCATTAAGTTTTGCATACAATACTCAACGATTTACGCCGCGTATGACTAACAAGATAAATGAATATTGATGCAGGAAATTATCCGTCGTTCTCAAATCATATTTCATTTTTCATCTAAGCCAGGGGTCGTCAAACCGTGGCTCTTTGACCATATCTTTATGGCTGATTGACAAATATTTTGGCTTGACCAAAACCATAATTTAGACCTTTCCTAAAAATGTTGGTCGTTGGAATATTAATCTGCCTGAGAAAAAGCTACACAGATACACAAAGGTGATAGATTTTTAATTGTCTAAAAAGTTTGCCGACCCCTTATCTAAACGATGGAGGAACAGGATTGAAACGATGATTGAAAGAATTCGTACAACTTCCCTTCAGAACGTCGTTTGTATTAAAATTGAGACTCTTTTTGTTATGTATTTTCATTGGTAACGTATATTACTCGATTTTATCTGCTTCTGTGACAATAATAAAATAAACGAAAGTCTGTAATGATAGGGTAATCTTGTATCGTTCACAATTTTCGCATTGAACGCCATGGGGGTCACCGGTGACCGGCATTGTTGAATTCAGTGTTTCATGTGACTTCAAAATTGTAATGTTTACGAATTTTCTAATACAATCAATACATAATTATTGACATTGGAAATGTAAAGCCTGTTGACCTATATATCTAGTTATGTCTTTGAGGTTTCTGCTTTGTAAAGATGTGATTTTAATAGAAAAATTTTCACTTCGGTAAAAGTGATGAAACTAGCAAGATATCGGTGGAGTTTAACATGTTAAAAGCAGAATGACGATTTTCTAGCTCTATTTAATCCATGTATAATTTTTTAACCCTTTGCACTCCGATAATATTTACAATAAACTACCACCTACTTCAGGGCTATTTACAACTGTGCGAGAGCACATCTGTAGAAAATTGAAAATCTTGCTCTGTCAGTAAAAAGGAGCGTGTACATTTTAAAATTATGTTTTACAACATGAAAAAATATTGAAATACACCGGATTTTCCTGACAACGGAGTATTCAGCTTCTGTTATAATGTCGCCGCTGCGGCGACAACGGAGTGCAAAGGGTTAATATTTAGGATATTAAATAGGAAATCCTATATTAATTATATAGGATTTCGTAGAGATTTCATTTGTTGCAAACAATACGGACTTTATATTTTATCAATTAGTTCGTTGTATTTGTTACGATCATAGGTTTATATTCTGAACTTCGTTTCTTTTTATTGAATTTTTCTTTTACGTTTTATATATCACAACAAACGGGTAAAAAATACAGACGTCTCGTTTGACGAAAAACTTATGTTTGTAAAAGCTGCAAAGGGAAAATGGTAAAAGAAGCAATTAAACGAGCCTACCACTCGCCCCTGTTCTGTCGCTTTTACTTGGCTATTCGCGCCCGAAATGACTGCACTTTTCTGTGCATCGTCTCTTCACAGTTTACGTTTTTATTTCGGGACTGTGCTTATTTACGTGAAATCCGCTGATACACAAACGGAAGGCGACAGAAGCGGACGATTTTGCTTGTTTTACGAACAACGCCACGCAAATTTCGTTGTACCCGTTAAACAAAATAAGAAGTTGGAATTGTTCTTTCAAAAAGATTTCATAATTTTTTCCCGGGCTATTGTACTTTTACGAATTCAATGAAAAACCGTAAAAACAGAACCTCACAAAAATTAAAACCGAATTAACGAAGTTCAACGTATTTATTATGTGATGTATAAGATATATCGTTCCTGAATACTGACTGCAAATTTTATAAATTAATAAGTACCTTTCATTGCATTTCGATTAATCGTTATATTTAAAAGGTATTTTAATTTTGCTGAGATTCATGCAGACATTTATATTATGAAAATTGTGTTCTTTTTTAGGGAAACATCTAACTGACAACTTGCCGCGGCATTACGAAACAAGTAGAAACATCGACACGGAGCAGGATTCTTTTACAGAATATAAGTAAGTAAAACAAATATTATCCGTAAAAGTATTGTAACAATTGCAACTACGCTTAAAACGACTATACGACTCGCATGTTTAAAAAAAAAAAAAAAATGAAACACTAAAATAGTAAAACTGAGATATACAATTTTATTCCACAATATTGTAGGACATGGGGAGAAAATAAAAGAAATGTGAGTTATATGAATGAACAACGAAAATTAGATTATTTATTGAACAAAAAGAAAAATGGTAATCCTGATAGTCGCGGTTTCTGCAGCCGCTCGAAGCTCGTAGAAAACAATCGAAGCTCACACTCACACATGCATACACATCCATGCAAAATCAGGCAGCCATCACATTTACGCGATACTACAATATATTTATAGCGAGGGACCAGAAACAAGACACTTGAGGGGAAATTTGCTCTGATTCGCCCGACGGATATGGACATCCCCTTCCCTCACGCATTTTCGATTTTGACGCGCTATTGGCCGAGAGACCCGCACATTCGTTGCGTCGTCATGTGAACGACGAAAGGAGTATTTATTTTCGATTGTCATTCGTCGATCTCAGGTTTCCAGGACCGACATAGCGGGGATAGGCGGTGCGAGAGCAATCTCCCCTTCCGTCCTAAGTGCCTTGTTTCTGGTCCCTCACTATAGCCGTCGAACTGCCATATATCTTCTTGCACCTATGTACGAGTTGTAGAGTATCATTACCATGATCTACGTAATGCTCTTAAAAATTTCCTTTTCTTGTTTCTAATTCTTGTTTCCGCCACATAAAGAAAATATGTTACACATTCTCTGTCATGCTCGGTGTGATAAACATTTCACGAACTTGAATCGAACACGCAGTGTTACAGCAGAAATAAAAGCTACATGTTTTACAAGTTACGTGATAAATCTAGAAAATAACGATCTATATATCAACGTTGCTCTTCAACTTTCTTCGAATTTACATATAACGATATTTAACACTTGAACCACCGACGATAAGTATATTTAGATTCTCATATTTGATAAATACGTCAAAAGAAAAGTAATAAAAGGAAGGACAATAACGATCGATCCAGTTGCCCACAGTTTGAAAACTAGAGATACAAAATTCGAAAAATTGCATCTTTAACCCCTTGCCTTACGATTTCTATTTTGACAGCGTGCGTAATACCCCAGAATTAATTCCAGAAATAAAAATTTCTCTCTGATCTTTAACATTTGGCACAACTGACTGCAATATTAATATTATAGAAATCATTCTACCGTCTCGTGATCGACTGATATTTTCAATTTAATAGTTATTGGAAAACTTCAAAATTTCGTATTCCATTTATCGCCTCACGTGTGTCACACGTTATTGTAAGCTAAGGGGTTAAAGGTCTAATGAATTTAAAAAAATATTTGAAAACACGTCATCTTAACTGTCTCGGTAGACTTAGTGTTAATAGTATTTTTTTTAAACGAAAAGTATATAGAAAAGAGAAACTAACACATGAATTTCTTTTAATTTTGCAGTAATCTTAGATTTCGTCCGCAATTCTATCAGAATCTGGAAGCTACCGAGAGTATACGAGCCGGTGAAATAACCAGTCGACTGTTAGCCTGGAGAAGTCGAAACCACCATCCGATAATTCTGCAGGTAAGCTGGTACGACCTGGTTGCAACTATCTCGTTCTGATCAAAATAAATCTATGCATCGAGTAACCTGCAGGCTAACTGGAAACATAATATATTGACTTCGCCTGGTACCGTTCAAGTTAACCAGCGCAATGCGATCATCCTCATAAATTGTTGATTTACTGCTATCGCATATTTTCGATCTTTGACAAACATCGGCCAGCGACCGGACTGGTATCTAATTAAAGTGACAAGTGTAAATGACATAAGATAATTGGATGAGCTTTTTCGTAATCACAAATTAAATTGTTGCTGGCGTGCAATTTCCTGATCGATGAAATCTGTACCATTTTTTTTAGAGATATTTAACTCTTTGTTGTACCAATTCTCTTTTCTGCTTTTCGCAAGCTGAAGGTAATTTCTTGAAATTGTCTACTGTTGTTTGCTCACAGTTTGTTTAACAATTGCAATGACTGTAGGCTGTAAGGTATTGAGAGGTATTTAAGTGACGATTCAAAATTATGGTCAAATTCAGAATTGAAATTGATTGAAAATTAATTGTTATGGTAAAGTTTGTCTGGTATGGTTCGACGTGGGATTACAACATTGATAATCTCAGGTTCATTTCTGTGGCCACCTTTATTTCAGTTCACAGATGCAATACCAGTAGAAAAATATCGATTTTTCGTTAACACGTTAAATGCCACCGGTATTTCGCTAGTTTCTTCATTTCTACTGATGTCAAACTGTTTCTATTAAAATTACATCTTTACAAAGCAGAAACGTTAAAATGCAAAAGGAGATATATAGACAGCAGGACTTTACCTTTTTGAGGCCAACGCAGAAATATTGACTGAAATAACAAATTCGTAAATATTAGAATTTAAAAGTCATATGCAATTTCATTGAATTCAATAGCGCCGGTCACCGGTGACCCCCATGGCATTCAACGTGTTAAAAATCAATTCTATCACTTTACGTTAATTGAATGAAATTTGGATATTCGTCATACTAGAAGCATACCATTATTACTACACAAAAGACTATTGCATAATCGTATGTGATTTTTACTATACGATCCATTAACTACGGTGGACATAAAAATTCGCAAAGTGTGAGTGTCAATTTACATTCTTTGCCTTTTATCCTATTTTTTTAAAGACAAAGATAACATACTGCGGAGATAAATTGCTTTATAAAAAATAAAATAATGTTTAACACCGTAACAAGCATATGTAACGTCATCTAAGTTCTATGAATCCTCCAAATTAATATTCGGAAGGAATACAGCTTTTTGTGAGTCATCCAGATTGAGGAAAGAGGGAGGGTGCAATAATTGGAACAAACTTCGCGGAATTACTTTGCCGGCACGGACATAAAAACGGCAGATTGCAGTTTGCTCCATTAACTTACACAACTCTAGAAGAGGTATTGATTGTGCTCATAAAACGAGGAACAATAATAAACAATATGTAGCAGTACGTGCAAATTGATGAGTTTATACGACCAGCAGACAGCGACTGGTCTGATGAACTTCCGGTTGTGCAAGAACTGAGAATTAAATCTTTACATTAATATTCGTGTAAAAACTAAAATGAATAATTTGATAAAAAATCGATAAGAAACTGTTTAGTAAACACTATAAACCTATGGCGTAGTATCTACGTTTGAGAGACTATACTTGGGTCTGCATTAATTTTCCACCATAAATCTAGAGCATACTTATTTCCATATTACTTCTAGTACTAGTTTTGTTAAAATTAAATCTTCACTTTAAAGTTTGTGCAAAAAGTAAATCGCATAGTTTCCTGTCTAATAAAAAAATGCAAGGAACTTAAACTTAATAAACACTTTAAATCTATTTCTTAACACGTTGAATGTCATGGGGGTCACCGGTGACCGGCACTGCTCAATTCGATGAAATTTCTTATGATTTTTAAATTGCGATATTCACGGATATGCTAATATATTCAATATTAAAATATTGCTGTTAGAAAAGTGAAGTATTACTGAGTACATAACTATTCTTACTTTCAACATTCTATTCTATAAAAATGTGTTTTTAATAGAAACAATCTCGGTTCGGTGGAAATGATGAAACTAACGAAATACGAGTGGCATTCTATGTGTTAACCCCTTAACTTACAATAACGTGTAACACACGTAAGGCGACAAATGGAATACGAAATTTCGAAGTTCTCCAATAACTATTAAATTGAAAATATCAATCGATCACGATACGGTAAAATTATTTCTATAATATTAATATTGCAGTCAGTTGTGCCAAATGTTAAAGATCAGAGAGAAATTTTTATTTCTGCAATTAATTCTGGGGTATTACGCACGCTGTCAAAATAGAAATCAAAAGGCAAGGGGTTAATTTGATTTTACCTTTGAGATCATTTAGTTGATTCCCCAAAATGTTGTATCAAAATGCATGCTATCTTCTTATTTCTTAATTTCCCAAAGTGCAAGTCCCATGAGTTGTGCTGTCTCTCGTGTAGACATTCGTGTACGTATGCACACATACTATCTCGTATGTCATAAAGTACTAGGAACATTAATGACGATGATACGCTGAAGTGGTGAACAAGGTAACGCACAGCATCCGTACTAATCTATCCCACAATGCGCAGTCTATTCGTCGTTCTTATTAAGTGCATGCACATTACATACATCTATAAAATGAAAATTTCTAGCGAAAGGTAGTAACCATTGCATGGAACTTCGAATTGTAAATTGTACGAAAGATTAATCTTTAACACTAAACCTACCGGCTTTATATCTGTTATATTGAAATATACGAAATAAGTGCTTTGGAAAAAGAGATTTGAAGAGGTGAAAAATATGATCGGTTAAGTAATTCTTGTTTTATACGATAGACCTAAAATATTTACTGAATGGTTGCTCAATCAGTTTGGGGAATTTTTAGAAAAAAACAGGAAGCGGTCATTTGACCGCCATGGTAGGTTTAGTGTTAAATTGTAATGAATTTTACAAGATTTAACCCTTTGCAGTCCGAGTAATTTTTACTGAGCTACCGGCTACTCCAGAACTATTTACACGGTGCGAATACACATCTGTAAAAAATTGAAAATCTTGCTTTGTCATTAAGAAAGAGGCAGATATATTTTAATCTTATATTTTACAATATAAAAAAATATAAAAATACCCCGGATTTATCTAACAACGGAGTTATCAGTTTCTGTTGCAATGTCGCCGCTGCGGCGACAACGGAGTGCAAAGGGTTAACATGTAAGAAGTGGCCCAAAAAATATTTCTTTGAGGCAGGCGATTCGTAAGTTAAACTGAGACACAAAGTAGCCTATCAATTTGGAATTTAAAAGATTATTGAAAGGAATACGGGTGTGATTAAAGTAATTATTTTTTAGTTCCATTTTTGTTTCCGTGGAATATAATGCTAGACTTCGGGATGTAAATGTTTTTCAATGAATATCATTTAGTATCAAAAACCATTAACAACCAACGAATCGACAGACAAATTTTTAATTTCCGATACTACCACCAATGCGTGACGAGCAACCTGCTAATTGCATTAAATCAAATCTGTCGACTAACAAATTTTGGATCTGATATCACCATAAAATGTAACTGTCCTTAATCAAAACGAATATATCGATAAAAAAAAACCTTCCGTATACGATTCTCAATAAAACTAAACACATACTTCGCCCAACTATATCGAAGCGAACGGAAGCAACGTAGAAATTGTTACGATGCAACGGGATATCGTACACCTATCAATTACATAACGATTCTCATCTAAATTCCGTAATTTAACTAATTACACCTAACTGTTACTGCAACGGTACCCTAAATCGATGAAAAATCACTGCATATTGTAACAACATCCAGGAATGATTTCATCCAAGCATCAATTTTGCAAGGTCACTCGTGCAATCCTCAACGTTCAGAGTTGCAGTTATTTATAGCGTATCTTATCCGGTACAATGCTTTCTCGATCAAGGTTACTGGATTCAGGCTTTGAAAGCTCATCAGCATCAATGAGCATAGGGTGTACATATATAAATATACATATATATATATATATACACACCCCATATATACATGGTGTATGTAGAGGTATATAAAGCATTTCCGCGTATGCGCTTCCGCGTGTTTCGTTTGGCCTGCCTTTTACGGAAGAAAGGAGAACATGGCAAAATTGCAAGAGGGGGTGGCATTTAATTCGTGAGCATGCGCCACGACTATGGGGGAATCATCGGAGGGGTTGCCACCTCTCTTCTGGGTGATGTTATTGATCAGAGCTTCTTCTATCCTACAAAATGGCTAGAGTACATCACACCATACGGAATTAAGATTGATCCTTTTTTTTCTTGCCACTCGGTAGACTCTTTGCGACGTGTTTCAGAAGTTCCTTGTAAGTTCAACTGCTTTGATACCTTCTTGGCTCGATGGCAAAAATGGTAGTATGCATTCGTTAAAATTATATTTTCATGCTTTGTACGCTAAAAAAAAGAGAAATGTAGTTTCATTTGAGAAGACCAATGTTATTGTTGATCCTTTTTGCGTGGATAGAACGTTTTGAGATTTTTTGCTGCGGTTCATTGATAGAAAATTGATCGATCGATTTCACCGTGTTTTTCGTTCACGAGTCACAAAGAATTGTTCAAAGGTAGAGTTTTTTTATATATTTATATGAAAAGTAAATAAAATAAAGGATATCCGAATTACTTTCACATTCTAATAAAATATAATTATATGACTATATATCTGTCTGTGATTGCATAAATAAATTTTATATTGGAGAATGTATAAGTAATGAAAAACTAAATGTCTGTATGCAAGCTGTATGTTCATTTTCAGAACTTGTTTATATTACTAATTTGTTGTCTTTAAGCAATAATCACATTATATTCGGATACATTTTATTTGCTTCTTTTATAAATTTCTTTATTTGTTGTAGGAGGGAATAAATACATTGAACATTTGTAGTTGTTGCTTTGAATGATCGCTTTTATCACCGATGGAAACCATATAACCTTGTATTCTAATTTTCATAGAGTTTCCACTTTGTTTAAGCAGAATTGTAATTTTAACAGAGTTCCATTCTTTGTCTTTTACCTTACTCGTCTGCTACGTACAATTACACCGCATCCGGCAAAATTATGAAAGAAAGAGGAACTACGATGAAATCTTTACATTTACAAATTTCCACGCTTTCTTTTTCGCGCTATTCGTTTGCTCTAAATAAGAACACTGCCTCTTGGAAATCATGAAAAAACGGGGAACTAGAATCTTTTGCAAGGAACTCCATTTCAACAAATTTGCACGCCTCCGGTTTCCCCAAATTCACCCATTCAAAAGCAGCTACCGCGATTTATGTTCTGTCTTGCAAAATCACGAGAAAAGCCAGATAATATGCCAAAAAGAAATGACTATTTCATTAAATCTTATCAAAATTTCACACTTCGATTTTTCGTTGCATCGCCCACGGTAACTTTCTGCACAATATTTTGAGATATCCAGAAAAAAGGAGAAGCCATTGTTATCTCAGAACGTTTCCATTTCATATATTTCCACGCCACGTTTTGTTCTCCACCAAGTTACTTTGAATAACAGCAGAGTATTTCGCAAAATCATGAAAATCCGTATAAAGCCATCCGAAGAAATCTCTTATCGAAGAGGGAAGAGGGACACCGATAATTCCGAGGCACGTCCTATCTCTGTGATCAAGAAGCGTGACGTGATAACGGGTAATAACAGATAACAACGTTAATGCCATCCTCTCTCATCCACTTCTCCAAATAGAGGCGCCAATCATTTCACATTTGAGGAAAGTCCGACAAGCGAGGCGATCAACGAGAGTAAAGAATCCTCTGATTAGACGGAAAAGAAGAGAAGGTCCTTTCCTGCCGGAGGACAAAGTAGGTAACATGAAGAAAATGCAAGAGACGAAGAAAGAGTACTAGGCCCACGAAGAGACAGAGAGATGAAAGGAAAGAGTAAGAGAGAGAGTAAAAGGCAGAGGAAACGAAAGACCAACCAACCGAGTGGGTGGGAGAGAACGAGAGAAGGAGAAGGAGAGAGAAAGCCAGCAGTCTCTCGGCAAGCAAAAAGGAGACACGAGAAGAGAGCGAAAAGAGGATAAAAGAAGAGGAAAAGAGCTCGCCGGCTGAAAGGAGAGGGGAGGAATAAGGGGACAAGAGAGAAAGAGAGGAACAAACCGAGTGAGTCAGTGATGGCGTAGAGCAGCCAGGCCGAGCCCAGCTGTTCTTCGATCCCCTAACCTACGCCAGTTTATTTCAGCCACTAATACTATGTGGTCCGGCGCACATCGTGCTCCGACTCTTTTTATCTCGCGACCTTCCGGTTTTATCGACTTTTACCGATTCCATCGTTAATATCGTTCCGTTCGGCTCGCTTCTCCTCATGCTCCGGCGAAAAAGGGGGAGAAAACAACAAAGAAGATAGTGACAGATAGAGAGAGTCACACGATCCGTGGTAGCGCATCGTGCACGAACAGTGAAACAATTGTGTTCTTGGCTCGACTTCTTTCTCGATTCTCGTCTAATCGTAAAATTGTGAAGTGACGAAGAGAACCATGCTTGACGGACTTCCCGATCGTCCGTCCAAAGAATCGTTCTCCTCGCACGATTTGCCAGAGGAAAGGGTTCCTTTATCGTGGAATCGTACGTAGGGGGATCAATCTCGTTATTCCTCTGCGAACGTTCGACTCTCAGCGCCCCATCGAATACTTTTCGAGCACCCTTTGTTTCGTGTTTCCTTTGTCATCGGATCGACTAAAAAAGAAAAATAATTAATCGAACGTGACTCTATTACGACGACGGATCTCTTCGTGTCTGAAGATTTCTTTCCAAACGAAAGTGAAGCGATTCATCGTGGCGGTTAGTTTCAAGGACGACGATCCTCGTTGGTTTCAAGAATAGTTTGGAACGTGGGTGAAACTCCTCGCGATTTGCGAATCTGTTGGATCAAGGTGTTAATGAGAATTCTGTAAGAAATATGCAATTTTCCAAGAAGGAAAGACCGATTCGATGCTACGCAGTGGCGCGTCCGGTGGGTTTGCGAAACGCATGGCAAAACGTGGGCCGAGAATCAGCCGCCGCGTATAACTATAAATGGAACCTGTAACGTCGAGGCATTGACACATATGTCACGAAAGTAGGATCACTGAGCGATAACGATCGTAAAGTTGCAGATTTTCCGAGAAGAATAGTCTGTTTCTGGCTGTTTTTTAAGTCCATAAGGTCCATACTGAAGGAATCGAGCCGGCGTTGGATCTTACAGAGACTTTCGTCGACGATTCCACGTTGTATACAAATGTTTACAGTGACATTGAAAATACGCACGTTCTTGCACGAAGTTTAATCTTTTCTGAATATTAACCCTTTTGCTAGACTGGAGTTTTCGACCGGGAATAAATCGTATTTGTACTCCAAAGGAGGAAATAAATTTGGCAATTATTCCAGAACAATTTGTTTAAGGCGAAAGGCTACAGTCGATTTTATAGGTAAAAGAAGGATATTAAAAATCACAATCAAGGTGGCTGTTTTGAATGCAATACGTGCACCATTTTTCATTTGATAAAAAACAAATGCAACATTCAAAGAAGAAGCACATCAAACACGTACACACCGGTAGAAAAACACTCCTGCAATGAAATGATATCTCAAGATATTAAAACTCCCCGCCGAATCCTCCCATTTCTCGACGACTCTTAATAATTCCTGTCGATAATAATAACGCGCTCGATTAAAAAGTCCCAATCCAATTAAACCGTTAAAATGCAACTCACAATGCGCTAGCCATTAATCGCAAGACAATAACGAGAAAGAACGTCGGAAGAAACTAATTATCGCTTGGAGAAGAGCAGAAGTAACCAAACAGTCTGGTTGACGCCGGTTGGATGACACTCGTCGAGCTACTTACACGGGGAGAGCTGAAACGCCAGAGGGACATTTTGAAAATCTTTGCTTCGACGCATGCGTCCCGGCGCACTCGACGCCCGATGGAGCGCAATGAAGCTGCCCCTACGCGGATGAAGAAGGGTCGAAACCCGGAGAAGAGAGCCTTTCCGATGCTACGTCAGACAAGCCCGAACGCCGGGCGTCGCGACGCATAAATCCGCGCTCTTCACCATCCGATTCAAACAACCACGTATCTTTTTCCAACGATCGTTTTTTCGACGATTCCAAAACTGATTTCATACTGAATACGAATTCCTCGTGAAAATCACTGATAGTATATAGAGAGATAAGAAAAGTATGCCGGGAGAGAGACGAGGGCAAAATACGAAACAAGGCGTCCTAGGAAGAAGAGACGCGTCTCCTTCGAAGACGAGCGACGTTGAGCCCCGAAATCGTGGCGCGACGATGATACCGCTTCCACGCTCGGCGCAGTTTGCGTCTACGACACAGAATCAAAAGATCGTGAAGACCGAGAGAAATCGTTTAAGACTGATAATGGAGAACCAGGAGATCGCCGAGGCACTGGAGAAGGAACGGAAGATGAGCGTGGAGAACGTAAGATCAGAGGAGTGCTATCGAGTGTCCCATACGAGAAACTCAACGATACCAAGATATTCCGAGCTGTCCTGCAACACGTATCGATGTCCTGTTCGAAAGGTGATTCTCTACGTTCACGTAAATCTCATGAGAGTAGTAGGAATCAAATTTCTCTTTCCTCGTGCATGGATCGGTTAGGCTTTGTGCCCTGTTGCTCGATGAGTTACTTCAAATTCGGCGAATGTTTTTATGAGATAAGACAGTTGTACGAATGGAGTTTTCATTTGATATCCTTTAGTGAATGCGCTTGATGAGAGTCGTTCGATGGCGGTTACGTAACCTCTCTTGAAGGTTTTACGTTACACGTTTTTGCGTAATAGGCTGTTGTACCTTTTTCGAAGGTTGAAAGTGATTCGGTGGAAAGTTGTTGACTTGTCGGCTGTTAAAATATGTAGATTATTGTTGTAACGAAGGTAAAGCATCGCGATATGGAATCTAATTGCGTGTATCCTTAACCCCTTGCTTTGTGACTTCTTTTTTGTAGCTGTGAAGTTTAATTAGTGGGGTATCGCGACGGATGCGAGAGAAATTGTATATTGCAACTTGAGGGCAATAAAGTCTTTTTGCGCCTAAGAGTCTCGAGTAATACGATGTTATGTGGACTGACAAGGGAAATTAGGAATTACAATTTCGTGCTGTTTTTTAGATCAGTGTAAGTTGTTGTTACAAAGCAGATAGAAAAATATTTCAATTTTTCTTTATCGACGGTTTTGAACAAAACACTAACATATCGACATTTTTGATAGTCGACCGGTCGCCGGTGAACGACGTAACAGTCAACGTGTTGGAATATTGTTTCTTTAGAATTGGCGATTTATTCATTGACTTTTATTTGGAATTTTGTAAAAGCTGTTACAAAGGCAGCAGTACCTCGGTAAATGCCACTTTTCACAAGAATGAATAAAACGAGATGCATCTCTTGATTTGTGATTTTTTATCCAATATTTTCATGGATATCTATAAATATCAATTTATTCTTCTTCGATAAACTATTTGAAATATCTTCCAATAGCTCCATCACATAGTGAAATGAGTGGAGCACGTTTTTATCACGATTGAAGATTAAATGTGAATTTCTATCGCGTCCAATAAATTCCGCACGCCATATAAATTCTGCATCTCACTGTGTTAAAACACATATATTTAATTATCGTTTTTATACATACGATTTTATCAAATCTTCAATAAAATATTAAATTTTTTGAGAATTCTCGGAATCAAGAGTTAGTGTATTAAGTGAGATCCTGAATTTTGAACAATTCTGTTTTAAAAATAATTGTTTAGTAACGTCACGTAGCAATGAATCATTGTTACCGATGCACCTTTCGAAACTCCAGCTGAAAGATTGCTTTCGTATTTTTCACATCACTGACTGGCATGCTCTGTTTTCTATCAATATTTCGACGTTTCACGATACTTCGCTTTCGGAAATGCCAATTTCGTTCTGCGACTTCTCCGATTTGCATACGTACGACCCAAATGTCAAATCTGCTCCACATGCATTTCTGATCGTTTCTCTGCATATTAGTTTATTCTCGTACACCTGTTTTGCATGCGCATGTAGCTTTATGATGGTGGTATCGAAATGAAAATTTTAATTGTACGGTACGTTGCATGAACGATAAGGAACAATTATATTTATTCATTAAACGAGTATCCATTTACACGCGACTGCACGATGTCTGAACTCGATTCGTTTAATTGAAGAAAGCATCGATCTATTATCAGGGAGGAGTTAATTTTTACAATCGGAATTGAATGCGTCTCTCCAGTTTTTAAGTACTATTATTTCTAAGAAGCACGTTGCTTCTTAACTAGAAATTTAATGTATAGAAAAAACGGCAACGGTTTGTAAATCTTAAAAAAGATTGTAATGGGAAAGAATTGTGATATTTTATTATATTTCTTGAGTATTGATTTCTTTATGAGACGCAGATTGTCGTATACGCATAATTAATTTAACATTATAAAATAACAAGTACACACAAGTAGTTGATATTTTATAAAAGATATGAAAAAATATATAAACGTCAAGGATTTATAACTAATTTCATAGTTAATGAGGGTACGTATATATAGCTGTATATAATATTTGTTTGAATGGTCGAACGCTAAAAGAAGACTTTTAAAATAGCTTAACGATTTATCGGACATCCATGGTGGTATTATTGCAGAAAAAAAGAGAGAAAAACGTGGTACTTTGATCTATTAAAGAATTTTATTTGAAATATGTAGGAAAAATGATGTAGAAATTTTATAAGTATTCATCGCGCAATATTTCATCGTAATATGATGTACAGTATAGGAAGAACGATTTTTTTAAATGATTGTAACAACGAAAAGAAACTCTAAACACAGAGAACGCTCGAGGCATGGTGTTCTGGCAGTATTCTACGTGATGTTCGTGACCAAAATACACTTCCTTGCTTGGTCGTGTCAAAAATAAAAATACGGGTTACGGAGAATCAGTTCGATAATATAAAATCGGTTTGCTCACTCAAATCGGCGAGTAAAGAACTTAAAATTGAATATAATATATTGTATTAGTGTAGAAAATTTTATCGACAATTAAACTGAAGTTGCAAGTAAACGTTAATTTTTATAATTCAAAAGAACTTGATTAACCTTTGCAATCATATGTCGAGCTATACTCGACATAGCTTTTAACTTCATTTTATTTTCTAATGATTTAATATCGACTTTCCAATTTCTTAATGATTTTCTAATATCACCTAAATATCCGTCACTACCTACAGTTATTGATATCATTAAAAAATAATGAATAATAAACGATAGAAAATGCTGTGAAATTAATTTCATTTAGCTCACTACAAAACTGACGAAATAATTCGGACCGCAAAGGGTTAATATACTATTACATCCTCATTCCACGGTATGAAATAGCAGTAATTTTTCGGAAAGAAAGCAATACAAGTTATGATTAATCTTCAGGTTTTAAATTTTCCACGACAATTTGAGATTAAATGAAGCATTAAAATTAACCATCTAAAATCGGTATTACTTTTGCTTTGGTACTTTTCTAAATTATAATTGTAATTCATATAATTTAAAAACCGAGAATATCATGGTGTTTAAAAATAATACCTATTTTAAATAATCATGCCTTTACATATGTATATATACAAGGATAATCGTCACAAGATAGTACTTTTCAAGTCTTAAATTCCGTCCCCGATCGCACAGAACTGTAAGAAGAATTATAATGGTGTAATACAGGCAGCCCTCGACTTTCGCACATAATTGGTTCCTGAAAACGTGTGCGAATGTTGAATGTTCGAAAGTAGATGGATCTAGAAAAAACATTAAAAATTGTATTCCAAAATATTTATTTTTCAGTATTGACAATTTTTGCGATATCGACAAAAATCTTAAAAAAATTAAAGTTTTAAAAATGTGCGAAAGTCGAGGGCCGTCTGTACTTTTATTTGTCACTAAGAGAGGGGGATAAGTTAATTATGCGAAAAGTTGAGTAATCGTGCCCATAATTACAAATTACAACATTAATATCGATCGCTGAGAAGTGACAAAAAAAATACCATTGAAAAAAGTAAACTCTAATTGCAATTGCAATTTAATTAACAATCAGATAAGTTAAAATAATATTGAAACACTATTTCTCTTCTACAACCCGGACAAAATGTTTTTTTTTAATCGGTCCGAGAGATTGTACAAATTCTTAGCGCAATTATCCTGACCAGTTTACAAAATCCCCGATAACGAAATTTTATCCTCCACTTTCTTCCGCTAAATGAAGCCCCTTATCTTAATCTACCGATGGCCAGTGCGTAGAGCAGTATGAACATCGATGAGTCATAATGCGATTTCCTGAAACGCCTCGTTCAATTATCCAGAAGCGACGTAAAAAAATTATCATGCCCTTGTGCAAAATTAAGCTCGTCCAACCCGCGATCCACGATGGCTATGAATTCAGCTCAATAAAAAATTATAAACTTACAAACTTCATGAGATCGCGTTTAAAAATACCATTGACAATACTACAAATTATTCGTTAACCCTCTACAACCCAAATCTTCTGTGGCATCTGAAGATCAGTTGCACGATAGCACCTTACAAAATGATAAATAATAGGATGACAAATATAATAAAAGGGTTAACCCTTTGCGGACGGAGACTTTTTTGAATATTAAGAAATAATCATTTATTTGGCGATTGAAAATCATCTTTTTATCAGAAAGTCAGAATGTTAATGTATAGAAGTTATAAATTACTATTCGAGTAAACATATTTCAGCGGTTATATTTCAATTTTTCGACTCTAACCGTGTATACATGCACCGATAAACTATAATCAGATTCTTTCTCAGGCCGCATATATGCGTCGATGGTCCTCAAAGGGTTAACTTGATTTTGAACCATTAAATTGTAAAGAATTTCATAATCTTTAAGAACTAAATCCTAATATCTGGCAAAATTAAAAAATTGACTTTGAGGACTAAAAGCTTAGATTTGTCTCGTGTTACTTCAAAGTTACACGGGCCCATAGACGGCTAACATTCCTAGTGTATTTTATTTGAGGCCCAAAACAACTCGTCTTCTTCCAATGTGCCCGCGAAAGTTAAAAGGTTGGACATTCCTGTGCTAAATCTTCTGAGGAAAATTCCCTTCAATTGGCCGTCCGTTTCAGGCAGGTCTCGTAATGCTTGTTTAGAACTGGTCTCTATTTACATGGACGAGCGTGTCTCTCCTTTGGCACAAGTTTGCGGTCACCGTGTAATAAGCCTGCGAGAGAAAGGAAAGGAGGCTTCCTGGGGTGAAAGTTAAATAAATTTTCTTAGCTTGTCTCATTAGTTTTTGTCTCAAGATTCCATATGTAAATTGAAGGTACTCTCGGTTAGTTAACACGTGACCTTGAATTGACCTTGGTTTTCACCGACTAATATGGAAAACGCCATTGTCAATGTCATTATTCAAACATTCGTGAGCGGTGCGGGATTTCGTTGAAGGAATTTTGTCTTTGTAGTACACCTAATTCTGTTTTTAGACGGTAAATACGTTCCCTTCACCCCTGTAATAAATAGTTAAAATAAATATATTAAAAAATTTATTTTAAGAATATTTTAGATTTTTTAATCGTGCTAAATCGAATGAAATCGTGTAAAAACGGAATTATTTTTTTTTCTAGACCGTGTAAAAACAGAATTGGGTGTATAACATATTATAAAATTTGCAAAATAATGAAATGGAAATTGAATGTTTTTTTTACAATATTTTTCTCACGTTTTGTCGACTTTTGCTGAAATATTCGTGGAATGCAACAAAGAGTAAAGTCTTCGAGAGATTTTCGTTGAGTTTTGTGTTAAAAGAATTAATAGTATTATATTTTTAAATAACTTACAAAATCTACTGCTGTAAATGGTCACTAATAACTTATGACATTAATGCGGCTTCAAATATATAGTTAGAAGAAAGAAAATATAATAACAGCTGTAACGTGAGCTCATAAAAGCAAAATGAATAGCTTATAATGTAGATTCCCATATGGTTTCTTCGAACTCATCCTATTACATCAATTGGTTTATCGTAATATTTCTCCTCCATTCAATCTCCCGCTTTACCGAATGCATCAATCATTCTCGTGAGCAAATTTTTTGAAAAATCTCTCTATCCTGTAAAATTGATAATCAGGTGTACACGAAAATGATAATCCCCTCCGAAACTGTTCTCACATTTCCATTCATTGAAACTGCACGATTACCATGGTCATTTACATTAACACGGGAGCATCTTATAAACATCAAGGAAAAGATAGTGAAAGTACATAGAGTAAATAAAGTGAGCTGCATATCTGCTTCGATTACGCGCGATCCTCGGCGCACTTTAATTATGCATGCAAAGAGAGATGTAAACTCAACGGGCCGCGCCAGCTTTGCGATACTACCGATTACATCCATTAATTTTTACCTTTCACAATGCATCGAGCGCTGCAGCATCGTATTTCTTACCTGCAACGAGACGTTGCACGATCGAAACTCCGTAACGTGACCTTTTGTTTCACCGTAATGCCGGGGGTTAATTGCTTCCTGCACGCACGATCGGTCTACCATATTTAATGCAAAACTAACAACTACTATCGTCTTGTAATTATGTGAAAAAACTATCAAGGATTCCCTTGAACTTGAGATCAAATTTTGTAGAACTGTGATTCTCGAGGGCATTATTCAGAAATGCAGACTCGGCGTTTCGGTCTTTAACTTTAGTTCAATGGGACTTGTAGTTTTAACGCGTTCAAGGACAGTAAAAATTTCAGTGAGCTGCAAAAATAGACAGTCAAGTATTACACTTCTAACTACACAGAGAAAAAATAAAATAGTATGAAAATACTTAATGAATCACTTGGCCATCACTTTAACACTAGAACTACCAAACCAGTCAAAATGACTGGTACACAATTTTTTCCAAAAATTCTTCAAACATATAGGAGAGTCATGGAATAGATATTCTCCTTGTTTCAAAGCACTTATTTAATGTATTTAAAAATAATATATTTAATGCCGGTAGTTCTAGTGTTAAACTGCATAATAATTACAAAAAATTAAGGTTATATAAAATTAAATGAATTATAATTGGCTTTATCATTTGGCATGACATGGATGCTATAGCATTCATGTCATTCTACATTACGACGAAAATGGATTTTATAGCATTCACGTCCGCGAACGTGTTAAATGATTTCTGTACCGTAGAGGCGACAATATTTCCTTTTCGTAAACATCAACTGAAAATCGTTAATAGGATTCATAGGTCTATTTTACAAAATTTCGTTAGGGTGCAGTGAAAATGAAGAAGTTAAAAACAGTGCCATACTCGCTGCGTCCGAAAAATTTGAAGTGACTTCTCAATCGATCAAACAAATTACGATGCAGAAATAAATCTTTCGATCTACAATGCAGTTATATTTTTTTACAATTGTTACAAATATTTTGAAACGAAATTCAAGCATTAAGCGTATCAATTACTTCAGGATTAAAGGATTTATAGAATAATTTTAACGACAGAATTTGACAAAGAAATTTAAAGCAGGGAAACATTATTAACGAGTACAGCAATGATTTAGTATTTTCCCGCGTTTAATATATAATCATTCCCTCACAAGTGGACGTATATAGCTACACATACTCCTGTACATCGCATATATGTACTTTCACGCTAACGGTAAATCTATTTATATAAAACTCTCAGCTGATCGGTTTTCATCGTTGCTCTATTTCCAGGTCGATCAATAAAATTGTACATTGTAATCAAAAAACTGCAATGACACTAAAAACATGTTTCAGCCTTACCATATCAATATAATGATACCTATTTTGAACTACTAATTACAGATCTAATTACAGATCCATTAATCCTCTATGACTCCCTGTGCTTCTAGTATGACGTCCAATGCATCTCTATTTCTGTTCTCTCCTACAAGCTAGATAATTTCATAAATTATACAAACTTCATCTCGGAATCTTATAAAATTCCTTTGCAACCAAGTATTTCTAAATAAAATTTTTATATTACTTAAAATTCTATTATTAGTATCTTGCAGCGTGTTATCAGGCAGTTAACTTTCAGATGCGTCAAAAAGAAAGGTATAAAAAGTTAACGTAAGTTATTGTTCATATGCAACCGTTATCCTTTGTCCTTCGAGATTTTTTGTTTTAGTATTTCGTCGTTTAATAATATTGAACCGTAGAACGACTCTGATCAGCTTATGAGTCGCTCAGAAGCCAGTGCGGTTAACACCACACTACCGGCGTTATCTCACTTATATTTAAATACATCAAAATAAGAACTTTAGAAAATTAAGAATCAAAAGGTAGAAAGCCTGATTAATTCAGTAATTTATGTTTTATAAGGTGGACGTGAAATATCAACTCTATGGCTTCCCTATAAGCTTAGAGAATTTTTATAAGAAATGTGGAACCAGTCATTTTGGCTGCCTTGGTAGTTCTAGTGTTAACCCATTCACTGCCAGGAAAACTAAGGAAATATTACCTTTGCTTGTTAAAATTTCAGAAGATGATAGAAAGGTTTTAGAACATTGGTTTCATTAATCAAAAATATAATCTCGACATTTGTAATGATAAGACGAACATTTTTGTTCTAAAATTGCTATACACGCTCGGCCATTATTGTTAACTTATTAATTCAAACTTTTAGTGCAGCTACGAGATATCTCGTAGTTGGCAGTCAATGGGTTAAGTGCATTTCTTGATATTCTCTAATTTTTCTAAATTTTAATAGAATGAAGTTTATTCCATTAAAATTTACAGCAAATTAGAAACTATCGTAAAATGGACTTAACCGCATTGGCTTCTGAGCGACTCATATATTAATTGATTAATGAAAGACTATACTTCTTTGGGGGGATTTTGTTGGCTACAACGCACAGAGGCTCAGACTCCCAAATAAAGGGTCTGATTTCAAATCCCCCTATCAGCTCCAGGAAATCTCCTGCATGATGTATACATCATAACTCCAGTGACTGGAAATCCCGCTGAAACTATAGGCCCTTCATAAAATGGCTTAAACTTATACTTAACATTCTATCATTTAAAACTAAAGTCTATATAATAACAAAAAACAAATAAAATAAATATCAAAGAAAATGAAGCCACTTTATTCCGAAAAAATGGTTGGCCCAGTCAACGCGTTAATTTAATGATAAGAAAAGGGAATCAAACAGACATCGGGCTATGAAGTTATATATATAGGAGCAAAGTATAGATTTGTTCCTTTACCTTGAATTACTGTATTATCTGAGAAAGTTTCATCAAAATCGATGATAACGAGTTCCCTTTGTTCCCTTGTTAGCGGTTTTGCAAGTAGCCTCGAAGATCGCAACGTAGCACATCATGTTCGTCGCGTGAGAACGGCTGTTACGCGATAAGGATGCATCGCCCACTCGTCGTTATATAACGAATTATAACACAAACGCTATTCTGATTGTCGCTATAGGATAATGTAATCGTGCATGAGTAATTTACGAATATCCGTCGCAGAATCCGACGAAATACGCGTGGAACCATTTCGTTGGTGTGGCATTTTTCGTCCTCAACTTTAACCTTGTATTATAGTCAAGGAATAACGCAATCTTATTTATCCGTCTTCTACTTTGATATTAGGCTGCGGTTGGTATTAACACTTTATCTACCGCTCATTCTTCCGAACATTATGCACGAGTGTATGTACCTACTTGCAAAGCTCTATAACATTAAAATTAAAATGTGAAGAAATACTCATTATGTCGTTTTAATTTCAGTTGTTCCGAGGCAGCGTAACTTTATTTTATTATCATCTGTAATAACAGATTAACCCCTTGGCGTACAATAACGAGTGGCACTCGTGACGCGATGAATGGAGTAGGCAATTTTAAAGTTTTCCACAAATTATTAAATTAAAAATATCAGTGGGTTACGATACGGTCAAATTATTTCTATGCTATATAATATTGCGTTATGTTATGCGCTATATAAAAAATCGGGGATACATTCTTATTTCAGCAATTAATTCTGAGTCGTTGCGCATTCAGCTACAAAAGAAATGGTACGGCAAGGGGGTAATAGACTGTCGGCCAATGAGTATTGATAAACAAAAAGCCTATTAGTAGGCTTCCGGTAGATGAAGTGTTAAAATTTCTCCCCGCGAATTTTGAAAGAGTATGTTATTTACACGAAATTCACGATACTTTAGTGAATCGTGTTTTGGAGATTGAACTTTTGTATTGCAGATTAAATTATTTCGATTAGGTCCTATTTAGTGGCTCAGATGGATTTCGAGTAGCTGAGGCTATGGTGTATGTAAATATCACATAAAGATAATATCCCAGATGTAATGAAGTAGGATTTAAAACTCAGGCCTACTGATCATGGGCCCCAGCTTCTATCTCCTTGCCCACCGCAGCCCCCATGAACCATTTTTATCGTAGACGCGTCCCAATTTTTTTCCGGTTGCACAAGAAAGTCAAAGAGAGAGACATATGGAAGCGACGGGCAATTAAAAGGATAATATATCGTTTTTTTCTTCTCGTCGATGTCAACGACCCCCGTGCAACGTTAATCAGCTTTATGACGTCAGGGCTTCCAGTCAGTCGGTTGATGCAGAACCGGTTTTAATTTTGATACGAACGGCAGACTTAAATAGTACAGCCATAATGTAATACTGCGATAGCGTTGAGGTAGGCCATGCGTAAAATGACACTTGATGACTGAATGACAAGGAAATTTTAACTCATGTTTACTGCTTTTGATGATACTGTTAGGAGAAAATGAAAGTCAGGAATGCTAGTACCGATATGGAGAATTAAAAGTCAATAGAGAGGAAATTTCGAGAGTTAATTTTTCGTTTCTGTAACCTGAAATGGTAACTTAATTCACCAAGTCTGGCAGTTAAACCTGGATGGGAAAAAGTACATTTTTTTAATAGAAAATCATCTTTTGGATACAATCGAGATTCCAAAATTTGATATCAAGGGGAGGGAAATGATTTTTAGGCACGCGATGGGAACTTAGAATGGTGTTATAAATTGTAGAGCGTCGTAAGTTGCCAACTCTATTAATTCGAGCGATCCTTAAGCAGAAGTAGCCCATTTGAGTGTTTATATACAGAAATCTTGGCCGCAGGTCGTATAAATTAGATTTGAATTATTCAAATATCATCCCACTCGTTAATTCTTGAATTCGTTATTAGGTACGATATATTCTCGAGGCATGACATTTTCTTACATTTTTTTTATTTGATCATCCATGCTTGCTCAATTTTAAGAATAGGAATCTCTAACAAAAGTTAAATTAATTCGTGACTGAATGCTTACACATAACGGAACGTGTGTATAACTAGGATAATAAACATATTAACCATTATGCGAATTCTGTGCAATTGCTTTTTCAGAAACACATTTTGAACAGAAACGTTAGAATATTCTACTATGCGATTTTACATATTTCTTTACAATCTTATTTCCTTGCTAAAGACTCACAATCAGTACGAAATATGAGTCGTTCAGAAGTCGATGTGGTTAAGCTCATTTTTTTGATATTTTCTGATTTTTGTAAATTTTAATAGAATGAAGTTTATTGTATTAAAATTTACGAAAATTGGAAAATACCAAAAGAAATGGACTTCACCGCATTGGCTTCTGAGCGACTCATATGATGCTGACTGACGTGCTTGTCAATATATTAATGGAAATCAATTCCCTCACCTCTAATTTAATTACAAACGGTCTCTTGTTTAACACGTTGAATGTCATGGGGGTCACCGGTAACCGGCGCTACTCAATTCAATGAAATTTCGTATGATTTTGAAATCGTAGTATTTGCGAATTTTCTAATGTTTTCAATATTTAAATATTGGCATTAACGCTAGAACTACCGACGTTAAATCTATTATAGTCTATCATATTAAATAAGTACTTTGAAAAAAGAGGAATCGAGGGGCGGAAAAGATGATCGATTCGGTGATTTATGTTCTTCGGCATGGACATAGAATATTTATTCTATGAGTTTTCTACAAACTGGGAGAATTTTTGGAAAAAAATTGTGTACCGGTTATTTTGACCGGTTGGTAGTTCTAGTGTTAAAAGAGGAAAGTTCTGCTGACTATATGACTACTTGTGTCTTCAAGGTATCTGCTTCGTAATGATGTGATTGTAACCCCTTAGCTTACAATAACGTGTGACACACGTAAGGGGATAAATGGAATACGAAATTTTGAGAATTTCCAATAACTATTAAATTGAAAATATCAGTCGATCACGAGACGGTAAAATTATTTCTATAATATTAATATTGCAGTCAGTTGTGCCAAATATTAAAGATCAGAGAGAAATTTTTATTTCTGGAATTAATTCTGGGGTATTACACACGCTGTCAAAATAGAAATCGTAAGGCAAGGGGTTAATAGAAGAAGTTTCACTTCTGTAAAAATAATGAAACTAGCGAAATATCGGTGGCGTTCAACGTGTTAAAAAATTATAAGTGATTCTACCGTTGAGATTAAGAAATCTTATTTATTATCGTCATTGAGACGATCACAGCACGAGTATATCAGTTGCGCTCAAATATTACTTTCTCCTGATCGTGTTGGAAATAGAATATGAAGATGTTCGCATATTGAACTCATATAGGAGTCATATGTCGACAGCGATCGCGAAACACATATTGGATTCATATGTGACTCCCTGCCGATAGCGTTCGCCAAACGTGCATTCGACTCATATATGATTCCATGCCGGTAGCGTCCACCAAATGCATATGTGGGTTCATTTTACCCAAAAGGTTAATGCGCATGAAGTGCATAAGAGCGCTTCTATACATCTCGTTGCATTTTGAGATCAAAAATATTTGGAATCTCCAAGTGAAAGACTTACTTGTACCTCTGCATGCTGGTTCAAGCCGTGGATAATTCAATTGAATGCGCTGATAAATATAGACGACTTCTCAATAACTTCAGACTTTTCTGAACAGGGTTTTGATACAAGCCACTGTGAGTTTTCATGTTTTAAAGAAGATATTTGTAAATTTGAAAATCCTTGCGATGGCTTTGTGAAAGAATTAATTTAGATATATTTAGATTTCTAATTTCTGATCATGTTTGGATTAAAACATTTTCTTCGGCTGAATCATTTTTCTCCCAACCGCGCAACGTCCTGGATAATTCCATTGAATACACTAATAAATATAGAGGACGCCTCAATAACTTCAGACTTTTCTGAACAGGATTTTGATACAAGTTACTGTAACTTTTCGTACGTTAAAGAATATATTTGTAAATTGGATAATCAACGCGATAGCTTTGTGAAAGAAGTTAATTTAGATATATTTAGATTTCTAATTTCTGATCATGTTTGGATTAAAACATTTTTTTTCTTCGGCTGAATCACTTTTTTCCCAACCGCGCAACGTTCTGGATAATTCCATTGAATACACTAATAAATATAGAGGAGGTGTCAATAACTTCAGACTTTTCTGAACAGGGTTTTGATACAAGTTACTGTAAGTTTTCGTACTTTGAAGAAGATATTTGTAAATTGGAAAATCAACGCGATAGCTTTGTGAAAGAAGTTAATTTAGATATATTTAGATTTCTAATTTCTGACCATGTCTTGTATTAAAAAAATTTTTCTTCGGCTGAATCATTTTTCTCCCAACCGCGCAACGTCCTTGTTCATCACTGGTTTAGCTTCATCAACGGATAACGGCTTTCCGTTTCGTACAGCTGATTAATCATGGTTTACCACCATCAACTCGATTTGAGCCATGGTGAACTGTATCTATAATGATGGATGTGGTTCACCGATAACTCGAGGCACTTTTAATGCATTATGTTGCCTTACTGTTGTCGTTGTCCATTTCGGCTCTGTTTGCTACGATGACTTCGAACTATCGCGGTTATTCCAACTTTGCAAATTATAAACAGGTGTTTATACAACACAAAAGTGATAGGCATTTAAACTAGACTACATTTGAAAACGTTAAACTTCTAAATTATAAACATTTTTTATTTACAACAATGAGCGATGAGTATACTTTGTTAACACGTTGAATGTCACCGGTGTTTCGCTAGTTTCTTCATTTCTACTGAAGTGAAACTTCTGTTAAAATCACATCTTTACAAAGCAGAAACTTTAAAGACATAAAGAGATGTATAGACAGCGGGACTATACATTTTTGAGACTAATGCGTAAATCTTCACTGAATTAACAAATTCGTAAATATTGCAATTTGAAAGTCGTATGAAATTTCATTGAATTCAATAGCGCCGGTCACCGGTGACCCCCATGGCATTCAACGTGTTAAAGAATCTGACAATCTTCGCATTTACCACAACCTACATTGATTCCTATTCCAAGGATACTCAACCGACCACAAGTATTATTAATGTTTACTTCTAATAGAACGGTTATCATAGTGATACTTAAAATACTAAACTTGATAGGTAATGTTGTCAAACATTGTCGTAAATATTCCTTTCAATCTGAAAAAAGGTCTTTCCAGGTGTATTTTTTCATAACATTTGCATTTTTACGAGAACTGGAATGTATATTCCAAGTTTCGATACTTATGCGTAAGATAATTTGTATAATCAAGATACAAATTTATGACTTGTTGAATATTAACGAGAGTAGTTCGCAAACTTTAAATTGTCAATTAGGTTGAAATTTTATGGACTTACAAGAGGATTCATTTATGCCCTTTTTGAAAGGGTGAAATTTAGCTTCCGTGCGAAAGAGGTGCTCTTAGTTTTTCTACATGGCTCTTCAACCGTAATACCTGGGAAAAGGTGTCCAAAGGAAAAGTTTCATGGTATGCTAAACGCTGTAAAAGTGTGTACAGAAACTTTTTAAGAAATTCTTATTTGCGCAGTTTTCTAGCGCTTACTATGCCATAGAACTTTCCCTTTTAACAGTCTCCTTTATGTATCGCGGTTTAAGAACAATGAGAGGAAAAATGGAACCACCGTTTTCACTCAAAGGGAAGGTTACATTCTCTCAACCCATCGATTGCTCCACAGCAGTATCTCGACAATTTTGTAACTTAACGTTTCATTATATTCTTATCAAAAAGAAACTTCACAGCTTCGTACAATTATCACTCTAAACTATTAACAACCAAAATCATTTCTCCTATCTATCAACGCTCCATCCAAATTACGAAAGATGCTCTATCCCCAAAGACTCATCCCTATTCCATATCATTAACCAAGGAGTAATCGACACATCCATTAAATCCTCATCATCATTATGAAACTTCCAAATGAAATCACTAGAAAATTGCCAACACAAGAGTATCACTATCCGAAAGCCATGCCAAGTACAACATTCACGTACATTCGCAAAGGATTAACCGAGCATCCGACAGAACTCTGAACGCACCGGTTCCTCTTCCTTTTTCCAGGAGGACGCGGAAGCCTGCCACAAGCGAGCCGAGAGATTACTCTCCGAGGAAAGTCGCGTGTTTCGCGGCACGGTAGGCGTCGGCGTGGAAGGTGTCTGCTCGTGGGGGAGCCATAGACGCCAGCACGGTATCGAGGTACCTACGCCCCTGAGCAACGTCGCGGCGCACAAGCTGGAGTCGTCCGTGGACGCCGCAGCAGCAGCATTCAACCCTGTCGTCGCGGCGGCGACGACGTCCGCGAGATGCGCCGCTGTCAAGAACGTTCTCAAAACGCCTTCCTCCTTCCCCTCTTCTTCTTCTTCGTCTTCTTCAACATCCTCTGTCAATGTCACCGATCCCAGACTGAGGCTCTACCTGGGCTCTATCATCGCTGAGACGAACAAAGAGGATGCTATGGAGCCAGAAGTGAAGGAGGAGGACGAGCGAAGGTCGTCCACGCCAAGTCCTGAGGTAAGTTTCTCTGGTATTGCTTTGGTGTTTATTCCTTATTTCGTTGTTGTTTACTCGTTTGTGTGTTTGTATGAGTCGGAAGAGTAGTGAAGCAGAGGAGTATAGTCGACAGAAAAATAATTGATTGACCCAGTGCAAGTCGTTTTATTCTTTGGATAAGTGCTTCGAGATTTACCATTGTCATCGTTGGTATTTCTGTCGGGAGATGAGTCTGTTGTGTGCGAATAATAGATGGAAGTAATGATGAAGGTAACTGACGAGGGAACGGATCAATTTTAGTGTCACCTTGACTGTTCTTTGCAGTGGTAATATTGTAATGAATTTAGGAGAGGGTTTAAGATTTGTGCTACAACTTTGTAAGCGGTACTTAAACATGTCACCGGTTAAAGGATACTTGAAAAAGTGTAAACGAAAGACAGACGATGGAGAATCACCCTGTTTACATCGATTGTCATGTATCTATTTCTGCTGACAGCGATGATAATAGACGATATTTGAAATGTTCAAACGATACGTTCCCGCTTCCATCTTCATCTTTCCAGTGTATCCGACCTGCGCGAATTTTCACCATTATATTATTATATAACGCTCTTGAACGTGTATACACAGAAATAATAGAACCTCGGCGTGTAAGTACTGATTATTGTAATCCTCCAATTGCATATCTTCAACGAGTCATCCCAGTTTTAGCATGTTTATCGCAAAAAAAATACGAAATCAGTGATGTTCCTCGTGCGCGTGGTGCAGATCCTCTATATAACACTTCCACCAACGTACCGGTATTGATTTTACGGGGCGCTCATTCTGTCTTCGTCTGTCCCTCTATATATTTACGCACACGTACATGCATTTCCTCCTCTCCCTCTTGTCTTTCCACCATTCTCTTTCACCACAGCCGCCCTTAAACTCGCCCTTCTACTATACGCGTTTCCTCCAGGAATGTACTCCATTTTTTACAACCTATATTACGGTCAGCAATATCCACAAAACAATGTAAATATTGTGGCAAAGAATGCTCGCGGCAAGCTCCTTCCGCTTGTAAAAGATTTACTTCGTTGAAAATGCATATTGATGTTGGTAAATATTTATTAGACTATATTAACCCATTCCCCGCCAAATTTGTCTTGGTTTGAATGTTTCTAGACGAAATATTGTCGTAATGTAAAAATAAAAATAATTCATGGAAATTACTGCTTAAGAGTACGTCTAAAACAGACTGTTTTGAACACAATTAATCTCAAAAGAATGTCAAATATCTAAATTGAATGCTAAAAGACTTAGAAAATGAATAAATCTCCAAATGGGGACGATGGAAAGTAATGGGTTAATACCGGTCAATACTTGCATAAAATCAACATACAATTAAGTTGTTAGGTATAATTATGATAAGGACATGTGTCTAATATTAGAATTAAATTTCGAAAGATTTATTTGAAGAGTAGAGTGTTTTGCTGTGTACTTGTCAAATGAAAAGTTGTATGTACGATTTTTCTGTTTATTGTCTCTTAGCATTGTATAACATGGCGTTCTCGTTTCCCGAGCGCTTGTTTGTTTAATCTGTTTTCGATGTAATAGGTTCTGAAATTAAAAGGGTACTTTCCTTCTGATGTTTGGTAGGTCTATGTAAGAAGAAATAAACATTACCATGAGGCTGGTAGCAGCGAAGATGATAGTAGACCGGACGCTTCCTTACAAAGTCACAGATTACCGTCCTCTTATCGAGGCACTTGGCCCATCAGAAAAGATCTATGGGCGAATCAACAAATGGGCTTTTCCAGTCAGCAAAGCACATCGACGGCTGTACATAACGTAAATTGCTTTCCCCTTTGAGTTGGTATTAGATTGCGAGGAAAGCAGTGACTGTTTTGTTATGTATCGCGTTCCTTTTAAAAGCCATTTCCTAGAGTACTTTATCTTTAATTGCCATTCATTAATACATCATACGATCATGGATATTACTTTGAAATTTTCTACTGAACATAGCTGTATCTCAAGCACATTCATCCTGGTGCAAGCTGAAGTATAAAAATTGAAAACTACCTTTCTCTCATCAACTTTTAAATAATATAGAAATGTCTATGTAGTAATAAAGAGAATTAAAACAGAGAAAGGATTTTATCACTAATGTTGTGACTACGAAATGAGCCATTCACTTGTTAAATTGATTAACTCCATAAAACCTAAAGTGGAGGAACGTGATGAAATAGTATACACTCCGTTTCAAAATTCCTTACAAAATATAAATATAAATAAGCTTCGTAGAATATATAATCGCATGTAGCTTTCCTCTAACGAAGTATAAAATGAATAAGGTGGAATAGCCTTGGAATTAATTAGATTGACTTCTGAATTCAATTTATTATTCGATGGCCAAACAAACTTCGTCGCTTAATCGTGTTAATCGTTATTATTACGAAAATTTATTCCAAACATAAAAAGTTAGGATTCAATCAAGTGCTTCGAGACTTAAATTTAAAAAAATTCAAAAAGTGGAGTTAATCACTTTGTGCTGTGAACGGCTCAAATATCAAATAATCATTTACATCAAATTGAAAGAAATTCACTTGACTCCGTATTGAGCGATTTAAAACACATCAAAAGTCTTATCGTATTACTCTAAATCCGTAAACGCACAAGACTCATTGCTTCCCTGCAGTCCGATACCACGATGCTAACGCTTATCTTCTATCACAGGATGTGGCCAGCGTAATGAGTTTTTCATCGAATTCCGGCGCTGCTCTGAGTTGTTCCTCGGAGATGCAAGGTGACCGAAGGCTAGGAGCAAAAGTGGACGTAGTGTATAATTTATTAGGAATGCTCGGAAGCACGGAAGGCCGAGAAGACATGAGTGCAACGCTGCTCTCCATGAGCAACTCCATAGACAATTGTCTCATAATGAGACAATCGGGATGCCTGCCGTTGTTAGTCCAACTGATCCATGCTCCCCGGCAAGACTCCGAAACCAGAGAAAGAGCTTCGAGAGCGTTGCACAACATTGTGCACGCGAAAAGCGACGAAAGAGCTGGACGCCGAGAAGCGAGGGTCCTTCGATTTCTCGAGCAGCTGAGAGATTATTGTCAAACGCTCAGAGCATCTCTCGAAACAGGGCAGGTCCCGGATGATCTCGAGAGGCACCCTGGACCAACAATAGCTGCACTCATGAAACTCTCCTTTGACGAGGCTCATCGGCACGCGATGTGCCAGCTCGGTGGCCTTCACGCTGTAGCCGAGCTCATCGAAATGGATCACATGGCCCATGGTAGCGAATGCGACGATCAAAACTGCATCACTCTACGAAGATACGCTGGAATGGCCCTTACGAATCTCACCTTTGGAGACGGCAATAACAAAGCGCTTCTATGCTCCTTCCGAGAGTTCATGAAAGCCCTGGTTTCACAGCTTAGAAGTCCCAGCGATGATCTTAGACAAGTAACGGCGAGTGTTCTGAGAAATTTATCCTGGCGGGCAGATACTAGTAGTAAGCAAACGTTGAGAGAAGTTGGAGCAGTGACGGGGTTAATGAAAGCCGCTATGGAAGGTCGGAAAGAATCGACTCTCAAGTCTATACTGTCCGCCCTTTGGAATCTTTCGGCGCACTGCAGCACAAATAAGGTAGATATCTGCGCCGTGGAGGGCGCACTGGCTTTCCTGGTGGATATGTTGAGTTATAAAGCTCCTTCGAAGACTTTGGCGATCGTGGAGAATGCCGGTGGCATATTGAGAAACGTATCGAGTCATATTGCAGTCAGGGAGGATTACAGAGCGATCGTAAGAGAAAGGGGATGTCTGCAAGTATTGTTGCAACAATTGAGATCTCCTAGCTTGACCGTTGTCAGTAATGCTTGCGGCGCACTTTGGAATTTATCTGCGCGTTGCCCACAGGATCAACGTTTACTATGGGACTTAGGTGCCGTGCCTATGTTACGCAGTCTGGTTCACTCGAAGCATAAAATGATTTCTATGGGTTCGAGCGCGGCATTAAAGAACTTACTGAGCGCTAGACCAGGATGCAATAATCTCGTCCATTTGGACTCAACAGCTCGCGGTTTAGGCCTGCCGACTCTTCCGACCCTCGTTGCCCGCAGACAACGAGCTTTGGAGCAAGAAATCGATCAGAACTTAGCCGAAACCTGCGACAATATTGAGCCAAGCACGTCACCGACGAACAAAGACGAAAAGTTTGCGTTCAAGGTAGACCATAGCTTCCTTGGTATCAACGCTCGTGCTTTACGTTCTTATCAACTGCACAATCAGCCAAGTACGTCCAGCGCAAAATGCAACGGAGTCGCAAGAAGCGAGAGCAGGGATTCTATGCGCTCGATAACCAGCACGCATTCCGATACCATGTTCGAGAGAGTGAATCGCCATGTGCTGAATGGAATGTCACCTACCGACGTACAAATTAAGCAACAGTCATCGTCGTTGCATTCGGCGGTTGGTTTCGAGAGTGATATACCTGGCGATGGTCACTCGAAGATCTCGTCCGAAAAGAAATATGCGTTGCGATACAAAAATGCAATTCCTGATCGACTGAAACCATCCGATACTTTTAATGGCATGGCTGATCTCAGATGCACAAATTCTACAATATCATGGTCTTCGGCGCCGGACCAAGAATCGGCCTGTTCTCAAAATCTACTTCACTCTTCCGTCGAGGACAATTTGTCTCCAATTAATCAAAGTTTGTCGTCCGTTTCAAAAGCTGGAAGTCAATCCAGTATGTCCGAGGAAGCGGAATTAACAGTATGCACAAAAACCGAATATCAGCGTCTAAATGCAAAGTCAGCGATCGATACGCCTGCAGCATCGTTGTCCTTCGTCAATGATAGCCCAACCGTTAAAGATAGCGTGTGCTTTGGAAATATGTACGGTGATAAGTCTGTATTGCATCAGCACAATCCGTTGAATACGATTCAAAAGGCAATCTCGCCGACCGTCGCTCACAAAACTGAGGGCAATCTGTTCAGTAATTACGCGGAGACGGATTTGGATCAGCCTACCGATTATAGTTTGCGTTACGCCGAGCGTAGCTTGGAGGACGATGAAAAACAACATTCCCCGTATTTCGTGACTACCGAGCAAGAACTTATCCACGAGGACACGGTGAAGACATATTGCACGGAAGGAACACCGCACGGAACATCGTTAAATTCGTCCAGAGCAGCGTCTGCTTCTGATCTTCAAGAGGATAATGGTCGAGCAAGGAGCTTGTCTAAAAAGTTACTAGAGAGTAAATTACAGAGTAAAGGAGCAGCAAATTACGAATCGTCCGGAACCCAACAACTGAATGATTTCGTAAAACCATTGATTGAAATGAATATACGTACAGCGGAGACCGGGGATGATAAGAAAAGAAATCAAACTTTGCATTACTTCGAGACGCCCACTGATGTAAATGAATTTGAGCGGACAAATAATGTTGAGGGGGATAGTCATTCTTCGGCTAGAAGTTCATTAAGGTACAGATTTGATACTGTGATTTAGTTACGTCAGACTTTCTCAAATAAATGGATTCACGGGCTTAATAATAAAATGTATTAATCGTTGAAACTGCCAAAGTAATTTGTGGAAACTTCGAGTAGCTTCTTGAAGTTGTCTCGAAGTCATTCTTGACAATGAAAGCCCAGTGGGAAAACAATCTCCCAGAAACCATTCCACTTCCTCATTAAAAACCAGCAATTTTTATCGTTAATAATTTCGGAGAAATACAACTGTATTTATTAAGATGGGACACATCGTATATAAGCGTATTATTAGCATTTACAAATTGTTGAAAGCAATTTTAGAAAAATTTCTTTCGACGATTACACAAAATGAATTTAGTTCCAATTATATGAAAAATAAGAACGTGTCTTATAGATTAATATTCCGTTCATAAGAAATGTATGAAAAAATTTTCATTAATATCAAAGAAAATTGTCTTATATCAGAGAATCTCTAATATCATATCTAATATCAGAGAAAATTATCAAAATAACAAATAGGTACACTACCTAGAAAATTCAAAATTGTTTAGAAATTAATGAATCTTTGGTTTGTACTTTCTTACCTCATTTTATCCGACATTAATATCGCGGATGTTCTTCTTAATACTTTGTATAACTCCAAAAATGATATTTATTTCGTGTAAAAATAAAATCTTATTTATCTTGAAATATATTACGAGTTTGTAATTAAAAAATTAAATTTTTTTTACGTATTTAGGTCATTAATATTGTATATAGTGTTCATTTCCTGGTAAAGCCCATATGATTAATATTAGTGTTTCCTATCGTTTTAAAGTTCGTATATTTGGGAAAGTTTGCTGCATAGATTTCAATCAGTAAACAGGTATTTTATATAACAGTATTTTTAAAGATGTCATGAATTTTAATTGATTTCATAAACAGCTTGCGAATTACATCGACGCAGACGTCCTCGAGTAATTTGCAATATACCGAGAGAGATAACGTAACATCTAATCCCGCAAAAATAAAATTAGGTGAGATATTTCCCCGATTTATTTATCGTTTATGTCGATACATAAATTAGAAATGAAGTACTTTATAAATAAAAATTACAACGATTTATTCTGCTATTTGTACATATCGAAAATCTATGTACACGTTAGCTCAAAAAATGTATATATTAAAAAAATCAGATATTGAGAAATCTCATAGCGTACTATTGCTTATCAATTAATATACGTACAGGACGCATGGATAAATTTCTCCCAAATGACGAATGAACATTTTCTTTTAGACGCAGAAGAAAACTATGAAACCCAAAGACTCACATTTACGAAAACCGATAAAAATTTCCCTGCGAGTGGCGTCGGTTCTTACATTGGCAGCACATTGAAGGCTTCTAATGATTCAGGATGTAAGGAATATGAACTAAAAGGAGATACGCGTCTTATGCCTTTTGCATTAAATACAAACACCTCTTCCGAATGTTTAGATCAAGTCAGTGATGGGGATGAGGATGACGAAGATTTACTCACAGCTTGCATTAACATTGGAATGCAGAATAATAGGTGAAAATTTCATTTCAGGCGTACACTATTTTGCACCTATTCTTATGCAATTTATTACACTAGCTTCCTCTTATTGCATATTTTTTTATTTGCATTATATTTCAACAGGCATAGGCATTCTTTCATAGGGAACAGTTTTGAAAAGCTTCCTCGTGCCGAAAGCAATTTGGCCAGATATCAAACAAGCGTGGCCTTGGATCAAATGGAATGCAACATCATGAACGATCCCACAGATACCTTGGAACCACAACAAATGGAGCAGAATGAAAAGATGATTTCTGATAGTCGTGAAAACGAAATTCCGAAGGTTTCGACAAGCACAAATGCTGCACCAGATTACAATAACCGGCGGAAGATGAAATCTGAGGTGACGACGTCTGAAAAAGACATTGACTTCAAATCGCAGAGAGTAAGATATTTTCAATTTCAGATATAAATCTATTTAACCGAATTATTTTGAGTAAATTAAACAAATATAAGTCTTTTTAACTCGATTAAGAATGTCGAAACTTTTTTCAGATGATGGAGAATAAAGGGATTGCTGAATTACGAAGGGAATCGTCGGAAGATCAGGTAGAGCACAATAGAAGTGATATAAAATACAATTCAGCAGGAAACAATGATAATCCTTGCAACATGACAGTGTCTACAGACTCAAATGATTCTTTTACTATATTACACGAAACAGTAGGGTCTCATTCTGAATCCAATCAACATCTTTCTAAAATCCCTGCATATTCGAGCAAACTTACATCTCTAGTGCAAAATGATCTCACAGAGGATAAAAATAACTTAATGGAGAGCGAATCCAGCAAATGGGAAAAAGAGAAATTATCAGAGATCTTAAAGGACGCAGTTCCCGAAGATCCATCTATGGAACAATCTTACACGAAGATAACCGATTCGGAAAGCAGTGAATCAATCGATTCTGTGGAGCAGTCCGAGCACGCTTTACTAGAATTATGCATACAACCCAGATTAACGAAAGTACTCGATGAATCTGCCATAAAAATTGATTATTCTAATGAAAATGATGCCAAATGTAACGATATCTGCGAAGTAGATGGTGTTAAAATAGATGAGACAAATGATGCGACACCGAAAGCAAGACACGGCAACGTGTGCGACACTGTCAAACACACGGAAGAAGAAGTTTACAGACGTCAAAGAGATCCCGATGCCATGATCGCTTCGTTGGATAGACTAACCGCAACTTTGGTACAACAGACGGAAGCTATAAGAGAACGTGATTCTGGTACGATGAAGCAAAGTATTTTGAGCGATACATGGAACGAAGATTCTCCCAATGAAGTTTCATATCCAAGTATCAGTATCAGTGCTCCATTTGTGGCATCGTTCAAGAGCGACGTTCCGGAAGAACAGGGCACCGCTGCTTCCGAGTACATAGAAACAACGAGCAGTGACACTGCAAATATGACAAACTCAAAAATTATACAACGTGAAGCGATCAAATTAGCAGAGGCGGTCGATGCAGAATTGAATAAGCAACAGGAACTAGAAACAACGAGTATGACTTCAATGGATCTGGACGCGATAAAGCCACCATCCTCCATGGGTAGCCTATTGTCCCTGACGGCTAGTTACGCAGGTCCTGGTGATTGTATGGAGACCTTTGTCAACAGAGACAGATGTTATTCCACGTCTCTACCTCCGGCACAGGTGAAGACCGTATCTTCGCCAGATTCTCGAAATGGTAGGAAGAAATCGCTTCCCCTCGGAGTAGTAGCGAAACGTGCACTAAGTCAGGGTCACAGCCATGCTGGGAGTTTAGAAAATTTGTTAAACGAATGTACTGGTTCGCATTTGGAGAACATCAAACCACCGTCGATGATGGATGAATTGCCGGATGTTGGTGATATGGAGAACAGTATGCTGAGCGTCGCTAGTATCACGTCGGAAATAGCAGATTCGAAGGATCAGGATTCTCAAAGCCTAACCGGTAGCGATGCGGTGTTTGATTTACTGAAGCCTGTAGCAAATGTACTTTCTATGACGTGCATGCGTTACGCAGAGGGTATGCACAGCAGCGGGAACAATAGTTTCAGCGAGTGTCTGGAGAACATCAATCCACCCTCGCTTTTTAACGAAGTGTACGAAATGGATGACTCTACGATAGAACCACCAACCGAGACAATATGCAGTGACACGCTGTGCATCGACACTGAATTGAACACCGACGAAATTCCTCATCCTATAATTGTGGATAAAATTACCGAGGCGGATAACGATACCGACGATGCAGCTACACCGATATCCTCGGAGTATTGTGTCAGTAGCTCGGCCGAGTCCACGCCGAAGAAACGGTTGCATAAGAACTTAACGCCAAAACAGAAGCGGAATTTGGCGAAGGAGAGGTACAAGACGTACACTATTGCCGCGGAGATTGTTAAGAATGAAGAAGAGAAGAGACAAAAGGAAGGTACAAGTACGGCTGCGGATAAGATTCCTCGAGGGAAAATCTCACCTTTTTCTAAGTTGACACCGAAGCAACGTAGACAAGAGGACAGAGCAAGATTTCAGACACAGGTACTAGAAAATCCTTTCCCCGAGATCGGCGGAGATCGTAATGTTCAACGGGAGGTCGACGACACCTTCGAACAGGAAAGCCCTGAAAAACCGGAAGCGACGTCTCCCGTTAAGTCCTCCATACCTACACTCACAAAATTGCCAGTTTGCAAAGCACTGAGAAAGAAACGGACGGAACATAAAGAAAATAGAGAAAGATATCGTACAAGAACGTTGGACGATTCTGAAAGTATACTAAGAGACACGGAATGCAATGCTGCTACGAATGCAAGTCAGGTGGAAAACGAGATTCTCGACACGACGCATGATATTAAGTCCGACGAAATTCAAATTATGTTAGAGCAGAACGCGACCATCGTGCTGAACACGTTGAACGAATCCAGTAAAGTTAATGATAACGGAGAGGACGTGCTGTTAGATTGTGAGACTCTCAGCTTAGTGTCCAACGAGTCCGAGTCTGAGCGCACTTTAAGAATGCGATTCGTTAATGGTCTGTCGAGGAAACTACTAGGAAGTTGTGCTCAGCAAGCAGGAGGCAGCCAACAAATTGGCCAGGATGTTGAGGATGAGAAGGAAAATACTCAATTCGCAACTTCGAGACCACAGGAAGAGATTGGATTCACAGACATGGTTGAAAGCGAGAGCGAGGATGAATCAAATAATGTCGAGGAACCACCTCAAGAAACTAAACGTCCACGTATAATTAAACCAGGGATGGCGAGAGATCTTAGTACTGATTCGAATGTGACGGACAAGTCCGAGCCAGAAAGTCCAAAGGCCGTTCGAGGAAGAAGGAAAGCACTTTATTCCAATCCAATTACTCGAAAATCAACGCCACAGTCCTCTCCGCTGAAGCAAGTAAATCCTGTTAGTGGGATACCTATAGGTCGTAGCAACACATCACCGATCGTTCGAGCTACCAGAGCCACGACATTAAGACAAAATAACAACACTCCAAATACCGCGGCAAGAGAATCGGCAAAAACGAATTTCAGTTCAAAGATAATTCATAATTCTATCGACGCGGATAGACGGGGAAAGAATTTATCGGTTGCATCGAAGAGGGCGTCGGTTCCGCAAAAAAGCTCGTCGTTAACGTTCACTAAATCCGTGAAACGACACAGTACACCCCCGACCTGTTCTTCAAATTTTCAAAATGATAGTAAACCGGAGGTAGCACCTAAGCCTTTGGAGCGACAAGGTACATTCACCAAGGACGAACCGGAAGTTGAAAATGCACCGACGGTGGTCTCGTCTGCTTCGCCGATTAAAACGAAAATAGCAAAGCCTATCAGAGGTGCATCCTCTAAGGTACATCCGGCGGTAGGAAAATCCAAAGTTTCGACAAAGATACATCAGACGCATCAATCAAAAGTCACAAAAGGCAATAGTACGGAAAAGATTCAACCTCCAAAAGGGTTGCCATTATTGGTAGCCCCCAAACGATTACCTCCAGCAAAATTATCTGGTGCTAATAAAGTACCAGCTAATAGTCCAAACGTTACTCAAAATGAGAATGGTAAGATCTTTCGAAAAGTAGGACCTCTCGGACAAAGATCCAATAGTAATTCTAGTATAATGTCGAATACTTCTGCTGGCATTCAAACTCGAAAATTAGCGAAAGAAGCCACAAGTAAAATTGCGAGCCTATGGAAGAAAGTTGAGGAAAGCAAGAATAGACAGAGGTTTGAAAAACCAGACACGAGGCAATGGGTACAACCTAGCAACTGCACCGACGAAGTAGACGTAGATTCGGCCAGTGGATCGCATAACCCACCAGCTTTCCGATTATTCCGTAGTTCAACATTTGAAGGAGTTCCTCAAGAGGATGATCGTCCGGAGTCATTGTTATATAAAACGAAATCAAAGCCACCGCTAATGATGCAAGCCGGTAAAGTAAAGTATAGAAATTCCTGTGATTTAAGCGGAATGAATGCTAACGATGCTCCTTGCAAAATACCAGTGAAATCGTGTGATTCGCCGACGTACAAAAAGGATACTCTACAAATTGGAGAGAGTACAGTAATTTTGCGTAAACAGCAGACTGCCGAGTCTTCGGTAGCAACGGAAATGGATCCTACGAAACGGATATCGCGTCTTGGTTCTTTCATAAGGGTAGATCCTGCAAATGCAGAGAACTCTTCCCAACTACATATTAATACCACCAACGGTGTACGTACGCCAGCTTCTGCTATCGTACCACCTTTCAATTACAATCCAAAACAAGACATTCCTTCGCAGACAACCAAAGTTACGCTGGATGAGAGCGAAAGTAAATTCGGAGCGACGGACTGTCACAGTGAAATAGTAACAGCTTCTACGAGAGTGACGACGGTATAGGAGGATCCGTTACATTTATAAAAAAAAAACGATCAATGTTCCGTAGTATTGCTTTTCTTTTTATTTCAGGCTAGTCATTGTACGTTTACTTTACGCGTGTCGATCGTGCATCGGCATGTCGCGATATGCATTGCGAATACTCGATAACTAAGTTAACTTTTTCTTTTACCTCACTATTCAGATGGCACCGTTAAAAAGTCTCGTTTACATTTCATTGAGTTTTACACATCGTATAACGAATAATCGTTTACCAGTTGTTTCTTCATTGCATGCGCAATCGTGAGGCAACTGTTTTTAAAAGGATATTGTGAAATAGTAAATGAAAATCCTGAAATCATTCCTATTCACTTTACGTGTTGTATATATATAATAATGCAAGATTCCATGATTATGAACAAGTTTAAAATCGGTAGTGAGTAGCAGTAATTATGCTCGATTATTTATTCAACTTTGTATATATTTGAACGTGAATGAAGAATGTAGAGTTTAGTGATATATATAAATATATAAATAAAAAAGTATATATATATATATATACACGGCACACGATGTATAACGCAGGTGATATGTCGCTGTACATCCTCGTATTAGACGAATTTACGAGGGACGAGATCTGTATTTTGTTTCCACCGTAACTGATTTGTATTCCTTTAAAGGATGCAAAGTCTAATTACTTTTAAAGACTGATAGAAACACGATGAAGATTTGGACGAGCTTGAACATCTTCAACGCAAGAGAAAGTTACGATAAAAGTGGTAGTACTATTTGTATCGATGTAGCGGTCTAAGTAACGCTAAACTGGCATTACATAAAAAGATAAAATTTTATAAACATTACTTTAAGTTTCTAGTCTACTTAAAAAGATCTACAGGTAAAATAGCTTCTATTTTGGTCATATATGTACTACTACATAAATCGATTTGCATGTAAGGAAATGTCTACTAATTCGACTGTTATCCCTTCTAAAATATTCATAGGTACAATTACAAATGTGTACGGATCAATAATGTATTTACATGTCTGGAATGTTACGAATACTGGCGTAATGTTTGGTTTATGTTATTGTTTGGGGGGGTTTTATGGGGATTTAGCACACGTCCAAAATGCCAGAAACGTACCTTCAGTTTATTCTGTATCTCGTCATCTATCCTTCTATATGCATCAGATCGATCTGAAATTTTACTAGAAGGAAAATGTTTGGCATGATATGGAATAGCTTTTACTATGTCTTATTATTTAGTTACATAAAATTTTTATTATAAAGTTTTGCCCTGTTCCAGTTCGAGTTAATTAGATTTAACCCTTCCAACTTGGAAACACATCAGGGTATTTTTATTTTCTTTTTCTCCCGCTGAACTTGGTCTGTACACCGAATTTTTCTTACAATTCTTTTGTAATATTCTCTTTTACTTAGCTCATAAGGGTAATTTTTCTGTTATACTGTATTTTAGATTCGGCAGACATCTTAATGATTTGTATATTAATAAATGCAGTACAATAAAATTTATAACTACTAATAGTTATTTGTATTATTAATATATCGTACCAAAGGTAATACCGTTTCTTCTTTCATGAAGAATGATATTGTGAATGAAAAGAGAGGTGATTGAAAAAAAACATTTATTCGCATTTAAAAAAGATTTACTTATCATATATTGGACATTCGTAAAGATTAATGGACTTGTCTCCGGATACTGATGCAATTATATTATTTTTTTCTGGGTGGTACTTTACAGCCCATACCTGCAGAAAAATATCAAAATTTAATATACTCATATTTGAATGTGCCATTCACGCTACCTATACATGTTACAGCAGAGTTTTTCAAACTACGACTGATGCAGAAGGAATACACAAAAACGTCCGAAATACTATGAATAAAATAAAAATTTTTTGATGGGTGGTTCGTTGTAGATCGTATAAAGTCATTATAAGGTCACAATACAAAATGTAGTTCCTGTTATTGCACGACGCTCATTTGTAACATGCAGTGAAACTACAACAGTATGAATAATTGAAAAAAAAATATATATATGTACCTGATCTTTATGTTCATTAAATGTATGTAAACATTGTCGTTGTGCTAATTCCCAAACTTTAACAGTGTGATCAGAGCTACTGGATACAAATTGTTGCCCATTTGGTGAAAAAGCAACACCAAGCACCCAAGAGGCATGACCTGACATTGTTCCTGCTAAATTAGCATCGTTCCTACAAGTATAATATTCAGAAATACACTGAAAAGTTATCTTTTAATTATTTTAGTGCCACAGAGCGAGATTTTATATCGAAAGTCACATGGTGCCATGCATAATGGGCACGATCGTGCATCACGGCATTATCCAGCACGGTTTTTAAAATGACGCGTGACACTAAAATGGTTAAAATCATAGTTAACATAGAATATTTCATTCTTTAATGCTACATACACATCATATAATTTCATATGTCCGTCATCCGATGCAGTAAGAAGTAACTGGGAGTCTGGTGAAAAACACAGAGACCTGATAGGCATTGCATGACCTGAAAGACGTTTTAGATAATATTTTTTTAACAATAAAAATTACTTTCAGTAATTACCTTCCAAAGTACGTAACACTTTTCCACAGGTCGCATCAAAAATATTAATAATTCCATCTATCGCACAACTAGCAATATATTTGCCATCAGGACTCTGTAATATATAATAACAGACAGTGCAAATGTAATAAAATATGATACAGAAATTTCACACATAAAGTATTTTCAACTGAAATGCTTACATAAACCACACTTAATGTAAATTTTCCACCTCTAGTATCTAAAGTTTGTTCTTGTTTACCACTTTCTGTCCCATACAAATGTATTTTGCCAGCATGGCTGCCAGATACAATAAACTTATCATCCGGAGAAAACACTACTGTCCAAATGTCCACAGGTCCTACTTCGATGCTGGATATTTTTTCTCCAGTTTCTAAATTCCATAGTCTTAAACTAGAATCTAATGAACTCGATGCACATTCTGCAAATACAAACATACAAAAAAGAAGTATTAACAATTATGGGTAATATTGATAAAGCTTATACAAGACATTGTACGATTTTCACTTACTTGTGCCATCTGAACTTACAGCAACGGATACTACTCCAAGAGAATGACCGGTCAATTTGTGTTTTAGTTGTAAATTTTTATCCTTTTGTTCCCAAACCTTTACAGTATCGTCAACCGAACCGGTTACTATGTATTCTACATTTTCATCCTCATTAGATCGCAATGAATCTCTAGAAAATGATATAAACTTTTTATATTATAATTTATCAATTCATATATCTGCAATTGTATTATTTACCGTGAATCCTCCTTATCCGGCTGTGTTTCCTTTTTTGTCTTTGGACAACCCCAGGCACAAGTCCAAATACTGTCTTCGTGAGCATTTTCTGTTTTATGTATCAAGGAATACTGCAAATTTTTTGGCAAAACCGGTATTGTTTAGCAAGATAGTGCTTGTTATAGGGTAGCATAACCTTTGTAACAATAAATTCATAGTTTTCCTACCATTTCAAGATGCACGTATTTCTGCCAGAATGATGGTATAGGTCTAATATATTTTTCGTAATTTATACGTATATAAGAAGATACTGTTTGTTATCAATATAGAAAAACCACATAAACTATATCGTCGGGGAACATCTATTACGTCCGTATGTATACGTATTTTATTATATTTCATGGATTAGATGTTTCATGGTATATGTCGCATACAGCAGATGGTGTTGGACCCCCTGATCACAACCATTGAAATGTAGTGTATCTCTGTTAAAGAGAAAAGTAATAGTAGAGTATGAATTGTATGAATAAGTGATACAACAAGCATTACAAAATGTTGAAAACACTCAAAGTTGGAAATAAAATCCATCACGGATTTAAAGATTTACTGACACAAAGACGTTTCTTTCTCTCAGACGCTTATCGATGCGAAGAAGCGTGGAAACAGCGGCTTCAAACGCCTATATTGCAAAAAATAAAGCCCACAAATTTGTTTTTTAAGCTAGAACAGATATATAATAACACAAAAAAAGTTAGCCCAATCGATATCGATATCTTTGCAAATAGCATAGTAGATGAATTTCAAACTGAGGAACTATTAACTTTCATTTATAATTTGAGGTTAACCTCTGAGGCATCAAACATAATGGAATCAACACATCATGCCGTAATAAGACTATTGTTGCATTTTAATCATACTGATGACTTAGTAACCATATTACATGACAGACTGAATTATGGAATTTTTCCCGATCATATGTGCTACAATTTACTTATGGATACGTATATCAAAAAGAAAGAATATGCTACTGCAGCAAAGTTTGCAGTTTTACCAATGCTCCAAGAAGATTTTCAGCATCCTATAACAAATGCATTATCTGTCTACTCGTGTCATAAGTACCTAGAAAATCCCAATGAATGGCCAAAGCCAGAAGAAAAACAAGATGATTCGGAAGAAGAAGTTAAAATCCGTGTTGCTTATATTCGAAATCCATATTTTGACGATCATTTTGATCTCACTGATCCAAAAGATCTTGTGGGTAAAACATTGGCTTTACAGGGAAATCATATGAATAATACTTTGGGAAGAACATGCCAATTGAGAGGTTTAATTTTATATAAAAAGTATGAAGACGTTTCAAAATTAATTGAAGGATGGAAAAACATTAAAGAGGCAATTGTGCATAAAGAAGTTTTTGATTTGATCAAGCAGGATAATAAAAGCATACCTGAAGACCAAGTCACAGATGAATTAAAAAATCTGTTATCTCAATTAGACGAACTGAAGAATACTAATCTGTGTGACAATAGTTTAACTCAAGGTTTAGAAAATAATGTTAAATCTGCAATAGGGGAGCAAGCTGAGAAAGACATATCTCAACAGTGCGAGGTAGCTAATACCATAAACCAATTTTTAGGGCAAGTGTAGCATTAGGATTTTATTTTTTATAATAAAGGACTTTTAATTTTTTAGACTTATCTGGAATGGGAGAAAATTCGAGGCGAAGAATTACATAAGCATCAGACAGAATTAGATCGAACAGCTAGATTAGCCAAACTAAAGGAAATGAAAAGAGAATTGAAGCAGAAAGAACGGCTCCTAACTTTCTTCGACAGAGAAGAGGCTATAGAATTACAAATAGAGTATAAAAAGGAATTGGAAAAGAAAACTGATGAACGTGTTGCTAGATTACATGCGAGTGAGAAAAAGTTAAGACAGCTAGCTAAAGAAAAGGAGAGAACCGCTATAAGTTCTTTAGAATAAATATGTAACATTTAATTAATGTTTAATGTGTACAAATATACTACAATAGTCCTTAATTTGTATCTCTTTCCAAAAGAAAAACTTAAACAGTAAAAGTGACTTGTACATGGGATGTTTTAAATTTTATATATATTTATTTAAAAATGATGTTTCAGTATTTATTACGAGTATAATACACTTTTCAATATTGTTTCGTATGAGAAATATGAAAGTTAATCTTAAACTTACAAATTATGCTAAAAAAATTATTAGGCTCTGTAACAAATAACGTTTTTTTGAGCATTATGCTAAGTGTTCGTATTATACGCTTGACCCAAAGATAAGTAAATTCAGTATCACCTGTCTCCAGGTCAAGGTATATATTTAACAATTACAGCCTTAATGAACTTACAACTGTTTTATTGTTAACAGTTTTCCATAGCATATCATTTTCATGGTTACAAACGTAATTATTGGTCTTCATAGTTATATTTATTTTAGTATCCTAAAAGAATGCCATTTTAAGTTGCAGTTTAATCGAATTATTGCTGATTGCTTTATGTAATGTATTTATATGCAATTGATTATACCTGGTCATTACTAGTATGTTTAACATGATAGTGCCACCGAATATATAAAAATCACGATGCTTTATTTTGTAGCTGTGTAGTTAAAGCTGCCGTCTCTTGTTTCATCTGCTTCAAGTCAGCAGTTATCCTCTCTAAGTTTGCACCAACATTTTTCGTAGATTCAGAATCAATCTAAAAGATATAAAATTATCGTGGGCAAATTCGAATATTAGCAATTGCCAGTATTTGTCGATGTTCCTATCACATATATTCACCTGTTCTTCTAAATCTCGTATTTCACGGATAGTAGCACCTGTTTCTTTTACTAAATTCACAAGTTCACTACAATCTGAATGAAGCGTCGCCAGAAGCTTGTAAGCCTTCCTTGATGCTTCGTTCGATCTTGCATCTCGAAATATTAATTCATCGACTACCGTAAATGATCTTTCCAATCTTCCCGTAAGTATGTTAATTTCTTTTTGAATTTCCCGTGTATCGGCTATCACTTTACTAATTTCATCCCATTGCTTCCTAACATTATTAATTATTTCTAAGATTCGTTGTGTATACGCAGATCTGTTGACTTCTTTAGGAAGCTTTTGTACTTCAGCCATTAATTGTGAGTATTGTTCATCTTTGTTTCGACATTCTTCTTGAAGTTCCTTCTCCTTTTCTTTTAGTAGCTTAATCTCATCTAACTTTTTTTGACTTGCACTCTGAACATACAGAACCAGAACTGGTTTGTAGAAGTTTAAAATTATTTTATAAATTCTTTCATATCATATGATATACTTACAGCTTTCGTTGAGTGTTTTTCTCTATCTTGTCTATACTTTTGAATTAACGGTAGCCTATGTTTTTCCCACTGATCTGCTAAACTAATTAATTTATTTGTTGTAGTCTCAATAGCAGTTTCCAACTTCTTAATATTTCCTTCACCATCTTCCAGTAAATCATAAGTTCTTCCCTTAATACTTTTTTGTTCTTCTTGAATTCTTAATTCCTTTTCTTCATTTTGATAGCTTATTGTTATTTGAGTTGCACTTGTATTTAATTTTTTAATTTCATCCTGTAATTCTTCTATATTCGTTTTCAGATTTTCACACTCTACTTTTATCTTTTCTACTTTTAGCTGTTGTTTCTCATTCTTATCTAATGATTTTTGTTCTGGAAGCATTGTTTGCACAACGGATTCATCCTTTACCTGAGATTCCTATTAAATATATAATACATTTAAATTTTTATCAAGCTTGTGCGTAAAATTTTCCTCCATAAAACTTACTTTGGAAGCTTGTGTCGAATCTTTTACCAAGAATCTATTAAGAACATTAGCATTATTTAATGTGTGAACATCCTTACTTTTATCACATTGTTGGCTGTTCAACCAATTTATTTGTTCAAGAATGCTCATGTAGCGCGGATGAATACCTTTTGCATTATAAGTTATAATAGAAGGCAAAAATGATAGTTGATTTCGCACTTGATCAGGAACAGATTGTTGATAATGTACATAATACTCTTGATACTCTATAATCAGAAAGAATGATAATTTGAGAAAAGATACTTTTAATGTATTTAAAGATATTGCAAGTAATTATGGTTACCTTCTTCACTTTCTGTTGCTGGTATCTCTATATTTACAGATACATATGGAACACTTGCTCTGCCTCTATTTCTGAATCCTTTTTTATGACAATAATGAGGTAACCATGGTACTGAAAGGCCTTGCGATATTGCTGTTGATATAGACTTTTCTAGTAATGCAATTTTACTAGTCGGCTCATTTAAAGACTTGTCACTTTCTTTTGGCAGTTTTTCAATGAGAAACATAAAAACTTTTCTCAGATCAGTTTCTGAACTGTACAGGAATGTCTGATAACCGATGTCACCTTTGTATCCCATCTCCTAAAATCGAGAACTAAACGTAAATATTAATAATGGGAAATAATAATTAAAAAAATAACGTGATCATTTCTTTTAGATCTTACTGTACATGCTTGAGCAAGTGTAGTACCCAAGCGAAAACGTGCTGCCATATTTGCTGGCAAAACAGTTGACAATCCCAAGCCTGGTTTTATTACATCTAAACATCGTATAGTGGCTTCTACTACCAATTCTGTATTGAAACCACCAAGATTCGTTACGCTTTCTTCTATGTCACTGAAATATTTCATATACAAAATAATCTTTAGTACATCCATCTATATTAATCAAGAATAAGAAATATAGTTTTATACATATATTTCAATTGTATTAATTAAATACTTCTATAATATACATATTAATTAACTAAAAATTCATTATTAATGCATTTGTGGCGATGTTTTGTATTTTTATGCAGTCTTAATAACTACTGTTATGTAGGATATACATATGTATATACAAATCTCTTTCTCTCTATCTTTTTTATCAGTAATTGATCAGTTGTTATTGCTTGTTTGACTGCTATTCCATAAATGTTATAGGATGTTTTATCTTAAAATTGCATCTAATTACAAACAAACAACACCGCCTATTTTTCTTTTACCCAAGATACAAACGTAATGTGCATTAATAAATCTTACAGACAGAATAAATATAAGAATCATAATGTACAATTTACCAGCCTATTTGACGCAGTGAATGTATAATTATATTGTCAACTTCCTCCATTATTCGTAAAAATATGAAAATTCTAAAACCTCCCGCACAAGTCGATTCAATCGTAAAAATCTAACCTGTCCATAAGTGAACAAACACTTGTGCATAGCATAAGTGCACAGGTGGCGCATGAAATTCGCAGTTTAACCAACGTAAAATGTATACTTTTTTCTATTGATCGTTTTATTTCTTTTCTAAACATTTGAAAATTACATTTATAACACGATTTAACAAAGGAATTACATAAGTTTAGACATGCTCATATAAAGAAATTACAAATTGATGGACATATTTCAAACAATATTTAAGATATGAACAGTAGCTGCTTTGCATTTCATGAACAAAAAGTAAGACATTTTATTTGAATGCAAATAATTTCAGAATATTGCTTTGATAGGTATTATTTATAAATACAAGGGTCAACTAGCCAATACGTATAATTACAAAAATAAATGCAGATTTTAAAAAACAGAAACCTTATTCTAATAGCAGCGAAAAGTAATTAGGAGTTATTTCTTAAATAAATTTATATGAACAGCGGGAATGAAACTTCCTATGAAAAATTAATTGCTCAAACTATATAGGAAATTATAACAATATTGATAATTATAAGGCATTCTTACATTTAACAAGTTTAAATAATTTTACACTATTTGTTCATTTATTAATTACATTTTATATCAGGATGACAAGATAGTATTACAGACTTGTTTCACTCAAATATTGAAATCAGAAAAATTATTTTACAATATTGTCTTTTCATAGTTCCTCCTTTATAGTTCCACCTTCTAACTCAAACTAGATGATTTTATAGTAGAAGAAACGCAATTGTAACTTCTCTTTTCTCAGTAACAAGTTAAATCCCTCGAAACGTTACGAAATTTCATGAAATACCTTTGGAAAATGATTATTCCACTTTCGAATTTCTAGAGCGCTTCGCAAATGCGCCAAATGCCAGTCACGTCTGCGCAGATTGACGGAGTTGCAGCCAACTTCAGTGAACGGAGTAAAGATCAATTATTCGCGGCGAGAGGTCCGCACTCCGCAGTCGTGCGTTCGGTACGTTCGGTACGCTTGAACGTCAGCTGTTGTTCCGCTGTCGTGTGAAATGACAGTTCCGTGGAAGTTCACGATGTGTAAATCATTTTTGTGAGGGTGCTGCGTGTACCGTGAAGGCAAGCTGGATACGATCCTCTTCTTAGAAAGATGAACGGAAGCCTAGGAATACTGCGCGGACCCGATCAACATCCACAGAGGTTCGCGGATTATTTTGTCATATGCGGCCTGGACAAAGATTCGGGATTGGAGCCAGATAAATATTTCGGTGAGTCGTCTTCTCTTGCATTCTGCTTGCAATATCCATGATTAAAGATACTCTTCATCCTGATCATTTCACTCGAGCGAATTCGTAAGGTCGGGTATAAATATTTGACTTTCTCATATCCGTTCGCTTGTCAGAAAGTCTGCGAGGTTGTATTGTGTAATTTTCGAAATCGCACAGTTGCGCAACGTCCGATAATGTATCTCAAATCACTGAACATAGTTGTTTACGTGCATCGCGGAACAACAATGATAATTGTATACATCGAAAATTCCCAGTGGACTTCGATGGTGGAGAGTACACGTTGCTTCGATGTAGTAGTGTTGATTGTGGTATTAATTGTATTACAGGTTTCTATATTTCTACGGATTAGAGAGCATCTTAGTTTATTTACACGTGATGAGCACGTGAATTCAAATCGATACACAGTATACCGTTAGGATTGTACGTATCCTTTTAATAAAGTCAATGACACTTTCGTCAAGGTACTCTGCTTTTAGTCTCGTTGCACTGAGTGCGTGTACATTAAGAGTTGAGAATTTATTACATCTCTTCCGAACGTTATCGTTCATCGTTTCTGTCACTTTCGTTCTTTCTGATGGAAAGACACCTGGAAATATCATTTTTACACGAACTGCACTCGTTGAGACTTATTTAACCCTAGATTTACGGGCGTTAAATCGGTTACACTTAAATATATTAAATAAGTGCTTTGAAAAAAGAGGGATCAACGGGTAAAGACGAAGATCGGTTAAGTAATTTGTATATTCTAAGATACAAGTGAAATATTGACTGTACCACGTCTCTATGAATTTGGAAACCGTTTTTAAAAAAAGTAGGAATCCGTCAATTTGACGGCTTCCGTAAATCTAGTGTTAACGCTAATCGTACCGGTACTTTACGTACATCTATTCTTATCGTAGATGGTCTTTTTACTGGTTATGAAATAATTTATTTTGAAAGTGACATAAGTCACTTTACCGCAATGAAAGATGCCAATTCATCGATGACTATACGAAGTTATTTATACCGAGGAAAGTATAAGTATCCAAAATAACAGGTACAAGTAAATCTTCTTGAAAATCGGCATCAATATTTTTAAATACGTTAACGTGAACCCTTAAATATCTCGATTTAAAAAGAAAGTGACTTATGCCACCGTCGAAATAAGCGGCTCAAATAATGATAATACTTTTCCGAAAGAAATGCAACAGACTGTTGATTTAATGTAGAAAACAACGCAGAAAATAGCCTTTAGTTGATGATACAAGAAAATCGCAGATGTTTGGAATAATTTAATCAAATAATACATGTGACTCATACTTGTTATATTAATAGGATTTTAATCATTTAGATCGTTGATATCGATGATACAACGCACAGTAGATAAACAATAACACTATACTTAATTCTGATAATTCGAAGTGTTAGGAATCGATGACCTTAAATAACAGAAAATACAGGGAAAATCCCGCCTATGCGTAGAAACAGTAGACGATGTTCCTTCCTTATTTTTAATTTCATTTTATACCATGTCACCTATCAAATCGATATTGTTATTCGTTTATTTTTAATACTCTATAATTAAATACCCTTGCCGCCAGATTCACATTTTTGCGATGCGGAAAGTCTATGTAAAAATGATAACAATAAATGGACGATACACAGGACGCACCGTGATCCTTTGTGCAATCTTAACCATTTCGCGATGCTAAATTCAATGAAGTTTCAATTGTTGGATGCCGACTAATCTTAAATATTTTTGTAAGAGATATTCCGAAGTGACTCTGATCTCAAACAGGGCGCACTGCTTATTTTCAGTCATGTATCGGTTTTCCTAAATATTTCAAAATTATCAAGAGATGTCATAGAAATAACATCCGCCTTTTCGGTATCCTAATCACAAGGGTCAGGGTTCCCTAACCTCCCACTACATTAATTTAGAGTCCTTAACACGTTGAGCGCGACGTCAGTCCCGGGGGACTGACAGTGGACTTTTCGTTTGGGCAGTGTTGATCCGCGGGACTGACAAGAAACTTTTTGTTTTGATGACATTGGTGCATGCACCATTGTCAAGGTTATAAAAGAAATTTTGCAATTTTAATGAAGTTTATTAAAACATTCTAGGCAAAAATGAGGTTTAGATTTACACAGATTACAAAGGGTAACTACCCGTTTAGTCAATTTTCTAGCTAAATTACAACATTTATACCCTTGATAATAGTGCATACCGGTCCCATGCAACAATGTCGCCAAAACAAAAAGTTTCCCGTCAGTTCCACGAATCAACGCCGCTCTAACGAAAAGTTCACTGTCAGTCCCACGAACCAACGCTGTTCCAACGAGAAGTCCACTGTCAGTCCCCAGGGACTGATGTCGCGCTCGACGTGTTAACCCTTTGAGGGCTAGCGACGCATATATGCGGCCTGAGAAAAAATTTAATTATAGTTTATAGCTGCTTGTATATACAGTTAGAGTTGAAAAATTGAAATACAACCGTTGAAATATGATTAACCTTTTTAGTGCCTAATGCCGATATATCGTCGTTAGCAACACTCCTGACTCCGATCGTCATGGGATTATTATTTAGTTTGTTCGTATGATATTAGTACTTTTATTACAAACAATTGAGAATACACAATTTATGCTCCATATTACGTTATTCTCTATTAAACTATGGCCAAATGATGATTCTTTTTATTTCTAACGACTGTCTACAATCAGTAACCGATTTTTTCATTTATCCTAATAATATTGCATCAATATTAATCCTACGATTTTCAACGAATATTGAAATAGATTTGTTATTAATTTCATAAATTTTTCCGGGCGGCACTAAAAGTGTTTAGCAAGTAGTAATTTATAGTGTACATGGATTAACAGTATAACCTGCTGATAAAAAGGTGCTTTTGTATCGCAAAATGAATGGCTATCTCTTAACACTAGAACTACCAAACCAGTCAAAATGACTGGTACACAATTTTTTCCAAAAATTCTCCTACTTTATAGGAGAGTCATAGAATAGATATTCTACGTCCTTTTTTCAAAATACTTATTTAATATTTTTAAATATGATAGATTTAACGCCGGTAGTTCTAGTGTTAATGTTGAAAAATGTCTCCGTCCGCAAAGGGTTAAAAGAACGGCCTAAGGCTCGTAGACAAGGCAGTTTTTAGTTTGCAATTCTGCCACGAAGTCATACCGCCGGCCTGCCTCTCTTATCTCGCCTGTATCCGAAAAGTCTTCGATTCTTGTTCCTTAAAATAAAATTGTTGTACACGTATCACGGAAACATCGTTATAAATTTGGTGTCAGAAGTAGGATTCCAACAGAATATTCTTGAATTTGTAACGTATTCGATATTAACTGTTTGAGTGGCAAGCAGTGCGATCGCGCTTCTTCTGTTCGGTACTGAAAAGTACCAAGCTGAACGCCGTGTAGAATTAATGGGAACTTTTTGCACAAGCAAGAAAAATAGTTCATTAATATATTCTGATTACGACAGCATAAGTGTAATATAGACAATATCTTTAACTGAGGAACGAAACAACAATATTTACCGCTTATAAGCAGAAAAACGTCGAAATCTTACTTTGTTGCATTTCTCGATGCAAAGCGAAAGAAGCGCGATTTCGATGCTTGGCAATTTTCGAACTGGTTTTCGCAAAGACCTCTGGCACTCAAACGGTTAACATGTTAACACTTTACCGACCGCTATTGTTTGAGCATTCTACCCACTTTAAAGGATTTGTTTCGGCTTAGATTGCCTACAAAAAATTACAATCTCTTTGAAAATTACAAATGCTTCTCATCGACTCCTTAACACAGCTCCACTACAATAGTAAATAACAGATTAGTGATTGCCGTGGGAACCGATTAATAAACTAAAAGTCTAAGCGTTGGTGGCAAAAAGCCTATTAATAGGCTACCGGACGGTTAACATGTTAAGCGCCACGCCGGTCCCTAGGGACCGGACATTGATTTTTCGTTTATATTGACGCTGATTAATGAAAACCGACCGTTGTTTTTTTTTGCCTAATCTACGCTATCGAGCCTTAACGACCCATAATTAGTGGTTTTAAGTGAGAAATATACCATTTTATCAAAGAGCCTAAACGGAAGGTGTAGTACCGGTCCCTAGGAAACGGCGTGGCGCTTAACGTGTTAAACTGCTAGAGTAAGACAAGTAAACCATTACTGAATATCTAATTAAGTTTATTTTCAATGCGCATACCCTATAAAGATGTAATTTTAACAGAAAAAGTTTCACTTAAATGGAAACAACGAGGCAGGCGAAGTAAAATATAAAAATGAGATTTATTAGTAAAAGTGCCACTTCAGTAGAAACGCAGGGAGAAGCGAAATACGGCAGGCATTCAATTAATACATCTATCGTCACGTTCATCACCAGAAATTGACGATTTATGTACTACATACCGTTTAAAACTCCGATACTTCAATGTCTATTAAATCCTTGTAAAATAATTGATACAATGTCGTTTTAACGATACTCCCAAAATAAACGAGTTTACATAATCCGCTTTAGCAACGCGAATTTTCGTCAAGATATTAAACTGGAAATATTCAACAAAATGTACACGGTATTCGAGGTCATTCAGATTCGCCATGAAATTGTTGCGGGACGCTTCAGTGTAACGTGAAATTCGATGAACATTAAGCTCCGTTGCTCTTCGTCGTTTGCAGCCTAAGAACGCTCCGAACGCGAACAATGCGTGCACAGGAAGCAACGGATCTTCTTGAGAAGCACCGGTTCTGCTTTATTCGGGCCATTTTTCCGAGAAGTGCACGAAAATATCACTTTACAGAAAGCGGGCGGAACCCCTGCCTGGGAAACTGCCGCGCTATTGAGGATCACGGTGTTGGGTAACGTGCCATCCGTTTTGTTAAATAAATTCGCCCGAACTTTTTGTTAATTAACACTATTCATTACTCTGCGGCAGGGGGATTATATACAACTGTTTTTAACTTGTTATTACGGATTAATACAAACCCTTTGAAAGTAACAAAGAAAGAAAAGTACAAATTATTGTTGAACTAATTTGGTGACAATTGAATGTGCCACTCGTTTTGTTAAATATATTTGCTCGAACTTTTTGTTAATTAACGCTATTTATTCAATAATCTGCGGTAGGGGGATTATATACAACTGTTTTTTTACTTATTATTTACAGATTAATAAAAACTCTTTGAAAGTAACAACGAAAGAAAAGTACAGATTATTGTTGAATTAATTTGGTGACAATTGAATGTGCCATCCGTTTTGTTAAATAAATTCACCCGAACTTTTTGTTAATTAACACTATTCCATACTCTACGGCAGGGGGATTATATACAATTGTTTTTCATTTATCATTTACAGATTAATAAGAACCCTTTGAAAGTAACAAGGAAAGAAAAGTACAGATTATTGTTGAACTAATTTGGTGACAATTGAATGTGCCACTCGTTTTGTTAAATAACTTCGCTCGAACTTTTTGCTAATTAACACTATTCAATACTTTGCAGTAGGGGGATTATATACAACTGTTTTTCACTTGTTATTTACGGATTAATAAAAACCCTTTGAAAGTAGCAAAAAAAGAAAAGTACAGATTATTGTTGAACTAATTTGGTGACAATTGAATGTGCCACTCGTTTTGTTAAATAACTTCGCTCGAACTTTTTGCTAATTAATACTATTCAATACTGTGCAGTAGGGGGATTATATACAACCGTTTTTCACTTGTTATTTACGGATTAATAAAAACCCTTTGAAAGTAACAACGAAAGAAAAGTACAGATTATTGTTGAACTACGTCAGTGGCAATTGAATGTTTAAATGAACGTAGACAATTTCTAAAGATATGTGCATAATTACGGAAAGTATTCGAATTCAAATATGAGCGGTTGATATAATTATATCTACCATATGAGTCGCTCAGAAACCAATGCGGTTAAGTCAATTTTTTGGATATTTACTGATTATTGTAAATTTAAAATTGTTAAAAAATTCACAATAATCAGAAAATATTTAAAAAATGGACTGAACTGCATTGGCTTCTGCGTGACTCATATCATGTACGATGGGTCGTAATGAAGGAAAGTGTGAAGATGATTGTTTTTATTAACCAGAATGAATGAGAGGAGATATCTGTTGAGATAGTGAAAGATTGTAAAAACAAGGGATGAGCGTAGTGTGAAGGTTGTTCAGGTTTTGCGTGGATACGAAAACATGGTGATACGTTTATGATTTGTAACAGAGATTTAGTAAATAATATTTGTTAATTGGTATCTGAATGTGTTAATTAATTAATAACCCACATCCGCAGAAAGGTCACGGTATCTGCGGTTTCTGCTACGTACATAGATTTTTTATAAAGAAAACAATTCTGTTTTGCAATTACCCCGGTTTCTGTCTCGACCGATTTGATTATTCGTACAGCGACTGTGTGGTGACGAAACATGTTGGAATTATTTGATAACACATATTAAATGAATTAACACAAATGAAATAATTCCAACAAATTAGTTGCAGAGCGTGATTCGGTAACTGCACGATCACATCGTTTTGTAACAACATAATGAAAGTCGATGGTACTATTTTTTGCGAAGTTAATTTAATTTTATAGATTATTCCAACAAAAAATACAGCCATATCGAATGTAGTTAAACTAAAAATTAATCAAATTGTTAGTCATTTGTGTAGTAAAACCAGTACTATACCAGAAATTGTAACGATCCGAACGCGATTTCTACTGTGTTTTAGAGAAATAAAGTAATTGTAAAGGTTATGGAACAAATAGTATCGAGACAAATCAGATTTGTGCAATGTTATCCGTGTACCAAAATAATTTATGAAAATGAAATGCAAAATGCTCCACCCCTGTGTTTCCGTTTCGAGAGATCGATACTTGCAAACAATCGCGTATCATCGCTTCTGCCCTACTGAACTTAAAAGGGGATAACTGGCATTGTTGAGACTGTGGACCGAAATAAACGTGGTTTTTAATTCAGTTGCGTATACCAGCTATCATGTAACTTATTTTTCTCTGTCTACGTCACTAATAATCTTTAGTATGAACCTCTTCGTCCTCTTTTTCTACAGGAAATACAATGTATGATATTATTTCGTTCGCAATCTTCTCTCTTTGCACCCTAAAATCTTTTTCTGTGACACACAGAGTATTATACCTGGTCGTCTATTATTCTTCTTTACTTTTTTTTCGGCTTAACTGCTATGGTCCGTTTGCTTAGGACCTACTTTTTGGAATGGCTTCCGAAACTGCCGTGGGTATGATATATTAAATAATAAATTAAGAAAAGTTTCCCAGGTGTTCCCAGTGATGGAGGAGAATTTGAACTCGGGTCCACTGATTACAAGTTCGAGCCTTTACTTCCTTACCCGCCATAGCCCATTAATCTTCTTTAACTGGCATTGATTTCAATAAAATTTCTTAATAATTATTAACGATAATATATTGACAATTAAATTGTTTGCTTTGGCATAAACAACAAAGAAAGCGAATTTAACACGTTCGCGGACGTGAATGCTATAACATCCATTTTCATCGTAATGTAGAATGACATGAATGCTATAACATTCGTGTCATGCTAAATGATAAAGACAATTATAATTCATTTAATGTTATATAAACTTAATTTTTTGCAATTATTATGCAGTTTAAAGTGGTGGCCAAGCGATTCATTGAGTATTTTCATGATATTTTATTTATTCTCTGTGTTAGTTAGAAGTGTAATACTTGACTGTCTATTTTTGCAGCTCACTGAAATTTTGACTGTCCGCGAACGTGTTAAGCGCTATACTGACGCAAAGGAACTTTTTTTTAATCTGTATATTAAATTTTTCATTACTCCTTTTTTTGTATTTTTTCGACTTCAACTGTTATTGATCATTTCGTCTAGCATCAATTGTTATAGGTAACTTCCTATGTATCGAGGCTATAAAATGTTAAATTATTATTTAGGAAAAATTTCCTAGAGATGCGCCGGAGGAGGATTCCAATCTCGGATCCACTGACTGTGAATCAAAGCCTCTATCTCCTTACCCACCATAGCCTCCTTAATTTTTTATTTATTAATACGTTGAATGCCACCGGTATTTCGCTAGTTTCTTAATTTCTACTGAAGTGAAGTTTTTTCTATTAAAACGTTGAATGCCACGGTGGTCACCGGTGACCGGCGCTGTTCAATTCAATAAAAATTTCCTGCGACTTTAAAACAATAGAAATCACGAATTGGCTACTATATTCAATATTTAACTGCTGCTATTAAAAAAGTAAAGTACTGCCCAATATGCAACTATTGTTACCTTTAACATTTTAACGATACGGTTTTAATGGAAAAAATGTTACTTTAATAGAAACAATGAAACTAGCAAAATACGGGTGGCATTCCGCAAAATCACATCTTTACAAAGCAGAAGCTTTAAAGAGACGAAGAGATATATAGACAGCAGGACTTTACCTTTTTGAGACCAACGCGTAAATATTCACTGAATTAACAAATTCGTAAATATTACAATTTAAAAGCCATATCAAATTTCATTGAATTCAATAGCGCCGGTCACCGGTGACCCCCACGGCATTCAACGCTATAATTTTTATTTTCGGCCATAAAATTGTAAAATATACACAAGATAAGCATAGCCATTAAAATATAAATAAATGAAAAAAGCAGAGAAACCCAGATATATCCGCAACGTACAGCACCTTACAATTCATTTATTAAAATTGTCGAAATTTTATTGAAAGCTATCGATGCTACATTTATCATTGCTTCGACACTTTCATTAAATAGATCAAACTATTACCTTAGACATTAGATTAATTCGTTCGAAGAATGTAGGCCAGGATGGACAGTGGCGTCGAGTGCATCTCGACCTAGGACCACAGAATACTCGAGAAAACTCAAAGTCAAAGAGCCAAATGACATTCAATTCCATCTTTCTACGTCGTGAACGTCTATCGTTCGCTTTGTTACCGATCGGTCTAATTTGCTCGAGGAATTTACGTAACGTCGTTAATTTTTCAAGGTACTCGCGTGTATTCCATGTAATTCGACACGGAAAACGTGCAATTGCCGATGAAAGTGATGGTGTACGGTTACGACACACGCTACAGTTTCGCTCGGCGAATACTAGGCTACGAATTTCTGTGTCTATTGGGGCTTAAGCGTCCGGTAATAGAGCGAGCAATTTTCTGACAATTGTCGATCGCGTTTCACCCTTTTCGTAGTAACATTTTCGAAGGCCGCGGCTCTTTAGACTTTGAAGATTAATGGTTTCAAAGCTATAGTGTTTGCTGGATGTCTCGTGTAATATTTAATTCGTTGCGTTAAGATTTTGTAATTGCGCATGTTATAAGCACAGTTAACCGGTTAACTGCGTTCGACGTGTAAACACGTCAATCCGAAGCTCTACTGCGGTGCACTTTTCAACACTGAATTGTCAATTCCTTATCAATTAAAAATGTAGTCCTTCCACATTTTGTTTCCCTCTTTTTATAAAATTTATACCAGGAGCAGTTGCCCAGCGCTCGACGCGTATACAAGTCATTTCTCGATTTTAATTCAGCATCTCGTGAAGAATTTTTAAAACTGAATTCCACAGTTAACTGGGTAAGTATTAAATTGTTGAAATAAAAACTATCGTGATTTTTCTGCCGTATAATGTACTTTGACATTAATTAATAGCATAAAAATAAATTTCCGATATCGTGTCCCATTTAATTGCTTAACACGACAATTTTTAAGAAATTACAAATTTTTTTATTCCGCATTTTTGTGCAGAGTTAATTTTATCTTGTACGTTGCAAAAACATTTTTCAATGTAGAATTACATTATCTTGTTTTTTTTGTTATAATTGCTCTAGTTATTTTGTCCAAGGGCAATAATTTTAGATCGGTTCCGAACCATCAAATTTTTCTCAATTGTTTGTTCTTTCGTTAATAGAAACGTTCTATAAACAAGTGAAATATTATTAAATGATGTCGAGTGTCGGAGATTGATATTTTGCTTAGATATAGAAATGTAGGGCTTATATAATAAATATTTATGTAATAAGTGACAGTTTATTTGGTAGAAATCGAGTATTTCATTTGAGGATGCACGATGAGAAACTGGGAGGACATGCAAAGCTAGAAAAGAATAATTTCAACGAAGCGTTGATTGAGGGTTTTCCATCCTCGAGTACAATTTAATTGACTGTAACCTTGTGAATATCTCGTATTTCGCTGTAAACATAGTAATACGTCTTTTGTTACATACTCGTATTTCACGATAATTCTTATTGAGACATTAATTTTCCGGTTCACCGCCTATTTTGATACCGATGATATCGGTGGCTATACAAATGTAGCGTTGAAATGACAATAATACAATTCATTTACAAAATAGATATAGATTCAGGATTTCAATCATAATAAAAAATGAATTTTCAGTAAAATAATTAGTTAGTTGTATAATTAAAAATGTTAAAAAAGTCACTTCTACAGGTGGACCAAAAAATAACCATGTTTACAGGTTATATAAATGTGTGCATCAAATTTAACAAGGAGGAAGTTTAAATATTGTGCAACATAAAAGTGCACAATGTATAAAAATAATAGCAAATAAACAATGACTTATCTGATGTATGACTGTAAAGTCATACGTCAAAAAAATAATATAAGTACAGGCGGCCCTCGACTTTCGCACATAATTGGTTCTTGAAACGTGTGCGAATGTTGAATGTTCAAAAGTAGAGGGACATAGAAAAAACATTAAAAATTGTATTCTAAAATATTTATTTATCAGTATGAATAAGATAATCAGGAGTGCTTAAGGACGTTGTCGTGGTACAATATCGTCAATAGTTTTTGGATCATGTGCGTGGTAAGAGTATAGGAGCGAGTAGCGATATGAACGATCACCTTTGTTTCAATACTGTACCCGTGACAACATACACATACAAATCTCATATATATGTATACACAAACACTATGAAACATATTCACGTCTCGCAATTTGGCAACGTCGCTTATGCCGCACAGTTGGACATACTGGGCTTGTATACTGGATACAGCGCTTCAGTGTATACAGACTCAATGTATGTACAGTATAGCGTTGCCAAGTTGTTTCTGTTCGATTTTCCCGCGTGTGCTTTTTTCCACAATTTTTAATTTTTGCATTATTATAACTCAATAACGGGACGGTCAATATATTTGTTTTTTTTTGTCTAATTCAGAACAAAAACATTTATGAATTGTTAGTTTTTTGAAAGTTTCTGACTGTTAGTTTTTTTATTAGAATTAATAAAGTGGTAGAACTACTACATAGCGCATATACTCTCCATGCTAATGACCCGAACTTTAATTAAGTTTATCTCGAATTAGAGGCGGTCAATCGATTTAAAATTTTAAGGATAATTGTATTATAATGTCCTCAATGAGTATTCTAAAATTTAGAATTTTCTGACACTATGCCCATCGCACGACAACTACCTTAAGCGCTTTCATATGTTTTTTTGTAAAGTTGAGATTCCGTAGCCTCTAGTAGGTAACACTATAATATTAGAGAATCTCTAACAACAATATTAATTGTTAGAATTGACTTTTTTCATGAACACTTTTTGCAGTATCGACAAAAATCTAAAAAATTTAATTTTTAAAAATGTGCGAAAGTAGAATGTACGAAAGTCCAGGGCCGCCTGTATAAGGAAGTCATAATATCAAATAGAATGGTAACTTGTAGTATCATTCTTTAATTTCTTTGTAATATTATACCGAGCGCGTTGTACAGTTACTTTATTCGTAATGTCGTCAAATTGTAAGTTCGAAGTTGCGCATGGAACGAATTCACGTGTGAAACGAATGTGTCGTTGAAACGCAATTCTCGTGCATCTTAGGACTTGTAGTACGTCGTAAGCTGAACAAAGGCCGATTGTGAACGCGGATGACGAGAACGAGATAACCTCTGCTTTCGTTGAATTTTCTCTGTAACCTTTGACTCCGGTGATTCAACGTCTTCATCGTTTATCGCGTAGAATAGAACGTCTAAACGGAAGTTTAAAAATGTGAAAGTACGTTACTTTTCTCAGGGTATTCCTTTATGTGTATTTGTCTTATGGATGTAGAGTTTTTTATAAAATCCTATAAAGCATGTTCTCTAGCCGTACAACCTCAGCGATTTTGCCTTTGCTGACGATGACTTTGTGTATTTTTGCGTCAGAGTGTTTAGAAGATTTCATCCCTTTTTTTTCGTTCTCGTTCCCTGATAATAGGTTTTTAACTTTGATTAAATTTTACGGAAAAATAAAAAGTTTGAAGTCTCACGCGGAGAATAGATGCACGATATTCAGTGACAATATCGTCCCGATTTTCTTTATTGAAAGTTTTGATAGAGTTGCAACAAAGTATAACTGCAGACCTCTAATTAACACTAGATTTACGAAAGCCGTCAAATTGACGGGTCCCTACTTGTCTTACAAACGTTTCTCAAATTTATAGGGACGCTGCACAGTAAATATTTCACGTGTATTTTATAATACAATAATGACTTAACGAATTACCATTTCTGCCGCTTGATCCTTCCTTTTTCAAAGTCTTTATCTGATATATTGCAATTCAAAAGATTTCACGCCCGTGAATCTAGTGTTAATTCCTTTTTCTATTCTTGTTTCGACTGTACATAAATGATTGCAGTGCCACTCGTAATATAAGTAGCAAATTGTAATCGATCTAGTTCCTTATCTAGTTCCTCTATCTTACCGTTGATAGTGGATATCACGGTACAGTTATGCCACATGGAAAATAAAAATTTCATTTTTACTACTTCCACACGTGATGTGTATGTTAGTTGTACAAAATACATGCTTATTGATATTCTCGGTTGTCTGTTCAGTTTTACATCTATTTGAACTAAACATAAATATCGCGAGTACATTTAGGATTAATTTTAAATTTACAACGTATAGATCCTTAATATTCTTCTTATTTTTCACTCCATTTTGCTACATAGCTCCAGCTTTTTATTCTCCAATACTTCAAGTTTATTTTAACAACAGAATATAATATTAACAATACTTATATCGAATTCTCACTCTTACAGCTATTTAACTTCTTATTTTCCAATCCAATTTCCTGATTTCTACATCTTCAACATGTGAAATCTTCACATTAGGCCAGAGTGTACTAATTGCAACAATTACTAGAAAGCACATCAATTATCACAGAACAATCGTGTATTCAAGATAAACTTTGTATTTACACCACACTCAACAACCAGGATTTTATCAGTTCCAACGAATTACACGCAGAATAAACTCCGGCATCTTCGTCAAGCACCTAAAAACGAACGTTTCCACTCCATTAAGAATTCGTAACGAAAACTACCGTGCTGAAAGGGTTAATAACGCGAGATACGGCATGCGATGTTTCAACTCCTGAAAGACATCTACCATTCTCTCTGAGACTCGTGGCATTTCAGTGAAAGCGTTCTCGTATCACTGTGAAACCACGAAGAATTGCTGGTAAGCGTGCAGCCCTCCGTTAAAGTCCATTTTTAAAATTTATGATCACGAGTTCTCAGGTTTAATGCACCGCCGGCCTGTATTTGGGGCAATATTATTTTTCCCGGTAAAACGGGACGCTCGAACCTCGTCGAGAGTAGTTCGCGTCTAAATGTGCGAGAGTGAGGCATGGAGGCGTATTTAAGAACACGCTTCCCGTCGAGTTGACTGCGAAAAGGAGAAAAAAAAATGTGCGCGTACCTACCGCGAGGCTCGCGTCGCCGTAGTTTTCTCCGGTTTCTGTAAAGAGGCCGTTCTTGGACAAAGAGCGATTTCGACAAAGAAACCGGGGAATTCTAAAGATACTGCACGCTGGGAACAGCTGCAACAGATGAGGTTGTAACGCGCCGTAGAGCACCCTCGAAACTGCCGATGTTGCCTGTGGCGCTCCAAGGACCGGTGATGTTTCTGGTTGTTGAACGGCTAGATGCTATCCCTTACGTTGAATTAATGTTGCACCGGTATTTAACACTTTGACTGCCATGTTGGTCATATATGACCGGCCACGGTTTCTCCTGAGAAGCCACGGTGGTCATTGGTAATCGGAGCGTTTGAACTTTTTACAATTGTAAAAAAGTAAATGAAAATTGAGAGTTAGTGTATTTGAATATGACCGATACATAGAAGATACTTTGCAATAAAAAGGGCCCTATTCAACAGTAAACATTTTTTATTAGAACATCAATAAAAGAAAATATTAAAATAAATCTTGCATCTTACGGTGCACTTTGTTAAAGCACCCGTGGCGTCCTGGGCTAAGTATATGATTTCGTCGTGGCAGTCAAAGTGTTAACCGTTTGAGTCCCAAGCAGCGCGATCGCGCTGTTGAGATTTTATGTCGAGAAAACCCAGTAGATTTCGAGCATTGTGGACAACTGACGATGCGATACCGATTGTCGAAGTCGCGAGCTCAGATTTACTGACGCAAGTACGTCACGCAGCTCCTTTGAATGTAAATAGTACATTTTACAATAGGTAGAATAATACTATAATAATGCAATGATACATTACAAAATGAAAATTTTTATTTCATTGTTATCTTCCCAATCATTTTTATCGAACGAAACTTGAAATATTTATAAATTTTACAGTATGCATATGTAATAATACATATGAATTTTATAAAATAACGAATTACAAATTAACAATATTTTTGTGTTATGAACAAGAAATTTAAATGCAGAGTAACACTTATAATTTGTAACGTCGGTGTTTATCAAAACATATTGGATGAATTCCTTTTTTACATCGCACGCAAATTAAATGTGATCTTTTTATTGCATTTTTGGTGCTGCAGACTACGCATTGTCGATATAAAATAAACAAAGCGCTATCGCGCCGCCTGGTATTTCTCGACATAAAATAAAACAAGCGCTATCGCGCTGCTTGGGTCTTTTCGTACTCATTTAGAGAAAGCGCGGTTGCGCTGTTTGGGATTCTTCGACAGTGTTTTTTCAATATCCCCTGGGACTCAAACGTTTAAGGTCTGCAGTGATTTTTCGATGGTGTTAACACTTTATCTACCGCACATTCTTCTGAACATTGTGCACGAGTGTATGTACCTACTTGCAAAGCTCTATGACATTAAAATTAAAATGTGAAGAAATACTCATTATGTCGTTTTAATTTCAATTGTTCCGAGGCAGCGTAACTTTATTTTATTATCATCTGTAATAACAGATTAACCCATTGCCGTACAATAACGAGTGACACTCGTGACGCGATAAATGGAGTAGGCAATTTAAAAAGTTTTCCACAAATTATTAAATTAAAAATATCAGTGGGTTACGATACGGTCAAATTATTTCTATGCTATTTCATATTGCTTTATGTTATACGCTATATAAAAAATCAGGGATTGATTCTTATTTCAGCAATTAATTCTGAGTCGTTGCGCATTCAGCTACAAAAGAAATGGTACGGCAAGGGGTTAATAGACTGTCGGCCAATGAGTATTGATAAACAGAAAGCCTATTAATAGGCTTCCGGTTGATGATGTGTTAACGTGCTTGAGAATTTTTGATCAATTAGACGGGTTTATTTTGCTCTTGTTAGTTTCCTGGAATTCGTGTCTTGTCTTCTATTTACTATTCTAATATTGTTCAGTATTTATGATTTGTTGTTGGACGGTGTTACCTGGCTTAAAAATTTTTAATAAAGAGTACGGGTTTATTTTACTTCTATAGTTTGATTTTTATATGAGTCTATTTTACGTGTGTAAGTTCACTGGAATATACGTTTCTTCCATTTGCCTAATATTGCACCACTTTTTAAGCCTTGCGGTGATTGTTTAATGGTGTTACGTTGTTTAATAATAGGTTTTAAGTAAAGACACTCTTCGATAGATTTATTCTCCGTTCAGAGGAGAATAAACGTCGCTAATTGGAGTGTGCGAAGTCTATTATCTAATTACGCGGTTGCAAACAAAAAAGTAATTGTAATCCAAGTCCTCTTGCCTTGCGGTTATTGCGTACAAAGCGTTTTGCGTCTGTAGTTTTCGTAAAACTGCCTGTATTCAGTAATTGAATGTTTAGTAATAACTCCTGGCCAAAAGTGGTCGTTGAACAATGTCAGCTTGATTGTGGATAATGTACACAAGTTTTTATGCAGCCTGATTAACAGATTGCATATGCAAATAGTATATTTGAACGTTATACAATCATGTTTCTCTATGTTCGACGAAAAATCGACCTTCACTTCCTACGAACTTCCAGGCAAAGACCTTGAAATCGTGGGAGGAACTAATGTGAGAAACAAGGTCATTGGTTCGCAGTGATGGTTAGGCAATCAAAATTCTATAATTACTTGGCAGTTTTACAAGTTTTTAGTCTCAAACGTACGGCTTAACGGGATATATGAGAATGCCTTGCAACATTAAAACAAACTCCCTTCACCCTTTGCAGTTTAACACTAGAACTACCAAACTAGTCAAAATGACTGGTACACAATTTTTTCCAAAAATTCTCCAAAATTATAGAACAGTCTTAGAATAAATATTATATGTCCATCTTAAAAAACATAAATCACCGAATCGATTATCTTTTCCGCCTCATGATTCCTCCTTTTTCAAAGTAGCTATTTAATATTTTGAAATATGATAGATTCAACGCCGGTAGTTCTAGTGTTAAATTATTTTTACAATTTTTCGTCAGTTAAGTGAAATTAATTTTTTAAACTTCCCTGCTCTTAATTATGGAGAATAATCTAACCATCGTAGTAGTTGCATGTAGTGAGGAATATTTCGAGACAAAATTAATTTATTACATGAAATTGACTAACCAGACGATTACGGACTTGAGAGGTTCTAGTGAAACTTTGAAGAAATATGGATGGTGCTGGTAAAAGCGAAGAAAAATTTTGTAAATGTATTCCAAGGGGTTGTATTCACCCCTCAAAGTGCGCTGAATTTTCAAACTTTCAATATAACTTGTTAGCTGTAAGGGGTGGAAGAAAACTGTTTATACAGAAATTGCATGGTGTCGGGGAACCTGACAGGCTGTAGAACAAAAGATTAAGTTTTTGAAGATTTGTTAACAATTCTGACGTATAAGACAGGATGTGCTAAGTGAATTGATGATAAATTGGAATGAATAAAGGAAGTTTCTGCTCTTATATCATCTAACTGAAGCGATAACAGAAATGTCCTTGTTCTCATAAAATTAATTTGTTACAATTTTCGATAATGTTACATTTCTGTGTACAATACAATGGTACAATTAATATGGATACCAATAATATTATAAATAATAATGAACAGAATTAATAATGCATATTAATTGCACGGTTTATTAACACTATTCCTACCGACACTTCATGTATACCTTTTCCTACAGCAACCGGTGAATTTGTCAAATGATAATTTTTTCCCAGAAAATGAACAGTAAAAAAAGGAGTGAATATTGAAAAATGTATTGTAATGTGAATGTATTATACCTATATTTGAGGAAAAGTCGTGAAGTTTGAAGGCGATTCAATTACGTTGTATATAGGAAATTCTAATCGAAATTTTAAAAACGGTCATTTGACCGGTCGTGGTAGGAATAGTGTTAATTTCTAACATCTTAAGGATGCAGATTATTTCTGAGTTCCGTGAAAAAATTGCTGATACGTACATTCTATGCGTGGATAAAGATATTCCTATAAAGATATCGCAAACTCCTCTTTGCACATCGTGATATCAAATACGGGCATTTAAAAGTAAACATTGAAAGCAGTTCTTTGAAGTGATATCTGTTTCGTTGGACGTAGCATTCTATGATTACTTGGAATATTCTGAAAACACTGGTTCATTTTGTTTTGTTGCAGACATTTTGATATAACGTTAGGGAACTATCATTGCAGCAAAGAAATTCACATATTTCTACTGTGCTACTCATTTTTAATATTTTTATTTTATCTTAGAAAATATACTTCTTTAATTGTAAAAATAAAGTTGTTTCGATTCAAAATTTGAAATTATATATCCTTTGGTCATTTCAAACAGCAATAATTTAAGGTAACAAAGCAAAGAATTGTGTAAATGATCCTTAAAAAATTTAATAATAATTATAAAGTTTCAATTTTTCAAAATGATGCCATTGTAAATACTCAATGTTTGATTAATGATTCGTATAAATTCATCGATTAGCAAAAAATCGTTCGGACGTAAGCCGATTTATCCAATCGAAATTTACATGTAATATTTAAAGGGCGATCGTATTTTTATGCTGTGATGTATTCGCAAAATTCCCCCTGGTACAATGAACAATATAAATCGCGAATCAAATTAGAATTTCATGCGGAAATTTTTGCATTCCTCTTGAAAACTCGTGAAACCGGAGAGCATGAAAACCTATGCGTAAAATTATTCACGAAGCAAATACGGATGAAATTTATGCACCTTGCCTCGTGAAATTTGTGCGATTCATCGAGCAGCGAGATACCATGACGTGCAAAATGTAATTGCTTGTTTTGACGTTTTGAGATAAAATACATTTTCAATCTGCTTTGTTCTTTAACATTGCCATTAAAATAAATGGCATGAATCAGAAATCTTTACGATAATCAGAACTATTTATAATTTTCCTTTCACTCTTATTCTTATTTCGTATTTAAACTACGATAATTACTTTCATTCTGATGGACTTACGTTTTAGGTGAGTTCTGAACCACCAAAATTTTCCTCCAGATTTCCCTTTTCGTTTCAACATATTTAAACTTTTATTTTCAACTACACGTTAAGGTCTGTGTAACGTGACAATTCCCAACTCGGTTCAATATTTGCTATCGTTTCTACAAAGTATTTCTACATATCGCAATGTACATTGTTGCTAAGCAAAATAAATGATAAGTTCAATTGTTTTAAATTTTGTACTTACAATCAGATTACTTTTATAGTTACTTGCACATATTACACGAGGAGGAGACCACCAACTTGTATTAATATTTACAGTACATCTAATTCTGTTTTTACATGATAGATACGTTCCCGAAGAATGCGTGTAAAAAAAGTTCGTGTAAAAAAATATATTGCATCCATGGAAAAATAGAAGATTGGTGCCAGTCCTAAGAAATCAGCAAAAATAATAAAATAAACCATGAGTTTTCAAGTTAGGATCTTAAACATTTTATTTCATAAAGATTGCACATGTACCATACAAAGTAAATTATCATTTGGAAAGGAAAAAAAAACGTGTCACTAATTCATGAATACAAAAATTAGGCAAAATAATATGAGCTACATGTAAACAGATTTTATTCGTTGTCACTTTCTGACAATAAACGCATACGTTTTTCGTAAGACTGCAATCTTACTGCTATCACTAGAAATGTATTGGTTATCGTCTTCGTGCTCCATTGTTGAAATTATTTCTGTAATCTCTTCAACAAAATTAAGACTAGCCTCCTGTGGTCCCAATGTTTCAGTGGATTTAAGAACGAATTCAGTAATTAATCGCTGTGTTTGTGTTTTGGCTAGGCCACAGGAAAGCAAAATTTTGTTCTTAGAATTTGCATCGATCGTGTTCATTCAAAATAAGTCGTGTAAAAGGAGAATTAATTTTTTTTTCTAATTCGTGTTAAATCAAAGTCGTGTAAAAGAAGTTCGTGTAAAAACAGAACTGGGTGTACTTCTTTTTCTTTCAGATTGGACTTTCGATGAAATTTTTCGCGAAGTATGATAAGAAGCCCTTAGAAGACCTTTCCCAGAAGTCAGTGGCACACGTAAACTCGCCTATTCGTCAATTTAACATGTTAGTATAGTCAGACGATTGGATCGATCCAGTCGCACACGGAGTTAGGCTATTAAAAGCGTCTGGCAGGGCATAGTAAACGGTGGCTGTCGGCAGGGGTACAATAAGTCAGGCAAACTCTTTGTAATTGCATTTTTAACTCTTGAAGTTACACCGCGAGAATTATGATTATTGCAATGCAACAGAATGCTTGGATTTAATTTGCGCTGATCTCTAATATTTCTGCAGTTAATTCCTTTCTCCTGCGATGTACTTCCTGCACTTTGTTATCGAGTTGCAAAGTATAAAACTAAGTTTCTACCGTTGCGTATTTCAGTGCATCGAATATCTCTGAAATTCATTATTTTCATTTGAATCTTACTGAAAACATTCGCTGCTGATTATATTCTTTGGTAGCTTCCGGTATGCCGCTGAATTACACGTTACGTTTCAATTTCCTTTTAACTTTCATTTCGAAGTTTTTCAGTGCTATGATTACATAAAAAGAGACGTCATTGGATATGGAATCTGTAACTGTATGAGAAATATTTTGCGTATATATAATATTTTAAGAATAGTTTTTTTAGTAATATAGAGGGAAGTTGCAAAAATTGTATCTTTTATGATACTTTATAATGAAATTTCCTATTTTACTTTTATTTTTGTGATAATTAATGTTTTTCGTTCTCCCAAATTTTATGGAAACAAAAAATCTTAAGATGCATAGAGGAAATCTGAAAATAAGACATTAGTTAGTTAAACTAACAAGAAGATAGTTAGAACATATTATGGTGTACATTTTAAATCTAAAACCTACGTATTTTTCTAAGTGTTCATCATATTAGGTCCATTTGAATTTCCTTTCGGGATTCTTAAAAAAACTATATGCTATTTTTCGTTATATCATAAAATATTCTCTCCCAAGCACCTTCAAAATACAATTTTAATAATACACAACAATAATACAGAAATTCATACACAACAATAATATAACAATAATACAGAAAAAATTTAATAATACAGAACAACCTTCATTATTATACTAAAATTCTCCACTGAAAATTCCCACGAACCTAATAACACAAAATTATTTTACTTGCATCACACTAAAGAATGAAAAATATATCCTCATTGTCAGATTCTTTTTATTAACACGTTGAACGCCACCGGCATTTTCCTAGTTTCTTCATTTCTACTGTACTGAAGCTTTTTCTATTAAAATCACATCTGTATAAAGCAGAAACTTCAAAGACACGGATGGATATATATTCAGCAGAACTTTACCTTTTTAACGCCAACATTTAAATATTGAATGTATTACAAGGTTCGTAAATATTGCAATTTGAAAGTCATGTGAAATTTCATGGAATTCAATAGCCCCTGGTCACCGGTGACCCCATGGCAGTCAACGTGTCAATCTCAAATATAAATATAAAATTTTGACTATGCTTTTATATTGACAACAATGTTTGCCATCTCAATTTTAAATTAAGATTAAAGTTAAACGCAGGCTTTTAATATTTAAGTCTGTTCGACTTTTGCAATCTTCAAAAGTTGATTTCAGATCATACCTTTCAGAAATTTTCTCATCTGAGTTCATATTTCAATTGCGCTTGGTTTCGTCAATTTCCCGCTCAAAGTACGGTAATGATGTAAATGCATTTATTCAGACACCTTCAATAAATTATACTCGTTTCCCCGGTCGAATGACAATCATTTTCACTGTTTAGACGATTATGCGAAACATTTCGAGCTAACGTTCCGCTTGGAATTGCGCGTTTTTTTAAATCGACTTTCTTCTCCCACTTTCAAGCAATCCTAGTCGGCTGTTCAGCTCGACATACGTAATACGGTTCAATGCTGCGGCTGGTATGCGAGCGCTAATGCAACGGAAACTTTTAAGAGCATTTAATATACCCTGGGAATCTGACGCAACACTTTCTACTCGATCGAATGCTTTCGGTGGTTTTAGCGAATCACGGCATATCGCTGAACCATCGTTTCTTTCATTCCAATAGTTTTAGCGAACACGAATGCGCAGCATTTCGATTTTCAAATAGGAATTTTTTTCAGTTTTCTTTAGATAGCTTGAATTGTTTCTTTTCATTATTATAGGGTGCTCAATAATGCGGCTGTTGATGGTACATTGTTTTCTACGAAGAAGTTGGATGCAGAAAGGAATTTTTTCTTTTAATTATAATTTACTAAAATTCTAATTACAAATGATTAATATTGCACATTCAAATGTGCAAATTAAGTATGTTAAAAGAAGTGGAAGTAAATTAGAAAATAAATCGGTTAATTTAATTGTTGAAATTTTTGAAAAAAACGCATCGAGAATTAGAGATACTTTTGGAAAAAATTCAAAACCTGTGGTTTTAATTTCCTTCGAAGGTCTGGCATTATCATAAATGTTATAATCATTAAAAATATTGAGTTAGTATTAATTTTGGTATAAATTGTGCCCATGTAGATTTAAAAGTATGTATTTGAAAGATTAAAATTTAACTGTCATCAATTGTTACAGGAATACGGTTTTAATAAGTAAAGTAAGAAAACATAAAATTACTTCTGGTTTTGATAAAATTTTAGTTTCAATGTCTACCTGATTTATTCGAGACGAAAAGAATAATGTTGAGAAATGCACGACGAAATACCGAGGTAAATGAAACAGAGGAAAAAATGTGCATTGTTATGTAAGAGAAGAATTTTTATCATACTCGCATATTTTACTAGAAGAATTATACAGTAGCGAAAATTAATACTTGTGAAATTGCTGACGTAATTTTACACAATTTCTGGTCCGAAGAAAGATCCAATCTGGCAAAGTGAATTACAATGTTTTGGATGAAATCGTGAGTGCAGTATACGCTCGACCTTATGCAGAATGCACTTGCATGTAATTAACTGTACATATGATTTATAGACCGTTATTCTGTATTACAGCGTACGAAATATTCTGAACAATTATTTGCTTACCAATGACACAATGAGACTATAAAATAGTAGAATTTCATTGAAGAGTTCGTAATAAACGTTGATTATTTTAATCGTCTATTTCAACAATACCTTGACAACGATTGAATATCCCGAATGTAGTGCCTATTACAATTTTATCGTTTTGCAATGACTTCGTGATTTATTTGAATGGTTCTTAGATCGCTGAAATATTAATCTATATTTCAGGTATTTATTCTTTATTCCTCTTTTAATTCTTCTTCAGTTTCATTGTTCCTTTTTTTAATGTAACTGCTATTCCTTTTCAATAGCTTTTCGTCAAAGATGTTTGCAGAAACATACTTTTTAAAGCTTGTATTATTGCCATTACTTTAAAGTGTAGTTTAATACTTGTGATTTTTAAGAAGAGCATAGGATAGGTCGCTTTTATTAAAGAATGTATTTAATTAATTCGATAAATAGTTAGTCGTTAATTCAATTTCAAATACGTTACTTAAAGAATTAATTTTTGACCTATCTATTTATTCAAAAATAAATTTAGATTCAAAATTCAAGACTCAATTCAGAGTATGTGCAAAGTCATTGCAAAATGATTAATATTATTACATAATAATAACTTTTCAACGTACTTTACCTACGTTTGTCGTAGATAATAACGTTAGTTAATAACTAATGGAGATAACTAATCTCCATTAGTTATTATATGATACTAATTCATTTAAGATAATATCATAATTAAAATAGAGAAATGTAACACGATAAAAGGAGACTTTATTATGTAACATGAAAATTGATCCCATTAGCTACATAATTATCGTTATTTAAATAAAGCATACACCATTCTAATTTCAGGGAAGCATATCGACTACAATTAGGATTCTATAAAGTATTTAAAGAACCCTATCGAACCACTATCCCGTCCGTGAAATATTAGCCCCATAAAGAATTACTTCCGAACATATCACTAATGCAGCCCCATTATACATATATCGTATCGTACGAAAATTTCCATCAACACTTCATAAATATTCAAGTACACTTCAATACTCTAATTCTCGTTGCAACTGCAATTAAAAAGTACACCTTCTATACCTGAAATTAAAACCCACCGCTGTGATTTCTTACTGTACGATATCTTCCCTTCTACTTTCCGGAATAATTTTACATACATATGTATAACAAAGAAATAAGCAGATTGCGTGGCGTGGATTCGCGATACGCCCTGTATCACAGTCTATTTTTATCATCGCTTTAGTCTCAGCGCGTTCGAATTCTTCGTATCGTCATGCCCTAATAAAGTTCCTTGCGGTTGCAGCAACGTAACATCATAGATTCGAACGTCCCGAATTTTGAGATTTGCAGCGTTAAAGTATCGATAGTAACGGTGCGTGCGTGGGAATAATGTCAAGGTTCCCATTGCCATAAGATACGATAGGAAACTGTCTCGTGAATGTATTTTCTGCACTGGTCGTTTTACGCGGCTGCATGATAAACGTGCGCACGAATGCTCGGATAAACTTTCGTCGGATCTACGTTTATTTTTGACGGTGGCTGAATGTTTTGAGATTAAACCGAAAAAGATAATATTTCGTGGGATGTTACTGAGAAATTCTCTCGTATAATATTCCGTTGTTGGCGTATGATAATAAATAGATGGTGTAGGAAGAACATGGTTGTTTTTATGTTACGGTTATTTCCCCTAAGACTTACTGTTTTAGATGGTTTTTGAATCACCGATGCAATTGTATATTAAATGATAACTTGGAAAAAATCCGCAGAGGCGACGGGAGATACGAACTCGAGGCCACTCATTTTTTTGTAATTTTTCGGTTTTAACTGCTATGCTCATTTCGTCTAGGATCCATTATTTTAGGTGGATTAAAACCACCGAGGCTATGATATACATGTCATGTTGAAAAAAATTTCAGTAATGGGGAAATTTGAGCTCGTGGTCATTGGTTTCGAGTTTGAGCCTTTACTGTTTCACTCACCACAGCTCTACTTCTCATAGCGGACGCAAACGACTTGATGGCCTGTTGCAAGTGTTTTGGTCTGATTGGCCAGACGGATAGAGACATCCCTCGTTCACACGTCGTTTTCGATTCTCACGCGCTACTGGCCGAAAAAGCCGGACATTCGTTAGAGCTGGGGAACCGTTCTTGGCAGCTGAGACGGAAGGGGTGATTGCTCTCGCACCGCCTATCCCCACCATGTCGGTCCTGGAAACCTCAGATCGACGAATGACAACCGAAAATAAAACAATACTTTCGTCGTTCACATGACGACGCAACGAATGTGCCGGTCTCTCTTGCCAATAGCGCGTCAAAATCGAAAATGCGTGAGGGAGAAGGACGTCCCTATCCGTCGGGCAAATGAGAGCAAATTACCCCTCAGCTGCCAAGTAAATATTCCATCAGTATATGTCGTCATGTGAACGACGAAAGAAGTGTTGTGTTTTCGGTTGTTATTCGTCCAGCTTCAGGTTTCCAGGAACGATATAACGCGAATGGGCGGTGCGAGCGACAGTCTCCGCTCACCCCGTACCTCATACTGCGAGACTTCACTATTTTTACCAGCTATACCAGCAAGCATTGGTCGGCACGCGGACTCGGGTATAATGCTAGAACGGTAAGAAGGCAGATGAGGGGTAATTTGCTCTGATTCGCCCGACGGATAGGGATATCCCTCTCCCTCACGCATTTTCGATTTTGGCGCGCTATTGGCAATAGAGACCCGCACATTCGTTGCGTCCTCATGTGAACAACGAAAGTAGTGATGCGTCTTGATGTGAACCACGAAAGTAGTGTTTTATTTTCGGTTGCCATTCGTCGATCTGAGGTTTCCAGGACCGACATGGCGGGGATAGGCGGTGCGAGAGCAATCTCCCCTTCCGTCTCAGCTGCCTTCTTACCGTTCCACCACTTTACCCCGGGTTCGCCAATCCCGTACCTGCCAACAAGAGCTGACAGGCCCATTGGGGGTTTAAATGTCGAGGGGGTATTAACACTAGAACTACCAAACTAGTCAAAATGACTGGTACACAGCTTTTTCCAAATATTCTCGAAGTTTATAGAAGAGTCATAGAATAAATATTCTACGTCCATCTCCAAAAACATAAATCGTCCAACCGATCATCTTTTCCGGCTCTTGATCCCTCCTTTTTTAAAGTACTTTTTAATATATTGAAATATGATAGATTTAACGCTGGTAGTTCTAGTGTTAAAGGAGGGATTCTTTAACACGTTAAGCGCCCCGCCGGTTCCTACGGACCGGTACTACACTTTCCGTTTAGGTACTTTATTAGAAAAGGTATCTTTCTGTTTGTTTTAATAAACTACATTAATTTTTGATAAAATTGTATATTTCTTACTTAACACTATGCCGTCCGGTGACACCACGTTGGTGTAATGCAAAAATATGCGGACAAATGCCGGTGACACCACATTGACTATTTAATGTAAAGGGTTGAAACCGTCCCTTGAACTTTATGGGTGAATTTTTCAATTTTTTGATGCGACTAGTCAACTGCGAGCGACGGGGAAAAACTTTGTGAATAAAAGTTGCATCGTATCGGGAAATTTGAACAGTAGAGGAGAAACAGTATTGGAATCCACAAATGCATAAACATCAAAATCAAATATGAAATATGCGATTTACTTATGGTTACATAATCTTTATCTATCTACACCTTTACAACGGTGTACACATAATTAGTTTGACTAAATAAGTTAGTTTACCGTTTTATAAATGCCATGCATGTTAGATTCTGCAACGATAATTAAAAAAGGAACAATTTTTTCTTTTCCATGCCCCGATAACATTAATTGTTGATGAAATAGGTCTCGCAATATGATTAATGTGTTTGCGTAAAAATCTTTCTTCCATCAGTTACAGTTTATGAGCTATACGAACTGAAAATTCAGTAGATTTTTCGAGGTAATTCGAATTTCAACTTTCTTTTACTTTTACCAGCCTTGTGCCCCACATTTCCGGTTTCATTTGTACTAAAATATAAATTTTCCGCTTCAGAGTCTTATTTTATTCGTAGTACCTTTGAAAATTATTCACTTGAACTACGTTAAAAATATTGAATTTAAAATATTTGTATTGATAGAACAGATCCTCTTTTGTGATGATGTATTGTTGAGAAAAAAGATTGAACTCAGTCTCAAATGGCAAGTTAAACTTTTATCTCTTTGTTTCATTTCTAGGAATACTTTTCTCTTGATACGCGTACACCCTTTTTCTCAAAAATTCATCCAAAACTATAAATTTTTGAGGAAATGAATGTAATAGATAAAGTTGAATTATAAATATAGAGAATAATAATAAATTTCCGAATTACGGAGTTCTACACAGTTTATCGATTGTTTCTCCCTGAACAAAATAAGCGCCACTGTGCTTAGTATATATATACTAATATATATAGAAAATGTATATTGGAAATTCAGAATTTCACGTGAAAGCTGGAACAGCATAATTTAGCGAGCAAAAAGACAGCTTCCGTCAGAACACGGGGAGAATGGGATGCAAAAACTGATGATTATCAAACTTCATGAATATTATATAAAACTACAAAAAATAAATAAACAGAACATTTCAATTCATTCACTGTCAGCTAAAAATTATTCCGTTTACACTATAAGTTTGAATAGACAATTAAAAAATAATAACCGACATCGAGATTTCGTACAATTTCGAAAAAATATTCTTCGTATCGTCACAAATAGAAAAAATACATTTGCAACGAATCAGCGAGTTGTTTTAACAAGATACGCCATTTTCTTCGCAAACTTAACATTCTCTTCGCACTAAACAACATTCACTTTGTACAAACTTCATCACACGAAGCAAATTTGAATTTCCTTGTCAGTGGCTGAATTAAATACAATCTCTACAGTTTCCTTGTCGTATAAAAATCCCGAATACTCTATCAAGTCAATATAGAAGCCAACAAAGTATCCGACTTATCGGCACGTGCGATTAAGTTAAACCTAATTATCGTATCGACGAGTCGCCTGCGAAAATGGACGAAGTTCGCAACGGCCAACAATGCGTGCTATATCGCTCTGTATTTTACTTCGAGCCATAAGATCAGTCGACGATACTCGTAGCATTGTCGTTGGCCACTCCATCCCCTTTAGCCGAGTGCTGCACCCTTCTCACGCACACCCAAGGAGCAACGGTCTGCAGGAGGGTTGCATTACCCCACTGGTGTAAAACGTTATTTTTAGACCCCAAGGTTTCAGGTACAAAGCATGTGCAATAATAAATTCGATTTCCGTTTAAGCTAATTTAACCGGCTGTTTGGTTCCAAGGTTGATCCTACGGGGGAAAATTGCGAGACTGAAATCACAGAGTTTGATGGAAGTTTTGGGAACTGCGAGGTAAAGGATAAAATTCTATACTTTGCTTTTACTCAGGGGTTTTATTTAACTCTTTTTACCAGTGATGGGATAAGTATATACCACGGATTGAAAATATTTTATTCTTTGTTATTTTTTCTTTCGTATTTTTCATCTCTAACTGCAACAGTCCGTTTCCTAGGAGCTATGGTTTCAGGTGGGTTTCGAACCACGGATGTTAAAATATACAAGTCACATAGGAAAAACTTCCCATAGGTGATAGGGGATTTAGACTTTGGCTCATTGATTGCAAGTCAGAGGCTCGTCGCCGCCATAATGGCAAAAATATTTTATCCGTAACCCTTGCTTAACACTAGATTTACGGATGTTGATTATATACCTATTTTTACTGAAGTGAGCCAATTTGACTCATACAAGAAAATTGGAGTTTTATGCAATGAAAATAGTTCCAAATCAATTTAAATAAAAGATTTATTATTAAGATATTCATTGAAAACTTTTTTTCAAAAAATGGATTTTATTAAATTATATTATTTCACTAAAAATGCTTTGTTCACGCGCGATGTATAAATCGAAATGATGGCAGAAGTGGGTAGGTAAGAAAGATAATGTAGCGGAGTAGCGAAAAGAAGTGAGGATAATTGTTTGTATATGAGAAGAGACAAATTAGAGGAGAAACAAATCTCGTGCGGCTTGCAAGCCGCAGTTGCCCAGGCCTGATGTAAGCTATAAATTTCATTTGTTATGCGATTAACTGTTAAATCATTTTATGAGTCAAATTGGCTCACAACAGTAAAAATAGGTATACCACATTTGATAATGCGAAATGAAGGGGTCTGCGGTGGAGAGGAATCAACATTTACATATATTTTATTACGTAACTAAAAACCAACATATGTTTTTAAAAAATAATATTTAAGTTTTATACATATATAGTAATCCAATTTTTAATGAGTCAAATTGGCTGGGTCCATAAATCTAGTGTTAATGTAATTGTGCATCAAGTAAGCACAAGAAGTTTCAAATATTAAAAATCTGAAATTCGTAGTAAAAGAGTTAAGGTGTGAGGTTTTCTATTGAATTAAAAGAAGCTCCGACACTATTTTACACATAGATTAAACTGTAAGGAGAAATTACTTTAAACAGAAATTTAATTGTACATTAACAAAGTCCACGATCCTCCTGCGAAAGCAAAAGTTTGAAAGTTAAATAGTTGGATAATATTGTAGAGAGGAATAAAGTATCTAGAAATTTTGTTTAGATAATTTTGATGACAGATACTTTTTCTATTTGTTGCATTTTGAGAAGCGGAATGTAAATGGCGGAAAACCATTTTCATTTTAAGGGGGAAGTTTTACTATAGGTGGAATATGATTACAAATGGAACGTACTGTCGTTCTTGTCCTGAATTACTCTACAATTCTCCAAAGGATTATTAAAATCGATGTGCTCGAACTCGCGAGGTACCCTTCATAAAAGCTATTTGAGATCTCCATATCCGGTCTCGCGGATGTTATGCAACTTCGTTTAATGTCATTACATATAGAGCGAGTGCACAGTAATTTTCTCGAGCAATTTTCGAATTTTCACTAGTTACGTCTTTAGATTACGCGACCAAGCGGTTTCGAGAAATTGTTAATTATTCGCTTTAATCAGTGCTCCATATTTATATTTTTAATCCTCTGTTCATGTAAAGTGAGAGCTACGCTTTCACATTGAACGTATCCGAAAAGATTTTTGTTTAATAAGCCTCGTGCTACGAAATAATCGACACGAATTGTTAATTACGTGTACTAATTAATCTATCTTTGTTGTAGAGAAAGTTGTATTTTCAATCTTTATTAAGTATCTCCATCCTTTTATTTCTTTATTCTTAGAATATCTGAGCTACTCTCTTATACTGCACATATAAAAATATTTATTTAACAAATATTATTCTGCAAAATAAGCTAAAAAGTGCATACTAAATTACACATTATTGATCGAACCGATTGGAATGAGTTTCGAAAGCTATAGAAAGTTGCGTTTTCAGCTGCATTAAATATCTGCAGATTTAACAATACATTTAGAAAATGTGAGAGTTACTTCACGTGAGACATCTATAAAAAGATTTTTTTATACATTGCCAGTTACAAAACATCCAATAAATACAGAATGTCCTTTCTGTAATTTATACTAAATATCTATCTACCTATTTAGCTACATGTTACATCTATATGCATCAGAAGATGTATGCAAAACTCATATCTATAAAAACTGAACTACTTCAATCTATCCATTTATTTAAATTTTACATTTATGTATATCAAAAGATATATTCAGAAATTACGCCCCTTTTTTCCACATTGTAAAGTTACATACGAAACTAGTTTTTTAGTAAGCCTTTTATTTTTATAAAATAAGAAACAAAATACACCTAATTCTGTTTTTACACGGTAGATACGTTCCACGGAAAACCGTGTAAAAAAAGGTAGGAAATACATACATAGAAAAAAGTGGATTAGTTCCATATCCTTCAACCCTGTAAAAAATAGTTCAAATAAATTTATTAAAAAATTTATTTGAAGAATATTTTAGATTTTTCAATCGTCCTAAATCGAATGAAATCATGTAAAAACGGAATCAATTTTTTTTTCTAGACCGAGTTAAATCAAAACCGTGTAAAAAAAGACCGTGTAAAAACAGAATTGGGTGTACATTCAAATTTAAAAGTTGCATACGTTCGAAACAATTCATGCATAAGACTTTTTATAATCTAAACGCCATGCAGTCGGTAATATAATATCGTTGCTCGTAGGCTTACGGCACAATTTCGTTCTGTAACCATACTTCCGCCCTTTAAACGCATACTTAAGTGACGGGAACCCCCCTCGCGCACAAATGACCCTGTCTACGATGACGTCATGCACATTCGCAAGAAGGGAGAGAAACATTCGAAAAGTACAAATGAACATTTTTTCGCCGATTAATACGAGCAATATTTTGCGATTTTGAATAACAGAAAGATGGGAACTCAGGGGACAGGGTAAGCAGAAAGAGAAAGAGTATTTTGTCGAAATTAAGTAAATCTGTGCGAGAATTAAATGTAAAGGACTTTTATGGCCATTGAGTAAGAAACGTAAAGTGTAAAAAGACAGTTTTGAAGTATAATGAATATTAACCCTTTGCGGTCCGAATTATTTTGTCAGGTTTGTAGCGAGCTAAGTGAAATTAATTGCTCAACATTTTCTGTCGTTAGTTATTCATTCTTTTTAATAATAGCAATAAATATAGGTACTGACAGATATTTATGTGATATTACAAAATCATTATGAATTTGAAAAGTCGATATTAGTTCGTTAGGAAATAAAATGAAGTGAAAAACTATGTCGAGTACAGCTCGACATAGGACTGCAAAGGGTTAATAAATGATAGGCAGTTGAGAGTATGGTATTTCGGAAATATTTGGTAAAGTATGCCTCCATTTCATTATGGAACTTATGTAGAAATATACAGGAGTACTCTGTTTTCTATAGAAATGTACGTAATACTGCTAATGTAATTTTGTTTAAATTTAATTACAAGATAACGGAAACTGTTAAAATGTTTACTTCCAATTTTTTACACATCTGCTGAAATTTAGAACGTTGCGGTTTGTGAAGCTTACAATTACAGTTAGAAAACCTTGCAGTTTGGAAATTTAGAGCATAGAGCAATCATTTTCATTTGAACACTATTATAACGTGAAGAAAGCACTTAAACTCGCTGTTTTTTAATTTGTTATGAAAATATTTGAATGTATAACACATTTGTTGAGATTCTTATAGAACAAACATTTTGAATTTAATACTAGAGCTCTGAAAGGAGTTCAAACATCTGCTTGGACATTTCATAACAGAGAAATCTCAGCGAAAATAGAGAAAAAGAAGAACTAGCCTCACCTGTGAAAATGATTTAGTCACTATCTACCTATTCTCTACAGTTCATACAGTTTTAATTGTGCAATCAGAGCGACGGAGCGTAGTGCAATAAATAATTTTCGTGTTCTACCGGAACTTCTCAACATACACAAAAGATTTCCACCGATGCCAACACAAACATGTACGTCCAAACAGCGAAAATTTTGGAAGCTGAAAAACTGCAGAAAAATCGGACCACCGAATTCATCCGGAAAACGAAGCCAGCAAATACACTTTACGTTATTCAGTTTCGATTCGTTCCATTAGAGCGCATGCAATTTCAGATATTTATACAAAACCGAGATGAAAAATAAACTATTTAAGTGCAATGCAATATAAATAAAATTGAGATGATATCGAAAAATTGAAAACGGTGAAAACAACCGAAATAACAGCCATGTGCAGAAAGTATCTCGAAATAGAGGTGGCCTATAGTGGTTATAGAGGTTCGGAGTCGCAATCAGTGGATTCTATTTCCAATCCCCCTTCTCCTTTCTCTGGGAAAATAATTTTTTCTATATTATTATTTAACACATCTTAAGCGGGAAACGTCTAAGCTCGTTTCGTCCATATTATTATTAAAGCGCGGGAGAAGACAAAACAAAGTGAACAAAGGCATTATTTTTGAAAAAGGAACTGAAAGTATATTAAAAAATAACCCACAGTTCAAAAGTTATAGCTATTTTATGCAGAAGTAATTTTGCACGCGAATTGCTGAAAATCACCCGGTATATGGTAAGAATTTGACGAGAAAATAGAGATATAACTGCTTAATAAATGATAAATAAATAATAAATAACCGCTTAAGATGGTTAATATATCATATCCTTGATAGTTCGAAACCCACCTAAAACAGTAGGTCCTAAACGAAATGACCACACCGCTGAAAGCTGGAAGAATGCAAAAACAAATTATTATTTAACCCATTGACTGCCAACTACGAGATATCTCATAGCTGCACTATAAGTTTGAATTAATAAGTTAACAATAATGGCCGAGCCCGTATAGAAATTGTGGAACAAAAATGTTCTTCGTATCATTACAAATGTTGAGATTATATTTTTGATTAATGAAACCAATGTTCTAAAAACTTTCTGTCATCTTCTCAAATTTTAACAAGCAAAGGTCATATTTGTTTATTTTCCCTGGCAGTGAATCGGTTAATATGTTATAGAATCAATGGTTCGAAACCCACCTAAAACAGTAAGTCCTGAGCGGAATCACCACAGCAGTTAAAACCGGAAAAGTGCAGCAAAAATTATTATTTAACACGTTGAATGCTATGGGGGTCACCGGTGACCGGCGCTGTTGAATTCAAAGCAATTTCATATGACTTTTAAATTGTAATATTTATAAATTTTTTAATTCAATGAATATTTACGCGTTGGTCTCAAAAATGGAAAGTCCTGCTGTCCATATATTAATTTGTGTCTTTAAACTTTCTGCTCTGTAAAGATGTGATTTTAATAGAAAAAGTTTCACTTCAGTAGAAATGAAGAAACTAGGAAAATACCGGTGGCATTCAACGTGTTAACACGTTCGCGGACGTGAATGCTATAACATCCATTTTCATCGTAATGTTATGTCAAATGATAAAGCCAATTATAATTCCTTTAATTTTATATAACCTTAATTTTTTGTAATTATTATGCAGTTTGAAGTGTTGGCCAAATGATTCATCGAGTATTTTAATACAATTTTATTTTTTCTCTGTGTAGTTAGAAGTGTAAGTTAGAAGTGTAATACTTGACTGTCTATTTTTGCAGCCAACTGAAATTTTTACTGTCCGCGAACGTTTTAATATATCATAGCCTTGGTGGTTTGAAACCAACCTGAAACAGTTAGTCCGAAGTGAAATCACTATATCAGTTAGAGCTGAAAAAACCAAATAAATTGGCTTTTATATCTCAGTACAGATCAATCTATATATTCTATTTTCCCCAATATTTTTCCATCAGTAGAGATGTCTGTCTCACTTCACGAAAATATACTCGACAACCAGAAAACCATTTCCACGAAAAAACTCGCTAACAAATGTAATACTATCACAACAAGTGACAAATAGGTTTTCCTTTTTATTCCGTCAATGGCACAATACATTCCACAAAAGAGCGTTCGGCACAGAAATTACTAAACGCCAAGAAAATCGAATTTACGGATTATCTATAAGGAGAATCGCGATGAGCATGCGAAATGCGAGCGTCGAGAACGTTTCGCTCGTGTACTCTCACTCTGCTTTGGTTTTCTAAACTGTCAGCTGATCCGGAATAAATGTGACGCATACATGTATGAATACATACATAGATACTAGCATATATACATACGTTGTTATGTAAAAGAGCGCGAATAAGCAGGTAAACGATAGCATGAGTCAGAACCGGAGAGGTTTCCTCACGGGGTAAAGAGGTGAGCGAAAAAAGGGAACAGCCGAATGCAAAATCGATCGAGAGTTGCGATTCAAATGTACCGTTACTCGGTACGGATTGTAGAGCAACATTGTTCATCTGGAGTTTAGAATCATTGATCCTAGTAGAAATAATAGAAGTAGTTGCTTCCCTTTGATTTGGATTTTTTTGACGCATTTGAAAAATTAGTTACATGAAAGTACATCGACAATTGTTAACACTAAACCTACCATGGCGGCCAAATGACCGCTTTCTAATTTTTTCTAAAAATTCCCCAAACTGATTGGGCAGCCATACAGTAATTATTTTAGGTCTATTGTATAAAACAAAAATTACTTAACTGATCATCTTTTTCACCTCTTCAAATCTCTTTTTCCAAATTACTTATTTCGTTACTCATTTCCATATAACAGATATAAAGCCGGTAGGTTTAGTGTTAATCCCTTGGCCTATAATAACGAGTGACACTCGTGATGCGCTAGATGGAACAGGAAATTTTGAAGCTTCCCAAAAATAATGAAATTGAAAATATCAGTGGAACACAACATAATAAAATTATTGCTATGTTATTAACCAGTTAAATGTGGCGATCAGTTTGCAAAGCGCGCACCAGTGTGTGTCGCGATAATCACTGCTTACGAGTTAGCTCTCAGGAAGTTATGATTCCAACTCAAATTATTTATAATTTTTATTTGTTTGCTTCATTCCGTTTTGACCTCTAAACATTTTAAACATATTAAAATTTACGAATATAATTTAGTTTTCGCCAAAATTACAATTTAAATATCAAATTGCAACAAAATTTTACGCATGACGGATATAGTCGTCATGACACAAAATTCTGCCACACCTCCATGACAGATATAGTCGTCAAACACACTTAACTGGTTAATATTGCGTTAAGTTGTAAGATATATCAGGAATCACTGATAAATGTTCATTTTAGCAATTTAAGTTTGAATTATTGTACGCACAGTCGCAAAAGAAATTGTAGGGCAAGGGGTTAATATAATATTAGGATTTTAATTAATCGGTAAATTTTGTTTAGTAACCATTTTTTGCTGAGGAAATTTAGTAGATGCGGAAATGAAGTCGTAATTGAGACAATTTACGATTCTTTTAAGAATGAAGATATAGATATAATGTTTTGTTAATTTAAAGTTACGAGATGTTACAGTGGGTAAAAGCTGAAAAATATGTAGAGGAAGAGAAGAGAGTAATGGATTCAATTTTTCATGATATCTCGACTGACTATTTCTTTTTTTTTTGTATTGCAGAATACGCGTTTTTGGATGCAGTGGTATATTAGACTCGGAGAAGAGAGAATGTCTGGTTTTTGTCTTCAGGCTCGTTACAAACAGAGTGTTCCAGAAATTTTAATTGTTCTTTGTAGTTTTAGCGAAGTGAAACAGTCACGATGAGATTTTTTCTTTCTGCCTACATTCCGTCCACGTAATTCATGGTTATTGTCTCTCGTTTTTCAAACTGAATATTTCAAATCAAATCATGGAATTAATTTATAAGAACCGACACTTAATATGAATTGATATATCATCGGAAATAAAAATATTTATATTGTATATTATGTAAAATTTCGACAATTTCTAAAAAGTTATCATACATTAAATATTATGAGAGTAGACAGTAATCGGTATTAGGATATTCACTGAAAGTTTTTCAATCCTTTAGCTTTAATATCAACAAATTTTGTCACTGCACCACAAATATTGCAATAAGCAAAATACAGGCAGAATGTATTACCGAATTTAAAAAATTCAACAATTTTCAGTTCGAATATTTTTGAAATTCTTCACGAAGTATGTAAAATTAATTTTAAAATTCTCTAAAAACTGATAATAAAATCATCGATATTATGATGTTGAAGAAAATTCAGCTGAAGAATGCAAAGTGATTGTCAAAGTGAAGTCGATGGAAAATTAATTAAATCTACGTTGAATATACCTCGACGTAGGACTGTAAAACATTAATTATAATTATGTCTGTTTAGGGTGATCAATTGAACAAGCAAAATGCGTCTTTCGTTCAACGTAATAAATTGCGCAATCCAAGCTATAAAATAAGAAGTTTAGAAAATCTCACGTTATATTATCTGCTAGGCACGGATTAAAAATGATCACGTCGAGCAGGTGTGGAAGATTAAACGAAACATTATACTGTCTTTCAAGCATCGTACGAGACGTTTGATAGAATCGCGCAGCCACATTTGCTACAGGTGCAGACTGATGTTTATGCTGATAGACGCATTCGCAGACAGCGAAAAGAAAAGACTCGAAAATACAGAATGTTTCTCGACGTGAACGATATTTTTGATTGGCGAACGAAGGACATGAAAATACTGGAAGATAATTCAGTTATAGCAATTTTTGTGTTTCCATAAATTTTATACCAGACTGTCTTCCAGAGTTTCAATTTTATTTTCCATGATTCGGTTCTCACCTGCTATTAATCTGATTTTATTTCGAATTTGATATATATTTACCAATTATTCTTTGATAATTATGCTTAGAAAAATCCAATATCGTTCATTTCGGGAAAATTTACTGACAAATAGCAACTAAAACGGCGGAAGAAATTATGGGAGAGTACAACTTCAAACAGGACGGTAAAGTGTTAAATTAATTGCGGTTACGTGGGGTGGTGGGTATGGAATTAACGGCTCAGACTCGCAATTAATGGCCCCGAGTTCATATCTCACGTTTCATCATTTTTGCTACATTTTTCCTACATGATAGTAATTTCGTAGCCTCGATGATTTGGAAGCCACCTAAAACTGTAGGTCGTAGCCAAAATGCCCATAACAGTTAAAGCCAAAAAATACGGAAAAAATGGTTGCTGTCCACTAATCAAGAAAAATCAAATATACATTTAATCACTGAATTTTCCGAATAAGAAATATTTTAATAATTTACTATTCTAATAGGAAGCTTTTACGATTTTAACAGTAATTTCTACGACAATCAACAATGCCTTATAAAGTATCGAACGTTGTTCCTCAACAATTCAATTAAATCAGTTGAACTTTAACCCTTTGCAGTCCTATGTCGAGCTGTACTCGACATAACTTTTCACTTCATTTTATTTTCTGACGATTTAACATCGACTTACCAATTTCATAATGATTTTGTAATATCATCGAAATATTCGTCGTTACCTATAGTTTTAGCTATCATAAAAAAAAATAAATAACCAACGATAGAAAATGTTGTGAAATTAATTTCATTTAGCTCACTATAAAACTGACAAAATAATTCGGACCGCAAAGGGTTAAATTTAAACTGATTTTTTTATACCCCCTTTAACACTAAACTTACCGAGCCGGTCAAAATGACCGGTTTCCACTATTTTTTAAAAATTACCTAAATTGATAAAGGAGCCACGAAGTAAATATTCCACTTCTATCTTATAAAACCTAAAGTACTTAATCAATTATTTTTTTCACTTCTTGAATTCTCCTTTTCCAAAGTATTTCATCGGTGTATCTAAATTTTGGTAGATATAACCTCGATAGTTTTATTGTTAAGGGAGTATGACGAGGTTTATTGGACCTCGAAAATGGCGGCAATTCGAATACAAGGTCAAGCAGGACACGTGTTTGTGTGAACTTTTTTCATTGTTTCCACGTCCTTCGTTCGTTGCTGAAGTGGAACCCAGATATTAACCACTTGTCCGGAAGTGGACGTGCTACGCATGTTCTTTATTATCTCTCCCAAACCCGAAAGGGAGATACACATGTAACATGCCGCGTTAGTTACATCGGTGGACCACTGTGATCTTATTATATGAACATCTTTATTACGAACTTGTATTATTTCCTTACGTACAAAGATATAACTGTGTTAATGCAAACTTATTTTATCACTGTATGTATTTCTTACTACAAAATTTCTTTTTCACGGTATTTTATCACTTTATATATCAAATAATATTTCTAGGGGAACATAATTCCCTGTAGGTGATACATTAACAAATTGTACGTGCTGCATGTTAAAAAAAACTAAAATAGAAAAAAGCTAAACACATTACCTTTAGATTCATGAAAAAAATCTACAGCGAAATTAAAATTGACATATGACAAATGTGAAAACATGCAGTTTACGAAAACAAAGAAATTGATAATGCTTTTACCGTTGTCATCGTATAGCATTCAAGATTTAACACTAGAACTACCAAACCTGTCAAAATGACTGGTACACAATTTTATAAAAAAATTCTCAAAGTTTATAAGAGAGGCATAGGAGAAATATATTACGCCCAACTCAAAAAACATAAATGACCGAATTGATTATCTTTTCTGCCTCTTGATTCCTCTTTTCTCAAAGTACTTTTTTAATATATTTAAATATAATAGATTTAACGCCGGTAGTTCTAGTGTTAATGTAAAGTGGATGAACAAGATGAGAATAAATGTAGTGATATTGAAATTTGCAGGAAAAATAAATAAAATAAGAATGAGGGACGTGATTTCCTATAAACCTCAATACAAATGTTTGTAAGTAAAAGTACACTGTGAAATTAATAGGCCACGTCTCTCATTTGTGTCTCTACTTCTATTAATTTCCAATCTCTACTTCTCGTCTGTTAATTTCCGGCGTAAGAGCTTAGCAGATAGTTTGTCCAACAGAAGCTTAAGTTCGACAATTCCTGTACTTTTATTTCTTTCGTTCACACGAAATATTTGTCACTGAACGTCTCGTGCGTGCAACGTGCCCTCGAATCAATACTTTCTGCACTATAGGGGCACATCCAGCATTTTTATTGCTCGCTTTTCGTTGCCCTTCTCGTTATAATCTTTCTCTTTCCCCTTATCCTCGTTTCTTTTTCCCAAGCCGATTATCTTCTCTAAGCTGCTGCACACTACACCATGAATCCCTTGCTCTTTTTACCATAGATCGATTTTCCGTTTAATGTTACAAATTTCAAAAGTTAGACAATGTAAATCGACGATGAAATTATAATCGTCATGAGGCTTTACTTATTTTTTGTAACTTTATGGATGAAAAAATATGCTCGAATCACGTATTATTTTTTAAATTGTATTTAAATGATGTTTCTCGCAAATATGCGACAATGCTGCATTGCGAATATTGCTTGAGAATAGAAAGTGCGAGGATTCATGCCTGAAGTACTGAAAACAAAACATTTGTGTCATAACGACGAATGCAACAGTTAACACTAAACCTACCAAGCCGGTCAAAATGACCGGTTCCCATTTTTTTTCCAAAAATTACCTAAATTGATAGGAGAGGCATGAAGTAAATATTTCTCTTCTATCTTATAAAACCTAAATTAATTAATTAATCATCTTTTTCACCTCTTGATCTCTCTTTCTCCGAAGTACTTGTTCAGTATATCTAAATTTTAGTAAATATAACGTCGGTAGGTTTAGTGTTAACAGGCTCAAAATGCATCACAATTGTTGTAAAGCAGTCTTGCAGGATAATATGAAAAATTGTAGAAATCATTTGCAGCTGTTTGCAAGGAAAATATTTCTTAACGCGTAGTCCATCAGATGCTTTAACATATTGTTAAATTATTTAAGTTACTTACGTATTTAACAAGTATTTTAATTGGAAATTTGAAGATGCTATTTCAAATAACACAGATAACATTGCGTAATATGTTTTTCTACGAAACTCACGTGAGTTAATGCGGTTACGTCTAAAGTACCCGGTAGAATTAATGTTACTAAGTTACGGTGTTAATTGTTATAAATGTTACATCAAGAGATTTGAGGATATCACATCTTGAGACATGGGCGTATTGTAAATTTTCAACTTGAAATAAACTTGATATATTTTTATAAATAGTGTTGGTTCGTTGATAATGATACGTAGAGCTCCGTGAAGGCGTAAAGCGCGTAATAATATTTAGTAAAATAATACGAAAATATTTAACGAAGTACGTCATGACTGCAACGTGTCAACATTAAGGTCATCAATAGATAACTCAATCAATAATAACTACGAACCAAACAAATCAATATCATCATCGATATTAATATTTTTACGCTTTTAAAATAATTAATGAAATTTTTCATTGTACCGCATGTGTTCCATGTTCATACAATTCGCGTTTTTTCGAAGTTTCACTATCTTTGAAAATCCTAATATCAAAAATACATTGATGACTTTGCAATGAACGTAACGATACATCTTTAAAAAAGGAGCAGGAAGAAACGAATTTAGAAAAGGCGGCGTAATTTTAAAACTGATTAAGCTCCGAGTGTCTCTGATTACCGGTAGCATCCGTCGTTTAACTAAGAAATCGCCTGACAATTTTCTCCGGTCAATTAAGCTCCCTAACGGTAGAAACGCATAATGTATCTTGCCGGAGGAACGTGTTACACATAGGAAGCACATAGGTGGCTTTCTCCTCCTACTGCAAGCTTATTAGCTCCGCTACTGCTCCACTAATTGCAAGTGCTAGTTCCATAATCAGGGTTTGTAAGCGTACCGAATACACATTTCAAAATAGCGTTTCCACACTTTTCTCACTTCGTTGTCTGTTATTAACACTAGAAAGACTGAAACTTATTATATACCTATATTGCCCAAAAGCAGTCAAAATGACTGCATTGTGAAAGAATAACTAATGTGTAAAGAAATTTATTTAAAATTAATTTTTAATATTTTTTTATATTATTTACAGTTATATAACAGGTTGTTAGTAAATATTAACAATAAACAAAATTTACTTCACTTGGAAAAAAAATAATTTATGCATTATTATTTGTACATTTTCTGCGCGGTAGAGAAGTACGCGGAAAGAGACGAAGGTGTGATGCTAGCATCAAAATAACTTCCACCTAACCTACGGAATGAAGAAGCACATGTGCTTGTATGTTATCATGTAACGGTAATCGAAAAAAATGAAAAATGTTATTTCAATGCAGAGCCAAACTAGTCATACAAGGAATTTACTCAATTCAATCATAAGAGTCATTTGATTATTTTAAATTTCCCAAGCAGTCAAAACGACTGCTTTTGGGTAATATAGGTATAACACATATATATACCGGAAATGAAGGAGGGGGGAGGTAACTACAATTATTAATAAACGCATTTATATGTTGTACAAAAAGTCACAAAATTCCAAGAAATTGTATCATTATATACATAATTTGTTTTCTAATTGAAATTAAAAAGCAGTCAAAATGACTTCCTTGGGCAATCTAGCGTTAAGGAACGAAAGCAGATGGAATCGAAGCTGAAAACGTGAACTTTTACGGTATCTTTGGAAACAGTATTGAAATTGAAGTTTCGATTGGTTGGGATTCAATTAATGAAAGCGGAAGTTGCACAACTGAAGTGTGACGAATGTCATTGGGAAAAGTTCTGAATATGTATTATTCGTTTAAAAAGAATTTACAAATGTTATTTATTTATTTATGTAGTATTGTTAGTTATATTTACTCTTTACTGAAGAGTTCAAGTATGATTTGCTAAAATACCTGAAATTTTGAAAACAAGGGAAAGTATTCGATTGCAAGTTGCAACTTTTGTGTAGACTGTTGACGAACATTGCGCAGGATGGAAAGATGAAAATATTATTTTTTTGTTATTCTCAAGAGACTAAATTATAATGTAGTAAGACGATTTAATTCTTTAAGTAAAAGACTATCAGAATAAAGTGTATCAGAATGTGTTTTGCACTGTTATACAAAGATTATAATGTGATTAATATGATGTCCATCAACAACAAATATTCTTAGAGTTACAACTTTTTGATTAAGTCAAAGTAATAATTAAAACTCTCTTTGCGATAAATTTTTACAAACTGTTTCATACGTTGCTTTCTTTTTGAAAGTTTAACACTAGAACTACCAAACTAGTCAAAATGACTAGTCAAAATGACTTTTCCACCTCTTAATTCTCCTTGTTTCAAAGTACTCACTTAATATATTTAAATATAATAGATTTAACGCCGGTAGTTCTAATGTTAAATAGGTATTACCTGCTCGTAAACTAACAAGGGAACATCCCGAGGTGCCACACGCCGATTTTGATGAAATTTTAGTATGATGTAGTACTCGTTAGAATATTCGACACGTATTTTTTTATATCGGCAATCGTCCACGATAAAGGGGTGAAAACCGCCCTTAAAGTTGGGGGCCAAAAGTGTATTTCGCTGAATATCTCGGAAACTATGAGAGATAGAGCATTTGCGTAAATTGACGAAATTAGCGCCTTTGCATTACGAATTTAACGGCATAATTTCTTTTGCAAAATCTCCATTTGTTTAAACAATATGTTGAAAAATAACATATTTTCGGCAGTTTTATCACTTCAATGTTATTCAATTTTCTTGAATATTTTTTTGTAAAAACTACATTTCCTATACAAAATTACGGATAAATAGGAATTTCGATTTTTGCATCAACAAAAAAGTTATTACATATGAGATTTTATCGTTCGACGCGCGAAATAGAGTCCCTACCCGAGTCGTTCCTTGTTCATAACTCCCCGGTAATTTGTAAATAAATTGATTTTACCGATAACCATTCGTTGCTAACAAAAAGAAAAGAATTTTCCGTTACTTTAATGCGATATAATTTTCGGCTACAGCACTGCGCGCGGTTTATGGAGGGACATTCCCAGGTCGGCACGGTGTGAACAAATAAATGAAACAACAAGAATGGAGTGTAAAATGCTTATAGAAAAAGTAGTGACCGCTCACCAACAATGAGAAGTAGCACAGCTTCGGCCTGCTTATTGTTAGAAATGTCAAAGATTATAACTCTTTGTCTATGCGTTACGAAAATCACAGGCTTTCGCCTGATGACAAATTTCAGGGATCTTTCCCATTTTTACAACATACTTCGGAAATTTCCTCTTCGCGAGGAAAAAGAGGGTGGGGTTTAACTATTATACTAATAACCAATGACAGACATGGTAAAGTCGATACGTCATCGTCTTTAAGGTATATACAATAGTAAGTGTTCGATATTTGTCGAATTCTATTCGCATCAACATTCGTATGCTGACGAAAGAGTTTTTGCTATTGCGAAGATTTTGGAAAGCGCTAATAGCTTCTTGCGGTAATAATTTACAGTAAGTATCTTTGTTAAAAACCAAAATTGCAATTTCTTTGCTATTCTTTATTATTTTACATTGTTCATTGCAAAATTAAAGCAGTTTAGATTTGCAGTCATGGCAGTAAATCCTACGAATATTATCAATATTTTAATTGGACCTGGGAATGTCCCTCCATAAACCGCGCGCAGTGCTGTAGCCGAAAATTATATCGCATTAAAGTAACGGAAAATTCTTTTCTTTTTGTTAGCAACGAATGGTTATCGGTAAAATCAATTTATTTACAAATTACCGGGGAGTTATGAACAAGGAACGACTCGGGTAGGGACTCTATTTCGCGCGTCGAACGATAAAATCTCATATGTAATAACTTTTTTGTTGATGAAAAAATCGAAATTCCTATTTATCCGTAATTTTGTATAGGAAATGTAGTTTTTACAAAAAAATATTCAAGAAAATTGAATAACATTAAAGTGGTAAAACTGCCGAAAATATGTTATTTTTCAACATATTGTTTAAACAAATGGAGATTTTGCAAAAGAAATTATGCCGTTAAATTCGTAATGCAAAGGCGCTAATTTCGTCAATTTACGCAAATGCTCTCTCTCTCATAGTTTCCGAGATATTCAACGAAATACACTTTTGGCCCCCAACTTTGGGGGCGGTTTTCACCCCTTTAACGTGGACGATTGCCGATATAAAAAAATACGTGTCGAATATTCTAACGAGTACTACATCATACTAAAATTTCATCAAAATCGGCGTGTGGCACCTCGGGATGTTCCCTTGTAAGAAAATGAATTAATTTTCGAGAAATCAATTTTCCCTTATTTTACGGATACATAATTAAAAAGGTATGCATTAAGCAATAGTTCCGACCTTCTCATGTCAATGACTCCAATGAGAACGCACAAATCATCAGCCCCAAAAAGGAATAACAATATTGATCAGAAAATCATACGCTGTGATATTAATTATAATTTTTCTTCACCAACAATTCGTGATTAAAATAAAAACCCACAATATGACATAGGTCGTTGCAAAATCAAAGATAATAACAAATTAAACCACAATCTTCACTTCCGTCCACATAAAAAATTCCATCATCCGAATATTGCAAATGCTTTATCGCTTTTTTCTTCCAAATGTACTTGAATCGAAACACAATTCTCGGTGCTTCTACAATGGCAAGGCAATCGAGATTAACATTTTTATCGAAATTTCGAACTGTCCATCGTCAATAATGTTTCTATCAGGGGCGTATAAACTTCTAAGAGAAAGAACAGGTAAATGCACGCCGGAAAAAGCAATCGAAACGCTAATCGAAGCTGTTCGCCTGTTTTCGACGAGTGCCAAATCGTTCGCTCGATTGGATTATTGCCGTTACTTCATCCACGTAATTTCCAAGCGGAGATTAACCCACGAGCCAGTCGATCACGGCAATTAAAGCCAACTGAAATTAATGTGGAGTCAGTTCTTTAGCCTACCGTCTTCCAACGTGGGTGTACAGCTATTTTAAATTGCATAAATTGCATCTATTTGTGGAAGACGCGTTAATTGTCTTGGATTTACCGTATTTACTCGTGACTTTGAGCCTAGTGGAGTTCATAGTTGAGTTTTCATAAAGCTTGGGTTATTTACGGAGTAGACAAAATTAAAAGACACCGAAGTTCTTACTCACAATGACAAACGCTAGTTTTAGTATTTATTGCCGTGCTTGTAAGGGATACCAATTGTTTCTACGTTTATTTTCTTGCGATTTTAAGACATTTGGTAACAATGACTCACTGCATGGGTCATGCAAATTCTTATCCGTAAAGCCGGTGACTCACCTTGTGGGTCATGTACAGAGATCGGTATCATCAGCCGGTTATCATTAAAATTGTTCTCAATAGCCAATACAGTGAATCTCAATGATAATTTCTACAACAGAACTACAAAACCTACCATTTAAAAAAAAAAAGAAAATTCGCCAATTCCACCTTTTCCCGTTTGAAATGTGAGGTATTAACACATTCGGTATTACTTTTGCAGAAAGTCAGAAACTGGTTTTAAAGAAAATGCTCTTGTTAGAGACTCAATTCATTCAAAATATATTTTTTGAAAGTTTCATGAAATGGGCGTAAAGTGGTATAATCTATCGAAATTAGAGTACCGAATGCATTTTATATAAACATTTGTCTCAATAATACCTACTGAATTTTCTTTAAGTTATAATGTCCCACTGGTACCGAAAGGGTGAAAGACCCGAAATCGAGTACATGACAAACCACAAAAAAACACTACAATCATGTTGTTGGATATCGACTCATTTTAAATATTTTTGTAAGATATATTCCGAAGTGACTCTGATTCCAAACAGGACGCACTACTTATTTTCAGTCATATATCACTTTTTCTAAACATTACAAACTTGTCAATGAGATGTCATAGAAACAACATCCGCCTGTTCGGAATCCGAGTCACAAGGATCAGAGTTTTCTGACCTCCACCACACTAACTTAGAGTTCTTAACCCCTTGCCCTACGGCTTATTTTGTAGCTGCCACCGCAATAATTCAGAATTTAATTGCTAAAATAAAAGCTGATTAATGATTCTTGATATATCGTATAATTTAACGTAATATTAATATTATAGGAATAATATTATCGCGTCGCATCTCATTAATATTTTCAATTTCATAAGCTTTGCAAAACTTGAAAATTTCTAACCCCATTCATCGCATCACGAGTGTCACTCGTTATTGTAGGGCAAGGGGTTAAAAAGACGGTGTAAAGCTCGTAGATAAGACAGTTTTTAGCACTAGAACTACCAAACCAGTCAAAATGACTGGTACACAATTTTTTCCAAAAATTCTCCAAATTTATAGAAGAGTCTTATAATAAATATTCTCTGTCCATCTTAAAAAACATAAATCACCGAATCTATTATCTTTCCCGCCTCTCGATTCCTCCTTTTTCAAAGTACTTATTTAATATTTTAACCCCTTCGGACCCTGTGCACATTGTAATGTACATAATACTTTTCGTACTGTATTTTATTACGTATAGGTTTAAACTTAGTTTCACTTAGTTTTTTTTATACAAATATTTCTCAGGATCTCCTTAATGTTACAAATTTTGCGTAAGGACCATATGCACATTAAAATGTACATTCACAAATTATAAATAAAAATTATAATTATAACTACATTAAATTATAATTTAAAAATTCGGATCTGAAGGGGTTAAAATGTGATAGTTTTAACGCCGGTAGTTCTAGTGTTAGTTTGCAATTCTGCTACGAAGATATACCATCAGCCTGCGTCTCTTATTTCGTTTCTATCCGTAAAGTCTCGATTTCTTTTCTTCTAATAAAATTGTTGGACACGCGTCACGGAAACACCATTATAAATTTGGTGTTAGAAGTAGAATTCCAACAACGGCTTCCAGAGGTTAAAGTAAATTACTACCAACCATCGCGTACATTTTCAAAGTCTTCGAATTTTCCGTCTCATCGCGAGGGCGTACTAAAATATAAGTTCAGCAATACCACCAGCCCAGAAGGCATTCCATTCCTCGATCCTTTCCCTCTTTCATGTATCCTTTCCGCTTAGCAGCACAGCCCGAAGAACTAGAGAAATATTTATCGCTGTCCACTTTAGTTCTCCCGAGTTTGGCTTGCTCTCCTTATTTCTTCCGAGTTCAGAATGATCCGGACGGCAAAGGGGGAGCCGTAGCGACGAAGGAACTCTCGTCACGTAACTTTCCCTTTAGGCGATCCAGCGTAAAGGAAATAAAGATTTTTACGGCGTTGCATCCCCGGCGATAACTGTCGCGGGTGCATGTCGTGCCTTGTAAGAGGACAACATGGTGCACCGAACATCTACGGTAATTTCGGTAGGGAAGGATGCCAAGAGTCTTTGGACGAACGTGCAATATTTCGGCCAGGAGCACGACATGTCACGATAAGACGCATTTCCACGAAGAAATCTGTCTGGACGGGGAAATTATGCAGATTTTATGTATTCCTACGGGAAAGTTTAACGACCTCGATTTAACCGGAAGAGGACTAACGGCTGAAATAGGATTAGGATCGTCGGGGCGCGCGTATTCGAAGTTGGAGGAATTTGTAGAGTTTTGAAAATTTATTAAAGTGCAGCCTTCGCGGTAATTTAATATTGTGGAAATTAATTCGACAAGCGAGACGGAGACGGTGGAAAGGTGCATTTATGATGAAAGTGGTGCAACTTGAACATGCATGCTTCTCTGTGGACGTGAAAACTTTGAACATAAATAAACATTGTTCTGTTTATGAAATTTACGAACGGGGAAAATAATGTTTATAAATTAAGTTGGAGCGTTATTTTCCGCCTTTTTTGTTTTTAGCTTTAGGAAGTCACGTTTCCTGAATAGAAATAATTACTCATAGAATACAGCAGAGTGTCGTACTAAGCAGGAAGAGAGACGTCATTAGATTGAATTTTTATCTTTCTTTGCAATTTTGCGATGCATGGTGGACTTTTAATTCCAATGGAAAAGATATTTTAAACTTTGCGGTAAAATCATCGATTTTGGTCGACAGCCACCAACTGTAAGAATGATTTATGTAACCGTCTTTTAACATATTTGAAATAAATTTCTTGTGCAATCAATGTCATAAATTTAATGCAGCACGATGAAGACTGATTAACCGTTTGCGTGATATGCGGAAAAAGAAATTTAATCAATTGTTGGAATAATGTACAATTTCTCACCTATATTGCAGCATTAAAAGTCGGATTTTCTCTCTACAAATTAATAATAAAGCAATACAAATTTTAAAAGAGTAACACCTAAACAAAATTATGGGGATGATCAATTTTTCGCGTGATACATTCATTGACATTTAACGAAACATTGCAATAATTTATAAGTAAACTTTTGTTTCCTAGATGAATATTTGCAAGAGCATTTCGTTCATGAAGAAAAAAATATTTGTACAACAGAATAGCTAACAGGACCATGAAAAGCCGATAAAATATCATAGTTTACGTGACGTCCTAGAAAGGAAATTCGATGCATTATCGTAATGCTTCATCATATTTATTCCATATACGTTCGTTCAATGTGAGCTCAATTTCCAAAAAAATGTTCTATCAATATAGACGGAAAAATGTCCTTGCACTGCAAAAATGCATTGACATTGGAAGCGCGTATCGTTATTGTCGTCTTTCGAGGAGATAGGACGTCGCGTACTCTATCTTCCTTGATCTCTGATTTTACAGATTAACCCCTTGCACTACGATTACTTTTGCGACTATGCGTGCAATAACTCAGAATTAAATTCCTAAAATGAAAATATATCAGTGATTCCTGATATATCTTACAATTTAACGCGATATTAACCGTTTGAGTCCCAAGCAGCGCGATCGCGCTGTTGTGATTTTATGTCGACAAAACGCAGCACATTTCGAGCATTGTGGACAACTGACGATGCGATACCGATTGTCGAAGTCGCGCGCTCAGATTTACTGACGCAAGTACGTCACACAGCTCCTTTGAATGTAAATAGTACATTTTACAATCGGCAGAATAATACTATAATAATGCAATAATACATTACAAAATGAAAATTTTTATTTCATTGTTATCTTCTCAATCATTTCTATCGAACAAAAATTGAAATATTTATAGATTTTACAGTATGCATATGTAATAATACATATGCATTTTATAAAATAACGAATTACAAATTAACAATATTTTTGTGTTATGAACAAACAATTTAAATGGAGAGTAACACTTATAATTTGTAACGTCGGTGTTTATCAAAACATATTGGATGAATTCCTTTTTTACATCGCACGTAAGTTAAATGTGATCTTTTTATTGCATTTTTGGTGCTGCAGACCACGCATTGTCGATATAAAATAAACAAAGCGCTATCGCGCCGCTTGGTATTTCTCGACATAAAATAAAACAAGCGCTATCGCGCTGCTTGGGTCTTTTCGTACTCATTTAGAGAAAGCGCGGTTGCGCTGGTTGGGATCCTTCGACAGTGTTTTTTCAATACCCCCTGGGACTCAAACGGTTAATAACATAGAAATAATTTTATTGTGTTGTGTTCCACTGATATTTTCAATTTCATCATTTTTGGGAATCTTCAAAATTTCCTATTCCTTCGACAGCATCAGGAGTGTCACTCGTTATTATAGGCCAAGGGGTTAAAAACTATTATCTGACGTGTAATTTTACCGAGGATAAAATAACGAAGGTAAATTGTAATTTAATATTATACCTGCATCACCAAAGAATTGGCCGACATCGGATAAATTTGCTCGGCGAATATTTAGATTCGCGTGGAAAAGGATTGCGAGATTCTTTGCCAATATTTCTTTCTTGAAAAGTACACGCTGCTGACTTTTTTTCAGTAGACTCTCAAGGGAAAAGCTAATCTACTAACAAAACTCCTCGGGCATCTCTGAGCTCTGCCCTTTCGTACCTTCCAAGTTTTTTGCACTAATATATTTCACATGGTTTTTACTCCGAGCGTAATACGCTTTCCATGTTTTATTGATTCGTTTCGCTGTACCGTTGCTACGAAAATTTGCCGTGTAAATTTCGGAAACGATAAAAATGAATTGCGATATTGACAACTTTGTAGTTCGAAGTGGAACTCTTACTGCTCCCTACGTAAGTTATTTTCTACCATTTTGCATGTTGGTTTAGCAGATTATAAATTTTAATAAAAGAATATTCGTGTTTTTCGTATTATTTGTTTTATGCGAAATTGATCGTTTTGCAATGTATTTTCAAAGCCAGAGATTCTTAAGTGGATAAATTTGAGAAGCTCGATAAATAAATAGTACAGTAAGTTTAATGAAGAGTTTAATATAATATGTCCTGGAAATTTGTATGAAATTATTTTTAAATCGATAGAAACGATCCAGTAAAAACTATTTATTTCCAAGATTCGGGGCCGCAGTTGAAACGAAGAAAAATCCTCGAGCTCGTAAATAATGTGTCTGATTTCCAACTCCCACGTCGTCACCTTCGGGTAACTAATATATATCGTATCCTCGGCAGTTTGGAATCCGCCTAAAACTGCGAAACGGTTGTAAATATTGAAGTCGAAGATTGCGCAGACAGCTAAACGACAGATTTTTTATAAGAGCTATACCAACACTAGACATTTATTTTAAAATTCTAAAACAGTCGACGAATTTCAATTCTCTTGCTATATCTGTCGGAGAACTTTTCTAAATCGGTTATATTTGATCATATTAAAGAATACTTTGGAAGAAGAGGAATTTTGGTTCTCATAATGAAAAAAATTAAAAATGGTATATATTGTTACGATTACGGCGCGGCATCGAAAGACTATTACTATTTTAGAAAAGAAATATTTATTATACGTCTACTCGATACCACAGTTCTCGGAGAACTCTCTGACAACTTGTTATAAACAATTTGAGTCGTTACTATGACTCTCAAAATCGATATAACATACAGGGGGAACGATATTATATCAATCGTAACAATATTAATATAAAGTTGTAATTAATGCAATTTAAATGGCATCACCCGAAGAAATACTGAAATAAAGCCTTTTTATTTTGTTTTTTAACATTTAATATAAATTTCATAAAAAATTCGTTTGATTCAATTGAAATCTCATATTTAATATTTCATAAATGTATGATTTTCATATTTTGTTGACTTCGAAAGTAGTGTAAGTCCGTTTGAGGTCATCAAAAGTATAAATTTCTTTTAACTAATACTTTAAAAACGATCACATTATAAACTTAAATTACACCACTTTCAAAGAAAACGGCTGATATCATTAAATTCATTCAATAATTCTATTTGAACTTTTCGCGTTACAACTATCCGTCTGACATAAGCAATTAAAAATGATCTACTTCAACTATCAGCTGCACAGTGAACCCAAAATATCACAAAAAAAAATATCTAGTAGACTATCAAACAGGCGTCAAAAATACATAGAACGCAAACGCCAAAATCATTCTCCACCTCTTTTATCCGCGGCAACTATCCAAAAAAAAATTTCACGTACATCATACACCCTATGATTCCTCACAAAAAAAAACATCTCTCCCAAAGTACCATCATCCCTCGATTCTAAAACCATAAAAAAAAAGAAACGCCAACATTCAAAACACAATGCCTCGAATTTACCATTTACGATCGTTAAAAGAAAACCTTTGTAATCCCTTCGGTAATTTTCCTAATCCCGCACGTATACCAACGATATGAAAGTGGCATGTATGTAAATACGCACACACCTATCGGTATGCCGGGGGTGGCTCTTCGATCACGAACGATTAACCTCGTACAAGAGTACTCTTGTATTCGTCGTGGGCGAGGTATTCCAGAGCAGCTGGATCTCCGCCAAGACTTCAACAGTCTCATTCAGGTCGAGCCTCGGGATATGTACCACGTTCAATAACAAGTTGCCGACGTTGCCGAGAGATTCTAATTTTTCCTACGAAAACGAGAGAAGCTTCTCTTCGCGTGAGAAATTCCAAGATGCGCTCGGACCGTACCACCGCGGACGGAGAACAATGTAGATATATGCAAACAATCGTGGACGCCTGGAACGTTGTGTTAATTATTCTTGGAGGCTGTATAGACAGCTTCGTATTCGTCGAACAAAAGGAGAATATTCGGCGGAATTTTCGAATGAAGTTATTAACGCTTAAGGTACGAGGCGAAGATGAGTCGAGTTGATTGGTTGCACGAAAGTACGGTTAAGTATCCGGCCACGAGGTCAGGGTCTTACGAGCTTGTTAGTTATCATTAACAAGCAGACTCTGCTTCGACTCATCGCTCGGAAGCGCGTTGTTTACGATCCCAATCGTCTCGTTGCGACTTACTTTCGTCCTTAAAACTTCGCCCGGAAAGTATGGAATATTCCATACTCTATGTTTCGATGATTTGATGTTACGAGATTCGTCAATAGTAAGATTTTACTAAATACACTTATCCCCCGATTTACACGGTACTTTATTTACAGGATTTCGCTTTTACACAGTTTTTAAAATAAGGGATCTTAAAAAAATTTGTTCTTAGTTATTTCCATTTAACCCTTTGAGAGCTAGCGACGCATATATGTGGCCTGAGAAAAATTTATTTATAATTTATTGCTCCTTGTATACACAGAAAGAGTTGAAAAATTGAAATACAACCGTTAAGATATGATTAAATAAATAGTAATTTATAACTTCTATACACTAACACTCTGACTTTCTGATAAAAAGGTGGTTTTTGATCGCCATATAAATGATTATTTCTCAATATTCAAAACACTCTCCGCCCGCAAAGGGTTAAATAAAACAACATAAAAGATAATTCGCGCTACAAAAGTATACTAAATATCTCGATTTATAAAGAGAGTGACTTATCAGCCTAACTTGCTGATGAAAAGGATGTTTTAGATCGCAAAATAAATGATTATCTCTCAATATTCAAAAATGTCTCCGTCCGCAAAGGGTTAACGTTGAAATAGATGACTGAATTATACACGTTTTAGTTTGTTTTCAATTTACGCAGTTTTACTTATTAATATTCACGATTTCGATTTACTCGGTTTTCTAAGGAACTTGTCTTCCGTGTAAATCGAAAACAAGCTAAGTAAGATGTGTATAAGTGAGTCGTTTATTTCAGTGTAAAATGAAATAAATTTTTTTTTAAAAGTCCGCTATTTTAAAAACCGTGTAAAAGCGAAATCAATAATTGTAATCAAATTAATTGAGGGGGAACAATATCTGTATGAATAGTACCATATGTTTTGTATACATTATTTTGATAATTTTACTATTAGTTTACGATTTTCATGGTGTCCCTTTACAAATTTTGTGATTAGAAAAAGTGGGAATTTTTGTCGCAGTTAATATTTACATATTTGGATACACGTTTTCGATCATGTTTCAGTGGTTGTGGAAACACATATGCTGTTAACATTTCTTTGCATTTGAGCATCTCAAGGGATATTTCAAGAGGGCTTCGTCCAGTATGGCGAACTACTGGTATATAATTCAGTATATCCGTTTCGATAAATTTCCGTTTGGCTAGCAAGATATCGACGTTCTGTTTTACTTCTGACAGGCCAAAAGGATTTGTCGTCGATGCTCATTTTTCTATTTCCATTATAGCGACAGAATTGTTATGATTCGATACTATTTATCAGTCCGGATGGCTTTCCCTTTTGTTGGCCAATATATCGGATTGAAGGATTGCGACGTCATAACAAAAATATATCATACCGCGTTTCTATAGGCATTTAAATCCTTTTGCAATTATTCAATGTTTTATTCATGATTATTCGAATAACACGAGTATTTCAGTTGTATTTCAAAATGACGACAGCGACTGGATTATAAGATAAGGCATTCCGCCGGAATAACGACTTTGATACCTACATCGTGATAAAATCCAAAATAATTATATAAACGTTTATCTTCGCCACCTGTGTTGTCTTTCTTTAACCGTCCGAATGCCAATCTTTAATTCATTATTAAAAAAATTCGGTGACCTTTGTATCACGAAAAAAATGCATAATAGCACCGAGTGGATGTATTGTTATCGAGCGATGGTTTATATCGGAATTCCTCTATATAAAATCGTACACTTTTGTTACCATAAATAGAAATTCGTATTTCATAGCGAAGTTAATACTAGGTTTAGCAACAATTAATCTAATATGCTTAAAAATGTCTACTAAATACCCTAGAAAGAAATAAATGAAGGGAAAAGCATTGAACGACTTAATTACTGGCAGTTTACAAGATAGACGTAGGAAATTGAAAGAGTGACAGCGCTAAAAATTTCATGAACATTTACAAAAAATTCAGAACAAGTAATTTTGACCACCTTTGAAAATTCAGTGTTGAAAATTCAAGTACCATATTCTGTATATAGATTGATGACGCAAGAAATGCGAAATAAAATTAATTGGCTACATTTTATCACTAAATAAAAAGATATTTCAAGATGAAATTCAAATCTTGTAATATACTTTAAATTTGTTTGCATTTTTGTCGACCGTAAGTTGCCATTTCCCGTAGAACCGACTGTTTTCGTGGTTTCGAGCCACCGTCTGACACTTTACGCTGTTCTTTCCCCAGAACGAGTAAGATTTCAAGACGGGGGCGAATTCTGATTAGAACTGCTGATCGTCAGTACTCCGAATGACATCACCGTTTCAGTATTTACGAGCTAAGGCGATGATTTTCCTCCCACAAACGAAATGTTATTTTCTCTTGTTGCAGGAGACTCGCTGCAATGCACACCCTTGGATCGCGCATACAAGAGCAAAGTATTGGGACATTATCCGGACTCTGTACCATGGAATCCTTTCGACGACCACGCCGTTTGTATGGTACGTTTATTAGCAATAATTTGTTCTACTTTTGAAAATAGCGACGTTTCTGCTCCATTGAATTCTATACAATAAGTAATCGTACTGAAAGATTTTTCAACAGTGCCAATATTATTGTTACGGGTCGACCGCGCACGCAAAGTCCTTTTGGACATAGTAAATGATTAACACACTTTTATAGAAAAATCACAACGTTTTTATTTCAAACACACGTCCATCAACGAGGAGCTCTGACCATAGAATCACTTCTTTATTTATAAACAACTGACATGTCCCGTAACCCAGTAACATTCATGCTACTGGGTGTTACGTAAATACATGGGGTGTTGCGTAACATTATATTTTCTGTGATCGTGTAATATTTGCGTCAGGCATTTTAAATTGTACAGTTTTTTCGTATATTCTGGATAAAAGTATAGCAGCATTGGACAGTTTGTAGCTCTTCAATAAATTCAGAATTTTATGGCAAAATATTGTGTTAATATTTAGCATTTAGGAGGAGGAAAAATATTACTGTAAATTTACCATAATATTGGCACAGTTTTTAGTTTTTTCATGGAGCAGAAATATTTCAAATAACGTGGATCTTATGTCCTCTGTAAGTTTAACAAATCAATCCGATTATGTAAATGTTGTATTTTACTAAGAGATGCAACGTTATAAAGTCTCATTCCGTTTTTTAATTTTAACCCTTTGCACTCAGAGTCATTTTTTACTATGAGCTACGAGCTACTCCAGTATTATTTGCAATTGTGCGAGTGCACAGCTGTGGAAAAATGAAAACCTTGCTTTGTCATTAAAAGAGGAACGTATACATTTTAACATTATGTTGTACAATATAAAAAAATATAAAAATACACCGAATTCACCTGACACCGGAGTTATCAGCTTTTATTACAATGTCGCTGCTGCGGCGACAACGGTGTGCAAAGAGTTAATAAACGTCATTCATATAAAACTCCTTCATTAGCCTATTTTCCTTTCCGCACCGAGCAATAGATGACTATAGTGAGGGACCAGAAACAAGGCACTTGGGACGGAAGGGGAGATTGCTCTCGCACCGCCTATCCCCGCCATGTCGGTCCTGGAAACCTGAGATCGACGAATGAAAACCGAAAATAAAACACTTATTTCGTCGTTCACATGACGACACAACGAATGTGCGGGTCTCTCGCGTTAAAATCGAAAATGCGTGAGGGAGACGGATGTCCCTATTCGTCGGGCGAATCAGAGCAAATTACCCCTCAAGTGCCTTGTTTCTGGTCCCTCCCTATAACATGCCTTACAAGGGAACATCCCGAAGTATAAATCACCGATTTTGATGATATTTTAGTATGATATAGTTTTCATGAAAATATTCGACACGTATTTTTTTTATCGGCGATCGTCCACGTTAAAGAGGTGAAAACCGCCTTCAATCTTGGGGTTGCGAAACCTATTTATCGAATATCTCTGAAACTATCAGAGATACGAAAATTTTGTACAGAGTGAAAATTAACGCCTTTTAATGGCGAATCCGATGGTTCAAACATTTTTTTAAAAAATTCGTTTGCTTAAATAATATGTTTAAAAGTACAATCGGAAATACAATAACTTTTTTTGTAACACAAATATCGAATTCTCATTTATTCGAATTTCGTTTTTAACTATATAGTTTGTACAAACAAATATTCAAGAAAATAGATTGACATTTAACTGAAAAAATGATGAAAAAAATTGTGTTTTTTAATGTTTACAACAATTTTTTAAAATGTTTACAACTTCGGACTCGCCATCAAAAGTCGTTAAGTTTCAGAGATATTCGATAAATAGGTTTCGAAACCGTAAGTTAGCGGGCGATTTTCACCCCCTTTCACTCCAACGTGGACGATTGCCGATAAAAAAAATACGACTCGAATATTTTCACGAAAACTATATCATACTAAAGTATCATAAAAATCGGTGATTTACACTTCGGAAAGTTCCCTTGTTAGTCAACTTTCCGCATAGATCACTATTTACAGCCCTATGGGAGTTAAGTTACAATACCTACGTAGCCAAAGACTCCAATCCCCAACTGACAATTCCAGCTTCGAATTTCTATATAATCCGTAAAATTTCCTTGCATACATCACATTCCCGACGGTTCTGAACCCAAATCATAAATTGTAATTCCACGGTGAAATTTGCCGCAGTAATTAAGGTGAAAAGAAGCCCAGAATGAACTCTGCATGCTCGAGTTGGAGCTGAAGAAAGACCAACATGAAAAGACGTACACAACGTCTTTCATTAGATATTCAATCTTCCAGCTTTGCCTACCAAGTGGCCTGAGATTTCGAACTCAGAAACACTCGGTAGAGCCGTCCTTCCATTCGTTCGTGCTAACGAAAGAGGACGGGCACAGGACCTACGGATTCAGTCTGATCTTCTACGAGGAGTGCCGGAATCGCAAGATATGCGCCGCAATGCAAACCTTGCAGGCGATGCATATCACGGAACTGAGCAGCGGTCAGAACGGTACACCGCCAACGTGAGTTTTCCCCCTCTGTATGAGTTCGTTGGTCGGTACGGTTTTTAATTGTACACTGCCAAGGTGGACCTTTTATTACCGTCGGCCTCTTTGCTCGCTTCTTAATTATCGAACGAACGTAACGTACTAAATTGAGGGTGCCACTTGGTATCGGATTTTAAGTTGTGCCCGAAAGTTTCTGAAGATTAATTGTTAGCCGGACTTGGCGAGGAACCCTTTATGACCCGGTGTCGTTTAAATTCTTTTCTTATTAATGCCAGTTATAACAATCGTATGGAAATTGTTCTTTGAATACTAATATCGTTTTATTAATCATTTATGAAACGATGTTATTGTACTTAATGTTAATTGTTATTAGTTAGGGCTATAATAAGATTTAACAATGCAAGATTGTTAAGTTATGCCCGAAAGTTTCTGAAGATTAATTGTTGGCCGGACTTGGCGAGGAACCCTTTATAATCTGGTGTCGTTTAAATTCTTTTCTTATTAATGCCAATTATAACAATCGTATGGAAATTGTTCTTTGAATACTAATATCGGTTTATTAATCATTTATGAAACGATGTTATTGTACTTAATGTTAATTGTTATTAGTTAGGGCTATAATAAGATTTAACAATGCAAGATTGTTAAGTATTTGACCAATTATTTATTAAAGAGCTTTACGTTTGTGTGCTTTTTCGTATAGTCTTTTTTCTCATAGTTAATTCTGCACGAAAATAATACTTTCGACTTTGTAATTCAATAATTATGTGGCACATGTAATCGTAGTACTCTACAATATTTGTAATTACTGCTGTCATAGAGGCAAGTAGATACCAATCACTATGGTGTATTTCTAAATTAATTTCAACTGACAAAGGAAGTTCTGGATCTGATGCAGTTGGATCTTTATGAAACTTTGCATAAATATTTATAAGACTTATCTAAGAAGATAGCTGTAATTCCTTTGTGCCCGTTTACAACTTTCCTGTCTATCTGGGTTAGATGTCGGTTAACAACATTCATCGTTGCGATATATGCGGAGAATTGACTATACTTCGTTGTGCTATATGGAAGAAATATTTACGTTTCAAACACTTTTTTGAAGAATTTCACTACTGTAAAAGCTGTCTGCGATGCTGCTTTATAAATCTCAAGAAACAGTGTAACTTTTATTTTAACTATTTTTTAATATCTTTTGTTGTTCACGACTTACAAGCAAGTATATATTGTAGAAAGGGTGGTTGAGTCCAATGGGTTGATATCTCCCTCAAAGTTGAAAACCAGCACGAACGAATGACAGCTATCTTCTTAAATATGTCTAATTAACATTTATGCAAAGTTTTATCAAAATCCGAGTGCATCAGTTCCCAAACCTCCTTTGTGAGTTACATCAGATTGAACGCATTATTCGGATCACAAAGGGCAAAGTTACATAGCATGGCTAATTAACTTAAAAACGTTTCATAATCCCATTACTGTCATACGTAACTGTAATTAGCCCATATGGCAGTACCGTATAGCATCTTCAGCCGGATGTTAACCGGATGTGGCAAAGGGATCGAGGTAACACTACCTATACGCACGTGGATGCTCAATTATAATTTAGGTCAGATTTTGTATCATTGCGTGTAGTTCGGAAGATTGATTACGAATCTCTCGGCACTAGTAGAGTAGGAAAGGTTTCCTTCATTAATTGTAAGTGCAGTTACTTATGTACACAACACATCTTATTCTGGGAGACAAATGGCGGACGTTCAGTAACCGAGTTAAGTGGAGAAACCTTCTCTTCATATGATACTGCTTTGAGTACAGTAAAAGCTGAATAATTGCGACAAAAAGGCTGGATAAATGCAACACGATTATCTCCTCCACATAGGGGGATCCCCCTTCGCGAACCTCGACGCTCGACGAGAGAGAAGTGTAATATGATACAACTCGGAACAAGAGACTGACTCATCCAATTCAGGCATAAAACTTCTTCATTTTTGATTTTTCTTCTTTTGCAACCTTTGCTAATGTGTTTGTGAGATTTTTCTGATTAAAATGATACCAGACACGACATAGTTTGAATTATATTTAGTTAACATTTAATATATTTTCTTACTATTTAATATATATTTACTTACTATTTAACATAATTCAAACATATCGTGTTTGGTATCATTTTAATCAGAAAAATCTTACAAATATGTTAGCAAAGGTTTAAAAAAGAATCGAAAATGAAAACGGCCGATTCTGCAATTAGTATTGCATCACCGATACGCTCGGGCCGCTCCCTCTATAGCTTGATCCTCTGTCTCTTTTACTGTCTGTCCTTTTCTTTGTTCGCGCTTGGCTGGAGCCGTGATGTAAACAAGGATTCGACACCGCTACTTCATAAGAGAAGCGCTTGAGCCCCGAACTGTGTCGCATTTATCCAGCTTTTACTGTACTATGTTTCTCATTCTTGAGTCCATCATTATGGTTTGCAAATAATAGAATATATCCTCAGCATGAATTACTTGTATGTTTATATTGCATTTTTATATGCATCAGAGTGTAGTTAAATAACCGTTTGAGTGTCAGAGGTCTTTGCGAAAACCAGGTCGAAAGTTGCGAAGTAGCGAAATCGCGCTTCTTTCGTTTTGCATCGAGGAATGCAATAAAGTAAGATTTCGACGTTTTTCTGCTTATAAGTGGTAAATATTGTTGTTTCGCTTCTCAGTTAAAGATATAGTGAGGGACCAGAAACAAGGCACTTGGGGCGGAAAGGGAGATTGCTCTCGCACCGCTTATCCCCGTCATGTCGGTCCAAGAAACCTAAGATCGACGAATGACAACTGACAATAAAACACTCTTTTCGTCGTTCACATGACGACGCAACGAATATGCGGATTTCTCTTGCCAATAGCGCATCAAAATCGTGAGGGAGAGGAATGTCTCTATCCGTCGGGCGAATCAGAGCAAATTACCGCACAAGTGCCTTGTTTCTGGTCCCTCAGTATATTGTCTATATTATACCAATACTGTCGTAATCAGAATACATTAATGAACTATTTTTCTTGTTCGTACAAAAGGCCCTATTAATTCTATAGGTCGATCAGCTTGGCACTTTTCAGTACTTAACAGAAGAAGCGCGATCGCGCTGCTTGGCACTCAAACGGATAATATATCTTTATCGAGAATTAACATATTGGGTCATAGAGGGTTTACTATTTCACCTTCGTACGTATAAATTGAACTTGGAAATATTTAAAAATATAATTGAATTTCGTTTGGTCGATAATAAACATATACGTAGTAAAGCAGGAGATACATTAACAATTTGTTTGCTTTCGAGTAAATTGTTTGCTTTGTGAATTTTATGTGTAGGGCGTTTTCCGAAACTAGGATGCATGGTATTTTACTGTAGAACGAAAACTGGGAAAAGTAGGACAGTGAAAAGTTAAATGGCGCGACAATGTTTATTTTTCTGTAATCTTACTATAAGTGCAACGATGCATCAGAGAAGTATAGATGCACTTTCCTTCGAATAGTGCGATATACATTTCGTTTTTCTTCCTGCATTCTTATAAACGTGCTTTATGAAAAAATTCTGAGTAAGATACCTGACAAATTAGTATTTTTCAATATTACTTCATTTCTTTATTAATTCAAAGTAGTTGAAAGACTTGAATCATTCACAGTCGTCTATCACTTATGCAGTTCTAAGTAACAAAATGGAATTACTGTTGCTACATAAAGACCAGCAAAAACGCACCTTTCAAATATTATAAATATTTCAATTAATCTCAAAAATTACTTTCACATCTTAAATAGTACACCGTCGCACTTACAGAAGATTAAGATTCATAAACAAATACACATAGTCATACCACTTCACTTTTCCTGTCATCACTTTACAAATGTATAAAATCCATCTTATGCCCGTGAATGACCACTAATTGTAAGAGTAATTTCTACCAACTTCTTTGGCGTAATTAATGCCAAACAATTAAATGATGGTACATCGACCAAAGTTGATCACCCGGTAAAACCATCAAGGCTTAATGCACAATATACTTGCTACTTTCAGAGTAAGGAAGGGCCAGGATGGGCATAACACACGATCATTGCCACGGCACTTCAAATTGTCGGCGCACTCGCCAGGTGCTGCATTAGCCTACTACGATTCTACCAAAGACAAGTTGCTAGTGACTAAATCGATATCCTTGCTATGCCAGCAGCCTTACCTTCATGCCGCGAAAACGTTCCTCACTAATCTCTACAAGTAAGCTTACGAATTCTCCACTTACAATTACCGAGGACATCGTTTCGCACCGCGTTTCTTCGACACGTTGCCCGGTAAATTAGTCTTGATACAAGATTTCCCTCTGAAGAGAGAGATATTTGAAATTAAGACTATCTATAATTGGAAATTCTCAGTTTTGTTGATATTTTATTCCAGTATCGTTGGTCTTTAAATTTAATCACTTAATGCGCAGATCTGTGAACGTTGCGGGCACCGGCGCGCAAGTGGTCCAGCGCGAGAGATTAGCCAAAAAAGCAATTTTCTCGTATCGTTTGTTTTTTTAGTTTTATATCGATTCCTAAATGTTTATGGACTTCAGAAATGGCAAAATTAATGAAATTTGACAAAAATTGCAGTTACAACAAACGCTTAAAGTTGGAACTTTTTCTTGAGACCATTTTCTATCGAAAAAACACATTATCTTCTTTGCGTCATTCTGACGAATCTATCTTATATTTTCTAATGATATTTTTCCCTAATTGAAGAGCATTCTTTTACGCAAAAATTCACATACTGAATATAAGTTAGTGTTTGTAGTTTATTAAATAATTAACGTTCAATGAGTGAAAGAAAGTCGTTAATGTTTTTCATCATTGACAATGAATATCTTTAAAGTTTCGTGTTGTTTCGTAATTTGCCCGATGAAGATCTTTTCTGCAAAGTTTCGCCAATATGATCATGCAAAAATCGCGTCCTTATACGTCAAATATGAATTGTTATTGTTTAACAAGTCGTGCTCACTTCAGCGGGAACCTACCGTACAATGGTCGATTTCGTGGAAATCCTAGACGAAAATTGACACATTGGGATTGTTTGGGTCGCTGATTTCGAATCTGGAATCAAAATTTCAAAAAACAGAATGGCGGTTTTAATATGACGGATACGTTTATTGAAAAATCATTGGTTCTGCGCCGAAATTAGTATTTTTTCCTTGGGTTGCTGCTCACAAATGAGAGTTTAAAAATTTCCAAAACCATACTGGTGGATGCAAAATGACAATACATACATTCGATACAATAGAATACAATAGAATACATTCGAATCTTCAACGATCTTTCAGTTTATGACGGGTAGCGGACGAGCCATCCGCGTCTACCTATTGTTGTCTCGAAATAAAAGACCACCAGTCCGCCTAACCCAATTTGAATTTTTAGTCCGATGAAATAAATATATTATTTCGTAAATTACTAGGGTAATTGTAAAGTAGGATTAACAGTATTTATTTAGTAAAGGACGATAGCCCGGCCCTATGGCCATAAATGAATACTGAATGCACCATTGTGTTTTTTGAAACTTTGAGTTCAGATTCGTAATCAGCGACCCATGAAACATCCGAATACTAATTTTTAGCTAAATCGGATGTGTTTTGTGCTTTTCGCGGGGATTTCAAAGAGACTGTAAATTGTGCGAGGTACCTGAACAGCTAAATCGAAGTTTTGGACCACTGTGCGCCGTGTTGAATCAGTTCAAATTGAAAGAAATCTAAAAAGGTTGTTTATTTAGCTTAACCCTTTGCCTTACAATAACGAGTGACACTCGTCACGGGATAAATGGAATAGTCAATCTTGAAGTGTTCCAAAAATTATTAATTTAACACTAAACCTACCACGACGGTCAAATGACCGCTTTCTGATTTTTTCTAATAATTCCCCAAATTGATTGGGCAGCCATTCAGTAAATATTTTAGGTCTATCGTATAAAACAAAAATTACTTAAGTAATCATCTTTTTCACCTATTCAAATCTCTGTTTCCAAAGTACTTATTTCGTATGTTTCAATATAACAGATATAAAGCCGGTAAGTTTCGTGTTAAAAATATCAGTGTGTCAGGATAAAATAAAATTAATTCTATGCTATTTAATATTGCGTTAAGTCATGCGCTATATCAGAAATCACAGATACATTGTTATTTCAGCAATTAATTCAGAGTTATTGTGCATTCAGTCGCAAAAGAAATGGCCCGGCAAGGGGTTAAGTGAATTAAGATAAAAATAAATGCCAATTATCTGCAAGAAAAAAATTATGATTTTTCTACGCAATTCAATAATAAAATTATATTTTGAGGGGTTATTCAGGGAAGAGAAGTATTAATTTGTAACGGCAGTATTAATTTTGTTAATACAAGATTTAGGAATCTTTCCCCATTGAGTAAGAGAAAAGTGTGTTTTTTGGGAGTCGTGAATGTCGAATTATTGTTGTTCGGATTTGTATAGTTCTTGAAATTTTTATAAGTATTACTTTTTAAAAACTAAAAGAGTCTGCACCGTAATTTAATTATTTGTAACGTTAATATTCATTTCGTAATAATAAACCACTGACAGCTTTTAAGTGCGGACGAATTCCGTTGAAAGAAGAAAATTCAGACCTGCAGAATGTATTAATAGAAGTGTTTTATCACGGATCGAAGGTTACCTATTCATTTTTATAAAAGTTTCACACATTTGAGGCATCGATTTATCGCCCATCCATCAAAAGGGTGGCAAGAAAAGCCCTTCGTCATCGAGGGTTTAACGAAGATTGAAATCATTCGATTCTAATTTTAATTCGAGCATAAGTCAGATAATTTGAATTTTACGATGATGCGACAAAATTGCAATTTTGCAATATTTAATAAACTAAAAAGGAGGACAGGCAATATTGTAATTTTATAGCGTCTTTAATGTAGGAAACGATTATTCAACGCCGCGTTATTAAAGTGTACGTCAAATTATTACAATTATAATACCTGATAACGCGATAAAATCATAATTTTCTAACATTTTTTACATTAAAAGTGGCGGCACAAAATTAAAATTTTTTTTAATCCCTTCGGAATTAAAAACGGTAATGAAATCAGTTGCCCAATTACCACTTAGGCCAGTCATTTGTTGCATGGCGATGGAATTAAAATCGTAATTCTCGGAAATCGTATTTAATTGGCTATCACCACAATTCACATAGAACGTGTCATTACAAAAATCTGGCAAAAAATTTCATCGCAAAATCTAATTTCAAAATTACCTAAAACCTAATTCTTCATTTTCAACGATTTAATACACACAACAATACAGGCTGATAACTTTCAAATTATTTATTATTATTTCAATTATTTCAAATTATTCCCTGTGGAAAGAAATATCGTAGCAAAAAATGCAAAGTAGCAGCACCGTAATTACAACCCTTCATCTGCTACCAAGAATCCTGCACCGTCTGCAACGAAATTTTTTTTTAAAATCAATAACTAACGAACCACTTAAATTTGTCACATTACTATATTTATCCTACAGAGAATATTTACTTTTTAATCGAACATAGTTCGAAAAGCGTTATTAACACGTTGAATGCCACCCGTATTTCGCTAGTATCATCATTTCCACCGAACCGAAACTGTTCCTATTAAAATCACATCTTTATAGAATAGAAATGTTAAAAGTAAGAATAGTTATGTACTCAGTAATACATCACTTTTCTAACAGCAATATTTTAATATTATTAATATTATTAATTATATTATTAATTATATAATTTGATATTATATCCGTGAATATCGCAATTTAACACTAGAACTACCGGCGTTAAATCTATTATATTTAAATACATTAAATAAGTGCTTTGAAACAAGGAGAATTAAGGGGTGGAAACGATGATCAACTCTGTAATTTATGTTTTATGAGATGGGCGGAGAATATCTATTCTATGACTCTCCTATATATTTGAAGAATTTTTGGAAAAAATTGTGTATCACTCATTTTGACTGGTTTGGTAGTTCTAGTGTTAAAAATCATAAGAAATTTCATCGTTGTCAACAGTGCCGGTCACCGGTGACCCCCGTGGCATTCAACGTGTTAATCACCGATGCCGAAGATGTCACTCGACCCGTTAATTACTGAAATTACCGGTCACGATAAAAGAACATCTCCGATCGACATAAATTCCCATCTGACGGGAATTTCATTTTCTAGATGTGTTCCTAGACATCCAGGACCCGGTCTTAGTTTAGAATCGTACGTGTACAACCTTCTTTACAACGTGCCGGTACCATTGCCTGGAAAGTCGCTAAAATTCTTCGTTCCGAACGACGAACCGGCGAAATCGCCCCTGGAACTCGTCATCCATCAGACGACACCGTCACAGGAATTACCAATGTTAGATTATCCTTTGAAGGACGTTTTTACGTGGCTCGGTGCGGACTGCGTGATACAGTTGTTCACATGCGTATTACTGGAGAATCAAGTGCTGTTACGAAGCTCGGATTTTCATAAACTGATGGTAGTATCCGAGTGCATAACGGCCCTCCTATTCCCATTTTCATGGCAGCACGTTTACGTGCCGATATTACCGGCAAGTTTGCATCACTTCTTGGACGCCCCGGTGCCGTTTATAATGGGATTACACATTCAGAACGAGGGCGGTGTGTTGAAGATTGCCAGTGAAGTGAGTCTACCGTTTACTCTGAAGCGAATACAGACTGAGCAGATCGTAAATTGTCCATTGAAAAAGTCGTTCTTCGTGAATCCTAAGAATATGTTGACCCTGCGAGTCACTGGCTGGATGGATAGATCTTTTTTGCTATTTGAATGACGAGTTTCCTGGTAACTGTACCAGTAATGTTACTGTGATAATAGATGTTTTCAATGCGTACCGTTTGGAAAGGAATAAAAAGGTTCGACTTTGCGTGTATGATGCGAAGAAGTGCTTTTAAGTTTCTGATAAAGTCAGCCAGTGATTCTTTGTGGACGTTGCGTTGATGATTGGCATTGATGGCTGCGCATGAAAGATCATTGGAGCAATTTACTTTTGAATAGAAGAACGACGATTAATCGAAGAGTTCTTTTTTCAGTAATACTTTTCAGGGAGTATTGAACATGACTGCTAATGTTTAACCTCTTCAGGGACGACTTTATTTTATAGAAGCTATTTTAATATTCCTAACTGTACACCGGAAATAACAGTCAGTGCAGTATAACCATAAGATTTTTATTTTTCTTGTTGAGAGATTCTGTAGTGAATAATTTATTTTCAAATTTGTATTCTTTTTATTAATGATAGTAATTGTAATTATAAAAACCTAAATATCCACATATGTGGCCAAGGGCGTCAAGAGGTTAAATATAATAAAATATAGCAGTCATCTGGGGGACAATATATAGATCCGTCCAACTAATCTGTTTTCATTGCGTTGGTTGAGCGTTTGCTCAGTCTGTATTCGCATCTACGAATTTTGCAATTTGATATATGCAATTTGAAATATTTGCACTCTGAAAGTACTGCTAGCACTTAACCCTTTTGGTACAAAAAGACATAAGATTCAATTCCACACCAACATAAAAGCACAATATTTAATTAAAAACTCATAATTAAATCAAACCATCGGTTCTTCGGTATAATCGATACATCTCTTATCTTTAAAACACTGTGCTTTCCGAAAGTAGTTCCGAAAGGGTGAATGTCATAAAAAACTGAATCTACAAATTCAGCGATCCACTGATACCCGGTACATCGACGTGTTTTCTCAATTGCAGGCAAACCTTTGTTATGTAGATATAGATAAGCAAAGTACCCAATTCCCAGAAGAATTACCCGTATTCCCCCATAAGATGCAATTCATTGCTGAGATTAGAGCGCTCTTGAACAAGTACAAAATACCACATTCGGGAAAGTAAGTCGACTTGTATGGGCGTCGTGATTACTTTACATCCTTTCTTCGCTTCGCTGACGGCCATTCAAATACAAACATTTCGCAGGACTGATAATATGGTCATAAATTATTATAATGGCGACATCATGACTAGTAGTCTGACGCTTCCTGGTTCTGGATTCCATCTTCCTCGCAGAAAACACTCGTTGCACGATGTTTTGGATTGGGATCGACCAGAACCACCGACGCAATCGGACACTTTACAGAGGATAGTGGATATCGTTAAAAGGACCGGTAAATTTGTGTAATTTGGAATTACTCATTGAGAGATTGTAATAACTGCACTGCGGATGTTTAAGCAATTTTCAACTTTGATAAACGCAGCCGAGAAGGAAGAATCTAACAAGGGAACATATCGAAGTCGAACACGCCGATTTTGATGAAATTTATGTGACAGGTAGTTCTCAAAGAAATATTTGACGCGTATTTTTTTTTATCGGCAACCATCCACTCTGAAGGGGTGAAAATACCCCTCAAAGTTGAGGGTAGAAAACACATTTTTGGGAATATCTCGGTAACCAGTGGTCATAGAAATATTTTTTTCAAATTGTGTTTTTCAACACAGAATTTAACTGCGTAAGAAAATTGCATAAAAATTATTTGTTTAAAAAATATATTAAAAAGTTAATTATTTTGTTGATATTTCCCAGCAAACATTCTCTCCGAATCGAATAAATTTATGTACGCAAAGTACGGCCCAAATTAGCGGATACGTGTTTTTGGAATTTTTTGATTTTTGACGATAACGGTCATTATTTGGCGTTTAACTTTTTCTCGCTACCTGCGGTACTATTCGGCCGAAATGGACTTCTTTAAAAAAAAAAAAAGCTAATTTTTCTACCGTCAACTTTGAGGGGTATTTTCACCCGTTCAGAGTGGGTGGTTGTCGATAAAAAAAATACGTGTCAAATATTTTTTGGAGAACTACCTGTCACATGAATTTCATCAAAATCGGCGTGTTCGACTTCGATAATTTCTCTTGTAAATAGAGATTTCTTTCACTCGCTAAATGTTACAATGAATGATATGTCTTGGATTCAGATATATTTTTATATTCTGTGCTTTTTGCCCATTTTTGCAGTCTTAAATTTGTCATAAATGCATAAAAATCCGTAGTCTGGTAATAACCTACCCCCGTTCCACGTTTCGAGACGGTAACGTATGTAGCAACAAATCGTGCCATTTATGTTCCTCGATAAAAATTTGTGATTTATGAAAGAATCGATTGTGCATGCTGCGAAGGAGAGAAATTTTATATTGCCCTTATTTATATTGACGGATATCGCACGAGAAAATGGAAAATAAACTTATGCTACTGTTTCTTTGTATAATAAATACTGCAGTCATCCGAAACAGTGAAATTTCTCACCAGTTTTAACTTGAAAAGTTTTCACTATAATCGCTATCGGTTTAAATTAAAATTTTGTAAAACCGAAGGATGGATGTAACATACGTATTTACATATTTATCAATTCTAGGATGCATACTGAGAACGTATACGTTTTCGTGAATTAAAATTACAGTTCTCCGCGCAAACATTAACGTTAAAACGCGGATATTCACATTATTAACAATATCGTATCTTGCGTTTACGAATAAATTATTTGTATTTTCTCCCAGAGGAGTGCAGGAAATGAATGCTTATTTGTTCGTGCCAAAATTAAATTAAATCCTGTGGGATTCATCGGTGACCTAAACTATTAAACTCAATGAAACTTCTCGTGCATATTAAACGATGATACTCAAAAACTTCTGATAATATTCGGTATTCCAGTACCGGTGTAAAATAACTAAAAAATTATCAAACACGTAACTGTATTTAACTTTAACATTTTCACTTTTTAACGATGCGTTAATAGAAAAAGTTTCCTTTAAAAACGACGAAAGGAACTACATATAATATATTCAACACGTACAATATAATATAATATAATATAATATAATATAATATAATATACTATACTATATATAGTATACTATATAATATACTATAATATAATATATATAATATAATATACAATACAATATATTTAGAAATAATTATTCGGGTATCTTACGATCGAAGAAAAGAAAAAATATTAACCCTCATACGTTCCTCAGAAATAATAACATAAAACATCCTCGGGTGATATTTCACCTACTTTCCCTCTACGTGTTAATTAATGTTACTGACAATCTCTTATACTATATTTCACTGAAAGTTAATCCAGTTACGACATATTTAAAGAGAAATCAAACATTATATAGTATTTAGAAACGGAAACTGGGTGAAACTTCACCCAAGGAGCGTTTGAAGCTTAATATTAAGAGTTAATTATACCAAAATAACGTGCAGTAATTGAAATACATAACGTCGTGTTCCTTATCGCTGAAGAACTTAGGATTAAAAATATATCAACTAAACGATATTAATTTTAAGTATTAATTAGTACCAAAAAATGTGTAATAACATTTTTTTTAAATGAAACCCATAAGAGTGCATTTCTTATCACAGGAGTGAACGTCGACGATATCGACTCGGGGGAAGATCTCTCGAAGGAAAAAATACTCACGCCACAGGAGGAATACCAGGAAACGCTTATATTTAACAATGCCATTAGGGAGATCTTCTTGAATCGTTTTGTACAGATATTTTCTAGTTACGAGCACTTCGTTATTCAACCGAGTCAGGTGCGATAATGAATGAGTCAATAATAGTTTAAAATGTAGCTTTTTTCCCGGTCGTATGTAAAATGGAAAGGAAGAAAAGAAATCGTTATATTTTCCAGGATAAGGACGAATGGTTGAATAACAGAGACAGCATGCACGTTTTTGATAAGGCTACATTTTTATCTGACCAACCAACGCAGCATTTGCCATTTCTTTCGAGATTCCTCGAGACACAAATGTTTGCCTCCCTCGTCGACAGTAAAGTGATGTCGACGTGGAGCGAACTCGATTTTAATATACGACTCTTCGATCAGAGAATTTCTCTGCTCAAGTAAGTAAGCCGAATTGCACGGGAATTACTACTGCCGTGATATTTGCACACGATAATGGAAACAGAATAATGTTTGTCTACCGGAACGTGAATTACTGTTTCCTGCTCAACTTGTTTCGTTGGAAATAAGAGACTCGAGAGTATTGTAAAATTTATTCACTGTTTCCCTGAAACAGTGTTTAAAGTGAGAATGTAATTTGCTTATTTCACAGAAATTTCTTTTAACCCTTAAATGCAAGATTTGTTTTTCATTTTTGAATTAGTTTCTTTAAGTTCATATATGATCCCAGGAAGTGAGAAAGAATAACAAAAAAATCAAAATCAACAGAATTTTCTTTACTTTCAATATTTTTCATATTTGCAAAAATGCAATTATGAATCTTTATGTATCATTCTTGAGATTAAGTATTTTAGATGTGGATAAATAAACATGTTTGCAACAGTATGCATTTATGGGTGAAATTTCTCTACAGTTTCTGTACAATTTTTGCATTAAAATATTTGAAATGAATGCATAAAGTTAATAAAGCTATAATATTGTTCATCAAAGTAATTTTTCCGGTGAAAAAATGGAATAGTTGAAAGATTTGTTAGGAATTCGAGAAATCAGAGAAAATATGACCGAGAAGATACTTGCGACCGGTAATGAGACTCTCGAAGTATAATTTGCTCATTTAGCAGAAAAACGTCATAGGAGAAAAATCGCCATCTCTCAAGGAATAAAGTTTCTAAAATTTCACATTAATAAAATTTAGGTAATAACAATAGTTAAGTGATATTAAGTGGCACTTGGAGATACCTTGGGTCCAGTTGCATTTATAATAATTATGTCACCATTATTCACACGTCCCGTGGTTTTTATAATGTTTTAAAAAAATACATATAGAACTCTCAAATTACTCTGCACATTTACAAGGAAATTCTAAATGTTCATAATACATTTACTCCAAATATTAAGTCTAAATACATAATGCTCTACCATTATAATTTATATTAATTATTTTAGTCAATGAAACGTGATTGTCCATGTTATTTTTGAAATTCACTTGAAATAATTCTAAAAACAATAATTAGTTATTAATTAAAAGAAACAGACGTATATTTGTCGTCTGATAGTTTAACAGGGTAATTACGAAAGATCATTTAACAGAATGAACTTCCACTAATAAGTCCCTCCCGTCTTTCTGTGCCATGGTTAATCATTTAATTGCTGGAGTACACGAGACAAATGAAAATGTTCCAATTGCTTTCTATTGTATTATATCCGTCGGAGAAATATTGCAGAACTACGTAGTTACTCGATTTACAGCGGACCTTGTAGATCACCTTACTCCGTTTTCATTTTTATCCCCAGAATCATTTTCCTTTCTCTATTTCGAATAGGTGACCTTGATCTAAATCATTTGTCTTTCACTGATCCGAATACGAGGCCTTCACCTAATACCTCAGATGACATATTCAACGCAAAAAGTACATTCATCACCCGTCGAGCTTCAGAAGTCAGAAAAAATGTTACGAGCTTCAAATTGTTTTTCTTCGTAAACAATTCGGTACATTCGATAAAACTTGTTTGATTTTAAAAATATCAGATTATTCTATTCCGTTTCCTCTGCATTTGTCTTTTGTAATATTTCAAGCAATTTAATCACGGTACAGTTTTGGATAACAGCTTGATAATTGTTCCAAGTTGCGGATACTGCTTCAAAGACTTTGTATGTGGCGATTTACGTATCTCTGCGGATTATTAAACCATGATGAAATATTTCTTTGATATCTTCAATAGTAAGTTTAATATCATTAAAGGTTATTGAACTGAAAGGTACTGAATTTGTTTCCAACAGTTAGTTTAATGCAAACCACTTTGCGTATATGTATATTCGTAATAATTTGCTTAACTTTATTTTTTTCTCCATTTTTCTGCAGCGGTATTTACAATTTTTCACGGGATTTACGCTTCTTGCGAGTTGTATTTCATACCGACAAGAGATTACAAAGTTATAAACTGTATTTCATAAATTAATTATAAAAAAGTTCATTAGGATAATCTGGAGCAGAATACTTACAAAGTAATAATTCGTTAGAAAAAAGCATAAAAAATTAAATGGACGTCATTTCTTGCAACTACAGTACAAAATCAACTTAAGCTAACAAAACAGCGTAGTGTTATAAACATATTAAAAGCTACTGACAATGACTCATATCCATGATAATTTTTTGTCAATATAGATCGTGCCGATTATTATTGTATAATCGATTGTATATACGTAAATTACAAATGGAAAAAGTGTGTATAAAGTCAAAAGGGTAAACGAAGAGAGAAGTTATAGGAAATTACAGAACATTGTAGACAATTATGCTGAATGAGCAAATGATACTTTTATTATAATTTCACACTTGTTAGTCATACTGACGTATTATCGAGCTAACAAGAAATTAATTAATGATCCACTTATAGAAAAAAGGTAGGCGAAGGAATCATAAGATCGACGCGTTACGAGCCGTGCATGAGTATAGAGGAATCGCAGAAGGTTTTAGAGCAGCGATTGACAAACGTGGATTTCGAAACAAATCCGCCAGCTGAGATTCTCCCTCACAGAGCGGCATACTTTCGAAGTTTCCCATTGTTGGACACCGTTGCGTTAAATAAAGAACCAGCTCAGAGGTACGTTGCATGGGAAACTTATCTGATAATATAAGTTCATAGGTCGTGGTGCCTTAAAAACTATTAACATTCACTCCCTCATTTCTTGCTTCCTGCGTAGCATACTTCGGTAAGGATTCTGATATACATTTTAAGTAGCACGCTGCATGCTGAAGTATAAATAAATTAATTAATTTCATTTTGACGGGCACGGAATTTGAATTCCACAACATTTCTTTTACTTCTCTTTTTTGTATTATATTTGTCGATGATTTATTTGGTTAAAGTTCTATTCTGTTTAATATGATCAAAGATAATGAAGTTTGGATTAATTAAGGGTTTGATATTATTTCTTTTAGTAAATTTTGAGGATTTAAATGTTGTATTTCGTTTACTGCGAGTAGTCGGTGTTTTTTAAACGGTACGCCGAAATTCATAGGTAGATTGCTACAGAAGGAATAGCATTCCTCTCTATTATTTCATTGCATTTATATATTAATGTAATCATATTTAATACGTTTTTATTGTACTTTTGCCGTATCCTGAATTATAAAGGCAAGTTTCATTTAGTAAAAATTTAATCGTAAGCACATGTATAGTACCTGTCGGTACCAATCAGAAAAATCTCACAAATACGTTAGCAAAGGTTTAAAAAATATCGAAAATGAAAACGGCCAATCCTCCCGATTTTTCCGATTAAAATGATACCAAACACAACATAAGTACTTTGAATTATAGTTACTTAATATTCAAGCAAGTTTGACCTTGAATGAACTTGAGTCATAGGTCATTGAACTCGTCTTGAAACGTACTATTTCATGATGAATAAAAAGCCATATCATCCCATTTAAAAAAACAAAGTTGACCTTCAAATCTCCGAAACGCCTCCAACTATAAAAAAAATTAACACACTACATAGTGTACCCTTTTAAACCATGTAACTTTTGTATATAACATTCTTTCGTGCAACGCATACTTTAAAAGTTTTTCGAGGTGCACAAGTTACGTGGACCACCCTGTATTTAACTCAACAATACATTTTTAAAAAATTCTTCGTTTTTCGATGAGAAATGTAAGCGGCTTGAACGGAAAGTTCAGCGTGGGTCGTATACGCCCCACGCGGCACGGAACGTGTTAAATTAAATTTCATGCAATGAACATACAAGTTAGTATTAACTAACGTCCATACAATATTTTTTGAAGTATTTCCTATTTGCACAAATGAAATAAAATACTCGAAAGAATCATCTAAAAAATCTGTCTCATTCGATACTAAAGCAGACAGAGAAGATAAAGAAAAGTTTTCACATAAATTTTGTTCTGTCTTGAGAAACTTGCAACGTATAGGTACATACATAAGAAGAACTTCATTCTGAAATATAAATAACTCCACATATGCAGTAGAATTCTCGTGCTAAGCTTAGTCACGTGATGTATCCGTCATGTAACTAAGCTCTGTTACGTGACGTATCCGTCATGTAAGATCAGTTACGTGACGTATCCGTCATGTAAGCTCAGTTACGTGATGCACCCGTCATGTTTTGAGATAGAGATGCTTTGAGATACATTATTCAAGTGCATACGAGAACGTTAAATATTAAGCTCTACTCGCTACTTGGTCACCGAGCTTTAAGCCTTTTTAGTGGCGACAGGGAAAATTTATTAAATTAATGACAAATCTATTTCGATATTCGTTGAAAATCGTAGGATTAATATTTATCTAATATTGGTAGGAAAAAAGGAAGAAGGCGGTTATTGATTATAGACAGTAGTTAGAAATACAAGGAATCATGATTTAGTTATAGTTTAATGTAGAATAATGTAATATGGAGCGTAAATTGTGTCTTCTGAATTACTTACAATAAAATTACTAATATATGAGCAAGCCAAGTAATAATCTCATGGTGATCGGCGTTAGGAGTGTCGCTAACCACGATATATCGGCATCCGACATTAAAAGGGTAAAGATCGAATCATTTTATCTTCTCTAATTCTTTTTCTGAGCCTTTCAGTTTGTAAATTAGATATTTTTCAAATTAAAATGTTTTGTAACACTGTAATTCAAACAGAGAAATACAAGTTTATTGCAAGTTTCTTGCATAAAATACTGATTTCATATATAACTGATTAATTACTATATTTATTCATCAGTTTTCAAAAAATCGGGAGAGATTTTCGAGTGTTTGGAAAAAATTGGAAAGTTGTTTACAAGGTATCGAAAAGAAGGTTTAGAAAAATTTGGCGGAGCTAATTTGTAAGAAATGTATTAAATGTTGGGAAAATATTAACGGAATATGTAGAGACTACTTTGAGAAAAACGTTTGGAAAAGGTCGGTAAAAATTGGATGAAGCTCGAGTACACAATTCCAGTCTTTCAGTTTAAATATTTGCTGATATGCTGCACCAGATGAATTACTTCTTGCGCCGTTCATGTTTTCTGTTTTCTACTTCTATACCATTCTCAATACTTAAAAATGCAATGGCACAGTGAAACCACCTCCTCGTGAGATGCACTGTGAAATATCATTGTCATATAAATAACTAATTTTAGGAGAAATAAATCTTGTAATAAATACAAGCTACGAATTCACATATCCATACTTCTGAATTCTTCATATATTTCCATTCTCGCTAAAAGTACTTGCTTTTAATAATGTATTTTATGGCAATTTTGTTAATATATGGTGTTTCTCTTCCAATACGAAAATCTTCAATGCATTGCAATGCCATTCAAAAAATATAAAACCTCCCAGAATGAAAGAAATATTTTAAATCATAATTTTGCATTCCTGCCTCTTTATAACGGAAATGCATATCTAATTCGCGATGTAACATGCGCTTTCTACCATGAATCTCCATCGGCAAATTTTAAAAAACACCGAACTAAAATATGTCTGGGGATGAATTTTAACGAACAATCTTGACATAACAGTAGTAGAAGAGGGCAGACTCAATGGAAGTATAAAATGAAGTCCATCGATGGGAGTGGTAAAACAACGGCACCTCAAGAATCTCAATCACCTCGGCCACAAACTAAACTTTCGGCGGACATGAGCCCAGCATTGATAGCACAAGCTAATTGGACTTTTGTCGAGAAGTTGCTCAAGGTATTTATCTTAACTGCCTTCACTGCTATCCTATCAAACTTTTCTTCGATGCATTGCTTACCGCGTACACATATAAACGTTAATTTCATGATTAACCGTAATCTTCTTTGAAAAAGTTTACGTATCTTCTATAAAACTGGATAAATTCGTAACAACTTTGTTGTAGAGTACGATAGTCGGTACTTGTACAGAAATATGTTACAGTAAGGAATTAATCCTTGAATGAAACTCTTTGTAATTCTCTGTTTAACCACACTCGACATTGCTGCCCGTTATATTTAACCTCTTGACGCCCTTGGCCACATATGTGGACATTTAGTTTCTTATAATTATAATTATTATCATTCATAAAACGAATAAAAATTTGATAATAATTTATTCACTATAGAATCTCTCAACAAGAAAAATAAAAATCTTATGGTTTGACTGCACTGACAATGTTATTTCCGGTGTAAGTTAGGGATATGAAAATAGCTTCTATAAAAAAATCGTCCTTGAAGAGGTTAATGTTCTATCAATTGATTATCTACTTTGAAATTTGGCGGAAATTTTATATGTTCACCTAAATGCCCCTCGGTATGTGTACTTGCTACTATCATCTGATAAAAATGCATAATTAACACTAGATTTACGGGCGTGAAATTTGTTAAATTGCAATATATTAAATAAGGACTTTGGAAAAAGAGAGATGAAGCCGCAAATATGGTAATTCGTTAAGTCATTATTGTATCATAAAATACACGTGAAATATCTACTGTACAGCGTCTCTCTAAACGTGAGAAATGCTTATAAGACAAATAGGAACCCGTCAATTTGACGGCTTCCGTAAATCTAGTGTTAAGGGTAAAAAAATTTGCAGAATTAATTTCACGTAGACGGTGTAAAATAGAAATACAAAATCGGTTTGCACGGAATTCAAATTGAGAAGAAATTTGTTAAATATTATACAATAGAAAAGAACGTGTAGATACGAGAATGAAAGTTGCATTTATCTAATCCGAATTTTCACTCGAGTATACAATACATTAGTGTGCTCGGAAAATTGTTGCACTCTATGTTTGAGGGTTATCGTATAATATTGGGTTTATTCAATAAATTGAAAAAAGAAACGTTCTTTTTTGCTATTTTACTTTGAAATAAAACTGGATTTTTTTACGTGCTCGCTGGTTCTACGTCACTACATTGCCCTAGGTAAAAGCCAGCACTTCACCACTGGACCACTTCACCATTACAGTGCATAGTCACACTACTACATCATTATAGGGCGACCACTTTAATTTGAACCCCCGTAGGGGAAATACGAATCTGGAAGCCAAATGGTGGAAAGAAAATTATGCCATGTATTTCTGTACTCTGCAGTGTCTATCAACCAACTTAACGTCGAGTTATTTCGTACGTTTCTACTTATCAAAAATGGAACAAAATAATCTTTTCAATTAAATCATTGTTAACTCCTTGCCGAACGATTTTTTTGTGGCTGTCTCCGAATTAATTCAGAAATAAATTAATAAATTAATAATTGATCAGTGATATATTGATATACCTTATAATTTAACGTAATATTAATATTATAGAAGTAATTTTATCGTGTCGCGTCCCACTGATATTTTCATTTTGATAGGTTTTGCAAAAGTGGAAAATTTCCTATCCAATTTACTGCATCACGAGTGACTCGTTGTTGTACGGCAAGGGGTTAATAACCTTGCGTCATTTTTAGCAAGAAATGTTGGGCAAGCAAAAAAGATTGTGCGGTTTTTCATCAATTTGGCATTAGGAAAAACAGCATGAGCTTTTACGATTGTCTAATATTCCACAGATTAATGTCACATTTTCATGTATTATTAAATTATGTAAAAACTTATGTAGTGCAATCGGTTTGAAGAAAATATGCTTCCAAGTACTATTTTCGTAATTATTACTTTATTTGAATAGTACGACGTTTGTGAAGATACTGTTTGAAATTATTTTGCATCTCCAAGGACTATTGCTGTTGTATTTACGAAGGGGCATTGGCGCAAGTAGCAACTACGAAATTTAAATAACTAATTAAACTCGCATACAGATATAACAGTAATTCCTGATAAGTGAAAAGTATGATTTCACATAATGGAAATAGTAACTGACAAACAATAATCTCCGCTTCAACATCAAATTGAGTGAAGTGAACAGTATGGTCGAATGGCGACTGACTTCCGCTTGTTTTCCGAGCAAACAATCAATACTAGATTATAAAAATAGTATTGGACAAATGAAATTAACATTAGCCAAAGTGCCAAGGACGAGAAGAAAATAAATAATGCATTACACTCAAAGAACTAATCAAGTCATCTTAAAACTTACTTCCACTTATTCCCCAAGTAGCCACTAGTACGATATTATTATTAAAATGCCCGTAAAATGAAACCAATATTAGTCCAAATAACAGAAAATAAATAAAATGAATACTAGATTATACAAATAGTATTGGATGAATGTAATTAACATTAGCCGAATTGCCAAGGACGATAAGAAAATAAACAATACATTCCACTCAAATAACTAATCAAGTCATCTTTAACCTGACTTCTGCTTATTCCCCAAGTAGCCACTCAGTACGATATTATTATCTAAATGCCTGACAAATGAAACCAATATTAGTCCAAATAACAGAAAATAAATAAAATGAATGCTAGATTATACAAATAGTATTGGATGAATGTAATTAACATTAGCCAAAGTGCCAAGGACGATAAGAAAATAAATAATACATTCCACTCAAATAACTAATCAAGTCATCTTAAACCTGACTTCTGCTTATTCCCCAAGTAGCCACTCAGTACGATATTATTATCCAAATGCCTGACAAATGAAACCAATATTAGTCCAAATAACAGAAAATAAATAAAATGAATGCTAGATTATACAAATAGTATTGGATGAATGTAATTAACATTAGCCAAAGTGCCAAGGACGATAAGAAAATAAACAATACATTCCACTCAAATAACTAATCAAGTCATCTTTAACCTGACTTCTGCTTATTCCCCAAGTCGACGCTCAGTACAATATTATTATCAAAATGCCTGTAAAATGAAACCAATATTAGTCCAAATAACAGAAAATAAATAAAATGAATGCTAGATTATACAAATAGTATTGGATGAATGTAATTAACATTAGCCAAAGTGCCAAGGACGATAAGAAAATAAATAATACATTCCACTCAAATAACTAATCAAGTCATCTTAAACCTGACTTCTGCTTATTCCCCAAGTAGCCACTCAGTACGATATTATTATCCAAATGCCTGACAAATGAAACCAATATTAGTCCAAATAACAGAAAATAAATAAAATGAATGCTAGATTATACAAATAGTATTGGATGAATGTAATTAACATTAGCCAAAGTGCCAAGGACGATAAGAAAATAAACAATACATTCCACTCAAATAACTAATCAAGTCATCTTTAACCTGACTTCTGCTTATTCCCCAAGTCGACGCTCAGTACAATATTATTATCAAAATGCCTGTAAAATGAAACCAATATTAGTCCAAATAACAGAAAATAAATAAAATGAATGCTAGATTATACAAATAGTATTGGATGAATGTAATTAACATTAGCCAAAGTGCACAGGACGATAAGAAAATGAATAATGCATTCCACTCAAAAAACTAATCAAATCATCTTAAAACTGACTTCCACTTATTCCCCAAGTAGCCACTCAGTACGATATTATTATTAAAATGCCCGACAAATGAAACCAATATTAGTCCAAATAACAGAAAATAAATAAATAACAATCTCTATTTCAATTATTAATCAAATCCAGCAATAGGCAATGTCTTCAACCATTCCAAAACTTCTGACCTGACGTTCATTTGATTTGTCAAGGACTGCAAGTCGAAGACGAAAAGAATGCTGGTGGAAAAGATGGGTTCAGAGGCTGTAGCTTTGGGACATGGCGGTGAATCGCTTTCGGACGTAGAGGAGAACACGCTAGTCGCGAGTCTCTGTGATCTCCTCGAACGAGTCTGGAGTCATGGATTACAAAACAAACAGGGGAAAAGTGCCCTTTGGTCGCACCTGACGATGTTCCAAGAGCTGGAAGAATGTAACGACACAACTAAGTCTATAGATCCTAACTTCCTCTCCCCTGGTAAGTTCTACGTTGTTTATTCCGATTGATGTTCTCTCTTCACGTCTTATCGTGCATATTTGTGCGATCGATACACAATTTATTGTCTAAGCGCAGCTATTTAGTGTTATCGAACAATATATCGTATGAAATGGAAGTTATCTGTTATTAAAACGTTAATTATTACGTTTGAAAATGCAGCGCTAGCTTGGTGCGTGCTGCGGAAGCGACTCGATTGTACGTGTTTCATTTCGTATAAAAATAAAGTGTTACAGTAGAGATTAGTTTCTCGTACATAGATACTCTGCACTGTATTAGTTGTAAGTGATTCACTGAATATTATTTATTAGTGTGTTTCTCTTTTCTTCGCGATCGCACATTCAATCAGCTATAAGTTCTTCGATACGAAGTTGCTCACGTTGGATATTGTATTTCAGTTTATTTTTGTTGGAATTGCGTGATGCAAATTTGTATACTTCTTTGCCGAGAATTAACTTGATTTTATGATTTATAATTTCATGAATTTCCTTCCCGTATGAATTCTCTTTCAGATTATTGCTTTTCTTTCTTTCTTTTATTTAAACAATTATGTTATTCGATTTTTTTTCGTTTAATTTTTATGTATCTTTTCTTTTTCCTTTATAAATAGCTAAGAAACCACCGAATAAGTTTTTTGGATTACCGGACCGTTTGATTTCATCGTTAAAGGGCAGAAATATTTTTGAAATCGCTTCTTATATCAAGGAGAATTTCAACGGTAAGCCTTCAGATTGGCTTGCCGAAGAGAGTATTCAGTTAGCTTTTGCTCTAACAAAATAATCAGTAATTTGATCCCTCTGTTACGGACTTTTATTGTGTTTATTAAGGCGTGTGTATTTAGTAACGGTTGTTATTTATTATTGTATCGCATGATTGGCGTTTGCATCGTGGATGTTGAAGTCATTAGGATTTATCATTAGGAAATCATTACTGTTTCATAAAAGACGAAATTATGTATACCGGGATTGGCGTAAGAAGCACTGCGGGTGAATTCAAATCAAATTGGGACAGTTTTGTATTTTTAAACATAGTATTTAGATTTGTATTTTGAACTTCAATGTCGTACAATTAATTTGTACGTCAATGAAGAGCAACGTTGATTAAATGATTTACATTTACTAGCGCAGCTGTTATCGTAGAAGTGGCTCGAAGAATATTTGCGAAATTGAATAAAATGCATAAACAATATACATTGACAGATTGCTTTCATCAGATTTGTAAATAACGTTCAGTTTCGGTGAGAAAAGTATTAGTCGTTTCAACTTTAACAATAAAAATTAAAAAATATTATCTCACTGTGCCTTTACCCTGACTTTTGTAAAAGCTGCACAAAATGTCGGTGATATTTATACCAGTCGAGGTTTAATTTCCCCTGATTTCCTTTTAACTTCGAAGACTTTAATATATTTATCACCGATAATCATACAATATTTACAGAATCTTCGTAATAGTTACAAAAGCAAACAAATCTATTTCATCACCACACGTGAAAATCTCTTGTCATTAAAAGGATTAAAGATAAATTTTTCGACTTATATTAGAGTGACCGGAAAGTAATGTCGTTTTTTTACATTAAATTCAAACAAATAAATTTGTAAGAAGTTTTTATTTTTAATGAAAGGTGTGAACATCGTCGTTATCAAAAATCTTTTGTCACTTAGTTTACAAATTTTCAATGCTAGATCGATAAAAATCAATTGGTTTTTGAGCAAAATATCTGGAGAAACGACATTACTTTCTAGTCCCCCTGATACATTGACTTTATATTTGACATTCAATTTAGCAAGTACCATAAGCATTAGCTGCTACGCTATTTCAGTAATTTTCTCTATCCAGCATGTAGAATTAAAGAACACCAAAAAACTTTTCCGACCGGTAGTGTCTATTTTCCAAAAAGTGCCTGTAGTAATATTTCAAAAAGAAAATCCACTTTCCCCTGTCATCGTTCAAAGCATGGAACGTCATCTGCATGATTTTCCTCAATATTTACCGAGGCGTGACGTAAAACGATAGCATCTTGCAACCTTGTAATGCGAATGCAGAGCCCATATCAGTAATTTACCATCGAAAATACATCCTAACTATTTCCATTTACAAACAACAAACAGATCTGTCGAATCTCGCATTGGAGACCGACGTTTCACCAACGCGTGGGACCGACAAACACAAATCTCCCGGCGACAGGAAGTCCATTGGCCCGGAACACCTCAGACCATTGCCTGATTCTTTGACTTTCGATATTCGCAACGTACAAGCGATGACGGATATCAAAACGCACATCGGTTATGCGAGAGCATGGGTCCGATTGGCTTTGGAAAAGAAATTGCTGTCGCGGCATTTAAAAACATTGCTATCGGACACCGGTTTGCTGAGGTATTAGTTAATGGACACTGAATTATTAAAACTCACACGGCAGTTAGTAGGTCTCTTTAACAATTTGCAGTCCGAGTTATAATTTTACCTTCGGCAAATTACAATTTTAATGGGAATATCGGTTTTTGAAAAGCGGGAAAGAATAAGTTTATGAGATATTCATAGTAAATATCGAGCGTCCGAGATCCATTTCAAATCAAGGGATTGAGCGTTGGGCAGAAATAGCCATATTGGTGACAAAATGATATTTGCGGTATTAACCCTTTGAGGACGACCGACGCATATATGAGGCGTGAGAAAGAATCTGATTATAGTTTATCGTTGCACGTATACACGGTTAGAGTTGAAAAATTGAAATATAACCGCTGAAATATGATTACGCAAATAGTAATTTATAACTTCTATACATTAACACTCTGACTTTCTGATAAAAAGGTGATTTTCAATCGCCAAATAAATGATTATTTCTCAATATTCAAAACCGTCCGCAAAGGGTTAATACGAACTACCAAGGGGGTAATAATGACCGGTTCCCAATTTTTTGAAAAATTCCCCAAATTGTTTAGGGAACCATGCAGTAAATACTCCACTTCTGTCTTATTAAACCTAAATTACTTAATTGGTCATATATTTCGCTCCCTGATTTCTCTTTTTTGAAACTACTTATTTAGTATATTTAAATATAATAGATATAACGCCGGCATTTTTAGTGTGAAGATATGAAAAACGCAACCGTAAGAAGTTCAATGAATCTTTTGCTGCACACGACACCGTATGCTTCTTTTCTTATTAAAGAAAAAATTCACCATAGTGCTCAATTTGTTAAAAAAATATTGTTTATCGCTATTAATAATTTCTTTTACACTATATACGTATGTGTAACTTTCAGAAGTCAATACAAGCGCTCAGCGTTCTTGCGTTGCGAAGAAGAAAAGGAGCAGTTCTTGTACCATCTTTTGACGCTGAACGCCGTGGATTATTTTTGTTTCACGAATAATTATCCAACCACAAAGTTGCCATACAGAGTCGTTATATTTCCTAGTCGAAAGGCCAGCGCTGCTACCACATCGGCAAACAGTTGGATTGCTATTTCCGGCACGCTCTGCGAAACAAATCCCGTTCCGATACCGAAGGCAGCTTTAGAATTTGTATTTCACGTATGTATCATTCAACTTTTAGCAATCAACGATCTAACGGCAGAAACAATGTAACAGTGTACGTCTGAAATCTTTCAGTCGTTTTCTGTCATTTAATGGTCAAATATTGAAACACTTTTTTGAAATATTCCAATTAATTTTTTTCCTTGTCATTAAATGTATGTCCGTCATAGCGAGACATATTTAGATAATGCAAATTCACTTCACGAAAAAAATGCTCCGCCCATTGTTATAAATCGTAGGATTATATTTACAACAACTTAATAAATAATCCAAAGTAGTTTTGATATTCTCGCTAAACAAAGTTTACCTTCAGGGGCAAAGCTTAATTAATATTTCTGAGTGTGATTAGATCAATCAAAATTAAAGGAACATAAACTAACAACAAATTATCGCAATTGAGTATACTTAACAGAAAAGTAAACGATTGAGTATATCTGATATTAGAATAAACGATAAATTATACCTATAAAAAAAAAGACTTATTGATATCCAGGCTGTTGCTTTTATGTTGACTATGGTCATAAAAATCCTCTCTTAAAACCATATTTTGAAATCTTTCAAAATCTTCTTGAGTACTTTCCAACTTTCCGACTATACATTTTTGTTTTAGCATAAAAACTTGGGCGTGCTCTCTACTCTGCGCATAGGTCATGACAATACAGGTCTCTCGCCAAAATGGATGGTAGAACATGTAGTAATAAGGAACGAGGTCACAGGGCATACGTTTAAGTTTCCCTGTGGCCGATGGCTTGGTAGAGGCATCGATGATGGTTCCACCGAGAGATTATTAGTGGGTGCTTTGGTACCTCGCAGTATCGATAGCGAAGAATTAGTCGAATCGTGTTCAACGCCACCGAGATGCAGGTCTCCTAGTATACCAAGACGTCCAATATTATCTCAAGTTGAATTACAACACATGCTTGGTAAGTATAGATGGTTTTATATTTATCATAATACCTTGGTGTCTTTTCTTCGTACACAGATTTTTGCATTGTTCTGCGAATCTAAAATTGCCCAGTTGAACATTTTAATTTTAACTGATAAAGTTAAATTTTAGTTTTAACTTTATTTCACAGAATTAAATTTTAGTTTCAACTTTAATTCACAGAATTAAATTTTAGTTTCAACTTTAATTCACAGAATTAAATTTTACTTTTAACTTTAATTCACAAAGTTGAATTTTAGTTTTAACTTTAATTCACAGAATTAAATTTTACTTTTAACTTTAATTCACAAAGTTGGATTTTAGTTTTAACTTTAATTCACAAAGTTGGATTTTAGTTTTAACTTTAATTCACAAAGTTGGATTTTAGTTTTAACTTTAATTCGCAAAGTTGGATTTTAGTTTTAACTTTAATTTACAAAGTTGGATTTTAGTTTTAACTTTAATTCGCAAAGTTGGATTTTAGTTTTAACTTTAATTTACAAAGTTGGATTTTAGTTCTAACTTTAAGATATTTGCAAGTTGAAGATTTTGAGTTTTGCCCTTTGAATGGTATGGATGTCCATGCAGTCTTCAAAGTAGGATTGTATTACCGTCTAAATAAGTGATCATAGAAACAACTGGGGAAAACCATCTATTTGAGGCGTCATATTCCATTTCTCTTAGTGTATACGTTACGCGTCAGAAATTCTATTTACAGAAGGCATTTTGTTCCGAAGCGTTCTCCATTTAATTTTGCAATTTGTCGTGGTAACATGAAAACGTTTTCTAAACGACTTTAGATGGAATCTAATCGACTGAAATTAGTAACTTTCTCATTTTTTAATAGACGCCATCTCGTCCGTCCGTGTACAATTTTATTTTTAAAGTAATCATTAACGTCGACTTAGCATCCTTTTATTTATCGACCGACCGAATTAACAAAGTTGCAGTCTCCAATCTCAAAAATCGCACAACGTATAAATTTCGATTACTACGAATAAAGTTAATACAGTGGCTGTTAAATCATTGTCTAAAATCTTAACTTATCGCAGGAGAAGCTGTAAACGCAATAGTAAAGTTCCACTATAGGAGAGAATGCCAGGATGGTTCCCTGACAGCATTACTTTGCGGAGAAGGTGGTCTCGTACCTTCCTTAGAACAAATATTTCTATTTGGTTTTAAGAATCAGAGGATATTCGGCAGAAACTTTTACGTCTGGGATTATCTCCGTAAGTGGTGTCATTTTTTGGGATTCGGATCAATCGCACGCTAAGGTTTGTTCGACTGTAAAGCCATATTTGATTATACTTTTTTTTGCAGTGCGCGTGAAAGAAAATTTCGAGATCTCTCTGTTGGAAGAAATGGATGAATACTCGCAAAGATTAAATAGGGACAGAAGAGTCCACGCGGAGAGCAATCAAAGATTTACGATTTTGAGATGCTATTGCCATCTCATCGATCAGATTAATATGTTCAGTCAAACTCTCGGCAAAGATGGGAAGTTTCAGCTGTTCATTTGCTTGGCAGCAAGGTATATTTTCCAATCATTACGTATGTTCCGTGTTTCTTGTCTACTTTATATAGAAACCATCTTACATTATATTAACATGTTGAATGTCATCGGTATTTCACTAGTTCCTTCATTTCTACTGAAGTTAAGCTTTTCCTATTAAAATCACATCTTTACAAACCAGAAACTTTAAAGACACAAAGAGATATAGAGACAGCAGGACTTTACCTTTTTGAGACCAACGCATAAATATTGCCTGAATTAACAAATTCACTTTTAATTTAAAAATTTACATATCACAATTTAAAAGCCATATGAAATTTCATTGAATTCAAAAGCGCCGGTCACCGGTGACCCCAATGGCATTCAACGTGTTAATTCACTGAGACATCACTAAACACATTTGGTAATACGAAAATAGGTTTCAAACGAAAATCGTAGAGTTTCAAAGGAGTAGTCGGACACACTTTCTTTTTTTGAGAATGTCAGTGATTTCAATGTCTCGCAAATTTCGCGAGAAATCAATATTCATTGTTAATTTATTTTTCAGGGAGCAGCTTCTTCATCCGATGCTGCGACCAATGAGCGAAGCGCGTTCCACTGCGGATATGTACGAGGAAAGCTCGTTTTTAAGAAATTCTACGTTATTAAATTTCCTCGTTCATATTCTCGAACCACTGAGCGAATTTCACATCGTCCTTGAGAAAAGTTTGACTCACGGGATTTCCAGTATATGTTAACCGACCCTGAACATTCCGTGCATTTTAGGTAAGAAATATAATTGACTAATTTTTTATGATGACTCCTTTAAACGTTAATTGCCCGATTCTATTGGGATTTTAATAAGTTTATTTGCTACAAGTTGCATTCGGGTTGCAGCAAGTTTAAGTGCTCTTAAGTCATTTCTAATTCATTACCACTATTTAGATAATTGTTGGTATCGTAATATGTAGGAAGGACACGATTTAAATTATTTTGTATAACAATATTGCCGTGTTCCTTTCCTCGCAGAAAGTTTCACGCGAAATATTAAATACGCTTCAAATATATCTCAATTTATGATTTTTTAAAGTCTATACAAAAATTTACCCGACATTTAACGGAGTGCAAAGAGTTAAATATAATAGTTTTAACGCTGGTAGTTCTAGTGTTAAAAACTCCGATGCAACTCTGGAAACGATCCAAAATTCAATTACTTGTTAATTATCATTACCGGCAGCGTATACTCTTATCTCTACAATTTAATTGCACGATAATACTATATAACGCGTAAAAAATGGACAATTTAAAGTTTCGTCTCTTTTCGTAGGATGTATTTCTTTTAAAGTGGCACAATTCATCAAATTCTAAATAGCAGAGGAAGGAGGAGAACGACGGAGAAACGAGTGTTATTAGAGGAATGAAAAATCATTGAGAAAGCTATTATATAAGAAAACTAGAGGAATTTACTAATACAAATGAAGACTGTTATGGGAAATGTAAAATAGGAGTTTTTAGATGACAAGTTATCGACAACAGGTCGACGCGTCATTCTTGGAAGCGTTGACGCTGTAAGATGAGCATAGATCTTGCCCTACTTCGAAAGCTTATGATATTAATAACGGTGATAACGCATAGATTATACCTGATTTGGCCCATCTTGCCATAGTTATTATTAAAGGGAACGTGCGGAGGTTTGTTGAAATGTTAATACAGTTAATACGAATCATGTACCAAAGATGTGATCCTATTAGTTATTACTATTACTCTCATCAAATATTGTCATTATTATTAAGACTTTAGTTTTTTTACAGCCCTTTCGGTAAGCATACACGAATCTAGAGAATTCTGCAAGTAATGTATGCCAGCAGTATCCTCGCAAGTTAGATTTAAAAAAAAGAAAAGATAACACAGTTTTTTATACGAACGCGTTCCATCGTTTAGGTTATTATTTCAAGAACAATATCATCGATCAAAGATACTCTGAGAAAGATCAATACAAAGATATGTTCGCGTTCGTCAATTTCTTGGTTGTACTTCAAGCAGCAATTCTTTTAAGGCGACGAAAGAAAATTTCGTTAAGCGTATATGTTCGCTTTTAAGACTTAACTGATCGTGAGAGGAAAATATCAGTTATTTGTTATTATTTTTACGATATCGAAGCGTAATATTTTTTTACACGTAAATGTTTTTATCTCTGCGAAATAATACGACTATCGTTTAATGCTTTTATTCACGGAATCGCGAAGGCTAATGAAAGATTCACTCTGATATTTCCTATCTTATTTTAACTAACAACAAGAGATAATGCTTTTACTGCAAATCCACTAAATTTCATTCACGACTGGCACAAAATATTGCCACTTTCATGATTTCTATTCCTATCGATATGGATTTCTTTTATTTTATTAACAGAAAGACCTACACCGAAAATTCAACGCTGATATTGTCGAAGTCAGAGATACGATTTCATTGTTACATTTAATCATTCGAGCCAAACAATCAACGATCGAGAATAATCTCGCGATTCTTTCTTCTTCTACGTTAAATCACTGTCTCCCGAAACAGTTCCATTGAATGCTCCTAATAACTGTTCTCGCGTGTGCAATCTCCAATTACTTTTCTCCTTCACAGCATCGGAAATGTCGAAAATGATCCTTATAAATTGCACATGTCGAATCAACATAGAAATCCTTATCACGAGAAGCACATTAACGCGCTGCATTAAAAATGGACCAAAACGACTCACATTTACAGACATGACAGCTCGTTTTTAAAATCCAAAGTGCAATGTCATCGTCGACCGACTGTTCTTCGGAATAAATGACAGACGTGATACGCTTCAGTGTATTTTGTAATTCGATTAAACCGATAATACTATACCGTATTAAGAGAATTAGCTCTCAGAGTACAATTTTACCGCAAGTATTTCATACAAAACTCGATGAAAAAATCGATAGATAGGAATCATTTAGACGTCGTTTTACCATTTGCTGCGGATTGGGTGTGCAACAGGGTGTTCTTAAAAGAAAATTGTCGTTTTGAGGGAGGCAAGTTTGTGATTGAAGTGAAACAAAATATGGTGGGTAAGGAGATAAAGGCTCAGACTCGCAATCAGTGGACCCAAGGTCAGATCCTCCTCAGTAAACACTGGCAAATTTTTCCTAATTTGTTATTTAGTCTCGGTAGTTTGGAATTTATCTAAAACAGTGATTTTTAGGCGAAATGAGCGTAGCAGCTAAAGCCACAAAGTTCAAAGAAAATGCTGAAATGTTTTACAGCTATTGGGGTGGGAAGTGGCTTGAAAGGAACATCACGAAGTTTTCTTTGTTCATTTTAGTGATTTTGTTATATTCCCAGTAGAAGTGAAAGAAGCGTGAAACGTTGCATTTTATGGCAATAAGATTTTTTTGCTCCATTTGAATCCCCCGATGAACTCCTTTAAAATGACTATTACTTTCTGGAGCACCCTGCATTTCCATAAAATTTGGATGTCCGACTCGGATTTTTCTTTTAAACGAATAATTTGAATTATGGAGTTAAATAATTTAAATAATTTTTTGAACAGTGCACGGTAAAGAATTTTAGTTTTTCACGAATTTTTTGCGTAACAGCAAATAATATTCGCAATATGGAAAAATATTCTTGAATTCCATCAAGACATATTTTGATTACAATCATTTTTTATATTAAATTATTCAGAAAGCCTTCGATTATTTAAATTATTTAATTTCCTCGGAGTTATAAATAAAACTGAAGGACAAAATAAGTGGATTAATCGGCGCAGCAGAAAAAAAGTGTCTACTGAAATACATTTTTTTTTGGACGTAATTTCACTTCTGAGAGTATCGATTTTAAAAACCTGTTAGATCTGTTCTTACGAAGCAAATTAATTCCACTTGTTTTTTAAATTTATTTTCACTCCAAGGATTGCTCCATATTCCGTTAAATTACATTTCCTCCGCGACCTGTAATTTTTTTTAAAAATATTAGAAATTTTATATCGCTCATGTGTTACAATCACTTAAAACTGCACCACGAATCTCGAACTACGAACATCCAATTTATTCGCGCATACCTGCACATATTCATTACCCTCATGCCGCTAATTAATACTCCATCGCGAGTTTCTCGCTCCCGTGGCCAAATACAAGAGTTTTACCGTCGCCTTTCATGCAAATCCACAACGAGGCGGATGTAACTCATTAAATACAGAACGATCTAAAAATATGATCAGAGAATTTAAGGCGATATAGTACTCGTAAAAATAGGTGAATTTCTTGCAAATGTCTTGCAACCATAGACACACCAAAAATATGAATGAATAAAGGGGAAAGTGTCCTCTTGGAATTTCTTTTTTAGCTTTCAGTTTTTATTTAAAACTCTACTTTTGCCTGCATTTAATAACAAGCTACATCATTGCAATGACAAATTTCGTAAGAAAGAAAATAATTTTCCGTTTACATTCTGTCGTTTGAAGTCAAATTACAGAAAGCTGAAATAGAAATCTGACTAACAGGGCAAAAAATAAAGCTTCTGAATGTATGAACGTATAGTGCGAGTACTATACACAGAGTTTTCAGGAGTAGATAATCAAACTTTGTATGTATATCGCAGAGGCGATGGAAAGTTATAGAAAGATAGACGCAGAAAGACTTTCGTTCAGATTTAAATAAATTTAGAATTCTTAAAAGATTATCTTTCTCTGAAATCCTGTATACGGCCAAATTCTCGGATGATACTTTACAATTATCCTAAACAATTTCTGTTAACTCTTTGCAGTCTTAATTAGCTGTTCTCGGCGTAGCTTTATGTTACAATTGATTTACAATTTACGTAATCTATTTTTAAGTTTTATTGCGATTTTATATATTTAATTAATTACGTAAAACTGATTTTTTGTAATAAAAATGAAAATGGACATGTAATATAAAGACTTTTTCCGAAATTAATTCATCAAACGACAAATTTCAGAAATAGTGTAAACTTCAGAGGGTTGACATGCAAGATAAACGATACTCCCATAATGCATGGAAATTGTTCTTATACGTCGAATTCAGCTGTATATTTTGGCATTGTACCTTTTTAATTAAAACTACTGTTACGAGGAAAATTGGCGGATGCAGTAAAACGATTTTAACCCTTTGAATGCCGAACACTTGATGTATTACTAATCACTGTTGACATAAACCTGTACTATGAATGAAATAGAATATGTTCTGTTACAATTATTTTAAGAAATCTTCTAAAACGAATTCTTTAGCACAAGATTTACCGATTGATATAATATATGTAAAAATGCCGAATAACCACCTTAAAATAAAATAAATGAAGGAGGGAAAAAACTTTTGCGTACCTTGATAGATCTGCTATTAGTTGCCCGAATATTCAATCCACTGTAATGAGTGGCAATTGTTTGCATATTTTCAACTAAAAATACGAAAAACTGTTTCTGAGTGAAAAGTTAATTCATATTGTAGTTGTGAAAGACATTCGCTGATTACATCAATGCGTTCATACATTTAAAGGGTTAAAATCGCACGGTTTATCGTTATCATGCGACATGTGTTAACGTAAACCGTTTTCGGTATAAAAAGAAGCGATTCGATCTTAGAATTCTTAACGAATATTTGAAATCATTCATTGTAATACTCTGTTAATATTGAAATTATTTTTACTATAAGTACGGATTTAAGGTTTCCAAGTAATAGCGAAGACTCGCGTAAGTTTGACGGCGATAACAGAATACTCGTTCTACGATCTGCGTTAGAAATTAAATTTCTCAATTTCTGATGAAACAGAATTCTCATTGGGTTGCCGAAGCACTGCGTTGATTTTTAAACTGACTTTACTGTGTCATTAATTATGTTAACGTCCTTCTCGGGAAATCGCAACAAGCAGAAAATTATTCTATGTTGATGTTGTCCAAAATTGGAAGACGATAGGTCCATTTTACTATGAATTAATCGGTTTGCGGTAAATCTTAATTACTTTGCAAGGAAGGGAAGAGTCTTTAATCATTTTTAAGCTATCGCGTAAATTTAAACTGCGAGCGAGAGATTCTACGGAGACTTTGTTATTTCCGGATGCTTGTTATACCTACTTCTTTTTATAATACGTTAATTGGACAGTATGCTTTAAATAGTTGGTAACTTAACATGTATTGTAATCGTTTTAGACTGAAATCTTTTACTTTCTACATTTTCCATATTTGAATCGTCACACCGAAGTATACGATTTTAATCCCTGCCAGAAGAATTGAAACAAAATAACGCTGCTTGTCTTTTTTTAATGACTCAAAAACTTGTTCATTTAAATGTCGTATGACTTTTTGAAAAAATCAACTGCACGGGGTTTCAAAATCCTATATTTCGCTGAATTCATACAAGTTTCAAATGTCGTGCAAATTGAGAGATTAATCTTGGAATAAATGTCTTTCGTGCTCTTTTTCATAAAACACCATAAAACTTTCATCTCTTTGCAATTATAAAAATTTAATATGCTACTTGAAAAACAGTAGGATCAGCAAAGCAAGGATAAATTAAGAATAAAACGTTTTTGCCTACTGTAAATCTGGAGATACATTAATAATTAAAGATCAATATTTTTAATTTCATTTTCTCCAAAAATTCTTTTCTACGCTCCAAGATTCCATTGCTCAATTTGCATCGCAAATTTATATTAACGCGTTCTCTGTTACACGATTTTATTCAATTTTATTTATCAATATTTAAATCATATTTGCAGGGGAAACTTTCCTGTTTCCCTAAAATGGCCTTCGAGAAAAATTGGGAAAGACCCATAAATACGAGGCACTTGTCAATTTCGATTAATTACATTGTGCAAAACTTTTTGCCAAATGTTTCCATCTAAGTCTTCATGTTGTACGTAGCAGGGAACGCGTTAAAGGGAGAAATTTCGGGGTAACGTAAGTAAATCGAGGAGTACAAAATTGTAAAGAGAAACATAACAATGGACGTATCGTTCATCATCGTCGCCGGTAATAAATTGCTTCTACGTGACCTCGATGCGCGCCGATTCAGTACTCATCATAGTATGTATGTAATATTGAATTAAAAAAATTCGAAAGTCAAGCCCATCTTAATGCAATTCGTGCTCGATCGTTCCTCAAAGAAAAACAACCGTTGCTCGATCAAGAAATCTGTATGTGTATATATGATTATGGATTACAAAAGCTTGGTGTAACGTATTGGAACTTTTACAAGACAACCGTAATATAACATACGTGTATTGTATATACGATCGTAAAGATACTATTGTACAGTAGAATAAACGATTGTCGAACAGAAAATAATTCTTGCCATTCCTCGTAGTGATTTTTCGTTTAACACGTTAAATGCCACCGGTATTTCGCTAGATTCTTCATTTCTGCTGAAGTGAAGCTTTTTCTATTAAAATCACATCTTTACAAAGCAGAAACTGTAAAGACAAAAAGAGGTATATAAATAGCAGGACTGCACCTTTTTGATACCAACGCGTAAATATTGACTGAATTAACAAATTCGTAAGTATTACAATTTAAAGGTCATATGAAATTTCATTGAATTCAATAGCGCCGGTCACTGCTGACCCCCATGGCATTCAACGTGTTAACACTTCACCGACCGGTAGCCTATACATAGGCTTTTTGTCACGAACGCTTTTAGACTTTTAGTTTATTAATCGGTTCGCACGGTAATCACTAATTTGTTATTTATTATTGTAGTGGAACTGTGTTAAGGAGTCCATGAGAAGCATTTGTTATTTTCAAAGAGATTGTAATTTTCTTTAGGCAATCTAAGCCAAAATAAATCCTTTAAAGTGGGTAGGATGCTCAAACAATAGCGGTCGGTAAAGTGTTAATATAGATATAAAAAGCGTGCGACTTAACATTGTTACCCAGAAAACTTTCGTTGCAATAGAAATTTTGAAAAAATATTTCTTAGATAAGTCGTATGGGGGACAGAGTATATACACTATATATTCTATATTATCTCTGTACTATATTCTATACGAATGGTGAGCAAACTATGACCGGCGGGCGGGATCAGGCCCGCCGTGGATTGTAAATAATAGTATAGAAATTTTCAATTTCAGTGTTTCCAAAAAATTTATTTAAGAGAGTGTTCCTTTCTTTGCAAATGCAAATTTTATCATAGAAATTCAAATATTTAATGAATTATGTGGGCCGCAAAAATTATTTCTTCTTTTCTGGCCCACTCCTACGAAAGTCTGCTTATCACTGCTATATGAGCTACTCACTAGCCAAATCGATTAACTCCAGAAAACCTAAAGTGGAGACATGTGATGAAATAGTAGACACTCTTTTTCAAAATTCCCTTCAAAATATAAATATTGTACAATGTATAATCGCATGTAGCTATTCTCTAACGAAGTATAATGTGAATAAAGTGGAATAGCCTTCAAATTAAATAGATTGACTTCCGAAATCAATTATGCATTATTCAATGGATAAACAAACTTCGTTATTTAATGGTGCTAATCTTTATTATTACGGAAATTTATTCTAAACGTAAAAAGTCAGCATTCAATCAAGTGCTTTGAGACTTAAATTTGAAAAAATTCAAAAGGTGGAGTTAATCGAGTTGACCTGTGAACGGTTCATCTATAATACACTCTGTTCCGCATAAAATTATGCGCATATTTAAAAAAAATATTGTTTCAAATATCGTTAAAATAAAAATGAAGGCTCTCAGGCTCTTAATTTACGCTCTTAGTTAAGATTTTTTTATCATTATAGTTTAGAAGGATTTTACAGGTAATGCTTTCCTTGCCACTTATGGCAGTTTAATTTAATTGTTTACAGCATCGAATATTGGGGTCGTAAAACACGACCTCCCCCACTGCTGTTGGTGAGTATAATTATGCATATATACCATACATAGAGTATAATTACCTGTCCCCCAAAAAGCTCGTACGTATGCCATGTGTAATTGTTGATTATTTTCTCTTACAGCGGTAGTTTTACATTTTCATGAATGAACTGTAATTTAAGTTATAATGTCGACTTTTTTGAAGTCTTAGGTAGACTGTTAATAATATAAAAAAAGGGAACGTATGTATACGGAATGAAAAAGAGACATTAATATATCTATAACGGACTTCTTTAATTTGCCCTACGTGTTGTTAATATTACGCAAAACTAGTGCGGTTATCAGAACACCCCTACTTCATCGAAATATGCTATATTTCATTCCAATTTTTCGTTAATTCCCTTCCCTAGGATATTTGTTGTACCAGTGTATGCCATAGTTAAGCACAAACGTAATTATTAAGTTCAACAAATTTACAAGCGATTTCTTCTGTATAATAACTTTAACACGTTTAACACCATGGGGGTCGCCGGTGACCGGCGCTATTAAATTCAATAAAATTTCATATGAATTTTAAATTATAATATTCTCGAATTTTCAATATCTAAATATTAACATTAAAAAGGCAAAGTCCCGCTGACTATATATCTATTTGTGTTATTAAAGTTTTTGCTTTGTAAGAGTATGACTTTAATAGAAAAGTTTCACTTTAGTTAAAAAAAACTAGCGAAATACCGGTGGCGTTCAACGTGTTAAAATAAAACTGATAATGTAAGTCTTAAAAAGTCTCAAGATTTTTTTAAATCGATTTCTCTGCTACGAAACGCACTCGTTATTGAAGGGCAAGGAGTTAATATCCAATACGATGGAGTTTCATTACGCAAACTTTACTTTTTCGTTATAATCACGAAAATAAATTATCCGGTTCGTATTCTTAAGATAATTATAAAGAATTCATTTTCAACCGAGTAATTATGAGGCATAGTGGCTAAAAAAATAGAAGCTCGGACTCTTGATCAGTAGGTACGAGATTAAATTCTAGTTTAAATCTACAAATTTTTTCTTATGTAAAATTATGTATAATATATGGTGGTTCGGAAACCACTTAAAACAGAATGTGCGAGGCTAAATCACCGCAGCAGTCAAAGCCGAAAAAAATGTAGAAAAGAACGAGGAACTGTATTTCTTCAGGTACTAAAATTGATACAAAGTCAAAGGAGGAATCCCTTTTACCACGAAACTTTACCTAGCATAACGGGTCACCCTCGCCATCCTATAACTATAGAAGCAATAACATTCGCAATGATTGTACAAAATACCAATACTTTATTTTCAATCGACTGTACGCCATACCACGCACGAGATATGTACAAAAGTGATCGTACCATTTGCGCGGTACGATTTCCATCCATCAATTAAAAAGTATTTTTACATGCTAGATTTAAAAGTAATGCATAAGTGTTTTTTTTCTCTCCTAGCAATTAAAACTATACATGCTGGGCATTCCGAGCGAAATGTGCGTGTGATCTGAGGTATATCAATGGTACTCTATTGCGCTGATTTTCTTCACTCTGTCTTTCTCTCTTTTTTTCATCCTCCTCTCAAAATCGGTGTGTAATCGCATTCGACAATCGCGTGATTCGTGAAAACGTACAAAACAATATACAATACACATATACATAAATATATGCATATAATAACCTATCGCTCTCAGTGTATGTGTGTGTTTCTGTGTTGTGTTGTTGTTTTTGTTGTCTGCCTTGTGCCTCTGTAATGAGAGTGTATACGGTGTGCGTTTATTCGCGCTAATGAATCATCGTTGATCGATTCCGGCGGTGAGTCGGTGGAAATATCGTCGACGAGAAAACGGAATTGTAAAAAGTCTGTAGTAAAAAGGTGAAAAGTAAAAGTAACAACGACGCTGCTCTACGATCGAATGGAAACTTAAAGAAAGAAAACAAAAGAAACAGGACAAAAAAAAATACGTAATAATCGTAGTCTCTTATATTCAGCCGTAATCTCGCGGATCACAAGTGTACAAACGGTATCTCTCGTCGCGGCGAATTTCGACGAGTGAAAACGAAAAAAAAAAAAAAAAAATGGAAAAACTACGAAGAAGGACTGCGACGATCGCGCCCGTGACAAGTTCTCTTCTCTCTTGTGCTCTTAAAATGCTAACAAAACAAATCAAGTCTCGGCGGAAACACGCTCGAGAAATGCCGAGGTGCTCTGCCGTAGGAGTTTTGCGTCCCGCCCGAAAAACGTGTCTCGTTAACGAAGGAAACGTATAGATAATAATAATTATCGTTATCGGAACGGCGAGACGCGACGTAGGAACAGGTTCCACACGATGGGACACGGTTCTCCAACGTGACGTTCTTTTCATTAGCTTTAAACGCTCCGAGGTTCTCGTGGATTTCCGTTTACCCTAGGATGCATGCACTGCGGGAATTTTCTGCTCAGTGGATGGTATCTCATGCCTTTTTCTCATATCGATCCGTTCTTTTTTTGCGAAATTGTTAACTTTGGTAATTCAGGTAAACAAAAAAATCATAGATGTTCAACAGTTCTCGCTTTTTTTTGGAGTCGATTTGTTGAAATTATAATAGTATAAATAAGCAGGTTCTCATTTTATATACAGCTATGTGTATTCTCTCTTTTTTTTTTAAATAGATTTTTACGAATATAGTTCGTACGAAGATTTATACGTACAGAGATACGTATGCAAATTTCAAGAACAGCAATGCATCCTGGGGTTAAAGTGCTATCAACTGTACTACGTTTAGGCCGATTTACGTTTATTATCTGTCATGCCTACAAATTGCACGAAAGTGTAATCTATCCCTGGAAAGATTCTAATTACAAACTCTGAAAAGAGAACGCCGACAAAGTTGAAGACCCAGCGAAGAACGGACGCTCTCTGATTCGACCTTCAAACTCTTTCTTCCCATTCAAGGAACGACTATACGTACAAAGGTCACAGATCTTTTTAAATGTCTCTAAAAAAATAATAAGTTCTTCGAGAATCTTAAAGAAACATTATATCCGTACAATCGGCAATAAAACCATTTGAATAAATTCAATTATAAAATCCTACTAAAGATGCATAACTGCTCTCGATTCGATTGCATGTTAAAGAAAGGGTTAAGATCGGGTCAGAAAGCGCATCCTTGCTCTTCGATTCCCTACGAATTTCTCTTTCCTCCCCCCCCCCCCCCCCATCCACCCTCTCGTTATTCAAGGTACATACATATATATTATATAAAATAGGTACGTGCATAAAGAAATCGTAAAACCATTCAACGAACAAATCTCGACGCGATCGTCGTTTACACTGTCTCTCGAAAAATCGACCGAGAAGAAAAGGTGAAACTTTACTGTCACGCGAAAAGAAAATACGAAGGTATCAACGAGATCGGAAGAAAATCGTTCTTAAATCGCAACGTAAAGTAATATTCGTACGGTGTCGTCGATCGATCGAGATTTGCCTCACGATTTCCCAGCGAACTAAATTGACGAACGCGTCGCCGCTCGTTGCAACGGTACACGCCATGCACTAAGATTCTATGTAAAAAGAAAGGAAAAAAGTCGGCCGTGCATATCTCCCGGGATATTCTTTATATTACTTGATCTCTAACGTTGTACTAAGATTTGGTTATTGACAGTATTGTAAAAACTAACTACTTCGCTTTGTGGCACTGGTCTCTCGCTATCTTTTTCTCTCTCGCGTACACGGACACAGACACACGCATACACTCGATCTTTTACTCTCATTAATGTTCTTCATCGTTCTCCCACTTTTAGTCGGAATGCGGATTCGAGCTCGGGCGAGACGCGCGTTGCTCTTCTTGTCCTCTGACCTGCCACGTTTATCACGGCCAATTAATCTTGCAGCGAATCGTCATTGAGACGATCAGAAGCAAATTATTCGCGCCAACGTACGTCTCCGCCCGACTCCGTGCCCCTTTTCTTTCTTTCTCAACAATTCCCCCCCTCTAAGACCTTACATAACACTCATTTAAGTACTAACGAGTTTAGTTTTTCTTCTCCTTTTTCTTTTGGATATTCGATTTCGCGACAATCTTTTCGGGCAACCATTGCCACTTGCTAAACCCTCGCGAGAAGGGTTTTCACGGCGAAAGGGGTACTCGGGCCCCTCTGCCATGGACGATTAAGCTCCCCCTTCTTCTCTTTTTTATTTTTACACTTTTATTTCACTGCCACGCTATTCATCGCACTATCTTACACGGACTACGCGTTAATTCTTATATCATACGCTTCGTATATCTTACCTACGTATGTACAACCGCGATACGAAGGGAAAAGAGCCACGCGAAAGCTTTCGGAGCTTCGACTCGCGTGGAACCTCCCGCACAAGAGATCTCAGGCACGAATTACCTCTCACCCGATTCTACGTGTCGTTGTTAAATTCGAAATAAAAATTAAAAGGTTAGAAATAAAAAAAAAGTTATAAAAATGAAATGTAAAAAAACTAAGAAACAAAGAACGGAGAACGTCTCGTTCGTGGTATTCGATTCGACGGTGTCCTTCGTAGCAAAAGTAGTTTGTTCGAGACGAACGTAAAACGTTGTATGGTCGAATCAAGGCGAGCATCGGGTGAAAAGTTCATTCGAGGGCTTCAAATTCGATTCGTTACGTCGAGGCTCTCCTTTCCCATCTTTCACAATTCTTTTTACACGGCACATGCATACTCGACGTTGCGCATACACACATACACACGTACGCCTTATTTTTCTCGCTTTCGGCGTTTTACATACGGGCTGGCACAACCGCTCTTAGGAACCGACTGGAATAAGCGAAGGGTCGTGCCACACCCTCGGAAAAAAGACTCATTTGGATAAACGGTTATTGTAGCGTAAATACAAAAGGGAACTATCGTCTATTTTCTATGCATCTCGCACACGCTTTCTCTTTATCTCTCACGCACGCGTCTCAGGCATCCTTCCTCGCACGCGCTCATTCCTCTGCCTATTCTGACACCCTTCGTGTGTATATATATATATATGTATACATATATATTTAATATATATATTCATTTTTCCTCGTATGTATACCTATGTACAAAACACTAAGTGACTCGATATGACTATGTGCATTTTTTTTTTAGTCTCACGGAGGAGGATAATCCGCGACGATCGTTCTCTCGTTTATTATTTAAACTCGATACACAACAGTTGGCGTAGTAGTTTCTCGTCCGGCTAAAAATTAAGTGTATACTCCTATTACAAAATAGATGCGTAAAGCGTATTGCATTGCCTTCCCCCAACAGCACGCCTCCCGATCTCCTTGCTTCGTTTTATTTCTCTTTTTCTCCTTCATCTCCATCTTTCATTATCTTCCTTCATCCTATTCCTCTTCTTTTTTTTTATACGAATAACTACGTTCGACCGGCGTGAAGACGACGTCGCAAAGAATACAATCGTGATTTTCGAAGACGCTCGATAAATTACACTTTTTCCTGTTTCGCAAGTGCAAGAGCGTTTTAGGAAACTCCTACGGAGTACAGAACTAGTGGGACTACTGTGTTTCTCGAAGTTCTGAACAACAATAGGGGTCTCCTTACGAAATTAACATCCGAAGAGAATTCTCGGCCGAATCGAACGACGATCTTTCCTTGGAACGGATGATCGGAGAATAGAGGACCATGGGTCTCTCGTTTCGAGTTAGCCTCCTTATGATATCCCTATGGTTAATCGATTCGATTGTTTGCTTAATTGTGCTCAACGGGCTGAGACGCAGAAATCGAGACTGCATATTCTTTCTGTCGGATTTCAACGAGACGAGACTTCCTCGTGACGCCTCTCTTTACAATCGGACGCGTTTAAATTAAGGAAACGAAAAAAAAATGACTCTAATGAAACTCCAGATTCAAGACGGACGTTGTTCCGTGTATGAAGGACCTTACGGTCATCCGAGCGCATAATTTGAAAATGAAACGCGTACAACTAAATAACAATCTCGACACGGCGGATACCGTATCGTATGGATCTTCCGCGTCGACGCAAAACGCCGTCGGGAAATAAGAAAAAATTGTGAAGTAACGATAGAAGTTAAAGCAGAAGATACAAAAAGAAAGATAACAAATTAAAACATTCCAGACGTAGAACCACGAACCAGGACGACGATTTAAGTCTTACGTTCTTGTTTCTCTCTCTTTGTCTCTCTTGCTCTCTCATTGTAAAACATAATTTTGAATAAGAACCGAACTAACGGCAGCTCAATCGAACAAAGAACTCGGCTTCCGGTAAACTCGATATTTCCGCTTTAACGTTTCTTCTATTCTCTCTGAGAATCTTTACACTACTTGCACTATCGGAATCAAGGACAATTTCCCTCGATTTTCAAATTCTCTCGTCGTGCTCGATTCGTAGATTCTGCACGATACGAAATTGAAACCAACGTCGTTCAATCGTGCATCTCTTCCTTCCCGATCTTCATGCTCGGTTATCGTTTTGTACTCAAAGCTCGTCGTCGAGAAACAAAAAGTAGGGAGTTTATCGACATCAACGAACTCGCAGGTTCTAATCCCCGCCTCGAGATCCATCGCCCGTCTCTTCTCGACTTGGAGGCACTTCTTCTTCCTCGTCCTTCGGCTTTTTCTTCGTCTTCGGTTGCGTCCCCTCGGCGTCGTCGTCCTCGCTGGTCTCTATCGCTTCCTCCTCGGCCTCCAAGCTTATCAGAGAGTCACCCTGGCCAGAGTTTCCCTCAGCGGGGTCTCTCAAAAATGGACGTCCCTCACATCCGTCGGCGTGCCTGCCTTCTCGTGTTCCAGAATCTTCTCCTGGCTGGTCGTTTGGTCCCCCAGAGGCCTTTGAGGGACACTCGAAACGGCTGCTCCCGTTACTTGATGACCATTTCCACCGCTACCGTCGCCTCCTACGTGGGCTTGCGAGACCATCTCCTCGATTTGCTCGAGACATCCTTGCAGGTAATCCTGGAAAGGAGAGAAGCATTTTTTTAGAATCGTTGTCCGGTTTCTTGGAGAACGAGTATGATCGCGGTACCAGAGCGAGCTAGTGATGGTTCGAGGTATTTGATTTATTTAATTCTGCCGTTCTTTTTTCACGGTGTATTCTGTAATTAGTGATTCAAGTGAGGAAGTCTGTAGTGGAAAAGTCTGGGTTAGACCTGGTTTGTCGTTGTCCGGTTTCTTGGAGAACGAGTATGATCGCGGTACCAGAGCGAGGTAGTGATGGTTCGAGGTATTTGATTTATTTAATTCTGCCGTTCTTTTTTCACGGTGTATTCTGTAATTAGTGATTCAAATGAGGAAGTCTGCAGTGGAAAAGTCTGGGTTAGGTTTGGTTTCTCGTTCTCCTTCTTGGAGAACGAGTATGATGGCGGTACCAGAGAGAGATAGTGAAGGTTCGAGGTATTTGATTTATTTAATTCTGCCGTTCCTTTTTCACGGTGCATTTTGTAATTAGTGATTCAAGTGAGGAAGTCTGCAGTGGAAAAGTCTGGGTTAGGTTTGGTTTCTCGTTCTCCTTCTTGGAGAACGAGTATGATGGCGGTACCAGAGCGAGGTAGTGATGGTTCGAGGTATTTGATTTATTTAATTCTGCCGGTCTTTTTTCACGGTGTATTCTGTAATTAGTGATTTAAGTGAGGAAGTCTGTAGTGGAAAAGTCGTGCAAAAATAGGAAAATTTGTATTGTTTTGTTTGAATTGAATTATACATTAAGAAATATGGTTTTAAGTATCTTGAGGTAAAACTCGAAGTAATTTAGAAGGCTAAATTGTAAAAGTTTTGAATAAGACCGGGAAAATGTGTCTGTGATATACAGATTAAAGATAAATGGTGGAAATATTTAAAACGGGAATTAAATATTTGGGAACTCAATTAACATTAGAGCTATCAAACCTGTCAAAATGACTGGTCCACAATTTTTTCCAAAAATTTTCAAAGTTTATAGAGGAGTCATAGAATAAATATTCTACGTCTAAAAATTGTATCTCAAAAAATAATGTGGGATCGGGGCGGTACACTCCTAAAAAGATCTTAGGAGAAAAGGACGTGAAGAAGAAGTGACGCCAGGGAGAGGACGCTGGCGCAGTGGAACCGCGCCGACCCAGGAGATCTCCCGAGTTAAGCAACGCAGGCGGTGACCATTGCTTGGATGGGTTACCGCGCCTCTCCTTCTTTTTCACGATCCTACAATAATAAATCACCGAATCAATCTTTCCCACTTCTTGATTTCTCCTTTTTCAAAGTACTTATTTAATATATAGCGGAATATAATAGATTTGACGTCGGTAATGTTAATAATGTTAATAATGTCTAACAGTGCGATGAAATGTGACTAAACATGGCTGCACTTGTTGAAGAACTTTAGGGCAACGAAGGACGAAATAATACGCATCGGGTCATGAGTATGCGCGAATGAAATATTACTAATTTAAAGTTGTCTTATTTTCAATCTAATAAATTTATCTCGTGTGTTATGAGTTTGGTGGATGATGCAAACGAGCTTCGTTGTTGCAGCGATGATACTTAGTCAAGTGTACCTGCCAAGTCATTTTTTGCACGCATTACACGTTAGTTTACAAAAATTGGATTTTAATATGCTACAAATATCGTAGTCCAATAATAAATTTCGTCCGTTTAATGCGGCTGACAAAACAGACTTCTAATAATAGATCCAAATGACACACTTCGTTCAGGAGGTAAAAATATTCCCATGCTATATTTAATATTAGTCCAACCTTTTTAAATTTCAGGTTTGGAAGCTTAAAGCTGGCCTTCTATTGTTCGCAAAAGACGAAACTCTCATTATCTGATCAATGCGAAAAGAAAGACTTACTGAACAATGGTTACCATGTCAAGAATTAAATCATTCACGTATAGAAATCAATCAACATAAATAAAATATCTAGCAATTAACGCGGTAAATGCCACGGGGGTCACCGGTGACCGGCGCTATTCAATTCAAAGAAATTTCTTACGACTTTAAACCGATAGAATATACGAATTCGCTGCTACATTCAATATTTAATTGCTGCTATTAAAGAAGTAAAGTACTGCCTAATATACAACTATTCTAACCTGCAACATTTTTGCTCTATAAAAATACGGTTTTAATGGAAAAAGACTCACTTCAATAGAAACATTGAAACTAGCGAAATGCAGATGGCATTCAACGTGTTAAAAAAACTACAATTCTGCTCTTCCTTGCACGCGTAGAAAAAATAGCTACATTAACCCTTTGCAGTCCTATGTCGAGCTATACTCGACATAGCTTTTCGTTTCATTTTATTTCCTAACGATTTAATCTACTTTTGAAATTCATAATAATTTTGTAATATCACATAAATATCCGCCAGTACCTATAGTTATTCCTATCGTGAAAAAGAATGAATAACCAACGACAAAAAATGTCGTACAATTAATTTCATTTAGCTCACTACAAACTTGACAAAATAATTCGGACCGCACAGGCTTAAAAATGACCCCATTGTTACTTCACTTCAACAAGTAATTCATCTCATTTCCCAGAACCACCCCATATATTGCATCCGATTTATAACTAACCTAGCTATAGCTTTTCATCTACATAAAAGTACCGTTATTCTTCACATTGTAATCCTTTATTCTCAATGAGTCCTCCCCACGAGAGAGTTATCACACGACCACCATAAAAATCGTCCTATACCCTTCGAGAAGAATATACCTCCTTACTTTCTATCCTAAAACGACGAAAGAGTGGACCCAGCAAGAAAGAACAAGGGACGTCGTTCGCGAATCCAGCGAAGACATTGCGCAAAAAATAAGGATGAGAGTCGGAGTGTAACAGGTGTCGGGCACATGTTTACGCAAAAAGGGTCTGAGAGAGCGTGGCCTCGCGTGCACACGTTGAAGGAAAGACCGACTCGAAAACCCGCGGCTGTTCGAGGCGTTATAGTGGCGACGAGACTTGCAGACTATACATTCATAATGCAACAAGTACAAATAAACCGTAGGAGTGAATGGCTTGGCATGGGGTCCATGCCCTGTAAGCGCAATATTTTTACCAGCCCCATGTGTTTAGAGCCGGGGAGGAAGATCATCCTTGGAACTATCCGACCACCTGTCTCTTCATTCATAAGCTCGATTCATTGCCGCCTGAGAAGACGGGCGTGGGTATTATCAGGGCGAAAAAGATGTGAGGATTTTCAACACCCTCGACGGTGACGGAGATATTGATTTTGTATCTTTGTTATGAATATTATTAACACTATGCCGTCCGGTGACACCACGTTGGTGTCGTGCGAAAATATGCGGACAAATGAGCCGTTCAGTGCACAAATCGATTGACTCCACTTTTTGAATTTTTTTAAATTTAAGACTCAAAGCACTTGATTGAAGCCTAACTTTTTATGTTTAGAATACATTTGCGTAATAATAACGATTAACGCCATTAAATGACGAAGTTTGTTTGGCCATCGAATAATAAATAATTGAATTCAGAAGTCAATCTAATTAATTCCAAGGCTGTTCCACCTTATTCATTTTGTACTTCGTTAGAGGAAAGCTAAATGCGATTATATATTCTACAATACTTATTTGTATTTATATTTTGAAGGGAATTTTGAAAAGGAGTGTATACTATTTCTTCACGTTTCTCCACTGTAGGTTTTATGGAGTTAATCGAATTGTGCATTGAACGGCTCAAATGCCGGTGACACCACGTTGGTGTCACGCTAAAATTTTAAGACAGTTGCCTATTATATCGCGGCTATCTTACAATCACAAATTGTTGCAAAGTAGCGCTTGTATCCTGTACAGGCTGCAATACGCTGCATATCCTCGCAAATTTGTGAAAATTGCGCGACAGAATTGTAACTTATTGCGATTAGTAAAGCGTGACGTTTTATGATTTGTCGACAAATTCGAAAAGCGCCGGCGGCAAACCAAAGAATCTAGCCTCTAGAACCAAGCCTATTGACTACTACACCAAATTCGAGAGAAGTTTATTCGATTGAATTTTACTTTGAATTGAACTTTATTCGATGGAATTTATTTATGAGATCAGTAACATTTATCGAATACAGAGAAAGAATATGACTGTTATTCACAACAGCAATAAAGTTGCTTTATTCGTCTTTAGTGTGCGAGACGATGTCAACATTAATACTTATTGAGTAGAATTATTCGTAATTTTATCATTTAAACATTTTGACTGTATAATAAAACGCTAGACATATTTTTTTAACGAATGGTTTTTAATGTCTGAGTAATATTGGAAAGGTTGGTAAGATAGTATTCTTATCGATGTCCGGTGATAGGGAAGGTGGAAAAGGTCAGGTCGTGTTGTCAAGAGCTGTTAATGGTTCGAGTATGATGACAATTAAGGGTTGCCGATGTTCCTCACTCTTGCACAACTGTAATATTTGTCATGTTAAATGCCATGGGGGTCACCCGTGACCGGCGCTATTGAATTTAATAAAATTTTTTAGCGTTTCAATAAAATTTCGAAAAAGTTTTCTAATATGTTCGATACTTAAATATCACTGTTAAAAAAGTAAAACACTCCCGAATATATAATTATTTTAACGTTAACGTTTTCGCCACGTGTAGATGTGATTTTGATAGAAAAAGTTGCAGTTCAATAGAAATGAGGAAAGTAGAGAAATACGAACGGCATTCAACGTGCTAAGTATTTAATTTTACAAGTGTTTATCTAGATCGTTGAGCATTACGGAAGATCCTAATTTGCTCTTTCATTATAAATGTGAGAACTGAAAGTTTCCAGTGTCCGGATGTTACAGAAATTGAGCAGGACTGTGATACTAAACACTTCAGGAAACAATTCCAGCTAATATTCTTCCTTTGATCAAAATTGAAGATCATCACTTCCATAGCTTCTCATGTAAAATATCTACCATCTTAGTACCTAACTATTAGTTTATATTAGTTTACTATTAGTTCCTATTTCAATATGTATTCAGCAAAAACTAACATATAAGATCTAATCCCGAAGAAACAACTATCAACAGATCTAAGAATCCCATCACTAATATTCCGATGCAGTGCGCTAATTAAAACACCAAGAACGTTCAACAGAATTTTCTCGATCCATTCGTAGGACCTTTGTGCACGTAAGATTATCGAGGAGTTTAATAAATTCCTCGAGCTTTGGCTCCGATTAGTTTCTTTTCAACGGCAGCAGAGAGTATCGATGGAAATACAAACCTGTTCGATAGCCGTGATACGAGTAAGCATGTCCAGGAGGCCTGCAAGTCCATAACCGCTTTTCCCAGTCCAGTCGAGACCGTGAAGGGCCGCCGCGACGCTAGCCGCCGCGATCATACTTGGCGTGTACATCGAGAATTTGTACTCTGAAATCAGAAAGATCAGCGTTTCGTTAGTAAATTTCAAAACAGAGATTCCACAGGACTCGAAATTATCTCTTTCCGACTTCGAAATGTCTCTCCACATTTTATGTCGCTGCAGTTTGCTACTTGTGTGCAGCAAAACTAACATTCTTAATCATTTTTACATATATTGTCAGAAATTTGACACTTTTTTTAACACATTGCAGGCGGGAAACGTACTTTTGCGCTTTTTGCAGTCTGTCACTGAAGCGTGTCACGTGAAAGTACGAATTTCGTAGATTTCTGCTGAAGAGCGAGTATCGTTTAAATACGATGGGCATTACGGATTCAAAATAATTTCGTTTTTTTTTTTAAAATAGTCATAGACCATGTATTTAAATGGAAAATAAAAGAAGTTTCGTTGAGAAGAAGGAAGTAGTTTCCGATTTATTATGATTTTATTGACTGACCAAACTCTCGCGAAATTCACGAAAAAACAAGCGGAAATCGGCGGCGAATTATATCCGCATGCAGTGTGTTAATAATTGTGTGGATGCTGATTAATGTTAATTACAATTTTATATTAATTGTCTAGAGGGGTGTACTTATGTTAAAACATTCGCACGGGACACCTTAACCCTTGTCGTTTTATGCCAATCTAAAATTCTGCAGTAATATCACTAATATAACTGATTTTCTGTACAAGAAATCTTGATTTAATCGAAGGTTCGAAAATCTGCAGATTTTATACCGAAATCCTCACATAGACGTCATGGACCATACAATTTCCCCGAATTAAGATGTGCTAATACTTTTAGCACGATATAAATTCAGCAAACGTTCCTCCGCGATCAATGAAACTTTATACGCGAAGACCCCAAAGGAAACACAATTGCAAGATGCTAAAAGACTTCCTCCGAAACGTCCGCGGAAATTTCGACCTGCCAGAAGTTCGCCTTGGAAAACAATCGCAATTTCGTTTGCAAAAGCCCTGTGCGAAAGGTCCGCCAATAACAGATCCTTCTTTGGGATCTCAGGTAGAGGCCGAACAGGGATCGCGGACAGTTTGAGGGCCGAGGAGGAGATTTACGGTGCGCCATGCTGCGGCCTTTGTGGGCCAAATCTCCGAAAGGTTACCGACAGGCAAATACGACCAATGTGCGCCTCTCGTCCTTTTGTTCTTTATTATTCCACATTGCCCAGTCCGAAGCGTGAAAGCTTTTGCCACCTTACCGACGTAACACGGCCAAATTCACGAAAGCAAGGGGCGAACAATTATCCGACCTTCCTAAACTGTTCTCCCGGGCCATATCGAATTTACCATCTACCGTAGTGGCCCTAATAGCGACGCATTTCGCTCCTTCGTTTAACGGTAACATCGTCTCCTCTTCGTCCGATTGAAAGACCAGGTACCGTACTTTCTAATGCCTTTGTTAGTAACGAATGTTCTCCAAATGGCTAACAACGGACTCGTATTCGTGCGAACTGTGGGGGCATGGTTTAATGGTTTTATTGCGATTGAGGTTCTTGTTTCGAGTAAATTGCAGGGAGCAAATTACGGGTGAGGTGTAGCACGAATCCTTGTTTGAACTATCGGCGATTAGTATTTATATTTAGACTATCCAAATCTGTGTTGTCGATCAATTTGGTAATTAATGTTGCACGAAGGCTTGTTTGAACTATCGGAAATTAGTATTAATATTTAGACCATCCAAAACTATATGATCGATCAATTTGGTAATTTATGTTGCACGAATGCTTGTTTGAACTATCGGCGATTAGTATTTATATTTAGACCATCTAAACCTGTATGATCGATCAATTTGGTAGTTTATGTTGCACGACTGCTTGTTTGAACTATCGGCGATTAGTATTTATATTTGGACCATCTAAACCTGTATGATCGACCAATTTGGTAATTTATGTTGCACGAATACTTGTTTAAACTATCGGCGATTAGTATTTATATTTAGACTATCCAAACCTGTACGATCGATCAATTTGGTAATTCATGTTGCACGACTGCTTGTTTGAACTATCGGCGATTAGTATTTATATTTGGACCATCTAAATCTGTATGATCGATCAATTTGGTAGTTTATGTTGCACGAATGCTTGTTTGAACTATCGGCGATTAGTATTTATACTTAGACTATTCAAATCTGTAAGATCGATCAATTTGGTAATTTATGTTTCGCTAGATGTTGCAGTTACTAGATATAATATACCTACAATTTGTGAATAAATCTTGACAGTCTTTAGAAAAAGTATTCTATACCGTAGTAGTAAAACTACGATGAAATACGAGAAAATATTGAAATTGGTTCATTAAAGGATTTCATCGAGAAAATATTCCGTTTGCCTGCCGTATTATTTAAGAAAAGAAGCTTTCGAAAGCCGAAAGCGTTCAGGCCAAGGGCAATTATTACGTATCCTCCCAATGAACCGGCGACCGTTTATTATCAGCAATATATTTGAGCTCGTATTACACGGAGTTTTCTCTGGCGGCGCTATTCATTGACGAAAACTTTTTCAGGTCGAAACAGGTTTGAGGGCAGCCGAAATACTCTAAGGGCGAAGTTAAATCCGCGAGGCTGGGAGCGCGCGACTCAGACGGCTATAATAAAGCCATTAAGATCGGAATTCCACGAAGCGGCTCTTAAATTTGCAGAGCCGCGAGTTCGTTCCACCTCGGCGCAGGTGCGCTCGTGCCTCGGATCGAGAATTATTATTTGAGAACGACATTCCAGTGCGCGACCTCCCTCTGACATTCTCCTCGATTTTCAATTGTTCCGATCGTAATTCTCATCCACCACTTTCTGCAACCCCTGCAAAGATGAGCCTGTTGCAATCGCTTCAAATATCCAAGCTGTGGCAATAGTTATTAACACCCGGGATAGCCTCGGAAATTATGAACTTTTTGCGTGACCCTTAACGCGTTAACCCTTTCGATACTACCGGTGACTATAGTCACCCGCTGCAAAGTGGTCGATTTCGCTAAAATCCTGGCCAAAACCTCAAAACAGCTCCAATTTAATCGAAAATTGATATATTAGCGCTATTTGGGTCGCTGATTACGAATCAGAACTCAAAAAATTTCAAAAACAAAATGGCAGATTCAATACGGCGGACATGTGTATCGAAAAATATTTGATTTCGTATAAGAATTAGTATTCTTGTGTATTTTGAGTAGCTGATCAGTAATCAGAACTCAAAAAATTTCAAACTAAAATAGCGGATATGATATTTCAATAAGAAGAATTCGATTCTCTCAGCCTATGCACAATATGCGCTGCCACAGGAAAGGCGCGCGCGATCAACAATTGTTAATAACTTGAAGGGTAGCAGAAAATAGCAGCTGAAATCGATCGGCTTTTGTTCAGAAAGCTTCAAACTTTAATTTAAAACAAAAATTAACGTCAACTTAAGCCAGCCTTTTAACTATTTCCTTAGGAAAGGCGAAGAAATGTATGGGCCTCATATTTTAATCATAACAGCTGTAAATTGTTAAATAAAAAAATGAAAGCGACATATTTTAAAATTTAAAGCATGTCAGATAGCTACCAATAGAGAAATAAAGGGATCACACGTTTATAGTACATCAAAAACCTAATTTTATTTCCGGTGCGGAAACATCACGTTATAAATGTATTAACTTTAAGATGGCATATCTCTAAGGATATTGTGTAAAAAAAAGTTTTATTAGTGAACATATATGGTCTGATATGTCATAAAATAAATGCAATTGTCAGAATTCAATTATCAATGAAAAAGTTTTGGACTTTTGGCCAGGATTTCAGCGAAATCGACCACTGTGCGCCGCCTGGCACTGTCTGGGTACCATCGGTGACTATAGTCACTCGTCAAAATGTCACCCGAAGAATTAATGATTGGATGATATTTTGTAATTGGATATTTTTTAAATACCAGGTTTTATTTTTCATGCATTCTATGCATTGCAACTTAGAGAATTAATTATTATATTATATTATATTATTTATAAAGAATTAATTATTTATATTACGCCACTAGGCATTAAAAGCTGCTCATCTGCGCCGGGATTGCTCCATACCGTGTTAGCACACTCGCGGAAATGCACTCCGTAGCGAAAGGGTTAATGAGGGTACTTAAATTGAGGATGATGTATTATGTTTCATCATCCCCAAAGTACTTTGAGGGTGGCAGGAGCAAATCTTCGATGTAACGGCATCAAGGGGGTCATCACGTAGCTATAATAGCGTTCTCGTAGATGGAAATACTTAGGAATTATCAAGAGTCATCTTCAGTTTTATAAATGGGTCGATGTTCCCCTTTCTTGCTGTCTTATGACGGCACTTAAACCGAGTTCAATGACTTCTAATAAAAGTTTTATTTTATAAAAGTAAAGGTAAGCCGTACGACATTTTTCCATGTCACTTCTTCTGCATCAGTTGAGAAAAACTATATGTCAATATAGTAGAATTCATCTCGATATGATCTACGGCTGCACGCTGAAAGAACCAGACACTTTCTCTCACTTGAAACATTTGAATCCAAAGCATTTCGATCAGCTTTAACAGAGTGTCATAATAGTAACGCGGATAAGAATTCTCATTTAAATTAGAATTTTTAAATCGTGTCACGTTCAACGTCTACTCGCACCATCGTATATAGCAAACCGTTCATGGCTGACCTTACGACACTTCTTTTATCTCAACTACTAGCAAACGCTTCGTAAATTTTCTATCAAATCTAGCGACACTCCGTATATTTCTACGACCAGATTACACGCTCGGAACGAAGGAACAGAACGACGTAGAACGTCGAAAATCAGGTCAGAGGAGTACCTATCGCGGTTATAAATCTCCTGTGGTTCATACACGTCCCTCGGTCAACGTCGTGATTGCAATTCGCTTAAAAGGCAAAGAGTACTCCAATCGCGCAAGGAATTACACGCCAGAGTTTGTCGAACGTAAGGGCCACTACACGATAAACCGCCGATTACGCGGCTTATTTACTATCTGGTTAATTATCCGGAACCCAATCAACGTCGAATCGCTGGTCAGAGCCGCGGGAAGCTCCTGCTTCAAGGGCTTCTTACTTGGATTTTTCTCTACTCGAAATTGTCCGTTCCAATTATGAGCTAATGAAATGATGGAAGTATGGAGAAAAGAACGAGGCTAGAAACCAGTTTAACTTCAGGTACCAGCACGAGAAACAAGACGAGAGATAGCGAAGGAATGCGAGTATCAGACGTTGATACCGGCGTGTACCAAGAAAGTCTTCGGTTTTACTTTGCTTCGAAGAAGCCAAGGTTACGTAACTGAAAGTTTAAAGCACCGTGGCTGTTTATCTGACTGTTCGTTGTTCCGATGCATCTTTCCCTTGGACCTCGGTGGCCATAGTTCTACATCGTGCATTGTTGCATAAATTATTAATTGGATATTAATTAGAAGTTACTGATTGGAAATATATGAATTGAAATACATAAATTATTAATTGGATATTAATTGGAAGTTACTGATCGGAAATATATAAATTGAAATACATAAATTATTAATTGTATATTAATTGGAAGTTGCTGATTGGAAATATATACATTGAAATACATAACTTATTAATTGAATATTAATTGGAAGTTACTGATTGGAAATACATAAATTATTAATTGGATATTAATTGGAAGTTACTGATTGGAAATATATAAATTGAAATACATAAATTATTAATTGTATATTAACTGACAGTTACTGATTGGAAATATATAAATTGAAATACATAAATTACTAATTGGATATTAATTGGAAGTTACTGATTGGAAATACATAAATTATTAATTGGATATTAATTGGAAGTTACTGATTGGAAATATATAAATTGAAATACATAAATTATTAATTGTATATTAACTGACAGTTACTGATTGGAAATATATAAATTGAAATACATAAATTACTAATTGGATATTAATTGGAAGTTACTGATTGGAAATACATAAATTATTAATTGGATATTAATTGGAAGTTACTGATTGGAAATATATAAATTGAAATACATAAATTATTAATTGTATATTAACTGACAGTTACTGATTGGAAATATATAAATTGAAATACATAAATTACTAATTGGATATTAATTGGAAGTTACTGATTGGAAATATATAAATTGAAATACATAAATCATTAATTGAATATTAATTGGAAGTTACTGATTGGAAATATATAAATTGAAATACATAAATTATTAATTGGATATTAATTGGAAGTTACTGATTGGAAGTTACTACTTATTCTATCGCCCAAGAATTGGAAATTCTCCAACTTGGCTTCTCCTTTGTTATCACGTTCAGTTTTTAGTAAATGGAGAGACTCCAATGAGAAAATTCAAAACCATCACATAGTATTTAAATTACATGCGAAATTAATAGATGAAATATTGTTCCCTGAATTCTATGCAAAAGCAGTGTAACAATAACAACTGTCTCCGAACTCTACAGTTCTAGATTCTCCGGAAATAACTACTACTGCCAAAGATTATTTGAATTACGGGAATTCAAGGAATTAAGAGGAAAACAGTATCGTAAGTTTAATCGAAGATATCAAAATGGTTGCCAATCCACGACCTGGAACGACTCTCGCACAAATGCTTTATCGTACGTGAGAGCGATCTCATCCTCGGCAAGAAGCAAAAAGGGAAGGTCCTTCAAGGATGGGAGCGGAGAAAATAAGGGCCGAACGGTTCGCATACACGGTGCACTGGCATGCAGCGCCGACGGAACAATACGTGGCCGATACGATCGCCGACAGAGGACACGAAACGATTGCCGAATGCACCTATTACATCGCATACAGGCTCGTTAATTCGCGGCTGAGATCGCATATCTACCTGCGCTCCTTTCGAGAGAGCGCCGAAATGTTGCTAACAAAACAGCCAGTTGGACCAGAGGGGAGGAAGTCTGCTCGTAATATTTCTACGGGGATGAAAGTGTCCTGAAGGGATCAAAAGTTAGGTTTGTTAAATTGATATTAATTTTGGAGCCTTTTTAACAAGTGAAACAAAAGTCTGCGATGGAATATTTTGATGTGGAGATGGCGATGTAGGCGGTGCGGATGTAAGGGTGCGATTGCATTAAAAAATGTTGCCTTTGTGAAAAAAAGTTTAAAAGTCGGTATTTGCATCGATTATGTTGTATCAGTTCTAATTTTGTTTTAAATTTTTACTATGGGACAACTAATTTCACGGTGCAGTAGATTATCTAATAAATGGACAATCGCATATCAATCTTTGCATATGCTATAAATAAATTTACATTTTCGAGCAAATTGTTGAGTTAGGTGAAAGACGAGCTGGTAAAAAGGTAAATTAGAAAGGGGAACATGTGGTTCGAGCACTTGTAGGTCAGCTCTTTAATCCGAGACCACAAAAAACGTATCAGTCTATCAAATGCGAACCCATACTCAACATTTGATCATCATTACGCGTTGCCTCATTATTCATTCGCAGGTCGCGATACCTTTTCGCAAATATGTGCTACGCAACGTTGAACATGCCAATCTATGATTCATTGTACATCCCGTTATATCCTGAATTTTTGACAAATCACGTCAATTAAAGATTGGGATCCCCAATAACAGCTTCCGGCATCGCAAATCCGTTGTTCTAGCGAGTGTTAATTTCCATGGAAAATGAGCGAGGCTGATGAAATTAATTTAAGAGACGACATCAAAATTGTACTTTCGAAGACTCGAAAGAAGCAGATTTAAGAAAATCTAACACATTTTTATGAAAGGGGCAACATTAATCCAACGTAAACGTTTGGCAAACAACAGTTACTTTCAATAGTTACTTTATAAACTGAATAAAAATAAGAAAAAAAGATTCAAAAAATCAAATCACTACATCAAAATAAAGAAGTCCATAGTGCTGACGTCGAAGAATTCGTACTTCTCCATCGATTCTTCGTAATTCAAGCCACAGCCACAATTTTAACATACTTCTTCAAGACCACTAATCATCGTTCCGACATTCATCGGTAAAACCATCCAATTAAAATCCAGCAACGCTTACCGCCAGTAAAATCTAAAATAACCCATCGAGCGAAATAAATACACAGATGAACAAGGTTTTTAATAGGCGCGAAGGATTCTCGGAAGCAATTAACCTCGTTGAACAAGGTATCGCGGTAAGTCTTTACTCGATACCTATTTGATGAGGTACCGATGTTACTTGCAATCCATCCGATTCCATCTCCGCGCACTTGCATGAATTCCATCGGGCTAAACGAGATTCAGGGAAGTGGCCGGAATTCGTGGCGCCGTTTACTTTTCTTTTCGTTTCTGAAAAAGAGGGTCAGCCAGTCAACTCGAGCGGCAACTACCTAGTTTGGCTCGTGAGAAACAATCATCGTCGTGGAGCTCCTTCTTGGGTCTTTCTTTCCTCCTCTCTCCTTTTCTCTTTCTCTCCTTCATCGGTGGAGAAGTTCCTCGGGTGCCTGGACCACCGAGCGGCCAGACGACGACGAAGGACGAAGGTCCTCGTCGCTTTGGTTTTTGCCATAGCGGTTGTAATAACAACCGACTCGGTTCGGACTTCGAAGAGGCGAGAGCAGAAGATGGAGAACACGCACACGTTTGTACGGTCAGAATCGAGGTACATTGAAAGAGGTATTGAAACCTGACAGCTCGTTCGAGTAGTTGTCCGAGTACGTTGCAACGTCCATTGTTCGAATTAATAGGAATATATAAACGAGCGGACAAGGATATTCGAATAATAATGTGCACCTAACAGACACTGTTCATAGGGGTAGAGAAATACATATGTTGCCGGTTGTACGATAGGATGTTACACGAAAATTGATGGTTTTATTGCGTTAGTTTTACTGTAATTTGTTGCAAGTTTTGTAAAGTGTGTAGATTTGTTGAAGTGCAGGGAGAACTGGAGCAAGGTACGCTGTTATATCAAATTTCGTCGAATTTTTCGCCAGATATATCTGATAAGATAGAAAATTCTAAAATTGAATTATGAGAAATTAGAAGCTTCTAGATATTTTTTTTAACACTTTAACACTAGAACTACCGGCGTTAAATCTATTATATTTCAATATATTAAATAAACCCTTTGAATAATGAGGAATCGAGAGGCGGAAGAGATCGATTCGGCGATTTATGCTTTTTCAGATGGACGTAGAATATTTATTCTATGACTTTTCTATAATCTTGCAGAATTTTTGGAAAAAATTGTGTACCAGTCATTTTGACTGGTTTGGTAGTTCTAGTGTTAAGATCACTTAAATTGTATCGGAGATGCGATACGAAAGTTTGGGATACTGGCATCTTTGGTTCGATACAATTTAACAGAATACAACGTCGACGATCTGCAAGTGCATTAAATTCAGTGGTGCAAATTTAAACTTTGCATACCCCTATAGCGTGAATAACATTGTTAAATATGTGTCGCTCAGAAGCCAATGCGGTTAAATCCATTTTTCGATCATTTCTAATTATTGTACATTTTAATAGAATGAAGTTCATTCCATTAAAATTTGCAAAAATCCGAGAATATGAAAAAATGGATTTAACTGCATTGGCTTCTGAGCGACTCATGTCACAGTATACTTTCCAGCTAGGAACTCGTATTTTGAATGAAATAAGAACTTGTACTTTGCACAAAGACTCGAGTTGTTAAATTGCTATTATGCAGATTTTGATATCGTAGAAATAAGTGTAAAATGGCAACGCATAAATGTAATATTTCCGAGAAAAATTGATTTTTCATGCAAATGCGAGCCTGTTATATATCCCCCTGCTATTGCTAAATGCAATACACCGGTGGTGAGTGTACGGGGCATTGGAAATATAAATAGTTACAAGTGCAACGTTCCCTCGAGTTACGTATCAAATTGACTCGGATTCCTAGTTGCACGCGCTGGCACTGGCTTCGCTGTAAAGGGACGTCGAGGCATTTAAACGCTCTCTCGATCTCTACCCGCGTTTCATCCGTGCAAAACGCTTTTCTCCCTCCCTTCTCCATCCCGTCCATCCACTACATTCTTCGTCTTCCTTTCGCTGCCTTCCTCGCTCTTTATTCCACTCTTTTCTATCGCCGTGCTCTTCTATTTCTCTTTTCCTTTTTGCGCGTTTTCTGACTCGTGCTCTCTTTAAATCTCCTATACCACCAGTCGTTCATACTCTCTATTTTAAGATCCCGTTTCTTCCTTTTCTTTCATACCTTTACCACTTTCTTACTCTGCCTTTCCATCGTCTTTTCCTCCCTATAACTATCATTTTTTCTCTCAATTACATTACACCAATTTCTTTCGTTTCCTCTTTTATTTCACCACCCAATATCAGCCTCTGACACCTACTTATTTCTCTATTACCATCATTATTTCTCTCTCTGTTCCCTTGTTCCCATCGTTGCATCTACCTCTTTCGTTTCTTTTTTCTTCCCTTCAAGTCCCGGACGAGTAGCAGGTCCAGTGGCGCGCGGTTTTCCAAGGCGAAGTCCGGTAAGGCCGGTCGTGACGATTTACGCCTCACCGTTTTATCGCTATGCTTCGATCGAGTTGTTTATTGACGTTATTGATATTATACGGGTCTGCACGATACCAGCGATATAACCGATTGCCGCCGATCCTTCTCACCCTCCAACCGGTTTTTCTAATTTCGACACCTCGACATGAGAATGTCATCAGGGATGCAAATTTCGAGGCGTTCCGATGAGAAATTTCGCGCTCGTTTTTGTGGGAAATTGTCGCCGGTAAATGAAGCTAACTGAAAATCATGTATATCAGTGGAATGTCTACCGGTCTGCCGGTTTCACGCGTAGGCGTAATGGTTGACATTTTCTACTAATGTTTTACGCTTTAATTGGAATATCCCGTGTTACATGGCTCCGTTTAGAATTGAAAACACGGAGAAATGTCAATTAAATGAAATAATTCTGTGTTTGACACTAGCTTCATCGTTACCGGTCGACTTGTTTTATTAACACTAGAACTACCAAACCATTCGAAATGACTGGTAGACAATTTTTTCCAAAAATTCTCCAAGATTATAGGAGAGCCATAGAATAGATATTCTACGTGCATCTTATAAAACATAAATTACCGAATCGATCATCTTTTCCACCTCTGAATTCCCCTTTTTTCAAAATACTTATTTAATATTTTTAAATATGATAGATTTAACGCCGGTAGTTCTAGTGTTAAATATTCCATATTTGGAATATATTAAATTACAAGTTCGATCTATCAAGTTCGCAATAACCAAGTTGCGTGTAATAATTTTGAAAATAAAAATTCTTCGTATTGTAAATATCAACGTTATATTATCAACTAATTAATCTATTTACGAAGTTTCGCTATTCTCTTGGAAGAAACTTTTGCCACTTTGTGTAATTCTCGTTTAATTGTTTCGGCAGTGAATGGGTTAACTTTATGTTCATCTTACTAAATTTCCCGCAGCGTAGAAAAATAATTAGATAGTAGATTCAATGATAAAATTAGTAGATTCCATATGTGACATTAATAAAAGATAGTGGATAATAATTAACTAAATTACCCGACCACACAGGCGAAGGAATTCTTTTTACCTTCCACGTTCAGAGAAAGGATATCGGCACCAATAAGATGAACAAATTATGCAACGCAAACGATAGAACCCGTAAGAATCAGTGTCGCATAAATTGACATGTCTTCTTGCGAATCGAGTTTCCAATGTAGCTCGCAGCAGTTACGTCGAATCATTAGGGATAACGCTGGATCGTGCGACTGCATCCGACATTGAGGAAAATGCGGCAAAATTCCCCGACGGATTCCAGAGAGGCCGAAGTCGTTCGCGCCTGACGTGATCGGATATTTAAAGGGTTTTAAAAGAGTTTCTTGCGCCGTGCCGACCGTACGTTCACCGATTGCTTTTGACTTTCTCACGGCGAGAATGAAGGAGTATAGTCGATTAAACACCGATGGAATTAGAGCGACGAACCTGCCGAGGTTTTGTAAGTCGCCTAAAACGTTTTAACGACCGACGTTTCATTATTCACGTGAAACGCGTCGAAAGAAATTTTCTTTGTTCGAAATAAAATAAAATTAACTTTGTTAAAGTTATCGAATGTTAAATAATCGCTTTAACGCTCTTCAACTTCTTCAAGTTTCATAGGATACGTATTTGACGAAAAGAACGCCTTGGAATATTGAATGACGAGATTTGATTAATTTATTGATAATTTTGGGACCATCGCAACTAACTGTATCAGAGAATAGATGCAGATGAATATGGCAATAACGATATAATCAGAGACATTATGCAGAACATTGAATTCAGTCATCCGAATGAAATATAATTCATCATCAAAGTATAATATCCAATACCGACGATCAACGGGAACGGCGAACGTGTTAATTACGTGATTTCCTGGAAAGAATTCCGGATGCCTCGGATTTACGTGGAAAAATGCAAAGGCCGTTGGCGGAATTTCCATCGGGCTGCCATAACATTATTAACTTTCCATTCTCGAGTGTTTCACGTTCGCATCGATAGTAACCGCGAGGATGACCCATTTAAAGGAAAGAATCGATTGAAAGCGGTTACGTGATGGTTTCCGTCGTGTGCATTATGCGATGCACCGGCATATTCATTAACGCGCGAGTTAACGATGCACGTTCCCGATTGTGTACGATGCCATGGCACGGTTACAACGAGGCTGACAATGAGCGCCGTGCGTAAGAATTGCATTTTAAACTGCACCTCATTGACTACGTTGCGTGATGCAATTACAATTTTTAATAGCGACCACAAATCTTCACGGGGACTCGCAGGTTGAATTTGCCGCGCGCCGCGTGCGGTCGATCGACCGTCCTCCTCGAACGACGGCATCCTGGGAGGCGAGAAAATGGGTAAATTAAACGTGGATAAGCACGAGCTACATGCGATTATGATAAAAAATGTATAGCGAGTATTATCACTCTGGCTGAACTATTCTGAGGCTTTGGCAGGTTTGAATATTACATCTAGAGGACATGGAATAACTATGTTCGACACTGTTATTCGACGTAACGTATGCCTCGCTTATAATTGTGACGAACAGGTTACAGTTGTTTATGCAAATTTTCATTTTTATGAATGCAACTAAAGAAATAAAGTGTAAGTAAAGATTCGTGGTATTTATTAAGATTTTTTTTTGCTGTTGCGTGCATTTCCTGCATCTTTCTGGTTTGAAATTTTCTGTAAGTCGGCTCATCAAAATCTACGATATAACGATCACCATTAATTTTTTGCAATTGTGTATCGGTCCAATTTCAATTTTGGTCATTTTTTCAGTACGTTATCACGTTGAGTGCCACCCGTATTTCGCTAGTATCATCATTTCCGGCGAACCGAAGCTGCTTCTATTAAAATCACATCTCTATAGAATAGCAACAATAATTTTGCCTCTTAACATAAATATCCCGTGGTACCTACAATCGTTCCTAGTTTTCAGTAAAAATGAACAATCAACGGTAGACAATTTCCCGGGACTATATTTGCTTGTCTGACGAAAAGTTAGTAAAATAATTCGGAGCGCAAAGGATTAACAAATTACCATCTTTGTCGCTGGATCCCTCTTTTTTCAAAGTCCTTATTTAATATATTGCAGTTTAACAGATTTCAGGCCCGGAAATCTAGTGTTAACACTAGAACTACCGGCGTTAAATTTCTTATATTCAAATATATTAAATAAGTACACTGAAACGAGTAGAATTAAAAGGTGGAAAATATGATCGATTTGGTAATTTATGTTTTATGAGATGCATGTAGAATATTTGTTGTATGACTCTCCTATAAAATTGCAGAATTTTTGGAAAAAATTGTGCACCAGTCACTTTGACTGGTTTGGTAGTTGTAGTGTTAAATATACTCAATATTCAGGATCATTGCGCGAAGCTAGACTAGAAGTAGATCGATTTAAACGAATACGAAATGAGGTCCCAAAAAGCTTCGATCCAGTTTGGTTCCCTCAAAGTTCCTTCACATCGGTGCACCATTGCATACGTTCGCATGCGTGCGTGTCCCACATACATAAATACATGTGCACCACCATAAACCCAATCGTTTCTCACCTCTGGCGCTGAGGGCGATGAAGGTTTGCGCGTGCCTCCTGACCATCACCGGATCCCAGGTACGTGGCACTGGCAATCTGCTCAGGATGTGCATCAGGAAGTCACCGGGCGTTACTGCGGATAATTCCCACTTCAGCTTCGAGACGACCAGTTGTTCCCACCTCTGTAACAGCCAACATAAACGGTTCGTCGTTTAAAGCTCGTCTTCGTCGACGAAAAAATCTTTGTCGTATATGTGTTTGATATTTCCCGTAAATTCTACGTTTTGCTATCAATAAGGGACGTTTGCGAGAGATGTTGGATTGAGATATAGAAAAGGACTTTTACGAAATTGTTGGAATAAGAGCAACAGCTCATCCTAGCGCGCAAATGAGTGGGGAAATTACAAAAACGCGTTAGGCTTATCTAAACGTGCTAGTCATTCTCCCTTAAGATATAATACTGTAAAGATCTGCTAATTATACATTGCACTGTGACAGTTAAACTAAAGATAAACCGGCTACGCTTATTTGAATAACTTTCCTGCAGAAATAATCTCCTTGTTGTTTTAAATTGATGCAATAAATATGCTGGATGTAGTTTTTCGAGCATGTCCTTTTTCCTTATAGCATTGTTTCGCGTAATGCGAAACTAAAGAATACCAAAATGAAGTCAATGAAATTTTATATGACTTTCAAATTTTAATATTTACGAATTTTCTAATTTATTCAATATTTCAATATTGACATTACAAAGATACAAAGGAAGCACAGTCACCTTTTGTTTTCGAACAAAATGACTATTCAAAATTACAAAGATACAGTCCTGCTGAATATATATATCTACTTGTGTCAGTAAGGTTTCTGCTTTGTAAAGATGTGATTTTAATAGCTTCACTTCAGTAAAAATGGTGAAACTAGCTAAATACCGGTGGCGTTCAACGTGTTAACCCTGTGCACTACGCTGTCGCCACAGCGGCGACATTTTAATCGCAGCTGATAATTCCACTGTCAGGTAAATCCGGTGTATTTTTATATTTTTTTACATTGTAAAACATAAGTTTAAACTGCATGATTCTTTTTCAATGACAAAGTAAGATATTCAATTTTCCACAGATTGCACTCGTACCGTGTAAATAGTCCTGGAACAGCCGGTAGCTCATAATAAAAATGACTCGGAGTGCAAAGGGTTAATAATTGAAAACATAAGAGCCGATAACACTATGAATATCGAACAAATAGTAAAATCTTCCGCACCCAATTCGTCCCTTCAGTTTCCTTCATTTAAATACCACGTCTTTTGTTCCAGCAAGAATTGTACACGTTGCGCACAACCAAATATGATCGCAGGCTATCGTAAAATCATAGTTGCGTACACGCGCACGCAATTCTCCGCTTTCCTTTCCGTTCGCCTTTTGCGGATGCTCCATTCGCTCGAGTACGTCGTAGTACCCTCGTTTTCTCTCGACCGTGAAATTACACGGTGGGGATACTACGTGGAGTACTACGCGTCCTTCGTCTTGATTAAAAGTCCATTGAATTCGGTGGGTAGCTTACTCCAAGGCTCTCCGAAATTCTTACGAAACCAGCCGGCTTCATCATCGCGGCTTTCGGTGATTAACGAACGCTCGCGATACATCGTCGACGTGAAGGTCCTAACGCGATTAATACTTCGAATTTTGAAGGGCCACTGTACTCATATACAGCTAAGTACTGGATGATAATATTCGATTATAGAAACTTCTCCGTCCTTCGGTAGAACTGCGCTACTTTGTGATAAAAATATGAAATTCCTTGGGAGTTAAGTATTTCGATGAAGTTTTAGTAGAAATCTATTATTTGTAATAAATAACAAACCACTAAGAATTAAGAATTTCCTTGAAACAATGTTGGGGTGCTAATAGGAATCTGAGGCTCTATCTTCGTAGCTCTTACCACTTCACCGACCGGCAGCCTATTAATAGGCTTTTTGTCACCAAGGCTTAGACTTTTAGTTTATTAATTGGTTCCCACGGCAATCACTCATTTGTTATTTATTATTGTAGTGGAACTGTGTTAAGGAGTCGTTGAGAAGCATTTGCAATTTTCAAAGAGATTGTAATTTTTTTTAGGCAATCTAAGCCGAAACAAATCCTTTAAAGTGGGTAGAATGCTCAAACAATAGCGGTCGGTAAAGTGTTAAGCAATGTGATAATGTTTTGAGATTTTCAATTCCTGTTGCAATTTATGATCTATGCTGTATCTCTATCACCTTTTCGACGGATTCCAAATTACCAAAATACGAACAGACTGTTGTTCATCGACGGATGAATAATCAGCATTAGTAGCAAAAAGATTAAGTTGTCTTCGATTGCTTTTACGGATAGTAAATCGATAGTAATCGCGACGCAAAGTGCAAAGAAGCGAATTGACTATTCGAAGAAATCATGGCTCCTGCCAGTCGCACAATGTGCAGGAAGAAGAGAGAGGAGTGGAATAATAAGCGTTCATTGAAAATCGACGAAATGAATCGGATTGTTTTCTGACATTATGCGCAGCCTTACTCCGATTGCGATTCACGAGTGCGCCTACGTGCTCCGAATAAAAAGTAACTGGTGAACGTAATTAAACGACACGTACGGCGGTTGCTTAACGATAAAAGACCACTGATGGAGAAGTCGGCGAATTCTTGGACGCGTTCAACCCTTTGACCGTGGCATACTCCGAATAGAAACTGTCGATAGAGTTTAGAGGCATTTTGATGAAAATTTAATTCTTAATTTGATAATAATATACGTTGCAATTTTCAAGCTAATAAATTTATTTATTCGAATAAAAATTCCCTTGCCAAAGATGCAAAATAATGAAACTTGAATATTCATTCTCAATTACTTATTAATCCTACACTTTCACGTTTCTACATTCAAGAACAGAAAAATAAAAACCTGCAAAGTCAAAAAATTAGATTGTTCACCCTTTTAGTGCCCGACGACGATATATCGTCGTTAGCAATACTCCTGACGACGTTCATCATGGGACTATTATTTAGTTTGTCATATGATATTAGTAATTTTATTACAAACAATTGAAACTCCACAATTTATGATTTATATTAAGTATTCAATATGTAACTGTGACTGCATGTCGATTCTTTTTCTTTGTGACTACTGTGTATAATAGACAACCGACCTTTTCATTTTTCTTAGCAGTATTAGATACTTGGTACAATTATTGGATTATTGCTACAATTATTATTGGTAATTATTGGTACAATAATGCAATATTAGATTATTGGTACAATTATCAACAAATAGTGAAATGCATCTGTTATTAATTTATTTAATTTCTCCAGTCGGCACTGAAAGGGTTAAGTCATATAACTCATCCAAGCAAACCCCATGAAACTTCTAATCCTATCCATCTCTCGGAGCAAGATGAATCTAAACCCATGATTCGAAAAATGCATGGCAGACGATGAATTACAAACTTTTGAAGGACATGCCGGTCGAAGGATTCTCAAGTGTTGCCTGAATCCCTCTTTGGTCTCTTCAACTGACCTTTTATCCTTGAGAGGGTGGGGCTTCGCGCTCGAGTGCGCCAACTACACGCTCGCGGAGACGTAACGCGACTCGTTGTGCTCGTGAATGAAACAAAGGCACATTACCCCACCGAGTAATTTACAGTGGCATAGAATCGACTTTTAGCTCTTCAAGTCGATGCTCAAGACTCGAGGAACATGCTAAAGGTAGCGAATTGTAATCGAGATTAACAAAAAGCACGGAGGCCCTGAATAATGTGTATCAAACGTAATTATTCACACTGATTCTTTTTATCTTCATCTTGCACTTTATCTGCGAGCTATTCGATGCGTTTCTTACGAGGGTGGAGGTTAAGATTATACGCTTTGAGCGGTGAGCCTTGCGTAGTTCTTTGGCTAAGGTCATGCTAAAGTTTTGCGAAACGATTTCAATTACTGCTAGATTTTCCTTGCAACGAAATTCCTTTCTACTTCATTGAGTATTATCGCGGTGTTCAGAATGTTCGTAACATTTCACTCGTACTGAATCCAACGACTATCTTTGATACTTTGCGGTTATTGAAGCTATGAACGATATAACTTTCAGTTATAGATATCTTTCAATAAAAGTAAGTCAAACTTCAAAATGTTACAGTAATTTCACGTCATCACCAAATCACCCCGCAGGGTCACAATTATTGCAGTCACCGAGTAAAAATAATTAACCAGAAATAAAGAATTCCACAAAAGCAATTTCACTAAACTCTCCAAAAATCGAAAGAGTCATAAAAAATTCAAAGGGTTAACTCTTCTTACGCATTCTCCAGCATACTATAATTCTACTTTGCGTTTTTACTTCTCAAATTATAATATATATTCCGTAATATAAACCAGCGGTAGGCAAAATTCCTTAGGAGAGGATAAAAAAAACCAACAATTTTGGCGGGCCAATGCAATTCATTATAAAACTCAAGCACCCCAAAAAATATTATTTTAAACATTCTTTGATATTAATATCATGCATGGAACTGTGACTGCATTTCTAAAATTTCCTCACAATCTGATTCCAACTGGGATGCACTGATTCTGATTCTTAACACTAAACCTACCGAGCCGGTCAAAATGACCGGATCCTAATTTTTTCTAAAAATTACCTAAACTGATAGGGGAGCTATGAAGTAAATATCCTACTTTTATCTTATAAAATCTAAATTAGTTAATTAATCATCTTTTTCACCTCTTCATTTCTTCTTTTCCAAAGTACTTATTCAGTGTAGCTAAATTTTAGTAGATATAACGTCGGTAGTTGTGTTAAATGAATTTTTTGAAACCCTTAAATCGAAATTTTCAATACTAGTATTTCAAAATTTACGGTGGACCAGGTAGAACCTCTAAGCGGGCCATCGTTTGACAGTCATTGACATAAACCACTAAAATGTAGTACCTCCGTCACTGCACCAAAGTGGATGACATAGCCGTCGACGACGTATTCCGTCGAGCATTGTGCGTACTCGTTACACGGAATGCGTCACGGTGCACCGGCTTGGCGATGCAACGATGCAACGATGCAGCCACAGCTACGCACGCCACGGTACGTTGCGTACGCGAGCGTAAACGTAACGATTCCACAAGAGGCCAACGATCTGCCTCAGGGATATGTACTTGCGTTTACTACTAGTTCGAAGCAACGAGTGTTGCGGTTTTTCTCGATCGTCGATCGGAAGACGAGACGGTAAGACGAGTCGTTTGTAGGGTTTACTTTCTTGTATTGGAATCCGTAGTATCGCGTAAGCGTAATATCGTATTAGGTAATATAATACCAGGGAGGCATCGTAATCGCCTTGGTAGTCATTCGGTGGAATCGCAGAATGGAGCGCGTAAGGAGCTACGTTAAGGTTATTTATCTTCGGTTGCTTCTTGCTGGATTTATTTCATCGTTATGTGTATATTCTTGGGAAAGTGTTTCCTGAAAGGGTACAAAATAATGGGAGGGTAGTGACTTGTGGAACTGATGACGTTTTTTACGCTTTGTACAACATCTATTTTTAGTATATCTTTGTAATACTTCAACTTGGGTTGGGAAGACATGTATGTACGGTTTGGAAGAATTGATCATCGGTTATGGAATGTGTATATATATCACGCATTTGACGCATGATTCTTCGCGAAGTGTATAAATATAGTCTTAATAAAGTATGAACATTTGTAACAAGTGTTTAAATACCTCCATGCCTTGTATTTATATCACGATCGACATTCCTTTATCTGCATGCTACTTTACTTTTGAACATGCTAAAGGAAAAAAATTACGATTCATATAATCGAAATAATTCTTGCCTATTTCAATTAACACACTGTTGACCGGCAATTTTACGTACAAGTTAACTCGTGTCACCGGCTTTTTTTCCATAATCGAGTATGAAATTGAAAGAATCTAGATAAACTTCAGTATACTTTATTTGTACATAATGAATTTAAATGGAACTTTGTATATATCTGCTATATATTGTAGTTTATAAATATTATATATCTTAGGAATTTTTTGATGTGGTGAAATTGAAATAGCTAATGCAAGTGCGAACACGAGTTATCTCGTGATCGATCAACAACGTTTGGGCATGAAAACACGAGTTAACTCGTGAGCGGTCAGGAATGTGTTAAAACGCTATTCGACTAAAATTTTGCTGAGAAATATTACTTCCGACTACTGCACCGTATAGTTCTAGCTGACAATTAGCCAAGAATTAATATTTCCAGTTATTTGAAGTTACAGTATTACACAACAGTTCTCCGTACCCTTTCCTTCTATTGGGTTGGCAAGAAACTAATTTCGGTTTTGTAATACGAAATGAAACGCAATTTTTTTAGCAAAGAATGAACATTAGTCAATTATACTTTTTCCATTTTGTTCGATGACCTTTTGCCATCTTTTAGACCAATTTATGATTCCGCTCTCATAGAAATTCTGGTCTTTATCAGCAAACAACTGAACCAGGGGCGATTTTAGGCTAAACATTTGAATTAATCGTTTGGTTCCCCGGAAGCACCTCGAAGTACACCACACCTTTGTAATCCCACCAAATTGACAGCATAATTTGTTTTTGATACAATTCAGCTTTCGATGTGGTTTGTATAAAAAAGTAATGACAAAGTAAAATATGTCGAAAATGTTCGTTTTTGCACACCATATTAAAATTCACGCTAAACTAACAATTGCAAACAAAATGAAGCACAATTTGTTTCTAAATCGTGCCGAAGGTGACAGCTTTCAATTTTCAGAAGCAAAAAATTATAACATTGTCAGAAGTCCTTCAAAACAAACGTAACGTTAGCTATCGACGAAAACCGAAATTACTTTCTTGCCAACCCAATACTTTCAATACAACCACGTTTTCTGAACCTCCAAACCATTCCATCGTAACACTATTTCGATAGCAAATCGACAATTGAATTTTCCAGGATGTAAAGACAAACCAGTACCAATAATGACGTTCTACTTGCAATTCAAGCCAAGCTCAACACGCCATTACGCGATGGCCTATCAGACATCTGTTGCAATATACCGTACATGTCGCTCCACGAGAGATCTATCAAATGATATCCTAAGCTCAACGGTAAACACGAAGCTTCGACGTGGCTCGGCGTAAAGAAACCAATCGAAGGGTGCGCATATCACCGGCCAATAGGAATAGGCTGTCTTATTATCAGCCTGAATCTGTTAGATTTTCCTAGAGGATCGATACGCTTCGTCGGAAGCCGGTTAGAAAAAGAGCCGCTATGGGAGATTCGGTTGGAGAGAAGAGGACAGGTTTGAGATACAATATTACAGAGAGCGTTTCGAAGGGCTAGGTCTGCCTTTCACGGATGTGCGTGGAGAAGCAAGAGACGATACGTGGGACTATGGTGGAAATGGTGGGGGTTTGGGCCCCCCAAATAGTGGGCCCAGGTTCGACTCCCCTCTACGACACCTCTGGAGAATTTTTCCCACGTGATGAGTATATCGTGGCATCGATGACTCGGAATCCACTTAAAATTGTTGGTTTCCAGAGAGATTGTCGAACAGTTGGAGCCGAAAATTTGAAGATATGTTAATGATGTAATTACTGGAGTATAGAGAGAAGGAAAATTTTGTGGAACGTTTAATTTGGTTATTAGAGGTTAGTGGTGAGGGGACTAGTACCACGGATTCCCAGGAGTTAGCAGCTGCTCATCATAATGTTTGAAGAAGTTTAATCGTCGAAGGGGATAATGATCAAAAGAGAAAATCACGCACGAATATTCGTTCCTTTATTGCTGTTGCAATAATAAAATAACCTATTCCCGAGATTTTGATTTATGACTTGAAAAAGTGAAACTCGGACTTCCATGTAAAAGGCCCAATTTTTATTTAGCTTATTCCGTACTAATTCCGTGAGTTGATTTGACTATAAGAAAGTTTGTACTCCAACCCTTCCGTTGCATTCTTGCGTCTCCGATTGTATAACATTTAATTCCATCCTGTCTCTAATCGCATTACATCAATAATATCTTATTCCATCTCTGGCTTTCGAGAAACTTTTCCCACATAATATCAATATCCCATCAACGAACCTCGTGGTTCGAAACCCCCTTGAAACTGGAGGTCCTCGATATGGCTATAGGACTTAAAGAGAAAAATATGAAAACAACGAGGAGCCAATGGGTGGTACTGCACTCGTGCCTGTTTGCATGCACGGCTGACGCAAAGCATATCCATGCGTGGTACACGTGCAATTTAATCGCACGTATCGACGTGTCTTGCGGCGGACGGTAGCACTTTTTTAATCTTCCATTTTAAAACTGCGTGCGTTATGATTCCTTTGTCTGAACTGTTATTTACATCAATCTGATGGATAATTAATTCTATTGGTAATTCATGTCTGTAGAAAAAGAAGGCTGATGGGCAGGCCTCTGACGAGCCACTGCATTTGGGTAGTAAAGTGATTTTTCATTTTTCATTTCATGTTGCCATTACGGTGCTAACACATGGATTCAAAATCACTCATTTTCCAGTGGAAAAACTTATTTTTATATATATGAAAAAGTGTGTAGGGGCGTGTTAAAAAATATCGCTGTGATTTTTTAAGTGCGATATATTATCGAAAAAATTTGAGGTTTATAATGTTAACGAGTTGCAGGAACTGTCGAAATTTCAACGCGATTACGAGAGACCTACCGAAGTGTATGCATTAACATATTTTTACCATGTTTACCCCTTGCCGTACAATAACTAAATGAATATAATATATTCATATAAATGAAATAGGAAATTTCGAAGTTTTCCAAAAACTATTAAATTAAAAATATCAGTGGGACACGATACGATCAAATTATTTCTATGGGGAAATCAGGGATACATTGTTATTTCAGCAATTAATTCTGAGTTACTGCGCGTTCAGTAAAAAAAAATTGTCAAGGGTTTAATTCACCCGCACCCGTTAAATAAAAAACAAAAATAACTATCACACAGTGTCCCTGCAATCCTCGTGCACTTGAGCGCAATGAAGCGTATTTCAAAGCGATGTAATCTCAAAAAAGAGTTCAAGTAACATATGAAAAAGTCATTAAACACCTACACCGTATTGCCAGTAAATTTAGAAGTGATGTCCATTCGAAATAAATTTTCATACGATTAACGAGGTCGCGTTAGACGAACCGCAGAGCGCGTGAGAAACTGTCGAGTCGAGTTTATTACTTCGGTGTATGTTACTTTAACATATGGCCTACTAAAGAGATAAAGCATCGTGCGAATTACCTACCACGACGTACTAGCAACGAGACGAACAATATATACAGCGATAATGCGACGATCTGTAATTACAGTTATTAATTATAATTGCCACTATCCATGTGGTCCGTCGGTACATCACTGACCACACATACAAACGACGTCCATTCCAACGTCCAGATGTCGTCCGGGGGTGGAATCAGTGCGACAGGTGGTGAACGCAGGAAGAAACGAGAAAAAGAGTACAGAATAATCGCAATTTCCTTTCAATTCTGTACCGACCGCCGTACACTCCTTCCCCACGATGCCTTTACTTTAACCCTTTGCAGTCCTATGTCGAGCTATACTCGACATAGTTTTTCACTTGTTATGGATAAGTACCGAGGAACTTTTCAAGTACTATTAATACATCAAGTATTCAAGTAAAAATACCTAATCATTGTCGAGTACCGAAGCCGAAATTAAGCCGATGGAATATTAATTACAGTAGAAATCTGTGTCCAGTTTAGCTCTATACATGATTGCAACATATTTTTTTACCCGATAATACTGCAGCAATGATCAACTGATTTCTCTCTTCAAGTACAATCCCGTATGGAAAATTTGATTTTTCTAACTTCGGCTGATTTCTTGAAGCCGTTGCAGTCCTATGTCGAGCTCTACTCGGCATAGTTTTTCACTTCATTTTATTTTCCAACGAATTAATATCTACTTTTCAAATTCATAATGATTTTGTAATATCACCTAAATATCCGTCAGTACCTATAGTTATTGCTATCATTAAAAAAGATTAATAACCAACGACAGAAAATGCCGTGCAATTAATTTCATTTAGCTCGCCACAAACTTGAACAAATAATTCGGACCGCAAAGGGTTAATGCTCGAATGAAAGAAATAAAATTCTGCTAGGAATGCAACGAATAGAATGCAGATACCAAAATTTCTTATCGGTCGTTCGATCGAAGAATAATCGAACGGAGAACACGAAGGACGTCGGAGAATATCCGAGAGAAGGAATGAATCATCGTCAAGTTCGTAATAAATTTTTGGCACCGAAAGCGGCTCGGATTCTAGATGGAGAATAAAAAAAGAGGAGCGACAGGAAGAGGGGCAACAGGACTAACGGACAATGGCTTTCCTTGAGAAGAAACGCGGAGGGTTACGTCCCTGGCCATTACCTGGCCGGTTCCGAGAAACGGGGCTCCGATTTATCTGGTTCGCAATGAGGAATCGATAGGAGGTAGCTTCGAAGCAGAAGGTAACAGTCGACATATACGGAGTGTTTAAAGAATCGATCACATACTCTTTCAGATTGTTCGTCCCGTTCCATCGTTGCTGACCTTTAGAATTATTCTTACAACGAGATACGATTTTTGAAATAGCTGAGAAAATATAAAATTGATGCAGAAATTTAACCCATTACCTGCCATGGTTCCCATTTGAGGATCTATTTATTTTCTAGGTCTTTTAGCATTCAATTTAGGTATTTCACATGTTTTTGAGATTAAATGTGTTCAAAATAGTCTGTTTTAGAGGTACTAGTACATTTCATTGCTTGATATTGTTAGGAACAATTCTGTGACTATTTGTATGATATTTTATATATTTTCCTCGGAAATACCTGGCGAAGAAATTCCTCAAGTTTTATGGCGTTTAACAGTATCATTACCTTTCATGGTCCCTATTTGAGGATTTATTTATTTTCTAGGTCTTTTAGCATTCAATTTAGATATTTGACATGGTTTTGAGATTAAATGTGTTTAAAATAGTCTGTTTTAGAGGTACTCCTGCATTTAATTGCTTGATATTGTTAGGAACAATTCTGTGACTATTTGTATGATATTTTATATATTTTCCTCGGAAATACCTGGCGAAGAAATTCCTCAAGTCTTATGGCGTTTAACGTTATCATTACCTGCCATGGTTTCCATTTGAAGATTTATTTATTTTCTAGGTCTTTTAGCATTCAATTTAGGTATTTCACATGTTTTTAAGATTAAATGTGTTCAAAATAGTCTGTTTTAGAGGTACTAGTACATTTCATTGCTTGATATTGTTAGGAACAATTCTGTGACTATTTGTATGATATTTTATATATTTTCCTCGGAAATACCTGGCGAAGAAATTCCTCAAGTCTTATGGCGTTTAACGTTATCATTACCTGCCATGGTTTCCATTTGAAGATTTATTTATTTTCTAGGTCTTTTAGCATTCAATTTAGATATTTGACATGGTTTTGAGATTAAATGTGTTTAAAATAGTCTGTTTTAGAGGTACTCCTGCATTTAATTGCTTGATATTGTTAGGAACAATTCTGTGATAATTTGTATGATATTTTAAATACTTTCCTCGCAAATACCTAGTGAAGAAATTCCTCAAGCCTTATGGCGTTTAACATTATCATTACCTTCCATGATCCCCATATGGGGATGTATTCATTTTCTAATTGTTAGTTTTGTAGGCTTTAATTTAGATATTTGACAATGCTTTTGAGATTAAATGTGTTCAAAACGGTCTGTTTTAAAGGTGCTCTTAAGCAGTAATTTTCATGAATAATTTTTATTTTACACTACGAAAATACTTCTTCTAAAAACAATCAAACCAAGAAGAATTTGGCAGGGAATGGATTAATAAATAAAAAGATCATACGATCATCGACGTTGCACTTATCGTAAGATGAATTTAGTAAGAATGACGATACAAATCCTTTAAAATATGCGAAACGATAACCTCCACTAGGAGGAGCACGCACTCCATCCACCATTCGAAACATCATCGTGGACTACTTTGTACACCCTGTACATCAAACGCCATAAGTGGTCAAACGGAGAAGCTAGGAGAAAGTGAGAAGAAAACGTCCAAAAAGATCCGGCGAAGACAGAGACAGAAAAAGAAGAGACGGGGAGAAAAATAGAAAAAGAGCTAGAAAGAGAAGGATGAAATCGACGTAGGATAGTGGAGGGACGAAAAGAGAAAAGACCGATGGAGGACCGAAGGGCGGCGCCTCTGAGCAAGGTGTTTACCATTCTGGCCAAAAATAAAGTACAAAGGCCAAGCTCCTTCTCTCGGCGTAACTGGCAACAAAAACCAGAATCACCGTCCGCGCATTCCTTGCCCTCCATGGGCGTAGCCATTCTCTTGCACCTTACGAGAGAAGCCCAGGACTCGGAACTCCAAACGGCTCCGATGTAAAGACTTCGAAATCCGGTGACCGAGGAATCGTTCCTTCGTTCCTCCTCTAGATTCCTGCGCCACTACATCCAAGCGGATCGAGGCTACTTCCAGGAACTGTCCTCCGCAGGACATCTGCTCCGATTACCAGAGAATACCGGCGGGTCCTTTTTCGTATACGAGAAATCCTCTTCCTTAGATTGCGCGCGCGCGCGCGACTCAACGGGATCCGCAATTCCTTTTATCGTAACTCTTATCGGACACGCTGGTGAAATACGGGCGCGATAGGAGGCAGAATTTCTCGTAGTTTCGAAGCGACTCAATTTCATTTTTCACGGTTCGCATCCTCGCTACCTGGAGGTTCTATTAAAATTCTAATTCTACCCTTGGGCACGGTATTGTAACGGGATAACCGTGTGGTATCTTTCGGCGTTATCGATAAATTGATAATTTCACCAATACTCCAATTCGATAAACCTGTTTGCAGATGGCTAAAATATGTATTTATTTGCTTAGGACGAGAGACCGTGGAGACGACGCGACGCGGACGAAGAGGCGCATCATTGTCCTCCTGCCGATCCCTTTCCAGGAACGCAGCTTTTGCGGGACATCTGCTTCGGATACCGATGCGTATTTAAACATGTACTTATGCATTCTGTTCGTGTGAGAGACGTACCTTCTAATTCTAGATAGGTCCGAGGAAGAGGATATTTGGGAATCGTTATCGTAATCTTGTAAGTACGATTGTTTTCGGGTTGTAGTGACGGAATTTACTTGTGTGGTTGTATCAACAATGGCGTGGATGAACTGTGTAAGCAGTGAAAATCGTTTCCATCTGATGCCATGACGAATAGGATACTTTAACCCCCTCAATATATTATATTGATACAATGAGTCATGCTCGTGCGGAGAACGATGTAAACGCAATGAATACTTCTGATTTGCATTATAACAATTTACTGTATTGCAATTGTAAATCCGTGGTTTATAACAAGTTCGAAATTGTTGAATGCAGTGCAGACTGTTTTAACGAAGGCACTTCATTAGTCTGGCGTTACAGTATCTGGTTAATAAATAATTGTAAGGCTACCTTTAATTACTGCTAGAATTGTAAAATTTAGCCATGATTTCAAAAACATTTATGTTTTTAAGTCTTTACGCTCTTTAGTCACGCTATAAAGGAATATTTTAAGACATTACTCCCTATTTCCGCTTATAATTTCCGCCAGATAAGTACGTAAAGATATAACAGCCATTTAGTATAAAATATTATGTTAAAAACTTGTTCGTTACCGCTTCAAAAGCCTCCACACCTTTCTTTACATTCCTACGATTTGTATCAGAAAAAATGCAACTTATTGCCTCAGACACAAAATAACTTATACGTTTATTTTTAACTGTATCCACAGCGCGCTATTTTTGTTTAAACAATAGCACAATCTTTCCGTTAAAAACACGATCAGTAATCATTCATGATGCATCGCGGGCTCACGATCGCAGAACAAAAAATACCTCCGTACAGCGAGCATTAACGCGGATGATATACGAGTTTGAAAATCCAAGCTGCGGCGCGTCGTAAATTGTTTTCACTGACGGTATTATTTAAGAACAAGTTTTAACAGATACTCGTCCGAGCAATCATCGCGTGTAGCATCGTCCACCTCGAAAAGTTAGTTAAACGGAGAAGGCTCGTAAGGAACTCGCTGCAACCTTGTCCGACTTGTTTCTGCGTTCACTTTGGAGAAGAACGGCGGTGACCTCATCGCGCGTCTGACGTGGTACTGGAACTGACTACTGATTCCCCAAGCCGGCACACGTGCTCTGCTTTTCATCATCTTTTTCTTCACTCCCCTCTCACATTTTTCCAAAGATTTTCCTCATTTTTTTCATGGCAATTGCATCAAATTGCTTCACTGCTTACAACAATCGGGTTGGTACTTTAGAGATTTTTCAATACATCATTTTTCATGAATTTTTAGAGAAATAATATTTTTTTCCAAGATGAATGAAGTTGTACATTTATAAATTATTTTCGGAACGTCAAAACAAACTTTTGTACTCCCGTCTCAAATTTTTCTAAAGATTTTCCTCATTTTTTCATGGCAATTGCATCAAATTGCTTGACTGATTACAACAATCGGATTGGTACTTTAGAGATTTTTCAGTACATCATTTTTCATGAATTTTTAGAGAAATAATATTTTCTTCCAAGATGAATGAAGTTGTACATTTAGGAATCCTTTTGGAACGGCAGAAACAACTTTAGTTTACTCTCTTCTCACAGTTTTCCAAAGATTTTCCTCATTTTTTCATGGCAAGCGCATCAAATTGCTTGACTGATTACAACAATCAGATTGGTACTTTAGAGATTTTTCAATACATAATTTTTCATGAATTTTTAGAGAAATAATATTTTTTTCCGAGCTAAATGAAGTTGTACATTTATAAATTCTTTTTGTACGTCAGGAACAAGTCAAAAACTACACCTGTGTTTAAAAATACATACTAATTGTAATTTGTACATTAATTGTAAGAAAATGGGATGTTAATCAAGAGAATGATAGATAGGTAACAAAAAATAAAAAGTTGTTATTACAGTAAAAAAAATTCTGTTGGAAATATTCCGTAATCCATGGGTAATCAGTCGAATAAAAATAGGGAATATTAAGTAACGTTTCACGAAGGTAAAACAAATATTAACAGCTTAATTAAAAGCTACAAGGAGTATTCCGGTATATTGCAATTCCCGTAACGGGCATCATTGTCTCGAAAAAACTTGCCGTTCATCGGCAGAAGAAAGGAATTCCTTTTTAATAAAATCAATTAGAGAACCTAGTGTCAAGGAGTGATATATGAACGGTCAACAGGATGGCAGGGATGATACGCTTCTTCATAATTTTGACATTAGCGGCCCGGGTTTATCGAAAAAGTTTCTCGGAAAACGTCAACACACGAGTGTACCTGAGAGTACGGGTACCCGCATGCCGATGATTGCCCAAAATTCAATTTATATCACTCGACGAAATTGAGAAGGATCGCAATGTCTACGATTAATTTAGTCCAGCTACGATAAATATTAATACGCGGCTCTCTGAGAATCTTGCACCCTCGTGTGTCCGGAAAAGCGCAATTAAAATTCGCCGCCCGTTCCTCGCGGCCATTAAAAACATTGAAAGGCTCTGTGCTCTTACGAGGACCGGTTTCCCCCTTTTTTTAAATTTCACGGTGAACCACGAGATCTCTACCTTCGTCCTGTCTTCGACTCTTAAATACGTCTGCTGTTAATTTATATATTTCCAGTAAAAATTCGTCTGCTATTGCACTGACTTTCAATTTGCATAGACTCCGGTTAACGCTAACAATTAAAAATTTAAAGTCTCTGCAAAACGAGATTTTTGCATTTAAAATTTTCTGCAGAAAGAGATAGGATAGAACGAAATCAGAAATCCGTGTAGGATATTCTAATCTGCTAATTCTTTAAAATCCACTGTGACTTCATATTTAACCCTTTGTACTCGAAGTTCTTTTTCATTCATATTACCAGCAACTCGAAGCAGTTCCAATAGAAAAATCATGTTCACATACAAGCAAATGATGTCGCATTAAAAGAAAAGTCATTGTTGTATGTTATTGTTTCTTTTAATTGATTATGGATACACAAGTTATTATACATAAAAAAATACAAAATGAAAAAATGTTATGAACTGAAAATTATTTGCATTGTCTCCATAGCGGAGCCCTCGAGTTTGAAGACAAATTTTAAATGGCTCCGCTCCGGAGCCCTCGAGTGCAAAGGGTTAAGATATTTTCTGGGTTCTTTGCTTGTAATATTCAACTAGAATTCTGTTCTAACTATGAAGTTAGTCGTATCTCATTCTACGTATCTATACTGGCATTACAACTAAACTGCAAAGAACTATAATCAACGACGACTTCACATTTACTTTGTAAATTTAATTGTGACTTGAAAATCGCAAATATGCAGCTGCAATATGTTTGAGAAATTGGAAGGACCCTTTTAAAATTTGCCCGACCCAACAAGAACCCAAATGCCGGTAGGCTTTCTCGCAATGCGCGCAGATTTCCAACACGTGGTGAGATTTGGCCATGCCGTTTCGCCGATACGTCACATCCGCACTCGAGGCCAACGACGAAAGAATCGAGCGGCTGTTGGTTTAGAAGTTAGAAAGCCAAACCGTGGCATATCTGGCCTCGGCTCGATCAATATTTACGAACATCCGCTGCGAAGATCAAATACTTCCATGTAACATTTAATCCAACATATTCGCGAATAAGTTTCGTACACGCGTTTTCGCATTGCCTCGCGGAACACGGTATTTCTATATACATACAGTTGCCATTACGTATTTTACTGCTACATTTAACTTTTGTTTGCATGAAACTACACAAATTACACGTAGGTTCGAAACAAAAACATAAAGCAGTCATTGCTTTCTAGAATGTTTTTGGAGAACGTGAACCAAACTACGTGGATGCGATGTGGTATTATTTATATTGTAAGAAATTATTTGTATGCTGTCAATGTTGGGTTAAATTATATCTGGTATCAGAAATCAGGGATGGATTGTTATTTCAGCAATTAATTCTGAGTTACTGCGCGTTCAGTCAGAAAAAAAATCGTCAAGGGTTTAATTCACCCGCAGCCGTTAAATAAAAAATAAAAATCACTATAACACAGTGTCTAAATTACACAAATTACACGTAGGTTCGAAACAAAAACATAAAGCAGTCATTGCTTTCTAGAGTGTTTTTGCAGAACGTGAACCAAATAACGTGGATGCGATGTGGTATTATTTATATTGTAAGAATCGTTAATATTGTAATCAAGGCAGAACAAAGCACTGTTATTGCACGCTCGTAAAACGACGTTTTCACAGTCAATTACATCGTTTCCTTTGTAATAGTGTTTACCCGCTCGACGCGGGAAAACATTACGTAAATTAAAACGAATATAATACCAGCCCGCTTTAGATCGCTCTGAATTGCAAAAGTATTTCCTGCGAGCAGAGTTTTTGGACCAACATACGTGATCGGCTTTCGGTCGAGCGATCGTTCTACCGACGATATGTCACATCTACGTCCAAGGACGTCGACGAATTAAAACCGCCTGCTGGTTTCGACGTTAGAAAGCTGGACACGCTGGAAGGAACTGGTCGGCTTTAAATGCCAGAAATCGAATGACGTTGAGAAGGACGTAACGGCCGGCGTTTAAATGTAACGTGAAATCGTTTTAAAACACCGATCCAACTGGCGGCGGTCCTTTTAAATTTTACTCAATCCGGCTTTCGTTATTTGTTCTCATAGTCGAGCGATTTTGAAAAGGTTTGGTATCTGCTTTTGGCGGAATATAAGAGTAGAGAATAGAAATATTATTTTATATTGATAAAGATTTGAAGAAAAGGCCTCGGTGATCACATTTAAATGCGAAACCTTTCCTTCCAGGTTTCGGATACACGTCTTCCTTGTGTTATGGAAGAAATATTCGGATGGCACGGATTATTGGTGAATTTCTGAGGAATTTCAATCTTTCAGGCATTTAAATAATTATAATATCCAAACGAACAGAAAATCTTCCACGAGAGATGCAAAGATGTAAAGTTATTTTTTACTTCATTCTTGTCGATTATTCTTTTGCATTTTTTTTAGATTCTCTTGCAACTTTGTCAGCGGTTGAGTCTTTTATAATTCATGAATTATTTCACGCATTCGACTGTGCGATAGAAGTTGACGGTGTTCGAAACTTCTGTTACAACATTATAGCTAATCAAGAGTAAATCAACTGAGAGTGAACTTCAGTGAAAAATCGCAGACAAATCTACCTTGTCGTGTAACTATTTCCTATCGGCATATTAAGATAAAATACTCGTTAAAATTCATGGAATTAAAATTGTTGCGAAAGTGTCTAGAAATTTAAATCCTCGCGGCATGCGCTCAGACATTCAAATTGTATACTTGTCGTTTAACCCTCTGTCTTTGATTTTAAAAGGATCTCATTAGTGTATTAAAAAATGTATATTTTTTTATGTTCAACGTTACGTTAATACGCTTATCAATCAACGGTATTAAGGCAGGGAATACTTCCAATCGATATGTACTTCTATTGTCTCTCGTATTTAAAAAAGAAAAGTTTTCTGAAAATAAGAAAATATACTCGATTTGCCCGGTTAATTGGCAATTTATCATAGAACTAATTAAATCCTATTTTACAATCATGCATGCAAAATATAATACTGCTAGTTTTGTATAGGTTTCACGTAAATATGTATCAATACTAATTGTTTATAAGAAAAATAGTATGTTATATATTTTTGGTACAGTTAACTCTTCGAAAAACATTTCACACTACTACAGTGGCACCCCCTAATTGACCCTTTGAAACGAAACCTTACCCTATAATGGTTTCCCCTAAGTGGTGGAACGTAGCGCCACCATAAAGTCTCTCAACAATCTGCGTGTTGCTCCAATTAAAAAACAATTTTAACGTTAAAATATATGTAAAAAAGATGATAAATAAGAAGAACATACACGGTTCAAATAAAAACACTGCATTATGAAATAAGTATATAATCCCAGTCATTGAAAACAAAGAATTATATAATTTCATCCCTAGAAAAACTAGTAAATTATTGCACTTAGTGTAAGAAAATGGGAATAATTTCAAAGTAAATACATTGCAAGTTTCATGGCACGGGCTCTGCCACGTGTATCCACAAATCAGTTACTAAAGCAAACGCTCAACAGGTAAAGGTACATTAACCCTCTATGAGCCCGCGTAACTTAAGTAACACAAGATAAATCTAAGCTTTTATTCTTCAAAGTCAATTTTTTAACATTGCCAAATACTGCAATTTAGTTCTTAAAGATCAGGAAATTCTTTACAATTCAATGTTTAAAATCAAGTTAAATCTATTATTTAGAATAGTATTTTTATCATTTCCTAATGCGCTAACGTGCAACTGATCGTCAGGTGCCACAGAAAATTAGTACTATAGAGGGTTAACCCCTTGCCCTAAGATTCGTTTTGTGACTGCCTCCGCTATAATTCAGAATTTAATTGCTAAAATAAAAATTGATCAGCGACTCTTGATATATCGTAAAATTTAACGTAATATCAACATTATAGAAATAATATTATCGCGTCACGCCTCATTAATTTTTTTAATTTGATCAGTTTCGCAAAACTTGAAAATTTCCTACCCCATTTACCTCATCACGAGTGTCACTCGTTATTATAAGGCAACCCATTGATTGCCAACTACGAGACATCTCGTAGCTGCACTATAAGTTTGAATTAATAAGTTAACAATAATGGCCGAGCGTGTATAGAAATTTCGGAACAAAAATGTTCTTCGTATCATTACAAATGTCGAGATTATATTTTTGATCAATGAAATCAATGTTCTAAAAACTTTCCGTCGTCTTCTCAAATTTTAACAAGCAATGGTAATATTTACTTAGTTTTCCTGGCAGTGAATGGGTTAAGGGAAAATGTGCACCCACCCCACGTTATTTTCTACAAACTCGACCGCTGGAAATCCTGTCACGTTAAACACGAACACGAGCAGGAAGAACGAAGCAACCTCATCATCCTACGTCAAACCTGAACTTGTACAGCATCGAGGCACGAAGTTACCGGAAAGTATGCTCAGCCATAGACGTTAGAAAGCCCGTTCTGAAAAGCGAGTTTAAGCGGCCTCGAGCCGGTCACCGCCCCCACCGATGCCCTCACGGCGAAACTATTTCTAATACCCGCTACACGCCGACAAAATCGACTCCGTGACGTTACGGACAATGGAGGAACGTTAGTCCTGAACTAACGCGCCTCTATTAAGGACACCGGCGAACAACCTGTCTATCTTAAGAAATGCTACGCCATTGTACCTCCGAAGTTTTCTCTTTCCACCTTACTCGGGCGTTTTACGTAACGACAAAAGCCACCCGCGAGTCGGTCGCCTTTTTTCCGGCCTCCTAAGTACCAAAAGCGCTATGTTGCAACGGAGTGTGAGAAAGTTCAAACTTCTGTGACTGGGATGCTTGTAACGCCTCGTGAGAAGGCACGTATTGTCCGATAATGTTGCGAAATTATCGGCGGGGATTTGAGGAGTTTTTTAAACCCTCGGAGATGGAGAACGGTCTTTGCGATCGGAGGTGGACCTTATAGGGTTCGGAGTGGGGAGCAATTGGGACAGTTGATCTCACTTTTTGGAATTACGAAAGACGTTTTGTACCTTGGAGGGCGATCGAGAATGATCGAGAGGTTTTGTTAAAATTTTACAACGGCAAGTGTTGATAAGTCAAGATACGAATACTTTCAATGAAAAAATTCAAATAGAAATCCAATGAATTATAATAAAATGAAAGTACAGAGCAAAAATTACAGAACTGCATCGGTTTTTGTATTATCCTATTATTCTAAAGAAGAAATAAATTAATTTTATAATTCTAAAAAAGAAATGAAGTTTTATTCGGACTCTACTCAAATAAACCACAGTAGCAATTTCCGCTCGAAATTAATCGTATATCAAAATTATTGGTCTTAACGTCCGCTCTTCAAATTCGAATTTCTTCCTAGATATTTATCAATAATCGATTATCGATAATAATTCCACGCAGGGAAATACCTGAATACGATTCTTTTTCCAAGAAGAAGGAATGACTAAGTACGATCTCGACAGCACCGAAAGAAAAGTAATTCGGCAGTGAAAACGATGCACCTGTCGCGGACTAACCTTAAGGTAGGGCACATCCAGGAAGTCATCGGCGGCCTGGTGAAAGGAAGTAAGGTGTGCGCTTCGAATACCGTAGCTATGGTTTTTTGTCATTCCATCTCTAGCGCTACTTTGCTCTTTCTACATTCAATTCCGATTCTCTAACGATACGATCCTCTTTCTATCTTTATCGATAACGATCAATGGATTAATTGAGCCGCCGATTACGATCTCCTTGCTTTATTTGGAATTTCGTAGTAGCTTATCGTTCCGAGATATCGACTTCCTATCTTCTCGTGTCATTGCACGAGCTTATAAAAGTATTTCAAACATTCAAAGTCGGGTTTTTCAGGGTAACACTGGGGCAACAATTAGCCAAGGAAATTTATGATCGATGGTTTCACTTATGTGGCAATCAGTTGGAGTGTAATTGATGTTTTTCAATGATGTGCAAATCATAAATATTGTTAAAAAAAATATTGTTAAAACCTAATCAAAAAGTATGGTGTTACTGTAGGTACATTTTTGAGAAACTAATTTTGCACGTGATGGGGAGAGAGCTGTATATTTTATATGTTATCAAACAAAATTATCGATGTATAATTAATATCTTTCCCTGTCGTATTACACGGTGTAACGGAGTTCAGGACACAAATATAATTATGTAATTAACAGTAAAACTACCGACGTTATATCTACTAAAATTTAGATGTACTGAATAAATACTTTGGAAAAAGAGAAATCAAGACGTGAAAAAGCAGATTAATTGACTAACTTGCGTTTTATAAGATAGAAGTGAAATATTTACTTCATTGCTCCCCTATAAAAGGGAATTTTTAGAAGAAATTGAGAACCGGTCATTTTGACCGGCTTGGTAGGTTTAGTGTTAAGTATTTAGCTATGAGAAAAACTAAAGAAATAATTTCCACAGAAATGGAGGTCTTTTCTCCGATGTTAGCTCCTATTATATCATTACATATTGTAAGTTCGTAAAATTCTTTATAAATTCCCATGGAAGCTGAAATACATTATAAAGTCTTCTCTAACTTTCGCGTCTTAAAATTACATTCTCGTTCGATACTCGGTCGGGTAATCTTCTCGTTCCAGTTCCATCAGAAAGGAAACTCGATGGAAGAAACCATGCACCTGTCGTGCACCTACCTTAAGGTAGGCCACATCAAGGAAGGCATCGTTTCGTTGGTTAAGGGCTACAAGGTGTATATTACAAATGTCGGAACAGGTTGTAGCATGTGGCGAACTGTTCTCCACTGTTTTACCCTTTTTCACTACCTCGATTCCTCTCCCCTTCTCTCTCGTCCTCTTTCCTTTCTCAATACGCATCCAGAAATATGAAAAGAACGGTGGAAACTCATCTCTATAAAATGGACAATCGAAACAAAACAAGTGGAAAGCAAGATCTTCTCGCGTCGGGTGCTAGGGGGATTTTATGGTTCATGCTCTTTCTTCTAATTGCAACGGCAGATGGTCGACCGGTCGGTCACTGCTATGCACCATTGCACAGGATCCTCAGAATTCTCCGCTCAAAATACGAATAAACTCAATCCCCTCGAGAGGATCGTACAATTAGCGAACACGAGACATAAAGTTAAGAAATACAGCAGGAGACAGTGCATTCGATGAAGCTGTACATTCATTTTTAATGCGACAACGGCAGGCAATCGTGCAACGTCCACTCTGCGCTCTTACAGCAAGTAGATTACAACGATTCAGGTAGAAATATCCAGCGCTAAAAAGATACAATGTAACAGAGAAACTTCACGATAATTTTTAATCGGCGCAACGAGTAATTCGCGGCCGTATAAAAAGCGAAACGAGGATGCCTCTAAAAGGATATACCGATATAGTCGGCTGCCGAAGGACGTTATCCGCGTTCCAGAGCCTCGTCCTCGGAGCGATATAATGCAGCCGACGTTAGAATTAAAATAACGAAATACGCAAGGAAATAACGTGCACTTCGAAAGAGCAGATGTGTTGGTAAGACACGCGCCATTCCTAATCACCCAGGCAGGTGTGTGTCGACCGTATAGATGCATCGCGATGCGCGCAACACCGTGTATTGAGAACCAGTCCTTTTAAAGGCTCCAGGCTTTTTGCGAAGATTAAAGAAAGTCGACGCGAAATGATTAAAGAAGCCAGTATTATTGCGTGCCTAGCTGTTATTTCATACGGCTTGTTATCGAGCGGCATTATCGCGAGCGCACAATAATTTACAAACGCGAACGATGATAATTGACAGCGAGGCCGAACGATTGACGCGGACAACGACATCGAGCGATCGTCGTTCGATTGTCCAGATCGAAAGAAATTTTAAATGGAAGGTCGAATTAACAGAGAAAGATTCAAATTGTGGCATGAAGTGTGACACATCTATAGTTGATGAGCTGGACGCTCTTAATTACTGCGAATACTGGTGGGAGATAAAAATCAGGCGAAGAATTAAACATTCGAATGTGCGAATAATTGGATATTTATAAACTAATTTATTTATTTGGTAGTAATGTATACGGGTTTCAACCCTTTGGTAACAAAGTACAATAAGCTACAAAAGGAATAGAGAAATTACACAGAAAAGTCGCAAGAAGCCAGAAATCTCATAGTATTTTTTCTAAAAGTAGTAAGAGAGGAAGAAAAATTGAGAGAACACTAAAATCTGTTGAGATTACTACTAGAACTACCGGCGTTAAATCTGTTATATTTAAATATATTAAATAAGTACTTTCGAAAAAGGGGAATTCAGAGGTGGAAAAGATAATCGATTCGGTAATTTATGTTTTATGAGATGGACGTAGAATATCTATTCTATAACTCGCCTATAATTTTAGAGAATTCTTGGAAAAAATTGTGTACCAATCATTTTGACTGGTTTGGTAGTTCTAGTGTTAATAAAAATTCTATGTAGACAATTAAAAAGGCCATAAACCGTCCTATGAAATTCAATGCGTAATATTAGATGGTGTCTCAGAGAAGGCCGAGATGTATTAAAATAAAAGGATAAGATTATCCAATTGGATAAGATTAATCAACCAGAATCTAAGAATTTGATGTTTTGCATTTAATTGTCACGTTTGACGAAGTAGATCTATCAAAACAATTACCTTTTTAGAAATATTCAAATTTTTACTACTGTTTCTTCCTTATTCTAAACATCCTGCATCTATTATTGCAAATTTTGTTCTCCTTTTCCGTTTAGTTTCCGCCCACACATTTATCCCATACATCAAAGTACCTATATCAGACTAATCAACGATAATTCTTGCGTTAATCACCCCATTTTGTGATGAAGGTAGCCGCACCATCGGCGTAACGAACCGAAAGAATCCGTAGAGTCAAAACGACCTCAGCTTTCGATCGACGGGAGCCCGAAGAAACGCAGCCCAAAGAGGCGCTTGTAAGGGTCTTCCTGGCACGACAAAAGCTGAAAGGAAGGGGTCAAAGCTCCACAGCTGCTCGTTCTCCCACTTTCAACATTTCCAAACAGCGCAATACGTGTGCATAAAAATTCGCACGTACCTATACACGTGCACCCGTCACACCGCGTGCAACCGGTAGTCATTGCGACACTATTACGGAAAACTACGGTCGGAAACCTGACTCGATACGAATCTTGGGGAATAATTAACGCAGATTATCTTGCCCCACGTTTTTTTTGCAACGATTACATAGACAATGACGATTTAGTTTGTACGATCGTACAACACTGACCAGGTTCGTAGACACTAACAGGTGAACTGTTTCTAGTCCGGCACACCTGTCCGAAATGTATTGTTTGAAAGGTGGTGATCGAACCGAGCTCTATATGTTTATACTTTTCTAGAGGCTTTGAAGAAATTTAGCGTATATTGGTATTGTTCTGGTTGCGTAGAGAATGTGTTAAATTTTGGAATTGGAACTGATTAAAAATAATTTTCGAGTTTGCTTTATCTTAACACTAGAACTACGAAACCAGTCAAAATGACTGGTACACAACTTTTTCCAAAAATTCTCCAAGTTTATAGAAGAGTCATAGAGTAAATATTCTACGTCCATCTCAAAAAACATAAATCGCGGAACCGATCATCTTTTCCGGCTCTTGATTCCTCCTTTTTCAAAGTACTTATTTAATATATTGAAATATGATAGATTTAACGCCGGTAGTTCTAGTATTAAGTAAAATCTAACTGAGGATGCACTCTAGGCGACAAATTCCCTATCGATATGCTTCAATCTTCCTATTGTTTAACCCCTTGCCCTACAGTTTTTTTTGTAACTGCCTCCGCAATAATTTAGAATTTAATTGGTAAAATAAAAATTGATCAGTGATTCTTGATATATCGTATAATTTGACGTAACATTAATATTGCAGGAATAATATTATCGCGTCGCGTCTCATTAATATTTTCAATTTGATAGATTTTCCAAGACTTTAAAATTTCTTGTCCCATTTACGTCATCACGAGTGTCACTCGTTATTGTAGGGCAAGGGGTTAAGATCAGACCTTCTGTTGATCCGAAGATTAGAATCCTCCTCAATGCTACAAGAAAATGCTGTTCCATCCTCGCCTCATGATATTTCCTCTAAGAAACAATCTCAGTGTTCCTTCGCATATAAAAATCTATTAACCCATTGACTGCCACCTACGAGATATCTCGTAGCTGCACTACAAGTTTGAATTAATAAGTTAACAATAATGGCCGTGCGTGTATAGAAATTTTGGAACAAAAATGTTCTTCGTATCATTACAAATGTCGAGATTATATTTTTAATTAACACTAGAACTACCAAACCAGTCAAAATGACTGGTACACAATTTTTTCCAAAACTTCTCCAAATTTATAGAAGAGTCTTATAATAAATATTCTCTGTCCATCTTAAAAAACATAAATCACCGAATCTATTATCGTTCCCGCCTCTCGATCCCTCCTTTTTCAAAGTACTTATTTAATATTTTAAAATATGATACTTTTAACGCCGGTAGTTCTAGTGTTAATGAAACCAATGTTCTAAAAACTTTCCGCCATCTTCTCAAATTTTAACCAGCAAAGGTAATATTTCCTTAGTTTCCCTGGCAGTGAATGGGTTAAACCCTCAGATCCATCCAACCAACTAAATTCTCCTTTCTCACTTCCATCTTACATCATCAGTACCTTCAACCTACAAAACTTCTCATCCTGACGGAACTCTCTCAATGCTCTTCGACTCCAGCATATCTCTAACATACCTACTGCAAAGTACAAAATGAACAGAGACCATCGAGTCGTCAAGGATCAGCTCCGGAGGGGTTTCTTGACTTCGCGGAGGAAGAGAAGCAGACGTCGAGAGAACGATCGAAGGAAGGAAAAGGAAGGGGTGCATATTCACCCGGTTCGCAGATGCAGCTGCCAGGGCGTCGAGCACGGGCCGGGTGCACCTTTCAAAGGGTCTCCGGGATGGCCGCGACGACGACTACGACGACGACGACAGACGCACCTGGTCCTCACCTGCTCTCCTCCTTTTCTGTGGCTTCTGCAGCGGATACACCGCGCCAACCACCCGGCCGGAATTCGCCTCTATAGATACGTATTTTCGCGTGATCTAATATCGCACGCACCGCTCTCTGCATCCTGTCCCGGAAACTCGACCGATCTTTTTTTTTTGCACCGTAGAATTTGTCACACCGCGGAGAAAGGTGCATAGGACGAATACACCGGGGCGGATCTCGTTGCCGGTGCATTTATGGGAATTCTAAAGAGACTCCGGACATGGTGCAGACTTGTGAGAAAATTCCTCGAGTATGCAGATTTAATTCTTACCATGATTACTGGACTCTGTTAATTAACGCTAGGGACAGTGACTGGCTCTAAATTGTTCTTTTTTAATTCTTCGGATTTACTGTGCTGAAATTCCCTTTCTTTTTCCACTGTTCGGTTTGTAGAGCTTAAGTGATTTAATTGAATCACTTTCTTTATCCTTTTGTCACGTTTTTTTAGCAATATATCTGTCTAGTAGGAAGCACCGTCGAACAATGCAAATGAAGTTGTTCGGTTTCTTTATCACGGTGAATAAATAGCGAGAGACAAATGAGACTTGATTCGCATGAAGCTCACAATTCTTCGCAAATCCTCATTATATACCGTGGTACGAAATTTAAAGATACGAGAGGTCATGGAACTTGGAAAGAAATGAAACTACTGTGTAGGGTGCCTGTACGAGCTACAGTTTAATTATGGGTATGGGTAGAAGCAAATGAATTCATATCTTCTTCTTCAAACATTTCGTCAACTATCTGAATAAATCATCGTCAAGCATCTGAATCTCAATTAATAAATTATTCAACTATTGAATGAATTGCCACGAAATATAATAAAATATAAGCTATTTGTGCAAAATAAATACATTTGTGCACCGATTGCTGCGGTGAAAAAAGATAGGATACTATCTCAGAGAAAAGTATGTACACCCAATTCTGTTTTTACACGGTTTTGATTTAACACGGTCTAGAAAAAAAATTGTTTCCGTTTTTACACGATTTCATTCGATTTAGCACGATTAAAAGATCTAAAATATTTTTAAAATAAATTTTTTAATAAATACATTTTAACTATCTTTTACAGGGTTGAAGGATATGGAACTAATCCCTTTTTTTCTATGTATGTACTTCATGTCTTTTTGTACACGGTTTTGCCTGGAACGTATCTACCGTGTAAAAACAGAATTAGGTGTATATTTTAATTTTGTAATGGTGTTGCAATCTTCCGAAAACGAGCATTAATTCTATATGTGATCCTATAGATATCAATAGGTGACATCGACCCCTGCGTTTTCCAAGGGACCACTCTAATCTGTATATAAAAATCTACTATTCTTGATTATTGCAATCATCAATATCATCTATCTAGGCGCAGTCTCTCCGATCGAATGCTTGTCGAAGTTGTAGCGATGGAAAATAGAAATACAAGCAACAATTCTGAAAATAAACGCGGCATTTTCGACGTCTGATCGAAAAGGCACCACTTCCTTCTGGGTGTCATGAATTTTTGTAATTTCAGCCGGCAACGCGTCAGATCGATAAACTTTTTCGCGGTTGGTGCACACGTCCGCGTGCTAGTGCATGTGCATTCCAGCGTGGTACAGGTGTACCACACCCTTTGCCGGCACCTTCCTGTTTATTTTCCGATGATTAGTCACTTTTATTCCACGACTGGCCGGGCACGAGGCACAACACCGAAAAACCGCTTGCACCGAGGAGTTTATTGCCTCGAGGGCGACGGGATTGGCCTCAAAACAGCAATTACCCTTTCAACGTTTCGACTGTTTTATGCGACGATTATCTCCCCATCTTCCCCACCCCCCTTCTCTCTGACCGTCAGCACCGAGTTTCTTGGTTGCACGCTCTTTAACGGCGTGTTAAGTACTCCAATGTAATAATTTGCAGTCACTTGTTTGTTTCTTTTTAAAAGAAAAATTGTCTCGTTATTAATGCTTGAATGGTAAACCGAATTACTCGGACATCTTGGAAACTCAACAAGTGTTTATGTAATTACGCGCAAAATTGTGGTCTGAATTACTTTTACAATGTGTTATTAGTGAATTCGGATAAATTGAATATGAATTAAACATGGCTCGACGTTTTCGTAAAATGACGACGGGTTAATCTTTCTGTGATAGCGATTAATAAATCTAGCACGGAGAACTAACAATTGACAGTTCCAGTTTATAATCTTTTTCGTTGAGAATATTAAAACTGAAATTATAATGCTACCTGAATCCAATGTAAAAAGTAAAAACGAAAGTAAATGATGCAAGTATAAGGTGCAACGGTACATGAAAAATATAAATATGAACTGACATTTTTATCTAACTCGGGATCATCTAACTAGACACCTTAACACTAGAACTACCAAACCGGTCAAAATGACTGGTACACAATTTGTTCCAAAAATTCTTTAAGATTATAGAAGAGTCATAGAATAGATATTCTACGTCCATCTCATGAAACATAAATTACCGAATCGGTCATCTTTTCCACCTCTGAATTCCCCTTTTTCAAAGTACTTATTTAATATATTTATATATAACAGATTTAACGCCGGTAGTTCTAGTGTTAAAGACGCAGTACATACGTACGATTTTGTTTATTGTTTGCTCGCACACTTTAGGATTAAGAGAAATTTCGAAAAATGTAAAATGGCACAGTCCCAAAGGAATGTCATCTAGCTCTGTGTTGATCAAAGCGAGATTAACCCATTGCCTGCCAACTACGAGATATCCCGTAGCTGCACTATAAGTTTGAATTAATAAGTTAACAATAATGGCCGAGCGTGTATAGAAATTTTGGAACAGAAATGTTCTTCGTATCATTACAAATGTCGAGATTATATTTTTGATTACTGAAATCAATGTTCTAAAAACTTTCTGTCGTCTTCTCAAATTTTAACAAACAAAGGTAATATTTACTTAGTTTTCCTGGCAGTGAATGAGTTAATAGAGTGCAGACGTTTTATTATGCATCACGATAGCCAGCTATCGCATAATACTTGATACTGTGTCAGATCTAGATCACTAAATGTTTCTAATGATCCAGAAACACTCCTAAACGCGGAATGCAGCTCAACTTCTAAATTCGTCATTGAGATAAGAGACGCAAACATGTTGACCGTGTATCAACAAAATATTCTGATGTTTTGTGTTCTATAAAGAACGCCAAGCTAAAGAATAGTTAAGTGAGTGTCCTTCAATCCTGCATGTTCAAAGAGGCGAAGAAACTTCAAGATAAATTTCTATATTCTTTTTAAAAATTGTTTCTTCCAGGAAATACTTTCACTGATAAAAAATTTCTAAGCCACAGGAAGTTTTATCAAGGGCTACCTTAACTGGTACTGTATAAGTAAAAACTACATATTCCTATCTCAGTTTTTACCGCAGAATAATCCGTTCAATTCCTTCGTCAAACTGTTGGTGAAATGAATTTCAGTTGAGTCTCCTGCGTGACTGTTTTACTGATACGAAAAAAAAAGAATGATCAAATAGTAGTTCTGCTGGAGCGAGTTATTCTTACCAATGGTGTTTATTCTATTATATCGTACGGTACAATCTTGATCACTTCGTATTTACTCGTTTATCTTAAAATTTTGAACAAGTAATATTTTCAACTGTCTGATAACTTTGCCTTGTTACACTCCTAATCATAATGAACAATATGTCTTAACGTAAAACGGGAACATTTCTCATAACTGGTATAAATTCAAAGGAATCCCTCGACTTTCGTTTTTCTAAAATTGAAATTCTGTACTTGAGGTCATTTATATCTAACACGCAAACCACTCGAAATTATTTAAAAACAAACTGAAAACACGAAATTGAGATAGGACAAAGTAACATTTTTTTCAAATAAAAAGACTCCTAAACCAGTAGTAATGCAAACCATTCTTGGTCTCCGCGGGAAACTACATTTACAAAGAGTTAATAATCAAAGTGACTCTCCTCAGAGGTAAAATTCGACAGAAAACCCAAAACAAAAATGTTACGAGAATCTCCTACAACCATATTAGAATCCACCGAAACTTTCGACGTTTCCGTAAATTTCCGCGACATTTACCAGCTCCCTACTCATCAGCCAACTGTCGTTTTCGCCCACGGAAATAACGACCATATGTCAGAGTTGCTTTTTAATTTGGCGTAACCTTCGAATCGGTAGTCGTTTAAAGTCAACTCGAATCTTTCCAAACACAATCGGCCGAGTAACTCGAGAGTGGCTGGAAATTAAATAACGTTCCCCATATCAGCTGTTATCTATTTAGGCTTGCTCAGGCTATCGCTTGTTTGCCCGGGGAGCCCAGTTACGCTTTCGTGTTCTCGAAAAAAGAGGAATTCGTTGCACGGCATTGCCCGCCGATCCACGTTCTCCTCCTCGTGGTATTTAAAACTCGCCATAGTCCTATAAGGCTTCGTTAGAGGCCGCATAAGATCGAAAACGCTTACGCGATCTTTGCAGGATTTTTGCGAAATTCCCGGGTAGGAATTCCGCCGTATTACGATATTTTGGCTTGTCGCTGTTGCTGCCTGTACGGTTCGCGAAGAATTCGCTTTTTGCCGACGACAAGAAACGACTACGCACAATTTGATACTCGATACGCGTTATCGTGTTGCGCTGTGGCCCACAAAACTCGTTCCAGGCTCGTTCAACAATTCCATTAAATATCCGCGACGTTTTTATTTAAAGAGACAATCGTCGGTTGTGTTGTTATTCGTTTACACTTTTTTTTTAAATGAAGTTAGATAATATTCTGGGGGTTCTCTGTGCGGGATTAAGAGTTGTACCATGGAGGACAATTTTAAATATAAATTGATCTACGTTTGTGTAGTCTTGAGCTGGGCAATTATTTGAGGTTCGTATTGAAGAAGTTTTAAGAGACTTGATATCTAGGAGTACTTAGTATAAATATATTAGAATTAAAATTAAGAAGTTTCTTCCCTGCAATTCAAAATTCCATCTTGAACTCCTTTATCTCAAGTAATTCTAGTTAGTTAATTTCAAAGCTATATCGTCTAAACTTGCAACGTTATTTAAGGCCGCCGTTCAATAAAATTTCAGAAATTTTATTGCTGTAGGTAATGTAAAGGAATTTCTTAATTTCAATTTAATATTTGATGTCATTTCAGACTGATCAGCTAGGAAGCAGCAAGAGTTTGAAAGAATTTCATGACCAAATAAAATTAAAAAAAGCTGACACGACAGGTGATTAAATCGTGATAGAGTATTGTAATAACCAGAGCTATAAAGTTGGCATTAAAATTTCAACTGTGGCAAAGCGTCAATTCTTCGTGAAGTATGTCAGCGATAAACGACACACTTAGTCCCAAAACTTCAATAATCTTCCCCGGTGATAAGGAAAGCCTAAGTACAAATTCATTTGTGTGTACGCTAGCAAAAAAGCAAAGCAATTCCGCGTAGAATTCGCACCTGAAAAGCAAGAAGTTCTACGCCGTCCAACAATCGCACTTTATCAACGCGATTCGAGAGGTCATTCTCCATGGAAATTCACTGAAATTTCTCGTCTCGCGCGAGACATTTAAAAATGCTGGATAGAATAGACAAAAGAAGAGAGAGAATACTGGCGTCGCTATTATAATGCGAATGACCAGCTAGTCTACGGCTGAAAATAGTTCATGGAACCACGTCAGCGTCGATTAGAACGTCTCATGCTTCGAAGAAACGCTCCTGAAGAAGCTGGAAACTTACGGAGGCGCCACAAGATCATCCCAATTCGTAAAATCATAATTCTTTTCAATTTCAAAGTAATCAGAACGTTTCGTTCCTTCCTACTCAATAAACATTACAAAAACTTCACATTTCTTTAAAATCCCATAGTACTATTGTTCTTATTCCATTAACCCCTTGCTCTACGACTTATTTTGCAACTGCATCTGCAATAATTCACCTTTAAATTGCTAAAATAAAAATTGATGACTAATTCTTGATATATCGTATAATTTAACGTAGTATTAGTATTATAGAAATAATTTTATCGCGTTGCGTCTTATGAACATTATCAATTTCATAGGTTTTGCAAAACTATTTCCTATCGCATTATTGTAGGGCAAGGGGTTAATATTATTTTTATTTCATCGAAACTACTTTCATTCCAATTTCTACGTCTGAAATGTTTAACAAAGAGCCTCTAGTGACAAATGGTCCCCTAAATTCGTCGCCGAGAAACTCGCTGCCAATGAGTAGCGACATTCAATGAAAACATGAAAAATGTAGAGAATAGTCGAAAAAAGTATCTCGGCGTGACGTGCTCCATTTCAACGGTTTTGCCAAATGGCTCGGGCCGAGAAATACCGTAAATTTCTCCTATGAAATTTTCATGACATTAGCATACGACCGAACGATCGATGGGCCACGATACATTTAAATAGGAAAAGAAAATTCATGCTACTCTACACGGCTGACCATGGCTGACCCAACGGACACCTTGCTGCGACGTAAACATACGGCCTCAAATTCATACTAGCACGAGTTACAAACAAATCATTCGGTAACGACAGGTTTACCCTCGCGTGGGCGAACAATGTTCTACGTAGAAGAATAATTCACTTTAAACTGCGTTCCCGTTTGAATGCATAAGCAATTCTGCGTATTTCTATTGCGGGGGTTTCCACGTTTCAAACCGATTGCGAAATTTGTTGCTTCGAATGTTTCGGGAAAAGTTGCATGAATTTTGCAGATTGTATAAAAGAACTTTTGGGTTCTATGCTTCTGTAAGTGCTTCTATTATGTAAATAATTCTTGAAATTGTAACATGAGTGTCATAGTGTAAATTAAGTATTAAATTGTTAAGTATATATTATTCGGATTTTATGCAATTCAAAACACGAAGTATCCCCTGCATTGTACGATAAATGAGATGTATTAACACTAGAATTACCAAACCAGTCAAAACGACTGGGACACAATTTTTTCAAAAAATTCTCCAAATTTCTATGAGAGTCATAGAATAGATATTTTACGTCCATCTTACAAAACATAAATTGCCGAATCGATCAACTTTTCCACCTGTTAATTCCCCTTTTTTCAAAATACTTATTTAATATTTTTAAATATGATAGATTTAACGCCGGTAGTTCTAGTGTTAAGAAAAAAAATTGATAGAACAGTAAACGTTAGAATCTGTGAATTTGAAAAATGTTATTATAACCACTTCAAATGAGTATACAAAAAATGAGAGTAACACTTTTTGCATAATATTCCAAAGGTAATATTTTACAGGTTACTTAACATCGACAAACTATTTTCCCAAAATTTCTCTTTACGCTACAAGAAATTTTTAAATATTCTAAACCATAACATTTATTTTTGATATAATAACGCTTTTAATAAAAGAAAGTCGTAACATAAATGCATTCAATTCCATTTTGCTACTTGCACCGCTTCGAAGGAATTAAAAATGTCAATGCGCCATCGGAATAGTTTACATGTAACTTAACCAAGATAAGAATAAAGAGATAATGCGATTAATCTCGAGATCACAGTGAAGCAAACTATATAAAATGTGCAACGTGTTTCAAGTGTTCTCATACAAACAATTACTAACGAGCAGATTAACGTAGAGTACCGGCGTTGCTCGATATCGCTTTAGATTCTCAAACTATCTATCCAAACTCAAAGTTTTTCGCCGTTGCTTCTACGTGTCTACCAACTCGAAATTTGCAAATCGATCGGCGAAGCACATGCATATATGTATCTACGTATTTACGCATCATCGAGCGTTGAGGTTCTTCGCAAATTCCTAGGTCGTTACCCTACATTTCGCGCGAACAGAAGGGCAAAAGTATTCGATATCATCGATCGTGGATCGTAGATCATGTTTTACTTCCTCGTTGCTTGACCTTTCTCATGGGAATAATAAAACATCGTATGGAAAAAGTAAATTTTGTTGTCTAGGAAGAAAATAGCAAGATACTGAGATACCTTGTAGTGTTGTTACCTTCTAATTCGTCGATCATTTTTGTTACCCTTGAAAACAGGGTGAAGAGCGAAAGAAAGATCGTAAACTATTTTCGAATTGAAAGTTTTCTAGTTAATTGAAGGAATCCATTGTTTTTATTGAACATATCCTCTGTAAGTTGAATAGTAGAAAGGATAAATAGAATCTATTGCTGTGCGGATTCGTATTATGATGAGTGAGACTCTATTTCAGCGCTGCATACAGAGATTATTAAGAATTCTACTTCATGAAAAAGAAAAATGAAGAAAACAAAAAATATGCCATATGTATCCATCAATACATATTACGCGTATGCACAACAGATAACGAACACATTATTTCAAGAAATACGTTTCTTCCATGATCACCTACTATTATTAAAAATTATCTACAATAAAAATCATTTCGAAATTACTACACTATAATAATCCATCGTTTAACCAGTTAATTGTGTTCGACGTGTATACACGTCAATCCAAAGCTCTGTTGCGGTAAACTTTTTAACACTGAATTGTAAATTTTTTATCGAATAAATATGTAATCCTTCCCCGTTTTTGTTTTCCTTTTTTCGTAAAATTTATAATAGCAGCATTTCCCCTGCGTTCAGCGTGTATACAAGTCATTGCTTGATTTTAATTCCGCATCCTGTGAGACATTTTTAAAACTAAACTCCACAGTTAATATGAAGGAGCAACTGTTATTATTAAAAATTAATTAAAATGAAAGTGAGCCATTTTAAGATTGTTGCGCTATAATGCTGGACCATTTAAAATAATAACCATTTAAAACGGCATTTCCTGGCCGCGTTTTAACAAAGTCCGAGAACGATTTAACGGTGAAAGCCGATGCGCTCGTTATCGTTAATTTATCGCACGGAGGATCTTCTTCCGCAGATAGAAAAGGTGGAAGGTATCGGCCATATGACTCTACCGAAAACTTACGACACTCCACTATATCCTACCTGAAACTGTTCGTGCACCTAGGTACAATTAGCGATAAGACCGGAACGTTTCATTAACGTACCGTATTTTATCTGTGAAAGGTGATAATGTTTACTAATAAGATTTTTACATCTTCTTTCTCTTATCGCCGATACATGTGCTATCTTCCTTGCTCATAAAGAAAATGTGTATTAGCGGTGATATTTTAAATATTAGATGATACCTGTTGCTCCTTTCTTGGATAAATGCCATGAGAATTGTTACGGAAACACGTGCAATGTTTCTGGTTGCACTAACAATTGATTAGAAGGAATAAATGTAATGGTCGGAAATGTTTAACACTATAACTGCCAAGGCAGTGAAAATGAGTGATTGCTCATTTTTTACAAAAATTTTCTAAGTTTAAAAAGGAGCCATAGAGTAGATATTCCACGTCCATATTATAAAACATGAACTACTGAATTTTCGATTCTCCTTTTTCGAAAGTGCTTGTTAAATATATTTAGACATATAATTAAGAATATTGAAACTTTAAAAACCAGCAAAACATATCACTTTGAATGATTACTGCTCATAAAATCGCGCTCTATTAGTTAATCGAAGTTTTCGGATTCACAAATAACAAAAGTTTTTTTTTATTTTGCAAAAATTATCGCACAGCTTGAAATTAACGTTCGACTTCAGAACAACCTCAAATAAACGCATATCTCAGCGACCTACAAATATTAGAGGGGCCGGAAAGTGTTTTTTTACATTAAATTCAAACAAATAAATTTGTAACAAGTATTTATTTTTAATGAATGATGTAATCACTCTCGTTATCAACAACCTTTTGTCATCTAGTGTGCAAATTTTCAATGCCGGATAAAAACCAATTATTTTTTTAGCAAAATATCTGGAGAAACAATACTTTTCGGTTCCCCTAATACTATCAAGTATACCAACGTAACCAACGTCGCAGATATTGACGCCAAACAGAAATTCTAATATCAGCGACCCTCTAAATATTTTCAATTAACCGAACCAAATTTTACTTTCCACATTATCCCTCAAATTTCATAATGCAAAAGCAGGAGAGATCTCAGCAACGGAGATACATCTTACTCCCGTTCTTCTAACATATTGCACTCCGATAAGACATTTTATAAGGTTTTATTCCAACAGATTGTTCTCCAACGACTGAAATTCCTCGAACTATCGGAGCTACCATGGTTATACCATGGCGTAGAAATTGAATAATCTCTTTCGCTTACCCATAAGTCGTCAAGGGTGATGGAGTTGTCGGTGTAAAAAACGAGCACCTCCGCGGTGAGCGGCGACGGTTCTCGCAACTTGGAGGCGAGAAGAAGGCAGGCTGTACCTAGCAGTTGCAGCTGCGACTTCCTGATCGGGCAGATCGAGAGGAACCTGTCGACGTAGTTCATCGACAGGGGAAAGACCTCGTCCTGGCATTTCTGCTCCTCGCATACCTATGACCGAACATCGTGAAGGATTAATTTAAATCGTTTACGTTTCTTCTACGAGGATCGCGGGCCCTTCGTCAGGCATCGTCGAGGCGACGCGAGGGAATAAAGTTCTTAGGAATTCCATTCTTTTCGTTATGGAGACTAGTTCCGCTGATTTTTCAGCTTAGCGATAACTGTAGATACGAGCGGTACGGTAACTGGATATTCGTTTAGGTGATTTTATTTTCAGTTGGAAGGAATCTGGCGACTTAGAGTGTACAGTCCGAGAGAAGCGTATGGATGTGGAATATTGCGAAATTGAACATAGAAATTGATTATACGTCATAAAATTGTGATAATTGTAGATAAGAGTATGTGGGTAGATTCGATTTTACTCGTACGATGGGGTCAAATTTTCTTTAACCAGTTAAGTGTGGCGATCAGTTTGCAAAGCGCGCACCAGTGTGTGTCGCGATAATCACTGCTTACGAGTTAGCTCTCAGGAAGTTATGAATCCAACTAAAATTATTTATAATTTTTATTTCTTGTTTCATTTCGTTTTAACCTCTAAACATTTTAAACATATTCAAATTTACGAATATAATTTAGTTTTCGCCAAAATTACAATTTAAATATCAAATTATAACAAAATTTTGCGCATGACGGATATAGTCGTCATGGCACAAAATTCTGCGACATCTCCATGACGGATATAGTCGTCAAACACACTCAACTGGTTAAATATCAATCGACGACGATGCTTCCACGTGGAGCTCTTAAAATGGGAATTTTAACTTATTTTTATATTTACTTATATTATGCATTCTGTACATTCTGCGATTTTAAATTTGTCATAGGTGCATAAAATTCTGCAGTCTATTGGTTTCATTTCATTAAAAGGGCAAACTATAGCTAGTTAACCCTTTGAGGACTAGCGACGCATATATGCAGCCTGAGAAAAAAATTTAATTATAGTTTATAGCCGCTTGTATGTACAGGTAGAGTTGAGATATTGAAATACAACCGTTGAAATATGATTAAACAAGTAATAATTTATAATGTATATGGATTAACAGTATAACTTGCTGATAAAAAGGTGCTTTTGGATCGCAAAATGAATGGCTATCTCTCAATATTGAAAAATGTCTCCGTCCGCAAAGGGTTAATGATTCACGGTGTCTATTCGATAACTTATATCACTACATCTACATTCCAAACTAAACTTTTACGAAACTTTATCAACATAACAGTTAAAATATAAAGGAAAATATCGAAGTATTTCCAGAGAAGAACATGAGAACTCGGAAAAGACATGGTGCAGCAGAACTTTGGAGAACCAATTATTCCGTCCTTCGTTAGCGCTCATAGCGCGAAGGAAAGTTATGTAGCGGGTATATCGGACCGGATTTCCTTCCTTCACATTTTAACTTGCGAGCATTGGCGCTACGACCGCTAATCGATCGCCCCAGGGCACAGGTCGGAGACCTTGCTTTTTGTTTTCAAAGTGCTCTCAAAGAGAGATGATTCTATCGATAGTATCAGAAGCTATCAGAAAGGCTTAACGAGTTTTCGATACCCGTAGAAATTGCAATCCTGCGCATGGTTAACGTTTCAAGTAAATACTTGAACGACATTCTAATGCGTAACAGTAAATGTGTCTGTCAAAAGGGTAGAAACACTATGAGCAATTTTGCGCAATTAAAAAACACTTTGCCCGATTTTAAACGACACCGTAATGTCAAAGAACTTCTAGGAAGTACGAACACCTAATTTGTCACGTGAATTTTATGGGTATCCCTCACGGAATATATCTGCAGAAGACATTGTAAAATTGATTTACTCGACATAATTAATTTCAGGGGTAATTTAAAAATCATCTGATTCTCTTTGGTACGATTCCATACGAAAATGAGGTCTATCAGAACCAAAAATGTAACGCAGCAGAAGAAAGAGTCTCAAGGATATACACTCCCGTCCATAAGTGTCCGGACACTTACGTATTTGCGGAATTCGCATAAATATTTCTTAAATTTAGTTGTTTCTATGGATTTATTACGTTGTACTTTAATCTTGATACTGCTCTTGAGCAAAACAAGCAATATTTATTACCAAATAGTGTTGATATAGTTATTATATTGATAAGTAAGCGAAAACGTACATAGAGAAGCGTTATGAGGGTATCAAGTTTTAGGCGACTTTGTCTCTCATCCGTTCGTTTCTCACAGTGCGATCTATTTAGTATGTGTACCTTTATACATTCGTATGCATTCTAATACCATACATTGCATATCGGCCACTTAAGATTTATAAACACGAGAGCAGCGGAATGCAGGCGTTCGGAACACTTTAGTTTAAGTTTGAGACTGCTAGTGATCGCAACGATGAGTCCTAGAAAAGAATTATCCAAAGAAAAACGTGCTGCTATTATAGTTCTAGCTAATGAAGGCTATTCTATTAGACAGATAGCTGCGAAAACGAAGATTTCAAAGTCCACGGTCCACGATACTGTAGTGAAATATCGTGATCCGGAGGATTTATCTTCGAAAAAACGATCAGGAAGGCCTCGAAAGACCACTGATGCAGAAGACCGATACATCGAAGTCCTCAGCAAACGAAATAGGCAAATGTCTGCACAAGAAATTGCAGCGAAAGTTAATGAAAATAGAGTAGACCCTATTGGCAGTACGACGGTGAAGAGGCGATTGCTGAAAGCGGGCTTGCGAGGATGTGTGGCAGTAAAAAAACCACTTCTAAGGCCACAAAATAAGAAGAAGAGGCTGGAATGGGCTAAGAATCATTCGAATTGGACCATTTCCCAATGGGAAAAAGTTCTTTGGACAGATGAATCCAAATTTGAAGTATTTGGTGACAATCGGCGCACTTTCATTCGTCGAAGAGTCAATGAAAAATATCTTCCAGAATGTGTTGTGCCTAAAATCAAGCATGGTGGTGGTGCAGTTATGATTTGGGGGTGTTTTGGGGGTAATGATGTGGGCGATATAGTGAAAGTGGAAGGCATAATGCGAAAAGAACAATATTTGAACATTTTAAAAGAAAACGCGATACCTTCAGGGAAAAGAATTATTGGAAATAATTTTGTATTTATGCAGGACAATGATCCAAAGCACAGTGCAAAAATATGTAAAAACTATTTAAAGGAACTGGAAGAGAATAATGAAGTAAAAATTATGCAGTGGCCCCCACAGTCGCCGGACCTTAATCCAATTGAGAAGTTGTGGGACGAATTGGATAGACAAGTGAGAACCAAGTGCCCAAAAAGTGAAAAACAGTTATGGACAATGTTGAAAACAATTTGGGGAGAAATTAAAAAAGAAACTTTACAAAAACTTGTCGCAAGACTACCACGACTGGTGCAAGCGGTTATTTCGAAACGGGGAGGACATATCGACGAAAAGAAGATTTAAACCTTTTTATGTCATTTGGTGGTAAGAATTGTATATACTATGCTCTCTATACCCTCTACTATAAGTAAATATTCAATAAAGATTGTTTTTATTGAGAAATATGTAAGTTATTGTAGCATAAATACAGCATTTACATGTATTTTATAGGTGTCCGGACACTTATGGACGGGAGTGTACATAAAAACAGAGTATTAAGTAAATATTGACGAAGTGCATGCAGAAATAACGTGAGTAAAGTTAATCCTACGGTAAATATGTAAAATTAACTACGCTTAAGACAGTATAACATCGAATTTCTTCGTAGACGATGAAATTTTCGATTCCATAGAACTGCGGCGTTTTCGTTCCCATCAGCGAGGTGCAGCCATACGAGAAGCAAAGGCAGTATACAGCGGAGGGCTTATTGAGCGTGACCAACGTTCTACCCTTTTCCAACACCCCTCGTAATTACTTCATGACGCGTACCACGACCAATTAGTACTGCCGACTTAACGAAATAATTGTCTGTACGCTATTATCGATTAAATACTACATTACGAGGGTACGTTTGCGTCGTTATATGCATAATAATAAGCAATAAACGTAAGACGTATTATGCGCACATTCCCCCGAATGTGTCGTCGTAAAGGAACTCATATACATATCCGTTTACGCGAGGATATACATTGCGAAGATGTTTCTCTCTTTTCCATTATCGTGCATCTGTTCAAATATTACAGAAAGCTGTGCCGAACTCTATCCTGATATCTTGGTTCGACATCGTCCGATTGAAGGAACGGCGTTTCAATGAAGTATACGTAAAAAAAAGAAGAAAAAGGGGCAGTGCTTAACCCGATAAAAAATGGAGGTCAATAAACTCCTGGGTATCTAACGACGGTTATCCGGTGCTTTTGATAATTATTCTTTAAAAATCGACGTTTAAAATGTACCCAAATCTCGCGAGGGTTACCGATAATCTTTAATCTTTTCTCTTCTGGGTTAACGGATATTATTTCATTTAGCAGTGGCTATGTTGATGCCGATGGCGAAATCGGTCGGAGAGGTTTGTATCGCGCTGTTTTGGGATACCGCGATTACTTATGTCGGGTATACTAGCCGGTCGAAATTGGCATGCATTCCTTCATGGTTTTGAGTGTAATTGAGCCAGCCTGATAAGCGTTTCTGTATTGTTATCGTAGGTGATAAACTTTAATCTCGGAGTAACTGAATTTGCGTGATTCCACGTCGCAGATCGTTCGGAGAATGGTGCTGCAGAGAGCTGAAAAGATGGTAGTCGATTGCAGCTGAATCTTAGCGAATAGACGCATTAAGGAAACGTGTGCGTTTCATTGTTCCGTCTTATATTACGACTATTATGATTACTTCATCTAGGATCCACAGTTTTACATTATTTCTTATCGAAATTGTAATATATCATTAAGAAGAAATCTCGCAGATGATAAAAATTTGAAGCTGAATGAGATTGTGGAATTACGAGACTTAATTCCATAGCCACCGTCGTTTTAATTGACCGAACAATTTCATCTACTTATCTAAATTACATAGCTAATGGCCGAAGGGAACTGAGTTTCATCTTATCGTCAATAATTTTGCAAATGCATTCTTTTCAGCGCCCCACCAGACATGTTACACAATTAACTCTCTATTGTTCGAATTTTCTGCAGCATTTGAAGATCAGTTGCACGATGGCACATTAGATGATCATAAAAATACTATTATAGATAATAGATTTACCTTGATGGTGAAAAATTAAATTGGAAAGAATTCCATGATCTTTAACCCCTTGCCGTACAATAATGACTGACACTCGTGACGAGGTAAATGGGATAGGAAATTTTCAAGTTCTGCAAAATTTATCAAATTGGAAATATTAATGCAACGCGACGCGATAATATTACTCCTGTAATATTAATAATACGTTGAATTATACGATATAGCAAGAATCACTGATCAATTTTTATTTTAGCAATTAAATTCTGAATTATTGCGGAGAAAGTCACAAAAGAAGTCGTAGGGCAAGGGGTTAAGATCTAAATTGTAATATTTGGCAATGTTCAAAAATTGTCTTTGAAGAATAAAAGCTTAGATTTGTCTTGTGTTACTTCAAAGTTACACGGGCCCATAGAGGGTTAACGAAATAATAACTTCTATTATTTCTTTTAATAGTAACTTTATTGCTTTTATATTTTCAACTACTTAATGCTCGCAAAAATGTAAGGGATTTTCATTGGGTTTGATAGGATGATCATTTTTATTTCTGGCATTCTGGATGATATTATGCTGAATCTAATTTGGTTTGTGCGAATTTCCGCTCGTCAATAAAGTATTAACGCGCGAGGGTCACAGTAATGATTTCGAGGTACGAGAAATCTATTTTAAGGCAGATAATTTATACGCGAATTGGGTTCTACGTTCGTTCTTACAAAATACGAAGCATAAGTGTTCGATTGTTTCTTTGTAAACTTGCACCCAGTATCGGAACTCGATTTATAGAGCTGAAGTAGTAATTTTCCAATATATTCTGATTACCAGAATATAATTTTTTATCAAACTTCTACCACTAAAACTCACTGAAATCAATAACATCAATTCATTTCACCTCAAAATTTTAACCTTTTGTACTTCGACTAATTTTTACTATGAGCTACTCCAGAACTATCTGCACGGTGCGAGTACACATCTGTAGAAAATTGAAAATCTTGCTCTGTCATTAAAAAACGAAGCGTACATAATTTGAAATTATGTTTTTCAAATTTAAAAAAATATAAAAATACGCTGGCTTTATTTGACAACGGAGTTATCAGCTTCTATTACAATGTCGCCGCTGTGGCGACAACGGAGTGCAAAGGGTTAATTACCGACGAATACAACAAAATATCAACAATCATGAAATTCGTATACCTAACAAAATGAGACAAAATACCGATAAATAAAGATATATTTTTGCGGAAACGCCACAAAATACCAATTATTCAGTCTAGAAGCATTAACCTGTTGCACTCGTGGTTTTCAGATTCGACATCGCCGAGGGAACAATACATGCAACAGTGTAGCGCCATCAGCGGAGCGAACTCGCCCCATTAATTTTCCACAGAGCGAAGTGAGAGAAAGAGCGTGTGACATCGACTGAAATTAGATCCATCTATTTTTTCGCGAAGAAACGTTTAAACGGGACTCATGGAAGATCATTCCGATCGCTCGAACGAACATATTCCGTTCTAAAGGGCGTGCGACGACCTGCCTGATTCGGATCGGCTGAATCGCCACGAGTGGCTCTAATGTCGAAGAATTCAAAGCAATGGACTTCGACGAGAATTAGTGTACGTATACTCGCGCAGACAGACAAACAGACAGACACGAATCACTCTGGTCACGTTCGGACACATTCGCATGCTCCAAGGTCAACCTTACAAACCTTTCGGTCGTTGCAATTAACCGCGCAAAGAACGGCAATCGAGGGCCGAATACTTGGAATCCCGAATTTAAAGTGTTCGTTTCTAATTACGAAACTCCCGGGCAAATTTTTCTCGCGTGCTGACGATAGGGTCGGCGTTTAATTAGAAAATTCGAGAATGCCGGAGACCGGCATCGATTTCTAATTTAACGGCGATTACATCATTAGAAAGTACGAGAGATCCTTCGCGTTCAAATGTCATTTCCCACTTTCGCATCGAGGTGATTTTGGAACAGGGACGTAGAGGATGGAGGTTTGAGGTCGGACTGTTGCGGACATGTCATTGTTGCGGACATGTCATTGTTATGGATAAACGAGGTAAATCGAACGAATCACAGTGTTGGAAGATATTGGGTTGGCAAGAAAGTAATTTCGGTTTTCGTCGATAGCTAACGTTACGTTTGTTTTGAAGGACTTCTGACAATGTTATAATTTTTTGCTTGTGAAAATTGAAAGTTGTCACTTTTGGCAGGACTTAGAAACAAATTGTGCTTCATTTTGTTTGCAATTGTTAGTTTAGCGTGAATTTTAATATGGAGTGCAAAAACGAACATTTTCGACATATTTTACTTTGTCGTTACTTTTTTATACAAATCACATCGAAAGCTGAATTGTATCAAAAATAAGTTATGCTGTCAATTTGGTGGAATTACAAAGGTGCACTTCGAGCTGTTTCCGAGGAACCAAACGATTAATTCAAATGTTTAGCCTAAAATCGCACCTGGTTCAGATTTTCGCTGATAAAGACCAAAATTTCTATGAGTGCGAAATCATAAATTGGTCTAAAAGATGTCAAAAGGTCATCGAATAAAATGGAAAATGTATAATTGACCAAAGTTCACTCTTTGTTAAAAAAATTGAGTTTCATTTCATATTACAAAACCGAGATTACTTTCTTGCCAACCCAATAGTTGTATAATCGGACGTTCCTTGGCAGGTGACGTTGCCATTCTTGCTTGGAAGTTCTAAGAGTCCGGGGTGACGAACGATTGTTTTATAGATATTGATTGCCACTCGTTTGTTCAACTTTACAATTAACTCTCGGTGACCCCGTTCCATTAGTGTACTGTTTTTCCTACTGTTACTTCATATCTCTAGATTTTTATGGTTGTACATTGTGATAACTTCAACGTGAGTATTTATCAAATAAAGAAGTACCTATTAATATATGTAATTTATCTTTAGACATAAACAAAATTTGAAACACAAGATTAAGTTCAATCTATCGGTAAGAATGAAAATGGATTGTAAAGTTTTTGAGCGGTAAAGTAGGAAAGTTAATTGTACAGCAAAGGATTAACATCCATGGATATTAAGGCAATTAAAAGCATTGTTTATCGACTATTATTCATTTCTTGAAGAGTAAGCAGTATCGGTTTAAAATTAAGAAATTTTTTCTACTTTTGCCACTTGATTACGTATTACCATAAAATTATATTACTGAAATATATGTATTTCCTTCAAATTAATAAATATTGATTCAAAATTCGAATGGATAATAACAAGTGAATTAGGCACGAAACTTCCAGAAGAGATTAATCTAAAATTGCACAAATCCGAGGTATTCAAACATTCTTCTCCGTTACTGCGGACATTCCGCCAGAATACAAAACAATCGCGGATACAATGTAAGCAATGTATCCGAGTTTTAACCTTGCGTTAACCCAGACCTGAGATCGTCATTTATCCAAGACTTCTACCTTCGACGGTTTGTCGACGGCAGTGTGCAGTCAGCCTTAACCGGAAGAGGATCAGACGTTCTTTTCTTCGATTTTTTTATTCTTTAGACACGTCATCTCACGCGGAAAACTACTTACAAAAAAACGTATAATAAACAAGTAGCGTTGGGAATTGACGCTGCATTGTTTAATGGATTATTTCTAAAATCCATTTTGTCTATGAAAATTGTTGAAATTCGGTATTTCTTCCTTTGTACAGTTAACATAATTAAATGTCAGGCGTCATTGAAAATGGCATATAATCTCATTATAGAAAAAGTTTGAAGATCGATGTGTTAGCAACAAAATTAATAAACACCATTCTGTAAAATATGGATATCGACCGTTAGACTAGATTCGTGCTAAAATTTCTTTTAAAATAGAATTAGTAATTCTATTTATTTAATAATTCTTATATAATTAATAATTCTTAATAATTCTAATCTAGAATACTGAAATACAGTGAAGGACGTTTGACCAGCAATAAAAAATTCGCGACCCTAGTAGAAACTAAGGAGACATTTATGAGCCTTTTCGAAAATACTTACACACCGTACTATAATTCCTATACCTAACGAAAGATTATCTATTCGTGGAGTGGGGAAAAAAGCAAGTGAGAACTTTACGGCCCTCTCCTAGTTTAAGTTTCGCCGTGGTACTGGAAAAGATAAAAATTATAAGTTGCCCTATCGACGGAAAGATAGGTCGTTGGTTGGAAAAGCAAACGGTATCGATGGGGAGATATTTCTGGAGTGGGCATTTAAATGCCCTCCGCCTCCTCAGCGGCTGGTCAGGCAGCATTGTTGTAGCTTCGAGTATCGGACGGCGAAGGAAAAATGACCGACGAATCGTGCAATGCAATCCGGAAGTAGGGGATTCATTACCATAGCTGGCAAAGGAAGTCTGGCATGAAGTGATTATACGACACGAATCTAAGGCAAACGCCACCATATTGCTCGTTATGTTGCGCCGATGGTTCGGTCAAGAATGTACCGGACCATCCCGAATCGAAGGACCGTAATTCTTCTATGGAAATTCCAACTATCGACGTGTCACTTTGAAGAAAAATGTAGAAAAATATTGTATTCTTAAAATTTCTTTAAATAGCGAAGAACAATCTAAGAGCTCACAAACTGGGGGAATCTTATCATTTGGACAAAGACAACTGAGTTGTCGGATGTATTGTGCTTTCCTTAAATCACAGATAGGAAAATCGAACGTTTATTATGAAATCGAATTCTCTTATCGGAACATTTGGCAATGTTCAATGACGTAATCCAGGACTTATCGTGCCGACACGATTTACCTCGTCAATGACAGTGAAATGTCAAAGCAGTAAGCTGCCAGTACGCGTGCTACGTAATAAACGTGTTTTTTAAATTTTAAAGGGACACCGCGTTTCACTGTCACGTCCGCAGACCTGATACGTGTCTTCCGACGTCATAGACTGCTTACGTTTAACGTACAGAAATAATCTCTTTTTCTCTCTTCCTCTCTCTCTCGCCTCTCCATACGATTTCTAAGCTTTACTCTTGGTCGACGAAACGAGGAGTATCACGGAAACTCGTTTGGTTCCATCACGCATCGACATTCCAATTTCGAACACTTCCATATACGTAACCAGACGAGGAATATCGGAATAAAACTTCCAGTATAAAAGAAATAGACGCGCAGAATTGAGGCTTATTAAAAAGAAAAAGAATCCAAATCTATCCACGCACGCCGTCCGACATTTTCGAACGAATATTTCAACGAGCCTCCAAGTAAAAGTACCTACGAAATATCGTTAAATCTTGCAAAAACTTTCAGTGGATTTCAATGCACGTATTTGACGAAACGCGAGAATTGTAAGAAGGAAAATTTCAAGTATGTTCAAGGGCGACACGTGGACCGGAAACGGTTGCTTACCTCCAACATCCACTCCGCGACGATCTTGCGCATGAGCGGCGAGATGTCCCTCTGCACGCACTCGAAGTAAGAACTACTGGGTGCATATCTCTCTTCGGTTTTTAGCAGGTTCTGCAAGACACGGTCATCGCCAAGAAGAGCAGGATCGGCATAGGCTCTGCATTCGGTCTCGGTGCTTTCGCAGCAAAGCAGATCCATGTTCTTGAAGCGTATCGACCTAACCTCACACGAGCACGCAGCAGCTCTCCTGTATTCGCTATCGAAAATTTCCTGGCTGACGTTTGAAGTCTTCGTTCCTTTTTTTTCTCTCTCCCTTGTTTCACCGTTGCGATCTTAGGTCGTCGTGTCGTGTCGTCTTCGTCGTTGTGATCTCACTTTGTTCACGTACACCGCGTTGCCAGGCCGTTTCCTCGTCGAAACGGCGAGACAGTTGATGCACAAATCTATCGTACTGATACGATGGAAGTTCACACGAATTTACACGAGAAGAAGCTCGTAGGGGCACTCACACTTCACAAAATAATATACATATGTACCGGTGTATCTGTACATATGCGTACGTGTATACATGTATAGGACCTTGGCTCGGGCAATGACTCCGAATATCACTCACCTAGTGCCCGTCTACGCGAAAACAATATACAGGACTCGGCTCAACGACGAATGACAAAAAAAGACGTGTATATCTGTTTTTCATGCACAGCACATTTTTCTTCAGCCTCCTCCTTTTTCTGCTCGCGTTCGTTTCTCAAACTGACGTAAAGGTGTGTGTGTGTGTGTCGTGTGTTTGTGTTAGTAACTCGTTAAATATCGTTTCTCTCTATTTTTTCTCGTTGTCTCTTGTCTCGTAGGTCGTTCCAGGCTTTCCAGTATCGAAGGCAGAAAAAGGACGAGTCTCGTTTTCGTATAAACACTAGGATATAATAAATAAAACGTGCAACGAAACTTTTAGGATTCTAATAAATAAGCGTAATTTGGGATGTTCCTCGATTCTTCGTGTTCATTGATCGTTATCGCGTAAAGTCTGGGTTAGTTGCGAGAATCTGCGGTAATCGTAGGTATGCCAGGGATGCGAGGTAACCGTTTCCTTTTCGGATGTCTGCCTACGGTCGATTTAAATGTCCTGCGTTGCGAGCCTCGCTTTATTCACTTTCTCACGATCCGACGCTGGCGACTTACCAGGTCAGAATGCCGGCGGTTCCTCTCTCTTGGCGGCTCGCTCGTTACGAAGGGGCGGTAGGTGCGTCCCCACTACTTCGGCGCCAGTCGGTCACGTGATTCCAAATCTATCCCCACCACTCGGGCGCCGGTACGTCACGTGACACACGGCTATCTCTGTCAGGGACGTAAACAAACGGGGCGCTGATAGGGTTCTAGCGAGCGGATTCGCATCGTGTAAAATGGACCTTGGCTTCTGACATTCTCGTGTTACTTTGAAAACGGTCAAACAATATTTTCGAACACATGGAATAATGCTTGAATGAGGTATTCGTGTATGCCAATAGTAACGTTTCAAGGGAAAAATTTATCAATTTTTTATATAATTCAACGTTACTTATAATTCTGGTTTTGAAATTAAATTACTGAGGTATATCCTTAATTTTCATGGATTTTTAGAGCACGTGTTGTTCGTTCGACGTGAAAAGTGCAGGGTGTCGTTCGCGTATGATTCGACAGTGTCTCGAGAAACTTCGGTTGGGTTCGGTCCCATTCGCTTTCATTCGTTCAACCGAGACATCGAGCTTCTTCACGTTGCTGTTGGGCATCGGAGCATCGGATCTTTTACAGCCTGACTCGCGAGTTGTCCGTTTCCTGCTGTCGATACCTTTGCGAACAATAAATTATTCGACGCTTTTTTTCTCCGTTTTTACATATATTTTAATGTAATCTAAGGTAAATAATATTAACGACTTGAGAATATCTTGATGGAGGCAAACAATTTTGTTGAATGACGTAAATTAGGCGATGTCCGACGAACAGTGTAACGCTAATTGTATAAGCATGTCGAAGCTTGGAACAAACATCTTTTGTTTATCCTTCGACAGCATAAAGTGTCTTCCAGGCATAGATATTGTATTCTGCGCAACAAGTTGCGCACGTTTCCTATCCAAGCTTTTAGAACGGAGCTGCTCCGAACTAAGCTTCATGGAATACCTGACCTTCAGCAGACATCCCGATGGTCTGCTACTCAATTTACAAATAATCCTCCATACAATCATAAACTCAGCTTAGTAACAATTCCAATTAAAACCTAATCTATAAACTAGAATTCTAATCTAAAAACTAAACCCCACATAAAACTACCAATCTCTTATAAAACAGCCAAAGCTACATCAAGTAAACAATGATAAAAACAAACACTCATAAACGTAACAATGCTATTACGTAAAATCGTTAACTTTTTGCTTCCAACAACGCGATTGCTCGATCCAAGACTTTTTCTTCCTTCAAACAAGTCCATGCACGGTAACACATAATCTCAAGAACAGAAGCCCAAGTGTTACCTTCTATCGCAGTCCCGACGAATTCGCGGTCATAAGAATATTCATATTCAACTGTCTGAGAAATTCTTGAAGCGTGTACAGGGAAAGTAAGGGCTACTTCCTGCGGATAATTTCAACGGGTTGCTCGTCGGAGGAAAGAGAGAAAGAGAGAACTGGCCGCGTAGGAGTGGGAATGTCCTTCGTGCACGAAACTCGCAGGGTTTCGCCTCGTTTACGCGTACTACGGGTTTACTACATCGTCGTACACGACACGGCTGTGTAACTGCGGGCTCACGCGACTCTACGACCGGATGTACTCCACCGTATAGGTTGGAGTATCATGCGTACGACCGATGCGACTCTCTCGTACGAGACATCGTAATGAACGAAGAAACAGTAATCGCTCTGAGTAGCATAGCAGGCTACTGCTGACATTTGTGAGAAAATTAAATCGTTACCGAATTGAAACTCTTTACGGACGTTTAGATGGAAGACATCTTGTACTTTCTTAACAAATGCGTTTTTCTTTGATATATTCTTTGGATGTTGTTAGATAGACAAAAATTTGTGTTTATTATTTTTCTGTTGAGAAGTAATATTGTCATGTACTTTGAATAGAATAATACTTTTTCCTATGGTGCTATAGGAAATTCAAAGTAAAATGGATTTAATGAAGACTTAAAAAGTGAAGTTGCTTCTGTTGGCTGGTAATTAATAACCAGTAATTTACATTTTCATGGCTATGGTTCTATCTTCTCTGCTCCTCCTTTCTCAATCCACATGGCATATTATTTTATATTATCATAAGTCTCACGCTTGAGAACATTGGTTAAAGAAAATCTTCTTTTAGTGAACGTGAAAACAAAAATTGTTTAATTCAGACCGAGCAGTCCGCTCTCACGGATGCTAATTAAGTAACTGAAAAATCCCGGAATTCCTTCGGCACATTCTTCACTAATTAATTTAATCATAGTTTAAATTATACTCGAGTTTAAATAATATACTGTGTATATAATTATAGACTGTCATCATTAATTACAGACGTACGTTATTATCGACAAACCGATTGTTCCGGTGTACGCATTATTGTACGCTATTAAAGAGACTTCTAACACTCCAAGAAAGATGCCTTTGACGGCGAACGGGACTTTCTCAACGTTCCTTTCTATTACTAAAAAACGTGGAAGACAAACTGGTATACCGTGCCGGCATACCAGTGGCGTAGCCGTTGCTTTCTAATTTTTCAACGGCTCTTCCTTTCTATGTAACACTTCGCCCTTATTCTTTCGAAAATTGAACCGCGATATTTTCACCAACATCGAAGATTGTCGATGATATTCTTTGCCTATTTATCATCCGATCGACGCTAGATCATTATTCGCCTCTTTTAGCACGCTAACTGGCATGTATTGCGACAGTAAGTAATTTTTATATGGATAACAACAAATGACAGGATAATTTTGCCATGGATTTGGTAATACTTTAAATATCCCAAGTAATTTTCAATATTTGTAGCTAATATTATTGCCAGAAAGAACGAAATATTGATAAGTGAAAAATATTATTTAATTAATTGGATTTGATAAATAAGCCCATAAGTAAGCAGGGTGATAATTCGCTTTAATTATAATTTTTAAAAATATGTTACAAGAATATCCAAGTAATGCAAGTATGATATTTTGGACTACAGAAGTTTATCGATATATAATTACAGAATTATTTAAAAAAATGTTCGGTTTGTACGGAAGAATTTCTGTTTCATTGTACTAACGTTTGGAAAAAAAATCAAATTCAAATTGTTAACTGTATATTATAATACATAATATCCAATTGGTCGATGTATCCATTCGTATTTCCGTATGTAGGACAGATTTAAACGAAGAACTTTTTAAATGGACGATCTCAAGGTCTTTAAATGGACGAAGAACAAGCAGTACACAATTATATAATTAGATTCCTTTTCGTGCCTAGGGAATGACGATTGCTCTGTAAACTTAATGAGATAGCAACTCATAGAATACTAAAACAAGAATTAGAAAGTTGAAGCCCCCTTTAAATGACTTTTTATTCACATAAAGATTCATTTATTCATTAACCGCGCATAAATTATTACTCCTATTTTTCGATCCAATAAACCTGTATCCTACAACAACATAATTGCACCTATTTTAAAGTCCACGAAACAAAAACTTCAGCACAGGTCACAAATGAACTTGCGAGATTTAAATACCGAAACACTCGCTATTTCGATCGCGATATTTACGTTGTCGTGGCTGTTGGCGTCCCATTTATAGTCTGTCGGTCAAACACTGAAAGAAGTTTTGCACGTTTCTCCTCGTCCCAGCGACAAGTAACTACAAGATGATAATTGTGTCACGATTTACGATTCACTCGATCGTACATCTCATCCATCCAATTCTACCGGAACCCTGGCTCTGCCTTCGCGTGCAACTCGTGTAATTCTTTCGAGTCGATTTACCAGATTCTACGAAAATTGTAGGCCTTTTGCAAGTCTCATTCCTTTCGAAACATTAGCCTTTGTCGCTCGTTTGTAATGTAAGTTACAACAAAGTGGTTTGTGTGTATTATTAACACATAACGGACGGGTCACGTAAATTTACGTTTTTGCTTGAATTTTTAGCACGCTACGTTAGTTTTTCATTTTACACGCATTGTGCTATTTTTTCTTAGTAGCATTAGTTATAGTACTATCTGCCTGTTGATTCTACTGCGCAGTTTTCCATTTTAGGTAGTATTTTTAAGTAATTTCGCAACCGTAAAAATGGCAAGCATCAAAGAGTTTTCTGCGGAGGATAAGGGAATTTATGCGGATAATTTATCCGATACAGGAAGTGATAATAATTTAGAGAACTATGATGAAGAAAGTGATATTTCTAGTGATGAGAGTGAAATTGTTGCTCCCAGGAAAAAATGTTGCGGAGGTTACAATTTTCAGAGTATTCAGAAAGTGAATAAAAAAAAAGGAACAAGATGTATATGGCAATTTTGTCCGGTTCCATTTCACAAGAGGGAATGTTTTACAAAATATGACACTGATAAAAAATACTAGACATGTTAATAAATAACTTTGTACAATATTATAAGAAATGGTGTTGATTTAATAAAACTACAACGCTGTAAAAACATACATACATACATGTTTATTTAATTCTCCTAAAAAATGCCCGGAAACCGAGAAAGGCAGAGCATATTCGACCCGTCCTTTAAGTGTTAAAAATGGAACATTGGATATCGGAATAAGTCTGATTTCTTATCTTTTTAACACGTTGAATACCACCGGTGTTTCGCCAGTTTCTTCATTTCTACTGAAGTGAAACTTTTTCTATTAAAATCACATCTTTACAAAACAGAAACTTTAAAGACAAAAAGGGATATATAGACAGCAGGACTTTACCTTTTTGAGACCAACGCGTAAATATTCGCTGAATTAACAAATTCGTAAACATTACAATTTAAAAGTCATATGAAATTTCATTGAATTCAATAGCGCCGGTCACCGGTGACCCCCATGCCATTCAACGTATTAAATTCTTTCCGCCTTGACAATTAAGAATATTCAACCTTTTTTCAATGAAGGAAATGACGACGAAGGAAAAGTAATATCCGATTACGAACAGAAGAGAAATAACAATTTTGCGTGCCCGGGGAATTATAGAGGATATAAATCTGCAAAATCATTTGTTTTTCATATATTTTCAAATCATGCCAATCTCATTTTTGAGGATATCGCAATGGCAAAGGAATGTCTTGGAATGCTCAATATGATGCTGAAGCAACCATGGAAGCCCAATTTTATCCCCCGGCACCATCTCTAAGGAATTTTTCCCACGTGATGTGTACATATCCATGGTGTGCAAACTGCGGCTCCCAAAGCTATTCCGTGTGGTCCCAAAGACAACATTGGCTTTCATTAACATTTCTACTAAATTTTTAAATAGCTGTACTTTTGATAATCGCCAGTTATCCATAAATAAATGTAATATCATGTACGTGGTTCGCAAAAGGGGATCATACACGGCCTCTTCTATCGAATAACCCATCTACTATTAGTATACAGGTATTACAGTCTGATTAACACAGAACCCATCTAAGATCGTCGATCCTAACTGAAATGGCTGTAGTTAAATATAACGCTACAAAAACAAGAACCATTTCCCTTTACAGTCTCATTCCACAGTAACGCAGTCCTCTAAAATATTACTATTTCCGTGAAATCTACTTTAACACTAGATTTACGGGCGTGAAATGTGTCAGATTGCAATATATTAAATAAAGACTTTGGAAAAAGAGGGATCACGTGGCAAAGATGATAATTCGTCAAGTCATTATTGTATTATAAAATACACGTGAAATATTGACTGTACAGCTTCTCTGTAAATTTGAGAAATGTTTATAAAACAAGTAAGAACCCGTCAATTTGACGGCTTCCGTAAATCTAGTGTTAACACTAGAACTACCAAACCAGTCAAAATGACTGGTACACAATTTTTTCCAAAAATTCTCCAAGCTTATAGGAAAGTCATAGAATAGATATTCTACGTCCATCTTATAAAACATAAATTACCGAATCGATCATTTTTTCCACCTCTTAATTCCCCTTTATTCAAAATACTTATTTAATATTTATAAATATGATAGATTTAACGCCGGTAGTTCTAGTGTTAATATCAAGAAACAACCTCACTCACCGATGATCAGCGCTACAACCGGCGCGTTAATGGAGCAAATTTCGAGCTAATTAACAAAAAAACAGCCGCACACTTATAGCGACTAATAACCATTGATAGTTGTACTGCCGGAGAAGACTTAATAAAAAAAAGAAAAGTAGCCCATGGATGTGGATAGGCGTACGTATACGAGGCGCACGCGTTCGCGGTTCATCCTGGAAGATTTATGTTGGCAGAAAAGCTAGCGAATATCTTCGCCTCTGGGCGGTTTAAATGGCTTACGCGAGCCGGTCCTGTACGCACTCGCTCGCTAGTATTTAATTTCACTAGAGCATGAATGTTACGGACGGTGCTTACCCACCTTTTACGATACGCCTCGCAAGTTCTTCGTCTTCGTCTCCTTCGAACGAGGAGGGAAGTCTCCTCGTCGTTCTGCCTGCGTGAATTCTATACACCGTGTACGAAATCGAATTTCATACGATACTGTAATATCCTTCCACTCTTTTTAATTCATGAAAAGTTCAAGCTTCGAACGTTACGCCGATGTTGGAAGCGGAAATACATCAGACTGCCTTTTAATCTTGATTTCGTTGGAGATACGATAGAGTATAATTAAGGGATGATTGTATTACCATTTCTTCGTGAAGTTTCGATATCGTTCACATCGTAACGTATTAGGCTTAGATCTAGGACCGAAGGTAGTGCGTAAGCTAGGACGTAGATTTACATATCACATGGAAGAATTCGGGAGACGATGGTTATGGGATTCGAGTCGTGGTCCTACCATGTAGGAATCCAAAGATTCGTCTACCAAGGCGCCATAACCCATGCGTTCTTCCGTGGGGTGGCGTTAATTTTTGAATGTCGGCTAGAGATATCTCGTCATGGAAGTTTTGGACTTGATGAGCTTTTAGATAATCGACCTTTTGAACGGTCGACATTGTACTCCACTCAATGTAGGTAATTTTCTAATTAGAATTTTTTCCCTTTTTCTATATTTTAATTCAATCTTTGGACTTGATGAGCTTTTAGATAATCGACTTTTTGAACGGTCGACATTGTACTCCACTCTATCTAGGTAAATTTCTAATTAGAATTTTTTCCCTTTTTCTATATTTTAATTCAATCTTTGGATTGATGAGCTTTTAGATAATCGACTTTTTGAACGGTCGACATTGTACTCCACTCAATGTAGGTAATTTTTTAATTAGAATTTTTTCCCTTTTTCTATATTTTAATTCAATCAAAATATGCGTTATTAGTTATGCAATGATTAACACTATGCAGTCCGGTGTCACGCTAAAATTTTAAGACAGTTGCCTATTATATCGCAGAGGCGTCGTGGCTATCTCACAATCATAAATTGTTGCAAAGTATCGCTTGTACCTTGTACAGGCTGCAATACGCTACATATTCTCGAAAGTGAAAATTGCAGGACAGAATTATAACTTATTATGATTAGTAAAACGCGACGTTTTATGATTTCTCGACAAATTCGAAAAGCGCCGGCACCAAACCAAAGAATCTTGATTTATCGCGCGGACGGCATAGTGTTAACCTTGATCGGCACCTAGGGTTTTTCTTGATCGAAATCGAGATTTATTCTGATCTAAATCGAGACAAATTGAACACAGTTGAATACATGTTATTCTGAATAAAGTAATTATGGAGGAAAAGTAAAAAAATATTGTTTTTTTAATAGAATGCACAGTACCGATCGGAAAATACCCTAAAGACTTTATTGCGACTTTTTTAACCCTTTGAGGACTAATGACGCATATATGCGGTCTGAGAAAAAATCTGGTTATAGCTTATCGAGGCATGTATACAGGATTAGAATTGAAAAATTGACAGATAACCGTTGAAATATTATTCTGCAAATACTAATGTATAATTCGGATGCACCAACACTCGAATTTTCCGATAAAGAAATAGTTTTTGATCGCCAAATAAATGATTATCTCTCAACACTTACAAAATTCTCCGTCCGCAAAGGATTAAGGTGCGGGTGAGGGTTAAACAAATGTTTTAAAAGGAATTTGAAGTCCAAGAAATGAAAAGAACAATGTGCTGCGTGATCGATCAGTAACACTAGAACTACCAGCGTTAAATCCATTGTATTTTGTTACATTAAATAAGTACTTTGAAAAGAGACGAATTAGGAGGTGGAAAATATGATCGACTTGGTGATTTGTGTTTTTTGAGATAGACATAGAATGTTTATTCTACGACGCTCGTATGAACTTGGATAATTTTTTGAAAAAATCTGGTACCAGTCATTTTGACTGGCTTGGCAGTTCTAGTGTTAAAATGTGGATATTCCGTACAATCTTCGTGTCTAAAGCGTGTAATATTTACTTGTAATTCGTCGCTTATACTATCGATAGCAGGATGATTTTCGCATCATGGAATCCATTGCGTGGGAACGCGAAATGCAAAGACAAAAGCATGAAAAGGCTAATGGGGATGTGCAGAACGCGTTGGCTGTTTCGATGAAAGATAAAACTAACTCGAATGCAAATTAAAGTAACGTCGTTTAGCGTTCGTTCACTGTATGCAAACTACAGTAGCGTTTGTAGGCTGTTGCCACTGATAAGCTGCAGGATAACGAAGATAATATGGATTTCAATTTTTTTTATTTTCCATATAACAGTGTTCTTCTTTATACGAATCGAACTTTCTTCGGACCTTTGCATCGAAAATCCATTATTTACTCAAGTTACGTTCACATTTGCAACTTCATTTACGTAATATTCACCCACCACTGAAATTTATTGTACTTTTTGAAACGAAACGAGTTGCACGTTACGTTTTATGTCACCCTTGTATGCACTTTCTCAATTTCATCGGTTCTTACATTCTCCTCCTTATCGAGGAGTCCTCAGTGATCCTCCGAAACGCTGTATAAACGTTCTATAGCTTTCTGAACCAAAAAATTAATTAACTCGAGCCAAATCTGCAACTGTATATGTATACGAAATCATACTTTCCCGTTAAATCGACATATTTAACCGTTCAACACATCGAAGGTTTTATCGGTGCTCGTTGTAGTCTGATAAGAGTATGGTGCATTTATATTTAAACACCTATAGATGCGGGCACAGCAAGAAAATTCGTTTTCCCGTGGAGAGCAATCAATGTCTGGTTTTCATCGAATTTTAAAGTAAAAGTAAATACACAGAACCGCGGACGTGGCAGCTTTTTAATTGCAGTATAACGCTGGAACTACCGTTGATTAATTTGGCTTTAGAGAAACTTGAAACGAAAACGCAGAGAAGCGAAAGAAATATAGGGTTAAAAATTTGAAAAATAACAAAAAAAAATTGTGGGCTCGTCATGATAACGACCTTTGTAGGTCTAGTACGAAATAGCCAAAAAATGTGCGCAGAAATGCAAATGTTTCGCAATAACCGAATACCGACATTTTTTAACGCTGTATATTTAATGAAATTTCTTGTAAAATAAGCAATATACTATTGAATATGTAACTAATTACATTTTCAACATTCCTATCCCCTGAAAAAATATTTTATGATACAAACTTAGATACAAACTAAAAGACATATCTTCATTTATCATGCTATTCCTTCTTCCAGCAAATATATCCGAAATATGTAATTATATTTGGAGGTATAATTACGCAGAATTCGCCTTTTAGTTAACGTATTAATTATAGTTGAATGAGCACGTTAATTATAGCTAACGTAGTAATTCAACACGCAAGTCAAACATTGAGAAAAGTAACTATCATCATTAATACTAAAAGTACAGTAATTAACGTTTCGGGTAAAACGACGCTAATAGAAGTCGGATAAG